>JAJTUV010000844.1:0-352500 GCA_021653895.1 Mastomys natalensis | reverse complement strand
TATGGTGAATTTTTATATATATGAGTATTATATTTACGTCATTCTGAACCCTTCGACCATCAAACCCCTCCCATGCCTCAACTTCCTTTCAAATTTATAGCTTTTTTATTATTGTATGATACACACACACACACACACACACACACACACACACACACACAACCTTCTGAGTCCATTTGTTGTTGCTTGTATGTATATGCACTAAGGGTAGACCATTTGGGATTGAATAACCATCAGAGGACATGACCCTAGAAAAGGTTGATTATCCCGCTCTTAGAAGTTATTAATTGCTTGTAGTTAAGTACCTAAGGGTGGGGGGTCCTGTGGGATTTACTCTGTCCTCATTGATATTGTCATTTGGGTCTTCTTTAAGTGACCATATATTTTTTTAAGCTTTTAGGTACAGCTTCCCCATCATATACAGAAAATACCATCTATCTGTCAGCATGTTATGGACCTCTGGCTCTTACAACTTTTCTATCTACCCATCTGTAATGTTCTTGTAATATTGAGTGCATGCATTTTATTATATCTGCATCAGTTGGGTTTGGGCATGCCACAGTTCGTTATTTTCTGCATTTTGACCAGTTGTAGGTTTCCATCTACTGCAGGAAATAAGTTTCTTTGATAAAGGGTGAAAATCCATTTGTCAGTGGGTATAAGGTTACATTTTTAGAATGAAGTTAGAAATTAAACTAGTTATGAAAATGGCAGCAGAAGTTTCTCCTCAAGGGTCTAAGTTTTAAAATTTATATGTATGTGCATGTTTCTGATGAATGCTTGAGAACATGTATCCAGGTACTCACCAGACCAAAAGAGAGCATCCAATTCCCTGGCAATGGAGATGTAGGCAGTTGTGAGCTGCTGGACATGGGTACTAGGACCCAAACTTGAGTCCTCTGCAAGGGTAATATGCAATCTTAACTGCTGAACCAACCAGTACAGCCTCTAATTTTTTTAACAAGTATATTGGGACATATACTAATGAATACATGCCCTCTATGATAAAAGTAACCAAGTAGGCAATACTAATAAAAGATTTGTAAGCACATCCTTGAAGTAGATATTTGTGGTTTCTTTGGAGACTTAGTTGTATCATGTAATACTTTTCTGAAAACTGTCTTATGAAAGGATGATTTTGCTGAAGCAGACATGTGGGAGGATGTTTTGTTGAGAACAGACACATGGTATTCTTCTGGAAGCTGCCTGGAAAAAGGGTATGTGATGTTTTCTTAAAGCAGGTGCTTGAGAGAACACTTGATGTTTGAAAAGGTGATAAATAAAGCACAACAGACAGTGAATGATGCTGTGTGACATCAGTTCACTTTGCCATTCTTTGCTAGTCATCATTTGTCATGAGAAACACACCAAAGAATTTCTGATGGCTTGTTCCAGCGGTTTCTTGTGGCTTCTATGAACTGATTAAAAAAGCCTTGCAGTTTCTTCTGGATCAAATTGCCATTGCTGATTCATGAATGCTGTTTGCAACTAGATCAAGCTACTGCTGCTGATACATGTGAACCAAACTATTGATATTCTAACAACACAGATTGATTCACCCTAAAGAACTCTTTCTAAACAGGTTCACACCCTCCTTTACCCTATTAACCTTTCCTTTCCACTACCTCTGGTGGGTGGTGGGCTAGAAGGGAGGTTAAGCCATTTAAGTACACTTACTAAAGAAGGTTTTGAAAAATACAAATCTACACATACTTAAGAAATGACTGGTTAAATAAATTAGGAGATAAAGGAAAAATCTTGCTTTCTTAAAGTTTCCCAGATAACTTATACTATCCTTTTCTCTAGGAAGTAGTGCTTAACTTCTTCTGTTCATGTGTGGGCTAGACTTAGTTACATACTTTCAAATTATAGAATGTGAAAAGAGAAACTGTGGAAAAATCTTTCAGAATATACATTAGCCAATTACAGTTATAACAGCATCGTACTTGGAGTTTATACATCCTTCATATGATGTGATGAAGACATGCATTTTTCCTTTAAGAAGGAGTGGAGTTTCTAATCATGTGATAATATACAAAGGTAATTAAGGGAGATTCTGTGAAATCCCTGTACACTATGCTTAAAACCTACCAAGAGTATCCTCAGAAAGCAAAGAGAGATTGGGAGGATGCCACTGACTATGGAAGACTATGAAACAACATCCTAGGATGTATTTCAGAAGACAGAAGAATATCAGTGGTATATACAAATGTTAGGTTCTTTATTTTGTTAAATATGCATGTAGTAATTGCTAGCATAAGAAGATGGATAAAAGGCATATGAGAACTCTGTATTCTCTTGAAAACCTTTCTCTACGTAAAAATTACTGCAAAGTGCCTTTTAATTATACTATCACCCCTGTTAAAATCTTAATGTTTACTGATTTTTGTAGAGAAATTATCACTGTGTATTACAAATATTGTATTTATCTTTCTTTTTTCTAGAAGAAAAAAAGTATAGTATGTGCTGTCAATTTCCCCCCAGTGCTATTCATTCAGCCCTTACTCAATCTGTAGTTAATGTTTAAATGAAAAACTATAATAATATTTTAATGCTGTAGTTAATCAAAACTTCCTGTCTCTTCTTGTGGAATTAAGTGTAATGGATTTTCTGAGCTTCTATTAACTCTTTGGGTTTATGAGGCTGCCACTTAGTTATCTGGTGGCAGAGTGTTCAGAGAAATTTAAAGGAACTGCTACAAGTACCTAATTAATCCTTACAAAGTTGAGATAATCTGATTCATTAAAAGAACAATGTGTGCCTGGCACTGAACTAGAAATTTTTAATTACCATTTTGTACTTTACCGATAACTTGATCTTCAGTGGGGAAAAACATAGAAGAAAAGTGACTGTCTCTAGGCTACATGCTGAAAAGTTTAAAACAGAGACTTAAATGAAATATAGAGAATAACAGATAAATGTCCTAGATTGTAAGAATTAATTTTTGACATTTGAGATCATATTTCCAAGATTACTGATTCTGAAAAGAGTTTCAATAAGAGCTCCCCACTTTATCTATGTAGCACTGAGGTTTTGCAACGGGATACAAATTTTTGTAACAGTGAATTATTTAAGCCAATGAGCAGCTTAAAACTGATTTTTTTTAAAAATAAGAATTAAGCCTTCTACATATTCTAGCTAGATGCTTCCTATTTTTCGTGATTTGTATTAGAACATGTAAACCACTAAATAGTTTACTATTTATTGTTTAATAGTTTATAATTTAAAGAGCATGTAGTGAAATCTAGTATGCTTCTTTTCATATTGAATGCTAAAAGTTTCCTTTTTCTGGAATGTTATTGCTTCCACATAGAATTAATAATGTGAATATAAGCTTACCCATATCAAAACTTCTGTTGAAAACTTGTCAGAGATAAGTAATCTTGCAGGTATTTCTGCATACCTCCATTCACAAATACTCAGTAAATTAACTCTTGTTTGGGAAGGTAGCATTTCCTTTAAAAAAAATTGAATAATTTCACAAGTTTTATCATTCCACATAGCTCAATATTCTGTAAGTTACATTGTGCTTTTGATCTAAAATTAAAAAGTTGTTTGACAGAGACAGCTCAAAACTTCTCCTCAGTGGAATGAGGTAGGAAAAAGAGTCTTTAAGATCTAAGAATAGTTCTAATATAAAGGGATTCTGGGGGATGGAACTGGGTTCATACTGCTGGGAAGTTACCAGCACTTGTTAAATGACAGCACTTCTGTAGTGTTCAAGTTTGTATTTTTCCTTACTTTTATTTGTCCACATGATTGGAAATACATTTCTCATTCATTAGAATAAATACTTGGCCAGCGTAGAAGGATATATTTTAATTATTTAATTTTAATATATGCACATATCTGTGGGCATATATATGGGTGTGTCAGTAGTAAGAAATCGATTTAATATTCAAACTGCAAATTTTGTTTTGTTTTGTAATAGGATTTCTATAACTGAGGCTAGTTTTGAACTTGAACTGATCCTGTGTCCTCAACCATCTAAATATTGGATTACAGGCATGTAGCATGATACCAGGCTTATAGATGAATTTTCTATATAATTGTGTTTAGTTTCTAAACCTTCCTAAAGGCTCTCTTGATTATGAACAGCAACTAAGAGTTAGTTTCCAGCTGAGAAGGGAGGACACTGGGAAGGATGTAATGTCCAGCGTGAAACAGTAGGCACTGGGCATCATGCAAAGATGGTTATTACAAATGGATAGAAAGGCAATTAAGGAAGCCCTGTCAACACTCTGGTCACAGCTCAGTGAAGAGGATCTGGAAGATGCTTCATGAGACGGAAACTTGAGTGCAGAACAGACAGCCTAGAATTCCTAACACAATACCACAAAGAAGATAACTACACAGAGAAAGCCTCTCAGGTATGCCAAAGTTCCCTACTGAGCGTGCATTGCAGTACTGCTCACTGTGTGCATTTGAACAAACCGCCACAACCTTTGAAAGAACCGTCCTAAAAAATTAAAGGGAATTTTTTTTAATATTTATACAGAACCAGTAAATAGGACCTGTTCTTTATGGCTAGATAGGAAAAGCCATAGCAATACCATAGGGTGTCATTCTCAGAAAAGTCTTTTCTCTACACCCAGAATAGTTAGGCTTAGAATAACTATCTTACTGGAACTACACAAAAAGTTACAACTTGAAGTCTCAAAACTATCTTTCCCTTTGGAAGTTAAGAGCATACAAGTTAGAAGTATTTATGAAAATATGAAAATAGTCACTCAACCAGGAAAATCCATGAGGTCTAGTACTCAATCATGCTCTGAAGCAAGAAGACACAATCGAGGAGGCTATCAATCAAAATTGACTTAAAACTGACACAGGTGTAAGAATTAGGAGACTCAAGGACAGCAAGGCAGTTAGTATACCTGAATTCCATATGTCTCAAACGTTAAGTAGAAGAAAAAAAAACATGTCATATTTATAGAGATGAAAGCTGCAGTAGCGTCTGAAATGAAAAATTAGGGTATGGAAAAAGCAACAAAAATATCCGAAACTTAAGAAAAGTAAACCCATAGCACGATGAATAAATAAGGCAGACTGCTACATATAACTTCATAAAGGTCTGTGTTATTTGAAAGATATTTTTAAAAGAATAAAATTGTAAGAAGGGCTGGGAGCAATTTCAGTATATATATATATATATATATATATATAATAAGAGAGAGAGAGAGAGAGAGAGAGAATGTGTGTGTGTGTGTGTGTGTGTGTGTGTGTGTGTGTGTGTGTGTGTGTGTGTGTGTATGTGAGATATTCAGGACTAGACCTAGATTTCTGTCAATTTACCACAAGCTAGAGACATTTGGGAAGAAGAAACCTCAACCATGAACACATCCAGCCCAATCAGCCTATGGGCAAGCCTGTTAGACATTTCTTAATTGATGATTGCTTTGGGGAGATCATGGTGGTTGGTGATGATACTGCCTTGATGTCCTGGGTTTTTATGAGAAAGAAGGGTGAGCAAGCCAATAGAAGTAAACCAGTAAGCATCCCTCTTACATGACCTCTGCATCAGTTCCTGACTCCAAGTTCCTATTTTGATTTTCTTCCCTGACTTCCCTTGATGGAATACAAACTGTAGGATAAAATAAACCCCTTCATCCTCAAGTTCATTTTGGTGATATTTTATTATAATAGTAGAAACATTAATATACCTACCATTTATATTAATTTAAAAAAAAAAAAGCTGTCAAAATGCAGTAGTTCTGGGTTTACTCTACTTCTACACTACAGAATATTAAAGAATCATGAAATAGAGAAACCAGATTGTAGTTTTAAATTCATATGGTATGGGTTACAATAGCAAGATATCTGACATAAACAAATAAAAGGAGAAAATAGTTTTGGACCATGGTTTGATATTTTATTCTGCATTGTTATAGTTAATATTGACTATCAATAAGCATCACCTCCAATACAGCTCTGTATGTATCTGTGAGGTCATGTCAAAGAGTTTACACATAGGTGCAAAGGATTCAAGTCCAGGATGTTATGCAGAGTAACCAAGTAGTCTTCTACTGAATATTATTCCATGCCCTTGAATATGTATTCACAGGCCACTACCTCTTTCTTGTTCTGCTTCCCGCCTACAAAAAAAAAATCATGTGGAATTTTCTCACAAAAGTATGAAAGTATTAATTCCTCTTTAAGAACCACTGGTGAACGTAGATCATTTATCTCATGAGGAAGAATCCCAATTTTCATTCTCTGACCAGCTGGGTGAATTATGGTACCAACTTTTTAATTATTAAACTGCTTTCCCTTAGGATATGAACACTTTTGCTCTTGGAAGGGCCCTCAGGTGTGATCTTTAGTCCCGTTGTATTTAGACCTACACCATATTTCAAGCCATTTGCTTTAGGCATTTTGTCATAATAACAAGAAGTGACTACCAGTTTTATCTCTCAACTGCTCTTCAGTTTATCCACTTTTCTCCAACTGTGCTGCCACTTATCCAGCTCTCATTTCCACCACTGTGGCTTTATCCAGAATACTGCAATAGCTTTCTATTAATTCCATCATTCATTCAATCTTTCCTGTCTCAGTTTCATTTTAACTCCCAGTGATGTTAAAAATAGAAAAATAAAATCAATACAATAATTTCTTAAGACCCTCTAGTAGCTTCCCATTTTTCCTAGACTAAAGTCTAAGATTTTTTTTTTCACATGACTTAAAAATAAATGTCTTCCCTGGGTATGAGTGATTCTATCTTTATCATCAACATAATTTTTCACCTACTTCACACTCTTTTGATCTTATTTATTACTTTGTTATAATAGAATGTTGTCAATTGTCTGACTTCTGAAGCCTCAAGGAGACTAAATTTTCCCTTAGCTAGAAGTTTAAAATCATTTCCAAATTAATATAGAAGCATATTTTAATACTCTAATAAAAAATAGATCTGCCAAACACTAGAGTAGATCACATATACACTACAATTGCCTTTTATACTATTTGTTATATATGTTTATTTTCTCTGATACATTATAAATGCCACAAAGGTGAGAAGACATCACTCTTATTGTTTTATTCCTAATGCTTGGCCAAGCTCAGGTTTTCAAAAAATGCAGAAGAAAAGGGAGGCAAGAGAAAAGAAAAAGAAACAAACAAGCAAACAAACAAAAAAGAAGAATGGAAAGGAAGAAAAGGAAACAGAGGAAGGAGAGAAGGAAGAAAGGAAAGAAAGAAGGAAAGAAGGAGAATAACATCCTATCATTTGCTATTTGGCTATTAGAAATTTCTCCCTGAGGTTAAGCGAATGTTTCCCTAAACCCAAGCTTATTCTTGATTTTAATAATAGAGTTCTAATACACTGTGAATATGTAGAAAATCAACCATCTAAATAACATCTCTCATAATTCTCATTTTTCACACCTGCTTCTTTTCTATTTATACTCACTTGAATTTTCCCACAAAAAAAAAGATAAAGAACCAGTAGTGAATGCAGATCATTTATCTCATGAGAAAGAATCCCAGTTTTCATTCTTTGACCAGCTGGGTGGATTATGGTACCAAATTTTTAATTATTAAACCACTTTCCCTTAGGAGGTGAGAGAGAATCCACAGCACTAAAAGGACTGTGAGCTTAAACCAGAATAATTGGGTACCCTCTTTCCTTTATTTTGGGAAACTAAGTAAATTAGTATTAGGAAGAATGAATGGCACAGGGGACTAACCTCTCTCACATTTTTAAAAAGAAGTTATCAAATGTCGTTAAGATTGTTATGTACTTTTGGAATAGCTCATTTAGTCTGGGATAATATAATAGCACTAGGTCATGAGAATCCTTTGCCAGCTTTCAGATATCTGTGATTGATTGTCCCTTATTAACTGAGGCCGAATAAATGAAATTAACTCCACAGTAGTGAGAGAGGCCAAATTCATTGACATAGACTGGAAGGAGCCCAAATACAGGGAAAAACTGTATCCTAAAATCACAGAATCAGTAAAATACTTCCAGATAGATTTCTTTCCAATGAAGAGGAAGATGGAGGGAAGTTAAAACAATGTCCTGCACAGTAAGTGGGAATAGGAGATTGGGAGAAGGCCCAATGATTAAGAGCAACATTGCTGTTGCTGAGGAGCCAAGTTTGATTCTCAGCACACATATAGTGACTCATAACTACAGTGCCAGGGTATCGAATATCCTCTTCAACCATCCTCTAATACCTTAGATATTTTTTAAAACTACAAACCATATGAAGGGGGAAAATGTGTCAACATCATAAGCCCAGCATACTTCACTAGGACTATGCTGCCCTCTTTATACATATTCTTGATCTATAAACAAGGAATACATTTTACAGCTTAGTTTAAGTACAATTAGTTTTTTTATTGATGCATATTAGTCAGAATTATCTAGAGTAACAGAACTTAAAGAATGCAATATATATATATATATGCATTATGAATATATATATATATATCATTATGAATATATTCTATATATGGATTAATATATGGAATTTATTATAATAACTTATAGGCTGTGGTCCCAATAATCCAAAAATGGCTACCTATGTATAGAAGGTCAAGAATTCAATAATGGTTCAGTCCATTAGGCAGATTATCCATGTCTTAGATAATCTTCAGTATACATTAGAATCCCAAAGAAGTAGGCTCTAATGCTGACAGGAGCCTGACATAGCTGTCTCCTTAGAGGTCTGCAAGAGTCTGACATATTCAGAGGCAGATGCTCACAGCCAACCATTAAACTGATCATGGGGTTCCCAAGGAAGGGGTTAGAGTGAAGACTGAAGGAGTTTAAAGGGTTCGGGACCCCATGAGGAGAGCAACAATACCAACCAACCAGAGCCCCCAGGGTCTAAACCACCAGCCGGGGAGCACTTAGGGAGGAACCCATGGCTCCAGCTATATATGCAAGGAAGGTATAGGTGAGAGAAGAGATCCTTGGTCCCATGAAGGCTGGACACCCTGTGTGGGGGAATTTGAGGGTGGGGTGTTGGGAGGTGAGGTGGGGCAGTAGGTTGGGGCACACTCTCATAGAAGCAGGAGGAGGGGGGATGGGATAGAGGGTTCCTGGGAGGGAGGGGGGAAATGGGGTAAGGGGAGAACATCTGAAATGTAAATAAAATATCCAATAAAAAAATTAAAAAAAAAAAAGAAGGAGGCTCTAAGTCCGGTCAAGGAAAACACTTGCTAGTGAGGGACAGGGGAAGCAGGCAAAAAATGTTTCCCTCTTCCATGTTCTTTTTATAGACTTCTAGCAGAAGGTGTGGCCCAAATTGGAGGTGAATCTCTCTTCCCTCACCTTAAAAGATCTGGATTAAAAGTGTGTCTTCCTACTTCTAATGATCCACTTAAGCAAAAACTCCCTCACAGGTGTGCCCAGCCATTTTGAGGCTTTTAGTAAATTCCAGTTGTAGTCAAGTTAACAATAAAGAATAGCCCCCACACTTATAGTGGCACTTCTTATATTAGGTTGTACTATAGAGATTATAAATATATCCTGGTAGATTTGCTCACTGCCACATTTTTCAATGCATGTTAAGTTTGACCACTTAATTTTTACATTTGGCAAAATTTCTGTGTAACTTACAGCCTGAGAAACAGACGAAAATCTTACGTTGTAGATATACTTGATGGGAGATTTATAACATGTAAATCTCTAGGCACAGTAGCAATTGAGAAAGGGACAACAGATTCTGCTTAGATTAATAAAGACTATGTGTTCCAGAGGGGAAAGAAAGTCATTCCAGGGTAATAGACACATAAATGATGGAAGACTGGGAAGAAGAGAGGTAGAGCAGATAAGAAGCTATGAAAAATACAAATATAATTTTATCTTTATGTCATCATTTCACACACATATTTATGTGCATATATGTGTGTGTATACATATACATATGCTTATGCATATGCATATACTTATACACCGTAATGTGTGTTGGTAAGTTAGAATTCAAAAGGAGGGAGACAGGGAAAAAGAGAGAGGGAGTGAAAGTGATGCCAATGTATAAAAACACAAACATAATTTTGTTCTGTGTAAAGATGACAAGAATATCTATGAAGTCAGGCAAAAAAAAAAAAAACAACCTTTTTTTTTAGGGAATTTTTGTTTTTTTCTTAACTGAGCACTTTCTTTTTTAAAGTTTACATTGAGTGATAACATAATTAGTTGAGTCAGAAGATGCCAAATAAAAATGAAAAACCTAACACATGCTGGATATGAATGTCTTCTCAGGGAATTCTTGTGGATTCTTCCTGTCAAAGAGCATATGTCAGAGTATTTCCTCCTGAATAAAGAAGACCATCAACCTGGAACAACCAAAAAAATGCTTGATGTTCATGAATTGCAGAGGAAGACAGAAAAGCCATATATTTATTTAACTATGACACACAAAACCCCTAATCTTTTAATGAGCAGAAGCCAAGAACTAATCATAAAGACACCTCAACTTTATCTTCTCACAAATGATTTTTAGAATGCAGCACATTATTTAATAAATTACTACTAATGAAAAGTCACTTTTAGTACTTTATGCTATAACTGAGAAATGATTTACCACAAAAAACCCTTGATTACTTGTTTATATTTCCACAAACCTAATTAGCAAGATTATTAACATTTCTTCTTGAATGATGCAGAAAACTTCAAAGCTATTCAGAGCAACTGCAATTTATGTGATTCATCACTGATCGATTATATATCTTACTAAAAACCTCTGTTTAAGTTGCAAGGCAACAAGAAGAGTATAGTAGGACACTTTGTCCATTCAAACATCCCATCCTTGGGTCCAGTGCATAACTGTACCAATATACAGTGCTTAATCTCAGGGTGCAAGTAACTGGCAGTTGGTTTGTTAGCCATGATTCCTCAAAGATGACGAATCAGATCCCTGGCCACAGTTCATTTTCTAGTTTATAAAAGAAGAGACTCTGTGTGTGCAGATAGCACTTCATTATCAAGTCATGTAGTTGGGATTTTACATATGGTGGTAAACCCAGTTTCTCTATTGATCAGTCACCTAGAAGGTTTTATATGGGAAGTAGGAACGAGAGAAGGGGATTTCTATTTGTTCTTTTCATTCCTAAGTAGCATTTGGAGAAGATGAAGCTTTCATTTTATTTATTTCCTCAACCAGTTCCTCCTGCACAGGGAAACAAAGTTTCAATTTTCTAGCAATACTAAGAAAAAGCATTGTTCTTTTACCAGCCAGTGTAAGATTTTGTAAAACCAAAGTGTTTATTATCAATAATTGCTTGATTTATGCTTTGCCTTTCCCCATCTTTATCAATGACATAACACTAAATGGTACATTCTAAAGTCCCCAAATACAAAAGGAAACTTTCAACTCCAGATAAGTTATCATCCATAAATGTGATTAATAAATGTTACAGTCTGTTTTAATATAACAAAACACATTATGAATATTAAAACAAACAAATTTAACATACATTGCTAATTATTGTTAAAACTAATCAAACTCTCACATACTTTCAATTATTTTCGAACTGGTGCTTATGACAATTCTCAGTCCAAATTCTTCCTGCGTGCACAGTGATATTTGGAGCAAGTTCCTTCTTGACTTGGTGGGATAACTGAAAGGGAACAAGGCTTACCTTTGGTCAATTATTGTAACTTATGCTTGACATTTCTAAAATCCAATTTAGAAATATGAATATTGCGGCATCTTTATCCAAGCCTCTTGAATTTGTTGAGCTAATTTGTCAACAGATCTTTTCCTTAACCTGTGACTTCGGAGTTTTGAAGAACATTGTCTTTGAACAGCACTAGATGATAAGACAAACGATTCATCTCTGATTTCTCTATCTGTGGCACAGCTTTTAATTGGAAAATTCTGCCTTTTCCAAGGGAAAACAAAAGCATAACAGAATAATTATATATATATATATTATATATGTATATGTGTAATATATATATCACACATATACATATATTATATGCATGTATATATACATGTATGTGTGTGTGTGTGTATATATATATATATTAATTAAACTGACCTCAGCTTGCAATATTTACTTAAGGTTGAGTATTATAGACAAACGTCCATAACTAGACAGTACAAAAGGTTCCTTCGGTGCTCACATAACTCTTGCTTCAAGGACTGAATCTCAAACACATTTTAGTACTATATTCATTTTAACATACATTGATGGTGCTTGGATTTAAAGACTGCTAACAATTCAGTTGCAATTTTCTCAGTAATTTAAAAGAGCTTTGTGATTTTTGCTATTGAAATGAGGAAAGAAATATATCAGAGCTGTCTCAAATCTTTCATACCCTGGCACCCTGTCCCCCATCTCAATCCACAGATCTTTTATTAAATTCCACTCCAGAGGAAATATGAATAGTCATTGAAGTGGTTTCTCTGCCAGGATTTGAAAGCTGATCCACTAAAAAATGTTCCCAGTGTATGTTAAGTGAACACCAGACTCTCTGGCATAAGAAGAATAATATGAGACTATGACACAGTTATATTTAGAAATAGGATTAAAAGGAGTGCCTGGCTTTTCATTCCAAGGTCATTCACAGACACATGCTCAAACTCCCATGGGATTCCATCCCAGTGATATTCTATTTACATATGAAGTAGTCCCTAATCAATTTAGCTTATGAAGACTTTTGAAGATATAGAAGAGACCTGTTTATTAAGTACTTTCTGTATTCCTGAAATTGTGCTAGATGCTTTCCTCTGTATCTGGTGAAAACAATGACATCATAAATTATAATACTGGTTAATACTCAGATAGGTACTAGGGAAGCCATGGTGTGCTAAGTAATCTCAATTCCTTGGTATGCTTTTGAGTTTAGTAATGAAGAAATCAATACTTACAGAACTTCAGCAACTCATCAAACTGTGTAAATGCATGCTCCCTTGGAAGTTAGAAGAAGGTTTCAGATTCCATACAACTGGAGTTACAGATGTTTCTGAACCTCCATGTGGGTGCAGGGAATTGAAATCTTTCCTGAGTAAGATAAACAATTGCTCTTAATTATTGTGCCATCTGACTACTCTCAGACCTTGTATCAGTGGCCTTGTTTGTGAATTCAGATAATGACAGTGCCAGTTTTAAGAATAAAATATGATAATGTGTATAAAATAAATTTTTATAGTGATAATTTCAATGTGCAAGCATCTGACACACAAGAAAAATTAGCTGTATATTATTGTCTAATTACAACAAAATTTAAGGCTAGTGTGATGAGACACACGTGTAATTCCAGAACTAGATTAGTTCCAGAACTAGAATCAGGAGTATCCTGTATTCAAACATAGACTGGACTATCTATGTAGCAAGAACTTATCTTAACAAATATATAGGATTCTGCATTTTAAAATAAATATAAGGATCATTTCTTTACATCATAATTTTATTTTTGGTTTTCTCAACATTTAAAAATTACTACAACTATTTTACTTTCCTCTCCCTATTAAATAGTTCAAAATAGGAAAAATTTGAAATATTAATGCAAAACATTGCTCAATTCCACATCCTTAGTGTATATCTATATGTGTGTGTATGTGTATATAAATATATATATATATATATATTATATATATATATATATATATGTCTCAAGCAACATCCACATGATGCATCTCTTTGGGCTTTGGAGTATTAGTCTGATTTCAGGATGTTCATCATCCCAGAGAATGTAAGAAGTTACATGAGAAGCCATTTTGCTCCTGGTTCCACTCACTGGAGATATTCAGAAGTACAGACATATTATCACTAAAATTATCATGCATCTGTTCTTATTTCATATTTGCAGTGTGCTGGGAAAGATGTTCCCGTGCTTTAGACTATAGTCTTTTTTTGTTTTGTTTTATTTTTATTTTGATGAAGTTATTTATTTGCTTTATAGCCCAGTTGCTTCTTCCCTCCTTCCTCTCCTCTCAATTTCTCCTTCTCCCCTCCCCTCCTTCTCCTCTTCTCTGAAGAGAGGAGGCCTCCCATGAATATCATCCAGCCTTGGCACACCAAGTTGCAGTAAGACTAGACACACCTTCTATCGGGGCTAGACAAGGCACTTAGGGGAAAGGAATCCAAAGTCAAGTAAATTAGTCAGAGACAGCCCTTGCTCCTGCTTTAGGAATTCTACTTGAAGACCCAACTGAACAAGTTACATATGTGCAGAGGGTCTAGGTCCATCCCATGCACTCCTTCTGTCTGGCTGTTCAGTTTCTACGAACCCCTATGGGCCCAGGTTAGCTGATTCTGTAGATTTACTTGTGTCCTTGACCTCTCTGACTCCAATCCTTCGTCTCCATCTTCCACAGGATTTCCCGGGTTCCTCTTAAGGTTTGGCTGTGGGTCTCTGCATCTGTATCCATCTAATGCCTCTCTGATGACAGATATGTTAGTTTAGTATAGTAGAATGGCTGCAAGTACAGTATAATGTCATTAATAGTGTCAGGGGTGGGCTCCCTATCATGGAAATGGTCTGAAGTCAAGCCAGTCATTGGTTGACCATTCCTTCAAATTCTGCTCCTGCTTTACCTCTGTATGTCTTATAGGTGGGACAAATTTTGGGTCTAAGGTTGTGTGGCTGGATTGGTATTCCGATCCCTCCAATGGAAGTCTTATGTGGTTACAGGAGATGGCTGCATTAGGTTCCATATACTCTACTGATAGGAGTTTTGGCTAAGGTCACCCAAATATATTCTTAGGAGTTTTCATTGTCCTAGATTCCTAGCTCATCCCAGAGATGCTCCCATCCAAACCTAGTTGTCTCTCCCAATACTTACTCTCTTTCTCCATCTGCTGGCCTACCTCATTCCTCTTGTTTCCCTCCTCCCCCAATATCCTCCCTTCACCCCCCATGTCTAATCTATTTTCTTTTTCAGATGCCCTTGTTACTTAGCTTCTTTGGGCCTGTGAATTGTAGTATGGTTATCCTGTACTTTTTGACTAATATCCACTTATAAGTGAGTAAATACCATGTTTGTCTTTCTGGGTGTGGGTAACCTCACTCAGGATGATGTTTTCTAGTTCCATCCATTTGTCTGCAAATTTCATGATGTCATTGTTTTGTGTTTAAAGACAATTTAGTGTACACATTTTATTTACAGTTTTGCACACACACATAGATCACTGATTTGAATGAAATGCATAAATTTGTAGCTAAGATACCAAAAAAAAAAAAAAAAAAAGCTACCAAAGAATAAACAAATGTAATGTTTATTCCACCTTTCTGTCATATTCCTGGATCCTTCACCAATGTTACATAAAGAAAAAATCAAAAGCAAAATGAATGAAAAACAGAAATCAAAATCACTAATGTTATCAAGGAAGAAAGCAAATAAATTAAAAATCTAGCAGCCATTAGCAAGTAGACAGTGAGGACAATGCTGTGACAGGAAACAGAAGGTTGCTAGAAAGCTGTAGACTCTCACACCAGCAAAGTCTGCTTCTGCATGGAGTGGAACAAAACTAGATATTTTTCTGCTAAGGTAATAGAAATGCAAGTTCTTTTTTGAATACTGTGGAACGGCAAATGTGTGTGTCATGGTAATTCTAACCACCTGTTACAGAGCGGGGCCAGCAACACATCTGTGGGTTCTGGAGTGATGTATACTATAAATCTTTGATTGGGATAGTGGACACACTAGCAAAAATTGGGGATCTGTGGAGGAGAATGAACACAGAAGTACAAGACTTTGCTTACATCTTAGCAACACGTGGGTAGAATCAACTTCAGTGTAGTCCACTCTTTGATGAGGCTTTGGCTCAGCTCCCAGTCTCGATTGCGTGACACAGTCTCCTGTGAGAATTCTCAGATGGTGTCTTCTTAAATAACAAACTTAGTTTTAGTGGTGGACTGCTCTTTGTACCTGTGTCTGCGTGGGACTGAAAACCAATCGCTATCTTCAGAGGAAGTCCCAACCTTTCCTTATATACCCATCCTATGTGTGTGACTGCATCTCTGTTTATCATTCTATAGTCCATGTTGCTATCGTTTCATCTTTAGCTCTAACATTAACAACAGCTCCACCCACATCATCCCTGTAGTCATCAAAAGATTCTCCAATAAGGCATAGCAGTGTCTCTAGCCAAATGCGATCAAGGTCACTTCCTCTCTGCTGCTTCTTCAATGTAATTTTAGCCATTGGCCTCACTGTTTATTTTGCTCATCTTCCAACATAGGTTCAATGCCATCATTAAGAAGTGAGTAGTCACAGCCAGGCATTAAATTACTAGACAACTGGATATGGTTGTGTAGAGCCCAAAAGTCTTCAAGAGTATCAAACTTAGAGATCAATTGAAAGTTTATTTGCCAAGTTTTGCTTTTAACATTTTAAAAAAACAGAGTGCCCTCTTGCTCTGTAGAGGGTGTTTAATATAGTGCTCTGGATATCCAGGTGGAATGGTCTGTCTCTTCTTCAGTTTCTGTCCTGCACTGTGTCTCCATATTTGCACCCTTGAGTATTTTGTTACTCCCCATCCTATGTGCAGTCACCGAAGGTAGAGGTTGATGTGGATGTCAGGATGTACATGCTGACAGGAGCCTGATATAGCTGTCTCCTTAGAAGTCTGCAAGAGTCCGACATACTCAGAGGCAGAAGCCCACAGCTAACCATTAAACTGATCACGGGGTTCCCAATGGAGAAGATAGAGTGAAGGCTGAAGGAGTTGAGAGGATTCGAGACACCATGAGGAAAGCAACAATCCCAACCAACCAGAGCCCCAGGGTCTAAACCACAAGCCTGGGAGCACTTAGGGAGGGACCCATGGCTCCAGCTATATATGCAAGGGAGCTATATATAAGTGGGAGAAGAGATCCTTGGTCCCATGAAGACTGGATGTCGTGGGGGGGGATACTCGAGGGTGGGGAGGTGAGGTACAGGGGAGGGTGGAAGGGGGTACACCAACGTGGAGATAGGAGGAGTGGGGGAAGGGATAGTGAGTTCCTGGGAGGGAGGGGGGAAATGGGGTAAGGAGAGAACATCTGAAATGTATAAAAAATTTACAATAAAAAATTTCCAATAAAAAAAAATATAGTGCTCTGGGTTAGCAACCTCCTGATTAGACTCTGTTTTTTCCTCTTCTGCAGGGTGTTAGTAGTAGGGGTGGTTTCAGGTTCCAGGTTCCAGTCACCATCTTAGATGGATCTGATTATGTGATTTCACTTTTTAGTGGCTGAGTAATATTCTATTGTGTAAATGTACCACATTTTCTGTATCCATTCTTTGATTGAGAGACATCTATGTTGTTTCCAGTTTCTGCTGCCATGGATATAGTTGAGGAAGTGTCTTTGTGGAAACTTCTCTTCTGTCACATTTAGTGTATACAGTTTTATGTGAGGTCTTTGATACACTTGGACTTGAGTATTGTGCAGGGTGAGAGATATAAATCTATTTGCATTCTTCTACATACAGCCTGAAGTTAGACCAACATCATTTGTGGAAGATGCTTCTTCCTATTATATAGTTTTGGCTTCTTTGTCAAAATCAATTGTCCATCAATGTGTAGGTTTACATTTGTTTTTCAATTTGATTCGCTTGTTCATATGTCTGTTTTTATGCCAGTACCATGGGGTTTTTTATTATTATTGCTCAGTAGTACAATTTGAAATCAGGAATGGTGACACCTTTAGAAGTTCTTTTACAGTATAAGACACAATAGTCACCTTCATATATAAACCACACAAAGACTCAACCAAGAAATTATGAAGGTGACTGTTGTGTGATTTAGATATCAAGTTGACTATGGCTTCATAAAATAAATTTGGAAACATTCTTTCTGTTTCCATTTTGTGGAATAATTTGAGAATCATTGACATTAGCTCTTCTTTAAATGTCTTAAAGAATTCTGCACTAAAACATTTTGACCCTGTACCTCTTGTGGTTGGGAGACTTTAAATTACTGCTTCTATTTCATTAGAGGATATTGGTCTATTTAGATTGTTTACCTGATCTTGATTTAGCTTGTCTTTCAAGAAAATGATCCATTTTGTTTAGATTTTCCAATTTTGTGGCATATAAGTTTTAGAAGAGTGAATTATTCTTTCAATTTCCTCAGTGTCTGTTGTTATATGCTCCTTTTAATTTCTGATTTTATTAGTTTGGATATTCTTTCTTTCTTTTTTTAGTTAGTTTGGCTAAGGGTTTGTTTATTTTGTTGATTTTCTCAAAGAACCAGCTCTTAGTTTCATTGATTTGTTGTATCATTCTCTTTGTTTCTATTTTATGATTTCAGCCCTAAATTTAATTATTTCCTGCCATCTATTCCTCTTGGGTGTGATTGCTTCTTTTTGTTCTAGAGCTTTCAGATATGCTGTTAAGTTGTTAATATGAGATCTCTCCAATTTTTTTATGAAGGTTTTTAGTGCTATGAACTTTCCTCTTAGCATTGCTTTCATTGTGTCCCATAAGTTTGGGTATATTGTATATTCATTTTCATTCAATTCTAGAAAGTTTTTAATTTCTTTGATTTTTCCCTGACAAAGTGGTCAATGAGTAGAGAGTTGTTCACTTTCAATGAGTTTGTGGGATTTCTGTTGTTTCTCTTGTTAAAGTCCAGTTTTATTCCATCGTTGTTTGATAAATTACAGGGGGTTATTTCAATTTTCTTGTATCTATCTGTTGGGACTTGTACTGTTGGGACTTCCTGTGAGGTACTGAAAAGAAGGTATATTCTTTTGTATTTGAGTGAAATGTTCTGACAGGTCTCTTTGAGTCATACCATCTTTTAGTTTCATTATTTTTCTGTTTAGTTTCTGTCTGGATGGCCTGTGCATTGGTGAGAGTGGGGTGTTGAAGTCTCCCACAATTGATGTGTGGGATTCAACGTATGATTTAAGCTTTAGTAATGTTTCTTTTACAAATGTGGGTGCCCTTGCATTTGGAGCATAGATGTTCAGAATTGAGATGTCCTTTGGGGGATTTTTTTCCTCTGACTATTATGGATCCCGGATTCTGCTTCATTCTTCTAGACTCTGCTTCATTTTTCTAGCCGTGTGTGAAGTGGCACCTGGACGCCCTGAGAGGGAGGAAATGAAGGATGCAGAACCACACCCAGACCCTAACAGGCATGCCACAGAGATGTGTTTCTTGTATGCAGCACAATAATGGATCCTATTTTTACATCCATTCTAATAGTATGTGTCTTTTTTATTGGGGAATTAAGTTCATTGATATTGAGATATATTAAAGACTAATGATTGTTGATTTCTGTTATTATGAATATCAATGGTAGTACTCTGTGAATGTGTGTGTGTGTGTGTGTGTGTGTGTGTGTGTGTGTGTGTGTTTCCCTTCTTTTGGATTTACTAGAGTGACTTTACTTGCTGTGATTTTTTGAATGTAGTTAACCTCCTTGAGTTGGAGTTTCCTTGTAGTATCTTGGGTGGGGCTAAATTTGAAGACAGATAACTGCTTAAATT
Organism: Mastomys natalensis; assembly: GCA_021653895.1. Taxonomy (NCBI): domain Eukaryota; kingdom Metazoa; phylum Chordata; class Mammalia; order Rodentia; family Muridae; genus Mastomys; species Mastomys natalensis. The sequence continues at coordinate 333,116 of JAJTUV010000844.1, read as the reverse complement.
TTGTTTTAACATGAAATATCTTGTTTACCTCATCTAGTAGTAAACAATAGTAGTAGTCTGGGCTGGCATCTCTGGTCTTTTAGACACTCCAAATCATCTGCCCAGACCCTTGTGACTTATAAAGTCTTGTCATTCTGATAGGTGTCCTTTGTTATGTTGCTTAGCTTTTTCCCTTTAGACTTTAATATTCTTTCTTCTAAGGTTAGATTTAAAGTCATCTTCTTGTGATCCAGCTGTGTTAGGGTTTCCAGGGCTTGCTTTAATAGGATAGCTGAGCCATGGTGGTGCCACATTGGCTCTTGCTGATTGTGTTTTTATGTTGGCCTTTAGACATTTGATTGCCACTGGTTCCCACAGGCCTGCAAAGAAAGCAGGCAGAGTTCTGGCTCAAAAATAGGATGCAGAGGACAGGGCTCAGTTCACCCTGGCTGGGCATCCTCAGGGGGCACCCACCAGGCTGGGCATGCTTCCTAAGTTTATTGTTTATATATAGTATTTTAAATTTTTCATTTTTATTAAAATTGTTTTCATATAACATACTTTGATCATATTATTTCCATGCCTCAACTCCTACCAGATCCTATCCATCTCCTTATCTACTCAACTTCAGATCTTGTTCTCTCTCTCTTCCTCAAAACAAAACAACAACAACAAAAAAAACAAAAACAGAAAAATCAAAACAAACAAACAAAACACCAGTAAGATAGAATATACTAAAATGAAACAAAACACCCTCAAAAATCATAGATTTTGTTTATGTGGGTCAACTATTTGTGGCCATAAGACTTGCCTTGGAATGTGAATGAAATAGCTAGTTTCACTACAATGGAAATAATTGTAAAAAACCAAAACAACAATAAAACCAGATTCTTTTCCTTTATAAGCAAATATCAATTGAAAATAACTTTAGTCAGGGGTGGGACTTTGTGTTAACTTCCTCTTCACTGTGCCTGGATTTTTTCTTATTCCTGAACTTAATCAGGTCTTATGTGTGTGGTCACAGCTTCTGGGAGTTCATACATGTTCAGCCCAGTTGTGTCTCTCAGATGTTGGTTCCTGAAGGCATCCACCACATCTGGCTCTTCCGACCTTTTAGCCTCCTTTGCCCTATTCCTCATACGTCTTGGAGCCTTGAGGAAGGGATTTGATAAAAACATCTTACTTGATAAATATTTTGAGAAGCCAGACTACCTCTCTGTTTTTAAAATGCCTGAGTTCAAATGGCTGAGCACCTTCAACTCTTTTAGAAAATATCTTTTTAAGGCTGACCTTCTTCTCATTTTGAGATACTTATACCTTTGTGTACTTTTCCTCTGCTCAGCCTCGGTCCCTCGGTTGCCTATGCCGCTTGCCAGTATCTGACCAATTTGCAGAACGTATTTCTAAGGACGTCACCTAGTCTTTTGAAATGCCATTTCCAACACCAGCTTACTATTAGAAGAAGGCTTTGAAAATGGAAAGAAAGGTCACCAAAGCATTCTGTCAGGAGGTGGCTCTTAAGTCAGCTTCTTTCACTCTGAACAGCAAGGAACTGTGACCTGCTAGAATTACATTTTTGTGATGATTGTCATATAAGACAACATTAAATGATCTGTTCAGTCAGTAATATTTACTTCCAAAATGTAGTTGGTGCTATGCATAATTGTACTATAGAACTGTATAGTGCTATTCATAGAAATGCATCTAATCTCTGGCCACCTATTCAAATTTTATTGTCTGGTTGCTTTTTCCTTTTGTGAAGTTCATATGACTAGCTTTGGTCTATGCAATTGTGAATAAAAGTAACATGAGTCCCTGTGGGGCCAGAATGTATAACTGTCAGAGTTAGACCTTTATGAACTGTCTTTCCTGATGCCACAGTGATTGACAGTTTTCCAGGATGTGGCTGCACTGTCTACCAGACTCCTGTCTGAAAGTCAGATAAAAGCAAAATCCTCTGCTGGTCTGACCTGAACATACAAACAAAATAGCAAACATTATGTTAGACCTAATAGTGCCAGGCTTGCTTATTACCAGAACACAAACAATCCTATGTCAACTCATGGAAACCTCCAGTTATTCATAGCAAACATGCGGTATAAGATGAGAACAACCTCTAGCAAGCTGTCTCCAGACCTCACACAGGCAGTAACATGAATAAATAAAAAATAGAATTACACATGAAAATGGGTGATTCTCAAAGAGAAAACAGGTAAGGGTTAGGTGACATTTCCAAAAATTGGATGCTCAAATCCCAGTGCTGAAGATCAAACTCTGAAACTTACATGTGTAGTTAAGTGAGCCACTGTTGCATAGAAATTTGGATATTAAATTGGATCATGCTTATGAATTTAGTATTTGGCCACTATGAAGCCAGTACTTATAATGAATGTCTAATGTCTTAAATTTTATGATATGATATAATATGATTGTAACTAATACAATTTTTCTAATTTGAGCAGTGGTTCTCAACCTTCCTGATACTGTAACCCGTTAACACAGTTCCTCATGTTGTGGTGACCCCTAACCATAAAATTATTTTTGTTGCTACTTCAGTGACAGAGGCATTGACCAACATGCTAATGAGACAAAGTGCCAATTCCATAAGACTGTGTGATGAAATTCCAGCTCTCAGCAGAAAAATGTCTGGCCTATCCTGGTTTTGGATAAAATCATCTATGCAACTGTTTCTGGTGTTCCTTATTTGCCTTTTCCCTATGTTAATAATAAAAAACATTGGTGTTTTGAGATAGTCTGGGGGAGATAAATAGAAAAGGGAGTATTACCGTATCAAAAATAAACTCAAAATCATCATGCAGGATGTCTTTACCTTGCCACTGGAGACTGGGACAGAGGCTAAGGCTGTAGACTTGTAGGAAACCCACAAATAAAATTGAGGACATTTCCTGCTTATTTTTGTAGTGATAATATCACTCTGACTAAGTTTATAGAAAGAAATAATATGCAAATGTATTTAGGAAGCCAAGAATCCAATAACCTAGGTTAATCATTAGAAATCCTGCTGTATTTTACTGAAGATTATGAAAACAAGTGGGGCTGGGCAGTGGTGGCGCACACCTTTGATCCCAGGCCATTTATGTTCTTTGATTGGTGGCTCAGATTCTGAGAGCTCCCAGGGGTCTAGGTTTGTTGATTCTGTTGGTCCTTCTGTGGAGTTTTCCATCTACTTCTGGGCCTTCGATCTTTCCAACTCTTCCATAGGTACCTGCGACCTCTAATGTTTGGGTCTAATGTTTGGCTATGAGTATCTGCTTCTGTTTCCATCTACTCCTGGGTATAGTCACTCAGAAAACAGTTATGCTAGGCTCCTGTCTGCAAGCATACAGTATCATTAAGGATGTCGAGGACTGGTGTTTGCCCATGGGATTGCTTTCAAACTGGGCTGGTTATTGATTGACCTTTCTTTCAGTCTTTGTTCTATCCATTTCTATTAAATGGGACAAATTTGGGGTCGAATGTTTAGTGGGTGGGTTGGTGTCCCTATCCTTCCACTGGCCACAGGAGGTGGCCTCTACAGGTTTTCTGTCTCTATTGTTAGGCATCTCAGCTAGTGTCACTTGCATGGATCCCTGGGAGCCTACCCCATCCCAGGTTTCTGGGTCTTCCTAGAGATTCATCCCTCTTCTCCACCCTAAGCAGCTGCAGATTTCTGTTTATTCTCCTGGCTCAATGGTCCTCTCCTCTGTCTCTACCTGTTCCTGCCTCCCCATTCCCCTCTATATCATCTTCTCTCTCTCTCTCTCTCTCTCTCTCTCTCTCTCTCTCTCTCTCTTGCTCTTATGACTATCTTTTTTCTTCTAAGTGAGATTCAAGCATCTTTGCTTGGGTCTTCCTTCTTATTTAACTTCTTTGGCTTTGTGGGGTATCATAGACATTCTGTACTTGATGGTTAATATCCACCTATCAGTGAATACATACCATGCAAATCCATTTGGGTCTGAGTTACCTCAGTCTAGTCCCATCCATTTGCCTGCAAAGTTCATGATGTCCTTGGTTTTTTTTTTGTTTGTTTGTTTTTTTATTTTATTTTATTTTATTTTATTGGAAATTTTATTTACATTTCAGATGTTCTCTCCTTACCCCATTTCCCCCCTCCCTCCCAGGAACTCACTATCCCTTCCCCCCTCCTCCTGCCTCCACGTTGGTGTACCCCCACCCACCCTCCCCCGTACCTCACCTCCCCACCCTCGAATATCCCCCACACACAACGTCCAGCCTTCATGGGACCAAGGATCTCTTCTCCCACTTATATATAGCTCCCTTGCATATATAGCTAGAGCCATGGGTCCATCCCTAAGCGCTCCAGATGTCCTTGTTTTTAATAGCTGACTAGTATTCCATTGTGTAAATGAACCATATTTTCTCTATACATTCTTCAGTGGAGGGACATCTGGGTTGTTTCCAGTTTCTGGCTATTATGAATAAAGCTGCTATGAGCATAGTGGAACATGTGTCCTTGTAGTACAGCAGAACATCTTTTGGGTATATGCCCAGGAGTGGTATAGCTAGATCTTCAGGTTGAACTATTCCCATTTCCCATTTTTTTTTTTTTTTCGAAACCTGCAGACTGATTTCCAGAGTGAAAACCATTCTTTTCAAACAGTAACTTTGAATTAAAAACTGAAAGCCAGAAAATTGGTTGCTAATATCTAAAGATGTTATTCAACTATTTTCTTTTTTATTGAATATTTTCTTTATTTACATTTCTAATGTTATCCCCTTTCCTGGTTCCCACTCCCAGAACCTCCCTATCCCATCCTCCCTCCACTGCTTCTATGAGGGTATTCCCCCACCCATCTTGCCTCCCCACCCTCCAATTCCCTACACTGGGGCATGGAGCCTTCATAGGACCAAGGGCCTCTCCTCCCATTTATGTCCAACAAGGCCATCCTCTGCTACATATGAAGCTCGAGCCATGGGTCCCTCCATGTGTACTCCTATGGAAATCCAACAACATAATCCACTACATAAACAAACTCAAGGAAAGAAAACACATGATCATTTCATTAGATACTGAGAAAGCATTTGACAAAATTAAACATCCCTTCATGTTAAAAGTCTTGGAAAGATCAGGACTTCAAGGCCCATACCTAAACATACTAAAAGCAATATACAGCAAACCAAACTAAATAGAGAGAAACTTGAAGTAATCCCATTAAAATCAGGGACTAGACAAGGCTGCCTCCCTTTCTCTCTATCTATTAAATATAGTACTTGAAGTTCTAGCTAGAGCAATTAGACAAGAAAAGGAGGTCAATCAACTACTTTCTAATGTAAGTTCCTCTGTGTGTGTGTGTGTGTGTATACATGTCTGTATGAGTAATATATGTATGAGTGACGGCATGGCATGCAAGTTCCATGCCATCACACATATGTAGAGATCAGAGGACAACTTTCAAATGTCAGTTCTTCCCTTACCACCTTGTGTAAGACAAGGCCTCTTCCCCACAGCATAAACAATGCTAGCCAGATGAAGAGCTGCTTTAGTCTCCGGGTCATTTTCCCTCCTAGCATACCAGGATTATAGGTGCTTTATGATACCTTGTCTGCTTTGATGTTGGTTCTAAAGACCTGAACTCGGGTTTTCAGGCTTGCATGCCAAGTGCTTTATGGCCCACTGAACTCTCTTTATCTAACCTTAAGGCAGGTTCCTAAAACTCTACACCACAAAGTCAAATTAAAATACCACATACCTAGCTGAACAGTGTTGTGTGACAAAACCAAATTGCAGTAGTACTATTTCTGTAATTTGTTTCTATAGAAATTTAAAAGCATATGTTAAGTTCAATCTGTAGCTAAAATGATACCTAATATTTTGTTATCAATTATCTAGGATTGTGGAAATATAATAATAGAGATAATAAAATATATGGAAAATAAAAACTTTACTGTTTTCAGTAAGATATAGCCTAATTTTTATTTTCTTTGCAACATAACAACTATGACAAAATAAAGCAACGAGAAAGGACAATGCTTTTAGCCATGTATGATCTACAAAGTTGAGAATCTGACTATAAGTAATAACTTTAATTTGCTGACATTGGAACAAGTTTTAAATAGTTTATAATGAAATTATCAGCGTGGAAAATGCAAAAGCATTAATTAATCCAAAGCAAAGAAGTAAAAATTAAATTATAAAAGATAAGAACAGCCAAACTAATCAATTACCCTTTAAAAGTTACGTTTAAAGAGCTATTAAGATTTATGTTATGATAAGAAGAATAAGTTCAGATGTTCTATTTCACTGTAGGATTATGGTGGTTAATTTCATAGTGAGTTTTCAAAATAGCTAGAAGGGAGCAATTTAAATGTTCTCACAAGGAAGAAATGGTAGAATGTGAGGTAGTGACTGTACTTAAAGGGCTAGCTTGATTATTTTAGGATATGCAGGCATAAAACCATCATACTATACTCTCCTTTCATATATACAGATACTATGCTATATACATATATATTATATATAACTATTATGTCAGCTAAAAAAACTTAAAGGAAAAATTAAATTGCCTTCCACCTAATCATCGCATAAAGGGAAAAAAATGTCAGTATCAATAAAAACAAAATCACAGGTTATTAGCTGGAGGGCCATGCTGGTTTATGTGTATATAATATTTTATAGAAATCTAGAGTATTCTTTGACACAGATCCAAATTATGAGAAAAGAATTTATCTAATGCTTGACAAAATGATGGAGGAGGAATATGTTACTACTTCAGCATAAAATTGAGTACCCAGTAGAAATACCTAATTAAGCTTAAGTTTTAGATTTTGAACATTGGACTGTGCTATTCCATATTAACCTAATTCAGTACTCATAATTTTAAATTATATTTTCTCAAAATGAAGAGTCAAAAAAAAAAAAAACTATACAAAGTTGAAATTCAGAAGGCTTGAATTCATTCCTTGTCTGTTTCTTGAAGTCAAGACAAAGATGTACTTGACCCTATGACTCTCCGGACTTTGTAATTCATAAAAAATAATATTTTCGATTAATAGTATTATAGAAAAATTATGAGTAGGTGTTCTATATGGGAAACACTGTATAATGTAACAAAATAACAACATTTGGTAATTGCTAACAGTACATCAATATGCCACAGAAAAATGTTAACAGTGCAGCAATATGACACAGAAAATTTACTGTTAGTTCACATACAATGTTGATACAAATAGCAAGAACATGTTAATAAAGCATTTAAAATGCTAGAAAACTATTAAAAATGTTAGAAAACTAATGTTTTTTTTCTTGTTCTTTTTTTTTTTTTTTTTGATTTTTCGAGACAGGGTTTCTCTGTGTAGCCCTGGCTGTCCTGGAACTCACTCTGTAGACCAGGCTGGCCTCGAACTCAGAAATCTGCCTGCCTCTGCTCCCAAGTGCTGGGATTAAAGGCGTGCGCCACCACCGCCCGGCTTTTTTTCTTGTTCTTACTTCAGAATGACACAAAAGATTCTGAAATGAAACTGGACAGGAAAAAAATTGCTATGGGGTAGATAATTAAGGGGAAGGGACAGAAAAATAGAAATGAGGTAAAAGATCAAGCATATTGCATATGGAAAAGTTTCCTATGAGGGTAGAGTAGAAATATAAAATGTAAGATTTGATAACGTGTAGAATTTTCCATTGCCATCATGCATAAAATTAGAGCAATAAAGTCAAAAGCATTATTAGTAATGAGGAAACTGAATTTTCAATGCAACTAACTGCTGAGATGATCTGAAGGTAATTGGTCATGAGAATGTTTAGCATTAGCAGTTCATTGTCTATTTTAAAAATAGCTTTGCCATAATTAAATTATGGAAAATCATTATTTTATTACAGCACATTAGTGTGTGTCGTATTAAGGAAAACATAACTATTTGAAATAGAATAGGGTATTTCTTCCTAACAATAGCATCAAAATTAGAATCTGCTCATTGCTCAATCACTAGCATTGACTCACACCAGTCTCAGTAAATGCTTTGTAAAAATTATTTATGTATGTGTATATACGTGTTTGGCCTGCATGTATGTCTATGCTACATGTGTGTGTAGGAGTGACAGAGACAAGCAGAGAGGGATCATATTCCCTGAAACTGAATTTACACAGAGTTGTGGGCTACCACATAGGTCCTGGAACTTAAACACAGGTCCTAGAACTTAAACACAAGTCTTATAAAAGAGCTGAGACATCTCTCCAGCTCCTACTCAGTAAATAATTTTTAATGAAAAAAACAAATAACATATTACATGCATTGAAACTCTAGAAAATTTCAAAGTATCATCTTCTCTTTTTTTGTTGGTTTGTTTGTTTGTTTGTTTGTTTGTTTTGTTTTGGCTTTTCAAGACAGGGTTTCTCCGTGTAGCCGTAGCTGTCCTGGAACTCACTCTGTAGACCAGGCTCGCTTCGAACTCAGAAATCTCCCTGTCTCTGCCTTACAAGGTCTGGAATTAAAGGCCTGTGCCACCACTGCCCAGCCATTATCTTCTTTCTGAAGAGCACAATAGAAGTATAAATTCATGCTGGAGCAATGGCTTGTAAGTTAAAAGCACTGGCTGCTCTTTCAGAGCACCTGGGTTCAATCTCCACCCACATGATCGTTCACAAGTGTTTGTAACTCCAGTCCAGGGGATCTCAGGCCCTCTTCTAGCCTTTGATGGTACTGCATTCTTATGCTGCACAGATATACAAGTAGCAAAACACTCATAAACACCAAATAATACAGTAATGTTTAAAATGATTATAAATATATTAACAAACACAATAATTATTAAAGAATATACAATGTGAAATAAATTGCATGCATGCAACAAAACCAGAATTCTGTACTATACATTTAATAAATTGCAAATGATAAACTAAGTATTAGGGAACAGAAATTACAAAATGCATTCAACAATATGTATAAATAATTACAGGTATGAAAAAAGATTTAAATAGTTTACTTACTTCAAGAAACTTCCCATATATCATATGCCTTCACTTTCTTCTATAACAGTTGAAAACATTTAAATACTCACCGCATGCTATAGAAACATTGAAATACTGGACAACTTTTTAATGAATTGCCATTTGAGGAGCTTAACATTTAGAATTTTAATCAAAGTCTCCAAGCAAGAAGCTTGAGACATCCTTTTTTTTTTTTGACAATGTTAATATTTTTTTCTCTGTGCTCGAAGAGTTCCTATAAAAAGCTTTGAAGGGTAAAAGACTTAGAAAAGAACTGAGGGTACCTCTTCTGAGGTGTGTGGAGGAAGCAGAAATATAATGGCACAATCATATTCTTCTGTCCTTGCAATAATTGGTGTTTATATGCTTATTGTATGGTTTTGTGTACATTTGCTGAAAGAGCCAGTTTCTTATCCACTTTAGCCACCTGACTCCTTGCCTATTGTTAGCAGCTTGAGACTTTGCTTTAACTATTATGGAGTAAATTAATGACAGTGCTATTTGGGCCATTTAGAATGAATCAATGGAGAAATTCAGAGATGGTTAGTTAGCATAATTATTTCCTACCTGAGTTTTTATGTTTTAAGGACTCATGTTCTCTCTTCTTCCTTTAGAGTGGAAGAAAACTTACAGATGACATGCTAAAAAAAACAAAAAACAGATATAAAATATTCTTTTTCATTTGTGTATTTTTTAATCATTAAAATAATATAGCTTTGAGTGATAAAAACACATTATAATTTATAATCTAGGATAGCCATTTGAGTCTTTTAATTTAATTACCCTACAACTGAGCTGAATTTATATCTTGTCCAAATATTTTCTATGAGGGTATCAGTTTGTTAACTATACTTTAAAAACCTATTTACTTGTAGCAAACACCATAATTTTTTTTAAGTTACCTAGTAGGACATATCTATTCTTACCCATAAAACAATTCAAACTTTGGAATATATTTTATGACAAGAAACAAACCCACGTTATTTTAAGGAAAATTATAGATGTTTGAGGAAAAAAATATGCAATAGCAAGATGATTTGCTCTACTTAACATAAAATGTTTCGAGTTAAAGTAGAAACAGGAAAAGGTACATACATCATTCTATATATTATTAGGATAGAATCTTTATTAAAGGGCAAGATCAGACTCTTAAAGAGAATTATCATCTAAAGTAAAGTACTACTTAGGTGCAAGGAAAAGGGCATAAAAACACAAGAGCAAGCATAGATAGGGCAGGAAGTGCACACATTAGAAATAATCTCAGGGCTAAAAATAGGCACTTTCCTCAAGCAAATACAGAATTAATCAAAAGAGTGACATCTAATTACAGGGAAGTCCTGGGCTAACAAATATAGAGGTCTAAGAAAAATAAGAAAATTAACATTTAATCTGAAAGGGTTAAAGTTTGCCACGATTATCTTGGAAATTGAAATGGAAATGTTCTTTCCTGGCCATAATGAATCAACCCTAAGGTCCAAAGCTGTTAAAGACCAAGGACAAAGGCAACTCAATAAAACCACATGGATTTTTTCATCATTCCACTTGTCTAGAGTCATACAGCTGAAAATGAGTTTAGAAATAATCCAGCCCAACTCCTCATTTCCCAGATAAGAAAACTGGAATACAGAAACATTATAAAATTTCCAGTCACGTGGAAATAAACAGTAAACTCCAGCTTAGACTGTCTGTCCATTACTGGCATGGTGGTCTGTAAGACAGAGAAATGTGTCCAGATACCACATCATATACCCAGATCAGTCTGGGCAGCTATTTTCATCTTAAGAAGACAACTCGAAGTTGACATTTATGGGTGGATCAGTAGGTATCTGTATATGTGTAAAGGCACAAGCAGAGCTTTTCTAGACAGCATACTGGAACTACACTTGACCAGATTGTCTCAGTGCAAAGGAGCCCTCCGAATGCTGTGTATTTTGAAATACTCAGAAGAAAGCTGTCCAGATCCAAACTCCTCTACAGATGGTTGTTGGCTTATCTTGCAACATTCAACCTTTGTTCTTTGAAAAGCAGTTTAAAAATGCTTTTGTTATTTTGATCTCTTTAATATGTAGGGTTTTTTTTTTTAAACCATATATTTAAGGATTCTTTCTTACTTGTTGTAGTATATCTGTTTCTTTGTGTGTTTCTATTGGTTATTGGCATTCCTAAAATGACTGATTTCTTCATTTTTTTTTCCCCAGTGTTTGAGACGGGGTTTCTCTTTACAGCCCTGGCTGTCCTGTAACTCGCTTGCAGACCAGGTTGTCCTCGAACTCGGAAAGCCGCCTGATTCTGACTCCCAAGCGTGGTGATTACAAGTGTGCACCACCGCTGCCTGAGCTTATTTCTTCATTTTTAATTGAAAATTTTGTCAAGAATTAGAACATTTATGAGCTGAACTATTTCTGAGATGTAATGAAAAGTAACCAGTCAGGGGAAAGCTGTGTGTTGCAGTTAGAGAATATTTTACTGTCCATGAGGAAGTAATACAAAGGGGAAACAAAGAAAGGTCATTTTTAAGTCATAATATAAGAGACAGGGGCTTAAAAATGTCCCACACGAATCATGTAAATAGTGCACTGAATTGAAAGAGAAGACATAAATACAAATGTGAAAACAGTATATTGTTTTCTTTTGCTTTAAACTTAGACCTCATTAGGTTATATTATGAGAATTGACAGTAAGACAATGTTCTCAAGTTTAGTGCCACACTCCACATTAACAGTGGGAATGACTTAATCTAATTCAGTTTTGCCCCTCTGCAAAGTTTAAACTATGTCCTTGACAAAAATAATCACACCCATAGAGTAAACATATCAGTGTTCACTGAGGCAGGACTCTAACAAGCCTACATGGAAAATCCCTGCCTGGCTTCCTATTTCCTCGCATCTGTCAACAGCAGAGTCAGTCTGCAAAAGCTTTCAGCTTTTACTCCGTTTTCCAGGAATGCTGATATGAAATGTGAGAACCTGTGAAGATACAGGATCCAGACCTCTCTGTCACCAATCCGTCCAGGTTAAGCTGTTATGGTGATACATTTCAGGAGCCACAGAACTTGTATTTTAGAAAAGAAAATTTCTGGAAAGGAATTCAATACAATCTTAATAGGGTTTTAATTGACATTTTTGTGTGTGTGTGTGTGTGTGTGTGTGTGTGTGTCTGAGTGTGTGTGTGTGTTTGTAGTGCTGGCAATAGAGGTTAGTATATTATCATGTTAATTGAGTGCTCTACCACTGACTTGCTTCTCAAGCTCATAGATATACTCTTTGATTAAATGTTGAATGGAATATTCTCCCGATTTCTTCTCATGGAGATCTCTCTGTCTATCTCTGTCTCTCTGTCTCTGTCTCTCTCATTCCTCCTCCTCCTCCTTCTCTTCCTCCTCCTCCTCTTCTTCCTCCTCCTCCTCCTCCTTCTCCTCATCTTCTCCTCTACCTCCTCCTCCTCTCCTCCTCCTCCTCCTCTTCCTCCTCTTCCTCCTCCTCCTCCTTCTTCTTCTTTTTCTTTTCTTTGCATCCTTAAATTTCTACTACATCATTCTACTTTGTTGTGGGATTTGGGGAAGGAGTTATCTATTGAAAAGCACCAAGATATTAACAAAGATGTTTTCCTACATTTTATACTAGATACTATTTCTATATTGGACTAAGCTGCTTCTACATGCATCATATAACAAGTTGAACCTGATCTAGAGCACACAGGTTCCATGTGAAATGGCATACATAGTTAACATAATGTTTCCACAGAGAATAATAAATATAACATACATTAATCTTTAGAAGAAATCCTTTCTTTCCTTAATGAATGTTCATATAACATCATGCTATATAATCACGAGAGTATAGAGGATAGTAGAATTTTTCTTTGGCAATCTACTGTGACCTTTTTTCCCTTTGTTCTGTAGTTATGTCCACATTTTAATAAGATCATTCAGTTCACTATGTGGACTCAGTTATTCCGTCTGCTTGTGAGATAGGATTCCTCATAAGCAGAAACTGTTATTTAAAGAGACAAAGGCTGGTTTCTAATTCAGTTTTAAAGTTGAATCATTGTTAAAAGTGTTGTAACTTGATTAAGTACAATTTATCTGTGACAATTGATTGAAGGTTGGCTCCCTAAGATAAAAAAAATTTCATATTTTGTTTCTTAATGGGTTATAGTTACATATATCCATTCTCTTAGTAGTTTGCAATGTTGATGTTTTATATACATACAAGTAAATGTATCAAAATATTATTTTCATCCAAAATTATTTTTTTAAAGATCTTAATTAGAACTCTTTCTTGAACTTGATTACTGCCTTTAAAGTTTAAGTAAAAACAGTTTAATTACAAACAGATACTTCCACACATGTATTGTCCTGGTCCAGCAGGACATTAAGCAGGGTCCAGGGAGATCACCTAAGAAAGAATGAAGAAAAACAGGCAAACACAAGGAACACGGTTTGTCTATGGGCTGATCAAACCGTAATCTTTACTTTTTTTACACACAGGTTATATACACAAAAACGCAGGATGTGGGGAAGGGGATGAAGCAGGAGCGTAGGTGTTCAGGGGGAGTATCTTCCAGAACAGAGTGTCAGCTGGGTGAAGGTTCAGGGGACAGACCACTATGACTCTGCCTATGATTCACTTGTCTTTATCTAAGTTGGTACTATCCACCAAGGTTACCCATCTACAAGGTCTATGACTAGCCTGGCAATTTTCCACCAAAGCTGCTTGTTTACAATAGCTTCTAGTCATCTGTTTCCGTGTTTTTTCCACAGAGACCCAAGACTTTGTGTTAGCATGTATGTATGTCAGGCCTATTGCTGATTTTAGGCCTATGGCTGATTTTGGGCCTTCAGTGTATAAGCAGGGCTGCCCCTGAGAATGTATATTAAACTCATCAAAATAAAAGTAAAAAAATCTACCAGTTAGATGAAAAAATATAATGTCTTTCTTTAAGAAAGTTGTTTTAAAATTCTGTAGCCTAGTACAAAGCAAATAGGGTATAGTTTGTTTATTTCTGTTACCTTGTGTAACACTTGTTGTCTTGAGACAGTTGGAGGGGGAACTGGTGATTTTTCTTCCTTGCATGCCTTCATTCAACCTTTCCTGTAGCTATCAGTTTTCTTCTTGCACTCACATATGTAACTGTTGAAATCTTTTTCAAAGGTAAGATCTGCTTCTTTCAACCTTCACCTATTGATATAAAGAAGAAAACAAATGATAAGAAACTTCCCAAGTTTAGGAGTTGGCAAAATGAGGCAGGATGCTATGTCATCTCCAAAATGTTGACAAGCTATTTAAGAGTTTTCTTTTATTTCTTTTTTTCCATTTTATTTTATTTTGAAATAAGTTCTCATTAAGTTGAAGTTGATTATTCTCAGTATATTTCCTGAGCTGCCCTCAAACTCAATTCCTTCCTACCTCAGCCTTTCAAATGCTTAGACTATTTGCATGCACCATTAAAAACAATTATTCAATAGTTTTTTTCCTTTTCTGTAGAACTGAAAAATACAACTGTTTTGTGACTCACTGTGTACTTTAAGTTTGGTACATGATAATTCATTTCCCTGTCTCCCTTTCTAAAATGTTCATCTGCTGATAATTATCTGATGTTTTTGAAAAGACACAATGGTATTAACTTAAAAATTAATAAAAATATTAATTATTAACTAAACATTAAGTCTCTACTGCATCTAGGATACAAACACACATATATGCACACACTATTTTTAGTACATGATATAGTATGCACTACAATTTTATTTTAAACATATTTTAAAAGCAGAGTAGCTGGTCCTGGAGAGATTGCTCAGAGGTTAGGAGCAGTGGCTGCTCGTTGAGAGGGCACAGGTTAGATTCCAAGCACTTAAATGGGATTTCAAAGTGTTCCGTAACTCCAGTCCCGGGGGATCCATGGTACTGCACAGATATCCTTGGAGGAAAAATACCCATGCACATAAAAATAAAGAAATCAATAAAAATAAAAAAACAAGCAAACCACTGTATTTGGATGTTGTTTTATACACTTGTGATCCCTGCTCCTTGTGTAGCTTGGGTTGAAGGATCAGTATTGGAGCTCAGCATGGGCAGCATATTTCTCCCGTTAAAAACAGATTCAAGGTAGCAACGTCTTAAAATGGAGAAGGCTGGTGGCAAAGGAGGAATATTCCAGCTACCCAGCCCATGGACAAGAAAGAGGCTTAACAACCATCATACAAGCCCAGTATTAACTGAGCCCATTTTTCTTCCAGGCATTGCCTATCCAGGAATGTCGTTGAGACCTTGAAAGGCCTACTTCATCACAAGCTAAAAATGTTCAGTGTCTCTTATTCTAATGTGATATTGTCAACCAACCTCTAATCAGCTTTCTCCTGTCACTACCTCATTCTTCCTACTCACAAGAGACTTTAGATAACTCACTTTGCTCTCCTTAGGTGGACTTAATGTTTTGCTTCAAATCCTACCACACAGTTAACAAACTTTTGGCTCTAAGTCCATTCTTACTTCCAAGCATGCTCCCATCTTCTCTAAACCCAACAGTCTCTACTTCCCACTCTCCTTCACATAAGCAGCTTCTTCTGAAGCGGCCTTGGGGTTGTAGCACTCTGGATTCTCTAATCTCTTGTCCATTTCCTGTGCTAGTTCAAGCCCACATTAGTTGTTCCCTGCCATATAATGCTGCACTCCTAGGAACTGTCATGGGTTGTATTCATCTTCATACTATAGACTTTCTCTGGCTTAATCTTCTTAAGCAGAGCTCTGATTACCTCTCTCAAAATTGTCTCATTTCTCAGAAGATGAAGCTTAGGCATCTTTTTAGAGATTAATATTGTCTATGACTAAGAGTCACCCCAAAGTCTTACTTACACCTTACTACTACATTTAAGGAAACAAAGGCCCTGCAGCACTGGACACTATACACTAATCCTGTTTCTTTGTCAATTCTTGTTCTTGTGTGACGTTCAAAGTTTGTCTTTGACTGAACTTGCTGTTTTCTAGAATTTTCCTTTAAATATACAAATTTCATGACACCCATGCACTGAGATATTCTTTGATATTCTTAACTAAAATTCATCTTCCACTTCATTGTGTCCTTAGGGCACATTGTATCCACATTACCACACTTCCTTTTCTCTGTTCACATGGCATGTTTACTCTCCTCAAATGTATTCTAAACCTCCTTTGGACCACATCAAAACCACTCCTATAGAACCTGTTACATGTGTAATAATTCTTGGGACACTTAAAACATTACATGATGTCACAGCAGAATAGGTTGCAGACAAAAGAATCAGATCTTGCATATGTATAGGAGGGCTTTTTTTAAAAAAAAATCATGAAATATCATGCATTATAGAAGGACAATTTCCCTGAGTGAAGGTTTTCTTTGACAGGAAAAAAGTCCAAGTGATTATAAAGAAGTTGCACTGCAGAGATCTAGAAAAAACGGGAACTTAAGGAAGTATAGAGAGATGAAGGATATAGGATTCTGTTGCAGGTCAGGAGAACTACCTGCTAGCCTTGTCTTACCTCTCATAGGTTGAGGTTTTTGTAATGATTTTTATGGGCTTCTGTTGATATTACATACAATTAGCACTTAAGACTCATTGATTGCTAGCCTTTTCTAGCATTAAAATTCTGTGCCTATAAAGAAATAATGGGTTCCTCTCTGGTTTTGAGCAATTAGTGCCAAAAAAAAAAAAAAACAACCCTGTACTTAGGGAATATAAAGATGAAATCCAAAGATTGAAAAAATTACTGAACATATAAAATTTAGAAGCTTTACTATTTTATATAATTGAAAATAGTTAATTTTAGAAGAGATCTGTAATCATATCAATAAAACAGTAGTATTCATTTTCATCAGTCAATCATTTGCTGTGTGAACGTTAAAATTACTAATAAAGAGCCATAATTGTCATTGAGGAGGTCAGGAGTGTTATGCAGACCCACACTCAAACCAACTCATACAAATGAGGTTCGCATCTTTGATTTTTTAAATACCTCAAGGCAAATAGCACAGTCTTTTCCTGCTCAAATAGATCCAATTACCTCTAATGACCCTGTTACATTTTATTGAAATCTGTGATGCAGGTGCATTTGCTTAAATCTAAAGTTGGATTTATAGCATTTTGTGAGAACTCATTGGCAAATGAAAAAAATAAAATTAGTAGACTTTCTGTCGCAATACCCTTTCTTGTATTGTGTAGTTTATACTGTGAAAAATATAATATGGTAGATTACCCACAGATGAATAAGATATCCTTGAATCTCAGAGAGTTTACCAAAAAAAATGTATAAAATAACCAAGTTTATTTGGAGCTACTGTAGACCAAACCCAATGTCTTACCCATAGTTGGTAAGAACTCTACTGCTGGTCTACAGCTGAAGCCAAAAATGAATCTTCAGAACAGAACCTGAAGTGTGATGGAAATTCAAAAATTAATGGCAGAGGACAGGATACACATTATATTAGGGTTTTCAGGAAAAGTTTGTGAAGGATATTGTATTTAGGCAGTTAAGTTAATAATGGGAGAAAATGCTGGAAGATCATCTGAGTTATGAATAACAGAAAATAAGGGGCCTTGCAAAGGAACTACATATTTTAAAAGCTAAGCAAACCCAGGCACACTTGACATGATGAAAAGGTTAATTTGCCAGAATGTTAAGAGACTAATAGAGAAAGGTAGAGAGGTAAATGAATGGCTAAAATGTGGTTTTATTCTGTTGATAAACTAGGAATTATTGAATATATTGTTTTGTTCAGTTGTGTTCAGTCTTGTTAAATTTATTCTCAGCTATCCTAGTATCCATATTTTAGATCAGACACTCCTCAAACTTGTTGCATCACTTTTGCCTTGCTCTCCTAAGTTTGCAGAAAGTATAGGCTTGTGGCACCATACCCAGCTTCACTAAGGGTTTTAAGTAGAAAACTATTGTCTAATATATATATATAATTATTTAGTCATTGTACTTTATATGACTTAGAATTGTATTATTCATCAATGCTTAGAGAGTCATGTATTAAAAATCCACATTAAAAACAAAACAAAATCAAACTATAGCAGGCTTTCATTCTTATCACCTTGGACATTGATGTCAAGAGTTAAATGGATTGATTGTTGAAATCCTCAGTCAGCTCTGGAGGGGTACCCAAGGAAGGACTTGGTGATGATGCTGAAAGAATAGTCTTCACATTTTAGTATACTTGAGTTCTTCTTGATAGTAGATTTCACTATCATTATAAAACAGGAGGCAATGTACCACAGTTTACAGTAGAGCATTATCCACATCACATTAGGAAAGTATTTTTCCTTGACATGTAAGAAAAATGTTACATTTCTGTTACTGGTTATGACTTGCACTAAAGTCATGCCAGAAAAAAATTGTTTCTAATCAGCATGAATAAAATGTCCTTTTTCAAACAATGTATTCATTAAACTACTTAATACTTTACAAAGTATTCTCTTCATTTGCTTGTTCTGGGAGATACAGTGCAAGTGCTCACATATGTTAGTAAAGGAAGTAATGCTAAATGTTTGCTTAACCTATACTCTTAATATAAAAGGATGTAAGTTTGATCTATATTTTAAAGTTTTAGCTATTACTACATGTAGATCATTGATTGTATCATAATGATCAGGTGAGAATTATTTGTTATGAAAATATACTTGTAAATCATAAATAGTGTCTATTATAAACTATTGAGGAAATTCAGAACATTACTGATTCTTTGTTCCTTCTTGGCTGTAAATTGTACACCAGGGCTCTCTGACAAGGTCCTTTGTATATTTGCTTTCCTGCAGGGTAAGTGGACTGTATATTCCTACTGCATTTATGTTTAGCTTGGCCACTGTACCCACATCAGTCATGGTATACATGCAGCCAGAACACATCCATGGCTCTAAATGTACAGTTGAACACTTGTTTTTGGCATCTACCATGAGAAGAACATGTGGAAGTAGGGTGATGAACACACATGGAATGAATAAGACAACTCCCATGCCTAAGAGTCCAGTTGAGCACAGTTCAAGCTCAGGTGAGACCTGCTGAGATTCTATAGCCTAGGTGCTGGTCAGCTGACCTGGTGAGTGGCAAGGATGCTAATTTCTGTAAGCCATTTACTTCTTTCGGTGTTGCCTATTATCCATCACATTTCAGAGTGCCCTTGACTAATAATGGGTATATTAGTTTATGTTTCTAAAATAATAGCAAGTAACAAAAAGGATGACATATTTAAGGGGTTTTATAAGAAATCAATTAATGAACTATTCTGATACAAAGATGTCTAAGCAAGTTTGATGTGGTGGCACAGGAAGATCATGAGTTCAAGGAATAAGCTAGTTAATAAGATCCTTTATCAAAAGAAAATCTCATTAGCAATGATTAAATTTTGGTGAGCAAAAGTACAACATTCTCTGGAAACTCTGAAATCCAGCAAGAACTATAACCAAACTCAAATTAAAAATTAAAAAGCATCAGGACACACAGTTTTGTTTTGTTTTATTTAAACTACAGAAAGCTTTACATCAGTTTCTACTCCTTAAAATAATATTTTTAAAATTTCCTTTTCTTATCTTTAAGGAGAGAATTTAAAAATGGCTTCCCTATTTAGCTAATTCATCACCCTGTCCATTGTAATCACTTTATAATTTAGTTGTTAAGGCCTGTGGGGCCGTGTACAAATTAACTTTATTCTACTGAGGACCTGCTTAGCATAAGTGGTCCAAAGAGATAAGTATCTGCAGAAGTTTTGTAACTTTAATACTGTGTACAAAAGTTTCTCAGGGGAAAGTTCTAATGTCATACAAAGATACGCTTTGGGATTGGAGTCAATAGAATGAATTTCCCAATTTAATGATGGCCTATACTATTTTAATAGGCTCATAAGATTTTTTTAGCATGAATATATATATATATATGAAAGTTGTATAATTATACGGTGAATATTTCCACTTCAGATGTCAGACACATCTTGTCAAAAGCCAGGAACTATGAGTAAGTGGATGAAAATACTTTTGTTCATAAACAAGGTGCCCTATTTTATTTGGCCTATTTTTCCAAAACAGCAATTTCTTTTTATAGGCTACATAGCAATTACTAAACAATAAAATGGTATCTCCCAATTAGATACCAGAAAATAAAACTAAACAAAGCAAAACCAAAACAACAAAAAGAAAACCAACAATCTACTAAGGTTAGTAACTAAGAAAACTGAAACTCAAAACATTTCCCACATCCCTAAGTCAATCAATGGCATAAAAGGGTGGTTAAGTCAGCAGTGTGTTATGCATTTATAATTTCCTGTTCTTTGGGGGGGGACTCCTTTTGAAAATATTTTCAATTTCTGTTTTGTAGAACACTTGTTAAGGTTTTGCATTACAGTTTACATCTGACAGAAAACTGAGTCAATAATGCCTATTTTTTGATAGCTCTAATTCATGACTGAAAAATGAAAATCATGATAGAAATATATAGATTGAAATCTACTTGTTTTCTCAGATTCTAAATGTTATGGTTTACTTTTTCTTTTTATAAGATTATAAGTCACTTCTACCTATTCTCCAATTAAGCATGAGTATTTATTTAATTTTTAATTAAACAGATATAATTTTGAAAGTAAAGTTTCACATAAAACAAGACAATTCGAGACAATGAAGATAAATTCAGTTGATGAGCAAAGTATGCCAAAAACTTGCTTCAACTCTTGCTTTGCACGTTATGGAAACCCTTTTGTTATTTCCCAGGAAGCCTCTGGGTAGGTACAAGCCTTCCAACATAGTCACAGGCATGTGGAAAGCCCAATTAGCTTGTCAGCCTTACCAGTGTCTATTCTTTTCTGAGAAATAATTCTAAGCAATATTGCACCAAGCAGAATGTTCTCCACATTGTAGAAAGCTTAGGAGGGCTTTAGTGTAATTTTATTTGGGGCTTCGTAATGACAGCAGGACCTGTCACAAATACCAGCTTTAGACAAAATCCACACTGCATTAGGCCTGGTACTTTGCCCACATTAAAAAGATCAATTGCCAAGGTAATGGAGAGAAACTACACATACAGAGTGTCATAAGAGGAAAGCAGATGAGAAATAACATATTAAAAATGTATGCATTGTAGACATTTAAGGTTGCATGTGAGTTTAGCATTTAATTTGCATGCCATCTACACTGTGCCCTACTGTTCAAAGATAATAATCATCTCCTCAACTCTGTTACAAACTCCTTGAAACAAGCTTGTGTTTTTTTCAAGTCCTTGATTTTACAAACAGATCCAAGCCTAGAGCTGAACACATATTAAGTAATTATTGATTCTTTAGTCATAATTTAAGTTTTTAGGTCAATGCAATGTAATAGTATTCCATTAAAGAATACAATGATTAGGGGTCCCAACTGATATGACATAAATATGTGTATGTCAACATTATTAATTTCTAATTTTAAGGTTACTTTACTCTTTGTAACAAAGGAAGGCAAATTAATAGATCAACTTTAAATGTAGTTAAAAATGTTTCTTTCCAGTGCAATTGTGATCTGTTTTCTGCTCTTTGTTGCTTCCTTTTCCTTTGGTGTTGTAAAAAAGAAAATGAAATATTGTATACGTTTTGTAGCTGTGTTCTTCATTTTCAGAAACACATGTCTAGCCGGTGAAGTGTGAATACCCATTCTCTCAATGCTTTTCCTTCCACTCTAACTGATGTTTTGGAAAAATATAGTATTGTAACACCCCTCATTGTCCTGACTTCGTACACGAAGATGGCTAAATCAAAGAAAGACAGAATAACACATGGTTAACATGACTCCATTTTATTCAGAGGAAAGGGAAGTGATACCAGGGATGTAGTCTGCCTTAGACCAGTGTCTTGTTGCTAAGTTCTAAGCAGAAAGTAGCTACAGAATGACTATCCTTTCTCCTATAGATCACAACACATCCCAGGAAACTTTCTAGAAGACTGGTGTGTGTGTTCATGCATTCTAGAATACACAGGTCATTGTGTCCACTTGTGTGCATAGATCAAATGTTGAGTGTTACATTAGTTTTGTCATTGCTGAAAAGAAAACAAACAAACAAAAAACATTAAAAACAAAAACACCTCTGACAAAAACAACTTAAGAAGAGTAGGGTGAAAGTCAGAAAGACAGACAGATAGACAGACAGACAGAGACAGAAAGAAAGACACAAAGGAAAGAGCCAGGCATGTTGGCACCCACTGAGGCAAGCAGATCTCTGAGAGTTTGATGCCAGTCTGGTCTTCTGGAGTTCCAGAGACCTTGCCAAGAAAAGAAAGAAAAGAAAAGAAAGAAAAGAAAAGGGAAAAGGAAAGGGAAAAGGAAAGGAAAGAAAAGAAAAGGGAAAGGGGAAAGAAAAAAAACGGAAAGGAAAGAAGAAAGGAAAGAAAAAGAAAGGGAAGGACAGGACAGGACAGGAAGAAAAAGAAGACGAGGAAGAAAAGGAAGAAACAATAAAGTTTGTCTGCTCACATTTCCAGGGTCCTGTCATGAGGGTAGAGAAGCTGAGGCTACAGGGGCTTGAGGCAGCTGGTCACGTGGCGTCTACTGACAGGAAGCATAAAACCTTGGGTGCTAGCGCTCAGCTGGCTTTCTCTTTCTCTTCAGCCCATAGAATAGTGCTGCCATCAGAGAAAGTGTATCTTCCTTCTCAATTAACCTCACTTAGGACTATCCTGAGGCACATAAAATCTAGAAAACACCTCACAGGCATGTCCTGAGGCTAACCTAATCTAGTCATAGAAGCTTGTCTCCTGGGTGTCTCTCCCCTTGTCAAGTTGACAATGGATATTTACCACCTTACTTTTTGAGACAGTCTATCCCATTGAATTTGCAGCTAACCAGTCTGAACAGACTGACTGGCTAGCGAGGCCCAAAATCTTCTTGTGTCCACCTTCCCAGTACTGAGATTACAGGCATGTATTGACCTACCTGGTTTTTATGTGCGGGCTAAGGCTCCAAACTCAAGTACTAACGTTTGCTTGACAAGTGTTTCCCTGACTGATCCTTTGCCCCAGTGCCATTCTAGAAATCTGTTCAACTGTTAGTTCCATGCATTTAAATGGCATGGCTTTGTTTTAGAGGTGGATTATTGAGTTTAGCTGTGGCCCTGCCTAAGTCTGATTACTCCAGTTGAATTGGTTCTGGAACACAAGTTTCCTTTAATGGGTCTTTGGCAGGGGTCATTATATTCTGTTGAGACAAAGATGGTGTTTTAAGTTATGTTTTCGAGGTTATAAGCTAATTTTACACAACCTTATGATAAAGTATGAGTTACACAAAAGGAATAATGATTTCTTTTGAAAATAATAATTACTGAAAAATAAAAGGTACCCTTGGTGGGATTTTTTTCCCATCATGCTTGGCTTTAATTCAGAGGTTATTGCTTTGAGGAAACTATTGTTAATAGTCTCTGCACAAAGATTTTCTGAGTCACTAATTTTTGAACAACTTCTACAATTTTAATGTATAGTGAATGTGTATCAACTAATGTTCTTGTTTGTATGAGAACTCCACATGGCTTTTCCTTGGCTCATTGGACATAGGTCAATGAAAAATGAGTATCGTTAGCACAAGGGAGCTTTCAGGGAGCTTTCTGTGCTTACATCTTTAAGCTCAATAAATCAGTCTACCATCCAAACAGGCATCACACTATTTATCCTGTCTAGTCAGGAATATAATGTCACAGGCTCACACTCGCAGCACAACTGTAGCTTTGTAATACAGTGCATGCTTGGTTAATGTGTTTTGAGTTCCATTAGAGTCTCATCTTTGTCTCCCAGTACCATATGTTACTGAGCTAGAGCACACCTCTCAAGCAAGAGGAAATAAAAACCAGATAAAATTACGTTGTGACATATGCTATTGGTCACATCCCAGCAAACAGGCTTCTCTTCTTCTCGCTTCCTAATTGAAACTTAATTTTGTTCATGTCTGGGGAAAGTGTGCTCTGCATAGATGAGTCCCTCCTAGCCTGAGGAATTAAACATGAAAATGTTTCAGTTATAACCACATCCTGCTGTCATTAGGGATTCCTACAGAGTCTGGATTTGACTGAGTTCTGGCCAAGGACCTCTGGGAAAAGTGTCTTTCTTATCAAAGAAATATGCTCAAGGAGAAAACACCTCAGTCCCTATTCACGTTCTGTCTTTGGATGTTATGAAGATTTTATGCATCCAGGTGCTGCTGCTGAGGGGCTCAGGATGAGGAGGACTGGTGACATTCGAGCATGGCGAAGCCTAAGGTTAGCAAGAGCTCAGGTACTTTAAGCCATTGTTAAGCAGCCGAGACAGTTCTTAGATCTGCTTCTCTCTGGACTTCTTGAATGTCATAATAAATGTCCTTGTTGTTTAAGATGCATTTAGCAGAGTCTTCTGTATCTTACAGACAAAAGCATTCCAACTGATAAAAGAAGGTAGTTGAAAAATACAGTTCATCCCAGTGTGGTTGCTTCCTTCACAGACAGGGAAGAGGCAAAGAAAGAAAGGACATTACTGGTTTACTAATGAGCTTTTCTACAGCTGGTAGTTTAGAATTTGAACTGCATTTTCCCTACAGAAATGTTACAAATGGCGCCCAGGTTCCCAGGGTAAGCCCATAAAACCCATTTAAGCCAATAATGCCACAAAATCTGTATAGCCTAGTAGAACTGAATTGCCTTGAAAGACAATGTTTCCTTGGGGAGAAAATAAATTCAGAAGAAAAAAAAATATCAAAGATCCAGCTTGATAAAACTTAAAAAGAGATCCACCTAAAAGAAATAAAATTAAAGACATCTTCTTCTCCACAAATGATATGCAGCATCTGTTTACGAGAGTCAGCCCGAGAGGTCAAAGGCTAGGTGGAAACCTGGCAACAAGGTAGACTTATGGCAAGGGGGAGGGTTAACGGCTGACTTTCTCCTCCACTCCTGAGTTCCACGACTTTCCATCTCCTCTCTCCATCTGTAGCACTGCAGCTTCTGTTAATATAACACCCCCTTTCTTGCTCTCCCCACAGCATCAACCTGTAGTATATTTAGACAGAACTATAATTTGTGTGAGTGTTGCTTCATACCTGATTTTGTCATTGTGAGTACAAGACTCTTGGTGTTAGTGGTAAGATCTTAGCCATTGCATGAAGTTCCAGATTATAAAATTATACAATAACTTCAGAAATAAAGTGGAAAGACAGTCTACTTGGACGAACTTTATTCGCTCATTGCTCATTTCCCCTTCACACTGTAAAAGGCCTCAACATTTTATGTTCTTAGTTTGCCTTGTGCTGTGAGAGTCTTGCCTACTTTAATAGGGACAAACACTAAAGTGTGCAAGCCCACTCCTTCTGATTCCCATTCTAGTGTTCCTCAGTTTGTTTATTCTTTAAAGGGAAAACCTGTGAGAGGGAAAGCAGACAGTTGGGAGAAGTCATTTTGCTAGGGATTTGTTAAATCTCAGAAGTAACTAAGAATGAGGATGTTCATAGTGACAGAAATCTCAAGCTTGTTCTCAAACAGTCCTGGAGATGACCTTGAAGATGGAATGGCAAGTTCAGGGATGAGGAGCACAAAGTAAATATTGCAACATGTGGAGAACGGTTCTGGAGGGTGTCCCACGATGATCTCCCGGCTGAGGACAGAGTGAGAGCAGGGAGGGTCCTCTACCCCACGTCTCCGCTGTCACAGCTCGGTCACTCCCAGTTGTTGCACCTGTCTCTCCACGCTGAGCCGCCCGGGCTGGGCCGATAGAAGCCGGCTAGCAGGCAAGGAAGCAGCTTGGTGCCCCAGGAAGGTTCCGGGAGAGCGGATCTCTCCCCAAGTGTTACAGCTCTTGAGACAAAAACTCCCAGACACCAAGATGATTCTCGAACACACCTTTTTTACTTCTCCTGAATAGAGCCTTTATATAAAGTTTCAGGGTGGGTTAGGGTCTGACAGCAGATAACGCTTATTGGCTTGGTCGGAGAGCTTAGAGATACCTCATCTGCATGTGGGTTAGGGTCTGGCAGATAATGCCTATTGGCTTGGTCGGAGAGCTTAGAGATACCTCATCTACATGTGGGAGGGCCTGAGGCACTGTTCCTCGTGACTGATAGTCATAGACCTCTCTTTGGGAGAGGCTGTGGAGGGCCGAAGCTGAATGAAAAGAACCAGGGCCTGGGGGCAGCGCCGAACACCTGCCGTCCTGGTAAAGGTCCGGGGTTCAAGGCTTGCTCAACCAGGCACCCAGCTGCTTCCCACAGCCCACCGCCCCACAGCAACAGACAGTGACAGATTACTAAAATGATATAATGAAACTATATATGCTTGGCCACATAGAAATTGCATATAAAAGTGTGTGTCTAGTATGTCAGGCTAATTTTTTTTTTCCTTCTTTGAAGTTCTGTGGACAATGATGACTTTTCTGGATATTGTCTGTAAACTATTCATAGGTCCTAGAGAATACTTAAAGTCCCTAGAGTTCACCTCCAGTCGTATACCTTGTAGGTTTCCTCAGTGATAGGTTGATTATTTCAAATTAATCAGCTAACATTATTCACATAATAGTCTCTATTATGCCCAATTCATGTGTACGTATGTAGGCATAGCATCCACTTCAGGTTTACTGCATTTTTTTTTCCTGATAATTAGTTAACCAGATCCTATACTACTATTCCTTTATGTAGACATTCATTCTGTCCTTTATAACTCATGGAGCTATGTTTTCTCTGCCACTAAAGGAAGAATACTCAAACATATCACATGTTATAGAGCTACATTTTTGTCTTTTCAATTTATTTATTTGTACAATAGTACTTGCAAATCATAGCTGTGATATCTTGTGTTAATATTTTTATGGTTTCTATAACTCAAGTGTCTGGACATGGCTTAACTGAGGTCTCTGTACTGGATTTCAGGAGACTACAGTCAAGATATCTGCTTGCATTTTGAGGTATGAGTGGAGAAGAATCCACTTGGGAGATAATTGAACATATATGCAGGACTCCTTGTCCAGTAGCTGTACATCTGACATGGGCTTTTCTGCCTGTTGTCTGGAAAATGCTTTCAGATCCAAGAGGACACTCACTGTCTTTGTGGAAACCTTCAATTCCTTACAGTGTAGACTTCAATAATGGACTACTTCCTTCATCAGCTAGCAAGGAGAAACTCTCTCATTTGTGAAGACGAAGTCTTTTTGTTTGTTTGTTTTGGGTTTTTTTTGTTTGTTTTTTAGTTTTTTGTTTTTTTTCTTGATATTTTATTTATTTACATTTCAGATATTATCCCCTTTCCCCATACCCCCGCAAAGACAACCCCTATCCCATCTCCCCTCCTCCTGCTTCTGTGAGGGTGTGCCCCCACCAACCCACCCACTCCCACCTCCCCACCCTCGAATTCCCCCACACTGGGGCATCCAGCCTTGACAGGACCAAGAACCTCCTCTCCTAACTATGCCCAATAAAGTCATCTTCCTTTACATATACAGCTGGAGCCATGGGTCCCTGCCTGTGTGCTCCCAGGCTGGTGATTTGGACCCTGGGAGCTCTGGTTGGTTGGTATTGTTGCTTTCCCCATGGGGCCCCAAACCCCTTCAGCTCATTCAGTCTTCTAACTCCTCCATTGGGAACTCCTTGATCAATTCAGTGGTTAGCTGCAAGCGTTCCCTCCTGGATGTCAGGCTCTGGCAAAGCCTCTAAGGACACAGCTGTATCAGGTTCCTGTTAGCATGCACTTCCTGACATCCACAACAGTATCAGTGTCTGGCTTTGGTGACTGCCCATAGGATGGATACCCAGGTGGGACGCTTTCCAGTTAGCCCCTCCTTCAGTTTCTGTTCCACATTTTGTCTCCATATTTGTTGCCATGAGTTTTTTGTTACTCCTTCTAAAAAGGACCAAAGCACCCACACTTTGGTCTTCCTTCTTCATGAGCTTCATGTGGTCTGTGAGTTGCATCTTGGGTACTTTGAGCTTTTGGGCTAATACCCGCTTATCAGTGAGTGTATACCATGTATGTTCTTTTGTGATTGCGTTACCTCACTCAGGATGATATTTTCTAGTTCCACTCATTTACCTAAGAATTTCATGAAGTCATTGTTTTTAATGGCTGAATAGTACTTTATTGTGTAAATGTACCACATTTTCTCTATTCATTCCTTTGTTGAAGGACATCTGGGTTCTTTCCAGCTTCTGGCTATTATAAATAAGGCTGCTATGAACATAGTGGAGCATGTGTTCTTGTTATATGTTGGAGCATCTTTTGGGTATATGCCCAGTAGTGGTATAGCTGGGTCCTCAGGTAATACTATGTCCAATTTTCTGATGAACCACCAGACTGATTTTCAGAGTGGTTGCATCAGCTTGCAATCCCACCAATAGTGGAGGAGTGTTTCTCTTTCTCCACATCCTCGCCAGCATCTGTTATCAGCAGCGTTTTTGATCTTAGTCATTCTGACTGGTGTGGAGGTAGAATCTCAGGGTTGTTTTGATTTGCATTTCCCTGATGATTAAGGATGTTGAACATTTCTTTAGGTTCTTCTCAGTCATTTGAGTTTCCTCAGCTGAGAATTCATTGTTTAGCTCTGTACCCCATTTTTAATGGGATTATTTGATTGTTTGGAGTCTAATTTCTTGAGTTCTGTTTATATTTTGGATATTAGCCCTCTATTGGATGTAGGATTGGTAAAGATCTTTTCCCAATCTGTTGGTTGCCGTTTTATCCCATACAGTGTCTTTTGCCTTACAGAAGCTTTGCAATTTTATGAAGTACCATTTGTCAATTCTTGATCTTCGAGCATAAGCCATTGAAGTTCTGTTCAGGAACTTTTCCCCTGTGCCCAAGTATTTAAGGCTCTTCCCCACTTTCTCTTCTATTAGTTTTAGTGTGTCTGGTTTTATGTAGATGTCCTTGATCCACTTGGACTTGAGCTTTGTACAAGGAGATAAGAATGGATCGATTTGCATTCTTCAACATGCTGACCTCCAGTTGAACCAGCACCATTTGTTGAAAATGCTGTCTTTTTTTCACTGGATGGTTTAAGCTCCTTTGTCAAAGATCAAGTGACCATAGGTGTGTAGGTTCATTTCTGGGTCTTCAATTCTATTCCATTAATCTTCCTGGCTGTCTTTGTAGCAATACCATGCAGTTTTTATCACTATTGCTCCGTAGTACAGTTTGAGGTCAGGGATGGTGATTCCCCCAGAAGTTCTTTTATTGTTGAGAATAGTTTTTGCTATCCTGGGTTTTTTGTTATTCCAAATGAATTTGCAAATTGCTGTTTCTATCTCTATGAAGAATTTATTTGGAATTTTGATGGAGATTGCATTGAATCTGTAGATTGCTTTTGGCAAGATGGCCTTTTTTACTATATTAATCCTGCCAATCCGTGATCATGGGATATCTTTCCATCTTCTGAGATCTTCTTTGATTTCTTTCTTCAGAGACTTGAAGTTCTTGTCATGCAGATCCTTCATTTGCTTGGTTAGATTCACAACAAGATATTTTATATTATTTGTGACTATTGTGAATGGTGTCGTTTCCCTAATTTCTTGGGTTTTTTTTGTTTGTTTGTTTTTGTTTTTTCGAGACAGGGTTTCTCTGTGTAGCCCTGGCTGTCCTGGAACTTACTCTGTAGACCAGGCTGGCCTGGAACTCAGAATCTGCCTGCCTCTGCCTCCCAAGTGCTGGGATTAAAGGCATGTGCCACCACTGCCCAGCTAATTTCCCTAATTTCTTTCTCAGCCTTTCTCTATTTTTTGAATAGAGGAAGGCTACTGATTTATTTGAATTAATTTTATATCCAGCCACTTTGCTGAAGTTTATCAGGTTTAGGAGTTCTCTGATAGAAGTTCTGGGGTCACTTAAGTATACTATCATATCATCTGTAAATAGTGATATTTTGACTTCTTCCTTTCCTATTTGTATCCCTTTGACTTTCTTTTGTTGTCTAATTGCACTGACTAGGACTTCGAGTACTATACTGAATAAGTAGAGAGAGAGTAGGCAGCCTTGTCTAGTCCCTGATTTTAATGGGCTTGCTTCAAGTTTCTCTCCATTTAGTTTGATGTTGGCTACTGGTTTGCTGTACATTGCTTTTATTATGTTTAGATATGGGACTTGAATTCCTGATCTTTCCAGGACTTTTACCATGAAGGGGTTTTGAATTTTATCAAATGCTTTCTTAGGATCTAGTGAGATGATCATATGTTTTTTTTTTTCCTTTGAGTTTCTTTATGTAGTAGATTATGAAGGATTTTCAAATATTGAACCATCCCTGCATTTTTGGGATAAAGACTACTTGCTCATGATCTATAATTGTTGTGATGTGTTCTTAGATTCGGTTTTCAAGAATTTTATTGAGTATTTTTGCATCAATATTCATAAGGTAGATTGGTCTGAAGTTCTCTTTCTTTGTTGTGTCTTTGTGTGGTTTAGGTATGAGCGTAATTGTGGCTTCATAGAATGAATTGGGCAGTGTTCCTTCTGTTTCTATTTTGTGGAATAGACATTAGGTCTATTCCAATAGAAGAGAATTGACATTAGGTCTTCCTTGAAGGTCTGATAGAATTGTGCACTAACACCTTTTGGCCCTGAGGGTGGTTTGTTTTTTTTGTTGTTGTTGTTTTTTTTGTTTTTTGTTTTTGTTTTTGTTTTTGTTTTTGGTAGGGAGACTTTTAATGACGGTTGCTATTTCTGTAGGGGTTATGGAATTGTTTAGGTGGTTTATCTGATCTTGGTTTAACTTTAGTAAGATTATTTGTCTAGAAAATCTGTCGAGAAAATCTGGAGGAAATGAACAATTTTCTAGACAGACACCAGGTACCAAAGTTAAATCAGGAGCAGATAAACCATCTAAGCAGTCCCATAACCCCTAAGAAGACCAAGTTTTATGTAACATAGTATCATCGTAAGAGTGACATTTTATCACCTTTGCTATGTTCCATTGTTTAAAGAAATCAAGGTCTCACACTTAGGCTATAGTGAGGGGTTACCTAAAAGCATGTTTTCAAGAGCCATTACGAGCTATGGAATCACCATATCTGTGCATCATAGCATGTATCCTAAACTCTGACCACATTATTAAAATACAAAATACAGAACATGCCACTTTAGCAAATAACCTTAATATTTCCTCTGGATCTGGAATCTAGATTATAATTATTACTCTTTCATTAGTATCTTCTTTTCCTATTGCATTTTAATAACACAAGCCTGAGGAGTCTATATACAAGTACACACTAGGCTGAGAAGACGTTGAGCAAGCATGGTTCAACTGGGGTCACCATAGTTCAGTGTTGCTTCTGAGAGACAAGTAGAAAAAGAGTATCAGAGAAATATAATTACTTGATTGAATTTTTCTTTCTTTCTCCTTTAAAGTGTTTATTTTTTTTAAAACTTGTTTTATGTGTATGATGTGTGTGTGCTTACTGTCCTGTGTATGTAAAGTTTTGAGGACAACACTGGGTATAGGTCCCCACTCCCAGTGTTTGCAAGCAGGATCTCTCTGTTGTTTTTGTTTGTTTGTGCTCTACGCCACAATTGCTGGCTCTTGAGATTCCTTTGTGTCTTCCTTTCATCTCCCAGTAGGAATTCTGGGATTACAGATACATACTACTGTGTCTGCCTCTGTAACATTGCTCCCAGGAATTTAAACTTGAGTCCTCACTCTTGCATAGGAAGCAATTTATTCAATGAGTCATTTCCCCATCACTGAATCTTTGTGGGGAACCCTTGATAAATAAGGTCACAGTCTTTCATGTCCCAGTAGCTCCTCTGAGCTGTCATAAAATGGAAGACTCTCTTTACCAGCAGAGCTTCTCCTTTCTGACCTTGTCTGGGGAGCCTGAACCCCATGCCCTCTATCTAAAAAATGTCCTGTAGTCTTGGTGAGATCACAGGTCCAGCTTCCTTTCTCCCAATAGGAACCTGCCAAGCAAGCACCTAGAATTCCAGAAATGCCTCCCTGTACAAATGAGGCATTCTTCCATACCCTAAACTCTAGCCAGTGATATTTATCCACCCTGGAAATCTCTGCCTCCTACCAAAAAATATATATCCCTTGATTCACCCCATATGAAATTGAGCTGTCTCTCTGAAGCTGATCTGGAAAGTCTGCAATCTGTGGCCCGACCATGTCTTTTGACTCTGCTTGCTTATTCTCATGGGCCAGTGGCCAACAGTCTCAAGGAAGAAGGATGAACCACGAATCTTCTGTACCAAAGGAGCTTTTGGTGATTAGTATTGATTCTGTAGCGATTGTACATTAAATAGTTCAATCTTTATGTCTACTGTACTGTCATTCTGTGAATGAACTCAAGATCATAGCTTTTTGTCCTTTTCCTAGAGCCATAAGCTATGGTAAGTGTTGTCTTCCCTCTTTAGTAAATTCTATTGAGTCCAATTCACTCATTTACTTTCTTCATTCCCTATGAAGCCTTCTTAAGAGTCTTGAAGTCAGCAGAACTCACTCAGGGCTGCCACTTTCCACTAAATAGCTTCTGTTCATTTGTAATCTAAAGGAAAAGTTGCAGAGGTTTTTGCTTCCTTCATTTGCCAGGAGTTCCTTATGCAAATCGGGGCACCTATTTCTAGAGCTCTAGTTCCTAAGAGTTAGGTTCAGCCTGCTAAGTCTAACTGGAGACCTGTTCAGTTAAGAGAGACTTTCCCACATTTGCATAACTGTGTGACTGCAGAGTAGAGAAGATCAGCTCAAAGATGGCTTTTTTTACCTCTGCCTAAACAGGCAAGCAGCTGGTATTCTGCTCAGTAAAAGGAATTAAAGCCCTGCCTCTCCAGTCATTTTACCACTCCCCCCTTACACTAGTGTTTTATAATGTGCAGTTTCAAAGCAGTCTTTAAGTGTAGGGTCTTTATCAATTGCATTTGGTGTGAGATTTTACTCTCCTTTCTCATGCTCTACCAAATGTTGGCTAGAGCTGTGTGATGCTACTATTCTCTGTCATTTCATCTCTGAAAGTCTTTGTCTGCCTTCCTCATGCATGCTGTGGCTATGGGAGCAGGGGTTTAAGGTCTCTTTGGTAGACGGAACCCAAACTAGAAACAGCTATCCCACTGGGCAGAAACAAGGAGGCATGTCCTTTTCTGCATGGTACATTAAACAGTCATTCCGAGGAAGCAGTGCGCCAGGTGTTACTGCTTAACTCTTTCACATAGCCTGGTCTCCTGCAGGCACACGTGCACGTGGGACTTCTCAGATATTTCTAGAGCACTTTGTTAACGAATAAGAAAGAGAAAGACGTAGGGATTGAAAATTGGATTTAAAAATAGCACTGCTTTATTTCTTGCATTTTACTCTCTACTCACGGCTTGCAACACAAGCACAGTTGTCACTCCAAAGTGAATAAGAGACAGTTTATGCCAAGCTAAGTATGAGAGGGCATGGCCAAGCGACACACATCCACATTACTCTGAATGACATGATTTACTGTTACAAGAATGTTTACTGTCGTAGAACAAAAGAAAGCCAAACATCAATGTGTGTACCAAATATGTTGGTGGGTATATTGTATTACAGCAGAGAGAAATCTCTTTTATGGGTTTCAGGTACCATGGTACAATGTAACACTTTTGGATTTAGAGTCAGTAGAAGGCAGCGATCTGCTCAATAATACAGTTATAAAAAAATCTCCTTAATATTCCCAAAGATGTTAGGTAAGATACAAACAAAGGTTGGTGGTGAATTCCTAATAAGAGGACTAAAGATATAGCCCACTGTGATTTTTGTCTCTTGGTCTGTAACACACTGTCCACATTCAGGAAGCCCCAGTCAGTCAATCAATCTGAAGAATCTTCAACTGTATATATAGCTTCTCAGAGCATTTCATTCCCATCTGTCTCCCTGAAAATGCAATAACATCTAAAATTCAAATTCATTCCCCATTTTGATTACTCTGTGACCGTATAGATTCTCCTAATGGCTTGGACTCACTGAGTTAGAAGTCCTGACATTTCAGAACAAAACTTTACTGCGACTTTCCTTTAGATTTTATTAATAGATAAAAAAAGACTTAGTACCTTGAGGTGAGGAAGACAAAGACCAACAGCAAGAAAGAATGGCAAAGGGGTTTGAGGTAGAGATCACATTGCCCTGTTCAGCAGAGCTAGGAGGATTTGGCTTGGTCAATCATGTTGATCAATGGTCAATTCCCTGCTGATGTTGACTCTGCTATGGTGAAGAAAATCAGAAATGAATGAGTCCCAGGAAATCTCAAAATTTTACAACACAGAGAATGAAGGAGATGAGAGTTCTTGTCTAGTATTAACACTATTATCAAATTTAACGGAGACATTTACTTAGAACAATTTATTAACAAGGTGCAAATATTAATTCACACAAGGCTTTTGGGGTTTTGGCTGTTTTAAGTAATACATGTTTAAAGACACAACTAACAAAGTCTACCTTAGCTAAGGATGGCAGAAGGAGATCTATTAGGCATGTTCTTAATGTGTGAGTTGGGACCCCACAGGAGATCTGATAACTGAATGCAGTAGTTCCAAAAATATGGGAACAGTAAATGGTTTCTGAATGCACAATAACAACAATTGAATATTAAACTTGAACTGACTCTAACACGTGTCTGACAGTGTTGATTTACGTTACATTTTCTGTCTTCCATCCTTGGTTCTCAGCATACAACATGTATGCTCCCACATGTGCTGTCACAGTGCACACATCACCATGGTACAGCTGAAGGATCTCAACTCATATGCCACATGATTCTATGTTATGAATTACAATGTTTTATCATATGTAAATTTGTCTGCTCTTACAGAAACTTTGTGGTTGAATTATGGGAAAGGACACTGAGAATTTTTCTGCTTATTTCTTAGCATGTAAATGCATACTATTGTAACTTTTGACTGTACTGTTTTAGAATGCTTGATTTTAAGAAATTGTTCTTTGAGTTACTAATGGGTTTCATTAAAGAAATCATTAAGTAGGGAGAGCAAGGGAATGAAAAGAAAGTACTCAATGGCTTTCGACTTTGAGCATTAGGCAAAATTACAAATAATTTCTGAAACAGCCCTACACATTTACCTGTTAGACACTGGGTATTTATATAAAGTAGTGCTCGTAGCATTGACTGTTTTAAAATAAAAATATCAATCAATTCTGAAAATTACTGAAGATGCACTGTGTGCTACAGTATCAAATAATCAGTCAGGATTCAACTCTTTGTCTATAAGTAAACAAGCATATCCAACTCAGTAGCATGTGGATTTTCCTTCTACCTTTAACAGACAGTAAAGTAAATTATATGTACATCAACAATTGGTCTAAAACAGTTTTCTTTATGACTTTTGATCAGTAAACTTTTATACATTTTTTATATACCTGTATACTTTCAATCACATCAAATTCTTTGAATGGGGACCTGAAGACATGGCTCAGCATTAAAGAACATTTGATGCTCTTCCAAAGAATCCCAAGTTCTTTTCCAAACACTCATTTTGGGTGGTTCAAAATTTCCTGTCTCTATAGCTCTGGGACTCCAATAACACTCTTCTAGCCTTTATGGCCCCTACATACAAATGGCATATATATATACCCAGACACATATATAAAAATAAATCTAAAAACTATTTCAATAGTGAAAAAGGTTGGAAGCAGAAAACATTTAAGAACTCTTAATCTTTGAAAAGCTATCAGAGACCATCAGCCACTGAGAGACCTCAGAAAGACAGTAATGACTACATCTTAAAACAACATCCAAAACCCATAGGATTGCAGCACCCAGAAGTTATTTCCTCTACTATAATAAGAAATTTTCTGAATAATGAGACTATTTATGTAACTGTTTGGTTCGGAACTGCCAGTAACATATCAGTAAAATGATTTATTAGTAATATGAATTTTGTATTTTATATTTGCCATTTGACTATGTTGCAAATTATATACTTATATTAGCATGCATGAAAAGGAAAACTAAATTGTAACTGATTGTAGCTTCAAGGGAATCTAGTAATTTCCCCCTTATTCCACAAGTTTTTTATCCCACCAAGAGTTGGAATGACTGTCAATCAAGACTCATTACTCTGTTGTACCACACTGATAAATGAAGCAGACTTCCCCCAAAATCTTTCAAAATAGAGAACATTTTAATAAAACTTAACATGCAATAAATGAAACATGAATCAAAACCCAAGGGAGTAGGCTGGGGAATTGGCTCAATGGTAAAGTGCTTGCTGACAAACATGAAGACCTTCGTTTGGATCCCCATTTCCTGAATAAAAACTGGGCAAGGAAGCATGTGCTTGCATTCTATCACTGGAAGACCAAGACAGGAAAATCCCTGGAGTTATAAGCTAGCCCATCTACCCAGTCATTTGAAGTCCAGGTTCAGTGAGATATTTCCTCTCAAAAATAATGAACAAACACAAATAAGAAAACATTAAGGATGGTAGAAAACATCTTTGTTGGTAAGATTTTTATCAACTCAACAGAAATTGGAATCCTCTGAGGCAAGAGAACTTGAACTAAGAAACTACTTCTATCCTCTTGGCTTGCAGGCATGTCTGTAGGACACTTTCTCGGTTAGTGATTGTTTGAATAGGTACAGCCCACTGAAGGTGATGTCATCCCAAAGCAACTTGTTCTGGGTTGTATAAAAGGTAGCAGAGTGAGCCATGGGAGTAAGACATAAAAAGTGCCACTTCTTGGTCTTGGACTCAGTGCATGCCTCTAGATCCCTGTGAAGTCCTGTTTAAAGTGTAAGCCATATAAAACCTTTCTTCCCCAAGCTGTTCTTAGGTCATGGTGTTTAAATAGGAATCAACTATGATACGCTAAAACAAACCTCTAGCTTCTACATACACATGCATAAGTGTGCATACATCTGTACATCACACATTCAAAAACACACAAAGCACACACAGACATGTGTTTTGTGTGTGTGTGTGTGAGAGAGAGAGAGAGAGGATATTTAGCCTTATCTTGAATTGTTGAGTCATTATGAAAACTAATTCACCAAAAAGGTAAACACATATTTTACTTTATGTGAGAAAAAAAACCAATTCCTAGTTGGTGGACCAGTGAATTCTAAAATTAACTGTTCTAACACCTAGCACATCCTAACTAAGACAACATTCTTCACTGATAGTCTTTGTGCCAGGCTTGCTGTTCCTATTCTGTCCCCTGTAATCTAAGCACAGCAATCATGTTGCTGGCATGGTATGCAAACTCATTTGGAATCTTTTCCAGGCTATCCCCAGCCTTATTTCTCAACCGTCCCTCCATATGCGCTCCATGCTTGGAAGGGTACAATAATTAGCTGTTGTGACTGGGTTTGCTCCCAAACTTTGTAAAATGCATACCCTTTTCCCACAAACCTTTCTTATCTTAATATTCTGTACAAATAACACACGATTTTCCCATGTCTGGAGAATATCTTTTAAAATAATATTTATAATATTGTGAGTTTATTGTTTTATTTTTATTTATCATTTTCTCTAATATACATGCTATGTCCTCTTTGGAGATAGTCCTGTTTGATTCCACATGTTATCTCAGTACTTGATAGAGTATGATGTAAAATGGGTTACATTTATGTGAGATGACAAATAATGAAACAATAAAGACATAAATAAAATGTGAGGAATGAATATTACAAAGTCATAGTGGTTAAGATATTAATCTAAACTTCAGGAGATAGGAGAAGGGATTGAGATGGTGTCGGACTGGTGAGGCCAACGGTCCCAACTAGGTAACCTCTCTCCTCCCAAGTATTACTGCGCACCTTGCGTACTTCTTTCATTCTTAACAACTCTTTGGTAAGATACGGTGAACTTCCTGAATTCTGGAAGTTGACTTCCTAAATTGTGTCTCTGTTTTGATTGTCTATATTGTTTGCTCTGGGGGAGACTGCCCTCCATTTGGTGAAGGTACACAATCTGTTGCACACATCCATCAAGAGATGGCCTTGTGAGTTATTCATCTTGGAATTGATTCATTGGCTGTGGTAGGGACTGTTATGACGACAGTAAGGAAAGACAGATTCCAATCTATAATGTACAACCAACCTTTTTCTGAATCAATCTGTCAAAGAAAATGCATGATGGTTCATATTCTGAACCACTACATTCAGTGGAATGATATCTTGTAAGATGATCACTACAAGGTCTCATCTAAAGAGGTCTTAAATGCCTCTTCAAGGGGATGATAAGCTGATGTGAGCAGAATGAGAGGAAACCAGCTGTTGACATTTCAGAAGTCAAGTGTTCAGCATGGGTACTGATGGATGCTGTGGCAGCAGTGGGGTTTTGAAATATTAATTGAAAGAATATCAGTGAGTGTGGCAAAAGTATCTGAAGAACTAGGAGTGGCAAGTAGGGCACACGCTCTATTTTTTTTTTTCTTCCAAGAGAACAGAAACAGAGGGTCATGGGGCTTGCCTTCCTTCTCTTTCCTTTTCTCTTTCCTTCTTCTTTCCCTCCCTCTCTCCTTCCTCCTTCTTGCCCTCATTTTGAAATTGTACATCTAATGCTACTTTATTTAGAGATGGACTGAAAGGAAGAGTCTGAATGTGGGAGAAATAAATGGTTCCAGAAATCAGAGAGCTAATGAAGATTGTCTTTAACTATGCAAGAGGGTGAATTTGTATCTCCATAGCAGCTGTTCTGTAGTAGCAGCAAAAATAGAGAAGAGCCAAGCACTTTAGAACACTGACCTGCCAACTGCTGGACCTGCACAAACAGGGCGACTTCGTCTAGTTGCTTCTGTTCTCTCAATGAAATGTTAGTTCGATTATGATCTAAGGTGAAAATGTAGGAGGCTCGAGGAAAAAAAATGAAATAGCTATTTGTTGCATGCCTGAAAAAAATTGAACGCTCAGTTGGAATTTCTATTGTTTTCTTCTCTAGGGAAAACAAACACCAGCACAAAGAGAAAACCAAGATGATATGAAGTATTTAGCACAAAAGTAAATAAATAAATAAAAAGAAAAGGAAAATACAAAA
Source organism: Mastomys natalensis (assembly GCA_021653895.1). Lineage (NCBI taxonomy): Eukaryota > Metazoa > Chordata > Mammalia > Rodentia > Muridae > Mastomys > Mastomys natalensis. The sequence continues at coordinate 294,265 of JAJTUV010000844.1, read as the reverse complement.
GCCTGGCTGGCAGCAAGGGAGGATCAAAGGGTGAAGAGGGTGAATCGCCGAGAAACTGATCTTATTTTTTCCCCCAAGAGACCTAGTATTTTAAACTTGGAGAGATCAGTACATTTAGACAGAAGCAAACTCTTTGCAGTTTTTGTCTGTCCTTTGTATCCTTCGCTGTTGTTGGCGCTGCTGCTGTTTGGTACAGGGATTCATATTTATAGAATGCGCTCATTTATTTTGTTTTTAATCACCTGTGGAACTAAGTAAGAGGTGGGGCCTGAAAGTAAGACACCTTCCAGTCGGATGCACTGAGGAGGAGGCTCTGCTGGGATCGTTGCTCACCACCATCGACCCAAGGGATAGCGTACTTTGGTTGTGGCGTTTTATTTTTTTATTGCTTTTATTTATTTTGTGTATACAGGGATGTGAGGGCGGGAAAGTTAGTGCACAGAGGAAGATCAGAGGACAACTTGTAGGTGTGACTTTTCTGCTTCAGTCATACGCATCTTGGGAATCAAAATCAAGTCACCAGGCTTGGTGACAAGCACATTGAATATATTGCTTGCCCACTATCTACATTGCTTAATGTACTCTTGAAGGTATTGATAGTGTAAAGAAATGTGAGTAAATAAAGTATACAGGATTTTAGTACTTCTGCCTACTTCACATTACATTTACTATGTAGATGACCTGTCGTGCTTTCTAAAATCAGTTTAGTAAAAGGTGACTACCATCCTATATGCCCCCTAGCCACTGGTATAGTGTGATGTTCATAGCATGTTCTTAAGCCTAACAAAGTTCTAATATTTCAGACAATTTGATCATTGGTTTTGTCACCTATAAAATGTGGATAATTTCATTTAATTCTTGAAATAACTGAATCTTTACATATAAAATTTTTATCATTCAGTCAGACACATAATAAATAAAAATAATCACAAGTTAGTCAACACAAATATACCTTTTTTCACATAACGAGGAAGAATTCATCTTATTCTAATAAATTTCAAATAAATTTTACTTACAGCTTTAACCACACCGTTTTTGAGGTCAAACATAATTTAAAAATTAAATATTATGACTTACCTCTTTCCTACTTAACGACTGTATAAATAGTTCTAAAACATGTTTGAGTGTGTGTGTGTGTGTGTGTGTGTGTTTGTATATATATGTGGTATATATATACCAGAATATATACAATTCCCACGGGAATGGCATGGTCTATTGGGAAACATGACACTGAATGTGGGTTCATGCTAATAAAATGAATTAACAAAATACAACTTTAGGGTCTCATTTTGTACTTTAACAGTAAACTTTGAGCTGGTAGAATTAAAAATGTTAAGTCAAAATTAACCCTAACAATCAAATATTGAATAATTTCACTCATATTGTTCCACAAATGAAACCTCATGAACATCACAAAGTTCCCTCATTAACAGCAACCTTTCATTTCTACTAAATGCTTCAACCATATCTATGTATTTATAGTGCCCCCACACCTTGATGAACAAGTATTAATTATTTTGCAAAAGTGGAGAGCAGAGGTGGCCTGACCAAAGAGATTCTTGTGTTCCTGGCACAGAAACTGTTCAACAGCAGAAGCAGCCAGCCCAAGGACTACAACAGATGTCCATGTCCTGGTACCATTTGCAGGGTAAGCCACCAGTGTCCAGCTCCCTTCCTGAGACCGTCGGGATCCTGCCATACTTTCTCTTATCTTAAAACAGACTAGCATTCCAACCTTTACTCCCAACCACTCTCTCTGATCAGGAGAAGTGGGTGCTCAGGGCACAAGAAATGCAAGCGGCAGTCTATAGACACAATTACACTGAGGAAGAAAGATGAGTCTAAGAAAGTGTCTAAGAAATTTATGCAAAAAAGAAAAAGAAAAGAAAAAAAATAACGCCTAAGTTGCTTTTCATTTTTAGAAGGCTTTTTCCTTCTCTATATTTAAAGACTGCATTATGTAGTCATTCATTCTGTAAATTAAGCCTTTTGATTCTGGGTAGCATTATGCAAAGCTAGCATATTGTACCTATTTGCAAAGATAATATATTAGTGAATGCTTTCTCTTTCATTGCCAAAATTGCCAAACTGTGTCATAACACACAAAGAACATCTTAAATGTTACCAAAATAGAAAGCTTTGTGTCAGCTACAAAAGCACAATAGATGATACAGTTACTTCAGGTGTTCAAAGATATATAGAAGTGGGGGAAAACAAAGAAAAATTCTTCTCTGAAGAAGCTATCAAGTGATGGAAAAATTACCCAGGGAAACTCAACATTGAAACACAACTGTTGGACTGAATATATTGTATGATGGAACAAAGATTTGGGGAATTATCCCAGACACGCCCTTCAAAAGCAACTGGAGGAACTTCATATTGCCAGAGGTTATCTAAGATGAACAAAATATTCTAGCAAGTCACATGGCCTAATCTAGGTGTGGATCTCTATCTTGGTTTATGTATTAAAATATTTAATATCTAAGTAATATGAATTATAATATTGCATGTAGATAAATAGTTGTCATAATGCTTTTAGGTTGCAGTATTATACATAAGTTTTAAAAAACAGATATTTGGTGAAATGACTGCTAAAAAATTTAGCCCTCACTTGTCCAGGGTACACAGGCATATAAAATTGGTTTTCCTGAGTGGTCTGATTACTTGCTATCTGGCAATTACATCTGTATACTCTCTTGGAGCTCATACACTAGGTAGAATTCATTACTTCACTGAGAATTCTTGAGAGACACTTTCAAGCCCTCTTTTTAAGAACACCATGAGGGGGATAAATGCTTAAGCCCAGAATATGGAGATTATATTACACATGAGGACATCAAGACAGTCAAATATATAAATCCACATCAAATTACTAGAGCTAACTCTAGTTTAGTGTCTGCACAGGTTTTTAATGTACTGACTTCACTTATGTGTGTGTTTATGAGAGACACTTTGGTAGAGTATAATGGTATATTCTGAATATTTTAATCTATTTGGCATAAAAGGCCATTTCTGTTCACAGAAAAGCGTCCACCATTTTAAATGAAAATATACCAGTTGTACTGCTTGAGTGTTCTGCAAGTAGACTCAATATCCATTACACTAATACTTATCTTCAGTATTATGTTAAGGGAGGATGAAGAGAAAACTCACACCAAAAAATCTACTTTTGGTGAGGACAGCACAGAGGTAGGTGACAGACTGAATTGACAGGGAAAGACAAGGGAAAGAATATTTTAATCATTGCGTGCAGAGCGTGCCGAGATGTTAACCCCCACAGACCTGGATGCAGTTTTGTAAATCCTTGGTTGGCTAGGGGCCATGACAGTTTTCATTGTGATCGACTTCTGTGTGTTTTGCTTGGAGCAGTGGCCTACAAATGCCATCTCATGACAGGAAAACATTGCAGCGAGGAGCCCTGGCGTTCTGGGTCTCAGACTTAAGTTGCTTTGTGTTTTATTGAAAACAGTCATTGACTGATTTTTCCTTGTTTTATACATTATTAGATTTCTGTCTCTATTCTTATCTATACCTAGTCTAGAAGTATTTCTTAAACACATAAAATATGTCATGTATATACAAACTAATTTTTTTTTAAAACAAATGTTTTGTTGAATGCTAGTCATATAAACAAAACAAACTGAATATGTAATTTATGGTGGGTAATGGGTAGAAAATTGCTCTGTTTTTATGATGTTTCTATTTATTATAATGTGAGGTTTGTTTTCATTTTTCCTCTTAAACTTACACTTTGTTCCTTGAGCTGTAATCTCATTCACCTTAATTTGCTTCCTCCTCTAAATATGAAATTTTATTTTTGTCCCCTGTCCAGTGAAATTGGAACACAAGTGAGTTACCTGTTACTCTTTATATTATTGATGTAAGAGATCCCCGTGTCTGTGAGTCTAAGGAAGAAGCCAGAGTACCAGGGTAGCTCTGTTTATGAAGATTCAAAAGCAAGGGAGCAAGCTATTTCCCTTGAATGCTGTTATCCATGACAAAGAAGCTAACTGCTTAATTCCAGGGGTCTGTTATTATTTGTAAACTGGTTCTTAAATAAGGACACTTACAGATGCCTCTTGCTCCAGATGGTACCATTTAGCTGCCTGAGTTACTCATGAGTGGTTTTCTGCTTTGTTTTAAACAAATACTTAACACAGCAATTCTGTTATCAAGAATTCGTTCTCAAAATTGAACAAAATCCCGAAGTGCTGCATGAAGTGGCAACACAATTTCCTTCAGCATGGGACACTCGGGTTAAAAGTAAATGGAGCCTGACAATACACAAGAATAAAAGGAATCTCAGTCGAAGGGGGAAAGGCTTCTCAGATGTCATTGGAGGGCTGACTGCCAGTCCTTGTTGACTATTTGCTGACTAGTTGATAGTTTGTGACCCTAGCAGGGCACACACACACACACACACACACACACACAACACCACCCCAAATCAAAACAATGGAAACAGAAATCACCATCCTTTTCACGGGATTTCCTTCAGGACTAAATAATTAATATACTCTAACATTATTTCTGCTGTGAGTATATACTACCAGAAAAAAAAAAGCTTCCTATATCTGGATTTACTCAAAGCACATTAAGTGTGGGCCTGAGAGATTGCTCAGCTGTTAAAGGCTAGGCTCACACCCCAAAACAACAAGCCCATTAAGTGAAACCAGGAAATCAGATTTTATGAGGAAAAACTTGCCTGTCATTTGTGAGCTTACATGATCCTCCAATCTATGATCTCAATTGACATTCTAAACCCATTCTTGTTGGTAAAATGTATCATGGAACATGTACTGGGAAATATTAGTCTAAATTCTATCAAGCTAATAATATTGAACTACATCACCTGAGGTCTTTGGTTACCCAGTTGTAAACACTAGATGAAGGGACTCCTATATCTAGCCATGTGAACCAATTCCTCAGTGTATGTATGTGTGCATGTATGTATTATGCATGTATGTGTATGTGTGCGTGTGCGTGTGCATGTGTGTGTGTACATTTATTGTTCTGTTTTTCTAAAGAACCCTATCACATGCACATGGCACTCAAGGCTTTTCAGAGATGTATCTTAATTAGCTTTTCCAACTTTTTTTCTCAAAACTGCATTTGTATTTCTTGCATTCTAGCCAAAATTGAATTTTGTTGTTATATCTTTTCTTTTAAAGTGTTAACAGTAGACATTTTTGGGGGATCTAGATTCTACTTAATTTTACTTTTAGAAATTAATTCATTTTGAAGAGTCTCCAAAATAAATTAATTAGTATTTAGTACATTGGTGAAGAAAAACAAAATAAAACCTAAAAAAGTGTCCATTTCATAAGCATGGAAGATACTAGTGCCCTATCTCTTTCATGGGACTTATACTATAGCATTTATTAACACAGTTTAAGCTGAAGTATATATAATTTTAATACTATTTCTGCATTATTTTTAATAACATGTCGACATGTCATTAAAATGTCATCCTAGTGTTAGAGACACAGCTGAAGTGCTAGATAAATCCTTGGCTCCAATCAATGAGCCTCTGACCTGCTATAAGACCTTTACAGTTTACTTGGCTTCTGTTTTCTTATAAATCAAGTGAGAACACTAATAGCATTTTTCTTGAATACTTGTGAAATGTAAAGATGGAAACCTTTAAATCAAAGGTATTAGCATGCATCTTCTTATTTTTAGAAGCATAATAGAAAGTCAGATACCTGAACTTCTCTATTTTACGAAAATGGGTGTAAGATTGAAAATTAGTATATGGCCACAATTTTCAATTTTTAAAAACTAGGAACAGACTCAGTTTATTGAAACAATGATAAGGCAAATGGTAATGATGTGTATTTCAATTCATATTGCAGAGAACACAAGATTGCTAACTTAAGCTGTGTGTGCCTTAAAAATCTTTCCTCTAATAATTCTCTTCTGTTTCCTCCTTTGAATTCTTTCACATATTTGTTATCAAGTAGATCTTATTTTTGTATTTGAATGTAAGTTAGTATGCTAAATGGAAGCAGGGACTTGCAAGTGTGGGACTAGGAAGAGAGCAGGGAAAGGGAACTGTGATTAGGATGTAAAGTGAATAAAAACATTAAAAATATTAAAAAACGTCCTTCCTGTCTGAGCCAGTACCCTGAGCAGACCTTGGACACTACCTCCGCACCAGTCCACAACATCCAGAAGAAGCTTAACTGTAGCTCACACCGCCACAACATCCAGAGGTCACTCCCAGGCACTCTAACACATCTCAGGAACTTGGTTACGCCAGGATTTCTGGATCCCAGAGGTAGTTTGACTCCAGGAGCTCTGACACACCCAGGGTCTCAGGATCCCAGGATCCCAGAAATACATGATCACAGAGACAGCTAGACTCTGAAGAGTTCTGACACAACCAGGATCACAGGAGGGACAGGCTCCAGTCAGAGACAATGAGGACAGGTAGCAATACAGATAACCAGATGGTGAGAGACAAGCATAAGAACATAAGCACCAAAACCCAAGCTTATTTGGCAACATCTGAACCCAGTTCTACCATAGCACGTAGTGGATACACAATCACACCGGAAAAGCAAGATTCAGATTTAAAATTGCTTCTCATGATGATGATAGAGGACTTTAAGAAGGATATAAATAACTTCCTTAAAAAAAATACAGGAGAACACAGGTAAACAGGTAGAAGCCCTTAAAAAGGAAACACAAAAATCCTTTTTGGAATTACAGGAAAACACAACCAAACAGGAGAAATAATTGAACAAGACCATCCAGGATCTAAAAATGGAAATAGAAACAATTAAAAAAAAAAACCACAAAGGGAGACAATCATGGAGATATAACACGTAAGAAAGAGATCAGGAGTCTATAGAAGCAAGCATCACCAATAGAATACAAGAGATAGAAGAAAGAATCTCAGGTGCAGAAGACACCATAGAAAACATTGACACAACAGTCAAAGAAAATGCAAAAAGCAAAAAACCTCCTAACACAAAACATCCAGGAAATCCAGGACACAATTAGAAGTCCAAACCTAAGGATAATAGGTATAGAAGAGGAAGATTTCACAGCTTAAAATGCTAGTAAATATCTTCAACAAAATTATAGAAAAAAAAAAAACTTCCCTAACCTTAAAAAAGAGATGCCCATGAATGTACATGAAGCCTACAGAACTCCAAATAGACTGGATTAGAAATGAAATTCCTCCTGTCATATAATAATAAAAATACCAAATGCACAAAACAAAGAAAGAATACTAAAAGCAGTAAGGGAAGAAGGTCAAGTAACATACAAATGCAGACCTATCAAATTATACCAGACTTTGCACCAGAGACTACAAAAGCCAGAAGATCTGGAGAGATGTCTTGCAGATCCTAAGATAACACAAAGGCCAGCCCAGGCTACTATACCCAGCAAAACTCTAATAACCATAGATGGAGAAACCCAGATATTCCATGCCAAAAATAAATTTACACAATATTTTCCACAAATCAGTTCTACAAAGGATAATAGATGGAAAACTTCAACACAAGGAGGGAAACTACACCCTAGAAAAAGCAAGAAAGTAATCTCCATTTTTTTTAATATAGAATAAAATTGACTTTCAATCAAAAATTATCAAAAAAAAAAAAAAAAAGACAAAAAAAAGGATACTTCGTACTTGTCAAAGGAAAAATCTTCCAAGATGAACTCTGAATTCTGACCAACTATGCTCCAAAATGCCGGGAACCCATATTCATAAAAAAAACTTTACAAAGCTCAAAGCACACATTGCACCTCAGTCAATAATAGTGTGAGACTTCAACACCCCACTCTCAGCAATGGACAATCTTGGAAACAGAAAGTAAACAGAGACAGAGTGAGACTAACAAAAGTTATGAACCAAATGGATTTAACAGATATCTATAGAACAAACATTCCATCCTAAAACAAAAGAATATACCTTTTTCTCAGCACCTTATGGTAACTTTTCCAAAACTGACCATATAATTGGTCACAAAACAGGCTTCAATAGATATAAGAAGACTGAAATAACCCCATGCATCCTAGCATATCACCATGGACTAAGGCTGGTCATCAATAACAACAAAAACAACAGAAAGCCCACATACATATGGAAGCTGAACAACACTTTACTCAATGATAACTTGGCCCAAGGAAGAAATAAAGAAAGAAATGAAAGACATTCTAGAATTTAATAAAAAAGAAGAAACATCACACCAAAACTTATGGGACACAATGAAAGCAGTGCTAAGAGGAAAACCCATAGCTTCAAGTGCCTACAAAAAGAAACTGGAGAGAGCAAATACTAGCTGATTGACAGAATACCTGAAAGCTCTAATACAAAATGAAGCAAATACACCCAAGAGGAGTAGACTGCAGGAAATAATCAAACTCAGGGCTAAAATCAACCAAGTAGAAACAAAAAGAACTATACAAAGAATCAACAAAACCAGGAGCTGGTTCTTTGAGAAATCAACAGGATAGATAAACCCTTAGCCAGACTAACCACAGGGCACAGAGACAATATCCAAATTAATAAAATCAGAAATGAAAAGGGAAACATTACAATGGAAACTGAGGAAGTTCAAATAATCATCAGTTCCTACTTCAAAAGACTATACTCAACCAAATTGGAAAATCTGGATGAAATGGACAATTTTTAAATAGATACCAGGTGCCAATGTTAAATCAGGATCAGATAAACCATCTAACAGTCCCATAACACCAAAAGAAATAGAAGCAGTCGTTAAAAGTCCCTTAAACAAAAAAAGCCCATTACTAGATGGGTTTAGTGCAGAATTCTTCAAAGAAGAATATCAAATGGCTGAGAAGCACCTAAAGAAATGTTCAACATCTTTAGTCATCAGGGAAATGCAAATCAAAACAACCCTGAGATTCCATCTCACACCAGTCAGAATGGCTAAGATCCAAAACTCAGGTGATAGCAGATGCTGGCAAGGATGTGGAGAAAGAGAAACACTCCTCCATTGTTGGTGGGATTGCAAGATGGTGCAACCACTTTGGAAATCAGTCTGGCGGTTCCTCAGAAAATTGGACATAGTATTACCTGAGGACCAGCTCTACCACTACTGGGCATATACCCAAAAATTTCTCCAACTTATAACAAGGACACATGCTCCACTATGTTCATAGCAGTCATTATTTATAATAGCCAGAAGCTGGAAAGAACCCAGATGTCCTTCAACAGAGGAATGGATACAAAAATTCGGTATACTTACACTATGGAGTACTACTCAGCCATTAAAAACAATGACTTCATGAAATTCTTAGGCAAATGAATGGAGCTAGAAAATATCATCCTCATTTAGGTAACCCAATCACAAAAGAACACACATGGTATGCATTCACTGATAAGTGAATATTAGCCCAAATGCTCGAAATATCCAAGACACAATTCACAGACCACATGAATCTCAAGAAGAAGGAAGACCAAAGTGTTGGTGCTTCTGTCCTTCTTAGAAAGGGGAACAAAATACTTAAGGGATCAAATATATAGACAAAGTATGGAGCAGAGACTAAAGCAAAGGTCAAAGGTCATCCAAAGCCTGCTCACCTGGGGATCCATCCCATATACAGTCACCAAGCTGAGACACTATTATAGATTCCAAGAAGTGCATGATGACAGGAGCTTGATATAGCTGTCTCCTGAGAGGCTGTGCCAGAGCCTGACAAATACAGCCATGGATGCTTATAGCCAACCTATAACCTCCCCAGTAGGGTCCCCAGTGGAAGAGTTAGAGAAAGGACTGAAGGAGTTAAGGGGTTTGCAACCCCATAGGGAGAGCAATAATATCAACCACCAGACCCCCCAGAGCTCCCAGGGATCAAACCACCAACCAAGGAGTACATATGGCTCCAGCAGCATATGTAGCTGAGGATGGCCTTGTCAGGTATCAGTGCGACGAGAGGCCCTTGGTCCTCTGAAGGATTGATGCCCCAGTGTAGGGGAATTCGAGGGCTGGGAGGTGGGAGTGAGTAGGTGGGAGGGTAGTGGAACATCTTCATAGATGCAGGGGAGGGAAGATAGGATAGGAGGTTCCCAGTGGGGGGAGACCTGGAAAGGCGATAACATTTGATATGTAAATAAAGAAAATATCCAATACAATAAAATAAATATTAAAAAACAAATTCCAGACTCTCATATTGCACTTTGTATTTGATATTTGTGGTGAACTCGGTAAAACAACTATTTTAACGTCTTAGGTTTTGTATTAACATTTGAAATAACATTATAAATTAACACTTCTATTGATAGAGAAAATAGATGTGTTCTTGGACTTGAGGTGCCTAATGTTAGAGATGGTTCCTACATAGTACCTTCAAAGACCAAGATCCAAATAAAGTCTTAAGGATTGGTTTTTGTTGAGCCTTACTGTTGTAGTCATGAACATGACTTCTGTCATGGATGATGTGGTGTGAGTCTTGGTTGTAAAAGTTTCATCCCAAGTCCTGGGATCAACTATGTGTGTTTGTGTTGTTCATCATATTTTTTTATTTACTTTTTTTGGTGTATGGGTGTTTTGCCTGCATGTATGCCTATGTACTTGTGTATGCTTGAAGTTGGCACATCACCTGGGACTGGATTTCCAGATGGAGACACTATGTGAGTGCTTTGAATTGAACCAGGACTTCTGGAAGAACATTGGTACTTCTTACCACCGATTCATCTCTGCAGCTCCATTTGCAGATAATTTGTACTAGGGAAGAAAGACTTACCTTGTATGGGAGCATCATCCTATTCATTGGGTTCTGGGCTGCATAAAAAGGGAGACAAGAGAGTGTTTACTGAATACCAGGATTCACCGCTCTCCACTTCCCGTCTGTGGATGCAGTGTGGCCAACTGCTTCACACTCCTGCCCCATGGCTAGATCTGGATTCACTACCCTGTCTTCCACAATGGAGGGTAACCTCAAACTCTGATCCAAATTAAACCCCTCCTCCTTTATCTTGGTTTTGTCAAGTATTTTGTACTAACAATGAGAAAAGTAACTGATGCACACTTTAGCATTTGACTACAGCTACTAAACATCATTTTTCAGATGCTGAGTTCCTATAATTCCTCAGCAGAATTAAATTTTCTCTTCAGAAATAATTTATTACCCATTCACTCATTCATTCCTTTTTAAAATATCTCTTTAAAAAAAAAAAAAAAAAAACCCAACACTCTCAGATACCAAATTAAGGGGGAGAACAACCTTGCTGGCACAAAGCTAATTTTTCTTTTGTTAAGAAACGAGTTACTAGATAAACAGATAAGCAAACGAATTCAGCCTTTCTTTTTACTTACCCAGAATTGGAGTAGATTGTTTTGTTCTCTTTGCTAATTCAATTTACTAGCACAGTCTATGGTTACTTCTTGTCAAAAACTGCTTAAAGCTTTGAAGATACAATTTTTTAATTTGTTACCAAGAAGATTAAAATGAAGTATCACCTTAAAACATATAGAAAATTTAATCACCATTTTAATTTCATTCTCACTAACATGTATGTTCTAGAAACAGATTGTCAAAAAATGTTTCCATTTACTAGGACAGAACCAGTAGCTTTTATTGATGATATTTGTTGCTAGATTAAATTCTCTGGATTTATTTTTCACAAGTCTCCTATGATAACCAGTGTTAAAATGCATTTTGTTGTTTTGAAGAAGGAATTCCTTTATATTAAAGTAGAATGGCATTCCAAGATAATTTCTGGTACTCCAGTTCTGTAGTATTATGGACCAAGTTGCAGTCTTATATGTCTATGGGAATTTAAACATGACTATTCTTGAAAGGTAGTAACCAAATCAGAGAGCTTCCAATAGATACCTTTCAATGCTCTCTCCAATAGGTAATTCAATATAGTCATTTCCAGTAAGTGAGTTCTTCTGAAAATTTCTGAACATGCACAAAACTGGCCACATGTTAGGCTCTGAGATGGCTCTTCAAGACCAGATATTTGAGAAATGAATTAGTCATACCTGTCTCATTCTTATACATTATTAATTTGTTTTGAGCAATTAAACATTAATGACTGATTGAAAGATGACCGTCAAAGAATGTCAAGGATGCAAAGATTTCCTGAGTACTTTTATTAGATCTGCTTTGTGCTTTTCAAAGCAAAACTGCTCTATGGGATCTGGAGAACGATCTAGAAAAGACATGCTTCCAGTTATTAATGAGTGAGTTTCGTAAGTGCATAGCAAGCAAAAGTAAAAGAATACAGATAGATTACCAGATGGCAAAATTCATCACTAAGGCACTTACCAACATTCAACAGAAAGGACTGAGGAACCTTGATTGAAAGAGGAAACAAAGGTAACATCATCAAGCCAGAGCTTAAACCTTTCAGCAGCAATCCATAGGGGAAGCGACAATGACACTCCAGTTCCTGATTAAAGGAAAGAGTAGAGCAGTCTTTAAACCAGTAACTTTCTAGCTTCCTATTCTTCCTGCAGTTTTAGACCATGATGTACACAAGAGCCTGGTCTTTGAAATGGTTTACCTTCTAGCCTGTATGAAGGATACAGTGCTTTTATTGTCCCAAGCTCCTTGCTGTTTTTCCTATCCCTATTACAGATCCAGAAGGTCATCCTGACCCAAGAGAAGGAGTTTTAGAAAAAACAATGAGGGCCCCCTTACTAGCAGAATCCTCTTTAACTACTTAAACAGCACATGACAATCAACTAGAATAATGCATATTTCAAGAACATCAATAACTTCAAAGATAGGCAGTGTGGTGTCAGGTATGTAGGAAGTTGTATACATGGATTTTCTTTACCATGTCAATAATCTAAATAAACAAAGAAAAAAACATTTTTTAATTTTAAATTTTGTTATAAAAATATGTATGCTATAAAAACCACAAGCATTTTGCAGTAATAAGAAAAGACCTCTAGACATCTGACCTTAAATAATTTGAACACTCTGAACTACAATTTCAAAGTAGCTCCCCTGGAGCACTCATTACTTCTGTGTTGCTATACTCACTACATAGTGGTGGAAATGGTTGAAATACTCGTCTATAGGTGAAATTTCATGGTCTTAAAGTACAGATTTAACTACCTATATCATCAACAGCTTCTGTAACACCAGGTTTTAATGTTACTGGTTAGTTTATCAGATTATCCAAAGAAAGGATTTCCTTTGACATTAGCATATTAAAACTTGATGGTTCAAAAGTTGGATGAAGTGGAAATGTGAGCCAGCCTCATGGCTATACTGGTAGTTCATTTGACTAATTACACATGGATAGCTGCTTGAAGAAGCTTAACAGTCAGGGCATCAGTCATGGGAAATGGTCTCACACCTTTATGAAGAGTTGCCTTTATCCCATTGCTAAGACTTTCTTTCTACTCTTACTGTGACTGTCTATGTGCTCTTCAGGTTCTGATCTCCACATTCTTTAAGCTGAATCTCTACAAGGAACTAAAGTATTTTGACAGATGTAATGAAATTGCAGACAAAAAAATACTTGCATATTCAAATTGCTGAAATGACAGCTTTATTTTTAGCTAGTTTATATTTATGGAGGCCTCTCAATTTTCTACCTTACATAGACAGATGGGGCCTTGAATTCTGGTGAGATTTTTCCACTTTGGGCGTGTATTGCAGAGATGCCTGCATGGAGACAAATCTCTAAACATGGTTTCCTTTGTTCTGTAAACATGGCTTACTTTGTTAACTTCACACGTTTTCCCCTACCAAACATAGTTAGTCAGGAGCCAAGGCAGCAGACTTTGAGGGAAAATGTGGACACTGTTTTTCTTGCTTTTCTTTCTTCTCTTTTTTTCCGCTTTCTCAATAGATTGGTGGTGTATGAAATGTTGACTTTCTACTGGCGTCCTTGCCATTCCTCTGAGGACTTTTGCTAAGATCTATGCTTGTCTCTCTATCTGTAAGCTTTTTGCCAATAGCAAAAAGACTAAGATATGTACTTTCTACCCAGTTTGTTTTTAAGCAGCGTTTATATCCATTAGACCCAACAAAAAATAGTTTCAAAAGTGTATTATATAATACTTGATTTGAAATCATGAAGCTAAGACCTATCAAAGAAGATATTAAATAATCAATACTATAATTCAGTATTTTGAGTTGGAAAGCAAATTACAAATATAATCCTTTCCCTGTTTCTGAGTTTCAGTTCATTCAGCATGTTGGGCATTTCAGTAAAAAAGGGTTTCTTTGGATAGCAACAAAAAATTTGTGTTCATATTAGAAAAGTTCACCATTAAAAAGTCTGTAGTTCAGGATGTGGCTTGGGGTGAGACTCAGTGGTGGAGCCCTTTTTAGGACACTTAAGACTTGGATTCAATCTTTAGCACCTTATATAGGCATACTTGTACATACATGCATACATATGAGCACAAAAAGTGTGCTCTTAAATTGATCTAAAATCTGTCATATTATGTTTGAATCTAATGCTCATAATTTCAGGTATTAAAGACTAAACTTATCTTTCCCATGGTGTATCTTCAAATACTTGAAGAAATGATATCTTCCACTTATCCAATAGTTTGTGAATTTAGTTTACATCAGATCACAAAAGCTAGTTTTCAAAAGTTCAAGAAATCTACAAGTTGGTTATTAAACTAGCCATTATTAAAAATAAAATAATGTAAATTTCAGTTAAAAATATATAAAAAACAAAAGCAGTAGAGAGTTCTTCCCTTCTTGATTATTTTATTACTTTGCTATTATCCATAATTAACATTATTTATATCTATATACATTGTATAAATAACTATGTATTATTATATACTTATAGATTGAGGCTTGTACCCCCTCCCAAAGTTCATGAATTACAGAAGAACTAATCAATATAACCAGATTTGGAGGTAGGTCATTGGGCCACTAGATAACTAGGATGAATTCCTCAAAAGAGAGCTTAAGACCACTCAAGTTCATTTGACTCTGTTGTTAGAATACACCATTGAGCTGTTACCTCTGTCTCTTTCTTCAATATCAAGCCTTGTTTTCCCACAACAAACCAGTCTCTGATCTGAAGGTGCAGAATGCAAGCTAGCTTCTTTTTTCCTTACAGATAAATCAAAGATCCTAGTCATTCTTCACACATAAATCATGTGGAATGATGTTTCCTGAGCACAACCTAAAATGTATATGTTGTAGTAATTTCAATCCCATTAAGCCTATATAAAAAACACACAATCCAGTTATTATATTTATAAGCTATATATTTTGGTCAGACATTTTCTGAATGCTATTTTTCCTTTAGTCTCTACATCATGTGATATATGATGGTATTTTTATACTCTTACTTAAGATGTCTCTGCTAAAATTCTTATAATATTCATAATATTCTTCTACCTCAAGGCCTAGTCATGACCTTGCATATACATCAAATTATCTCTCTTAATAATTTACTTTTTCAAGAGTAATTTGAAAGGATGGAAACCAATGGCGAAGAGGATGTCTCAGCAGGCCCATGCCAAGGCATCTCTTCCCTCTGAGGGACTAGCCACATGACAATGGTATAGTAGAGAATAGAGTTTATTCAGGGCATGGGGAGGGGATCCAGGAGGATAGAAGAGGCAGAAGAGAGAGAGAGAGGAGAGAGAGAGAGAGAGAGAGAGAGAGAGAGAGAGAGAGCAGAGAGAGGTGGAGGCCGCCATGAACACTTGGAGAGATGGGGGAAGGGAAGGTGAGAGGGGGCAGAGAGACCTGTAGGCAAGAGCTCGAGGGAGCAAGAGAGAGAGGAGGGGCCAAGCAGCCCCTTTTATAGTGGGCAGGCCTACCTGGCCATTGCCAGGTAACTGTGGGGGTGAGTTTAGACAGAATACTAACATAATTAAAATCAGTTTCCTTTGCATAGACCTGTCTTTTCATTTCTTTGTTCATAACACCTTTAACAGTGAAGTGATTTTTTTTTCAGACAACTGCACATTCCTACAAAATTCTATCCAGAACTTAGCACAAAGGTTTTAATGCTCAATGGAGAATTTCTCCTATGACTTGCACATTGTTTTGGTTGTTGCATACAGAGATAGTTACTGTTTTAAATATTGGTTTTGGTATATACAACAATTTCATAAAAATTTAACAATAAATAAACTGCTTATTTACCTAACTATCATTAGTACTTTTGAAAGTGGACAATATTATCAATTTAAAATGCACCATAAAAACATAAAATGTGGACCTAGGTAGCATTTGTCTGGCACGCATAGAGCCCACTTCTATCGTTCTCCAGGGCTGCAACAAATAATGGCAAAAAGAAATATGTTACTTTAAATATATATAATTATTAGATTTTATTATTACAAGAACTGAAGGTTAAAAAATTTTATTCTCATTATGTTCATCAGTGGTCAAAACAAATGCCTAATAATGCTCTCAGCCTGACTCCTCATTTTAATAACAGCCTGGATAAATTTGAGCAAGTCTTAAAGAGTCTAAGAATGGTACAGTGATTGACTTTGATATTTGTTATTTTATAATAGGCTTAGATTTCTGGTAAAATTGAAAACATTGGCTTAAATTTACAAGTTATTCACAAAAATTATTATAGATTATTGTATAATTAGATAATACACATTAATAACTGTAAGCATAGTCTCCAATATGTCTATTTTTCCAGTTGTTCAAAAAAAATAATAGATAGGTAAAACATTATGGAAAATAGAGTTAATTTGCATTTTCATATCTTAAAATAATCCTTCAGGTTTTCAAGATAAAAACTATTAATAGGATATTTCTTCACTGGTGAAAAGAGCCAATTCAAGCAAGTTTAGATTATATTAAAGTCAAGTTTATTGAGAAGCTGTGATCAGGTGGACAAGTTCCCTGACCCCAAAGACTGTGTCCAGGGAAGATCCCATAGTGAAGGGGGTGGTGTTAAGGGAAGGAGAGAGAGAAAGTTGCAAAGATTAATAGATGATTACTATTCAGGAAATGGGAAGCCAGAGCCAAGGGTGACTAGGAAGTTAAGGATTGGGTCAGGATATTCTAGGAGGGACTGAAGGAGTGGAGGCAGGTTGGTTTGGGATATTTAAATGACCAGTCCCTTTGTCCCAGGTGTGATCAGACAATATTTCAAGCTTTTATTGTAGAGTCGAGGCAAAGGCAGTGATCTATGTAGAGATGGCAAGCTAGACTACAGCAGCTAGTTCTAAGGTACAGAAAACACCTATCTCCAGAAACAAATCAAGGACAAAAACAAAACTATTGCAAGAAACTGGAACGAAGTTACTTCAAATAAAAAATAAACGAAACTGGAGATTGCTTGAATTAGACTTAGTGGAATGAGAGCTATTGGCTAGTGAAGACCTTGTGAGAAGTTGAGTATCAAAATCCTTAGAGTGCTCTAAAAGCAGCTCCCAGTGTACTTCTGTAATCTCAGAGCCCTAAGGAGAAATGGGGGGGGGGGGCAGAGGCAGGGAATACTGGAAACTCATTGGCCAAAACCTCACACAGTGGCAAAGTACAAAGAGACTTTGTCTTATCTAAGGTGAAATGAAAGTGATATAGCAGAAATGGAAGAGGGACTCAAACTGAGCTTAGGGATGCATTAATTAGAGTTCAAGAGAAAAATATTTGTGCAGGCAAGCTGAGAAACCTCAAAACGCCCAGCTTTCTGGAGAAAAGAAGAAAATAAAAGCTGTGATATTTTAAACTGGCATAAAGGTCAGACACAAGACCGACAAACATCCACATGATTGCCAGGAGCCATCAAGGAGAAGCTAAAAACTAGCAGGTGATCTTCCTGAGATGGTTCTTCCATGAATCAAAATCTACAACAGATTTGTTCCTTTAGGCAAAGCTGATGAGAATTTCATTTTAGAAAAGATTCCTGCATTAATATGCTTTTCCTGTTATTACTAAATATATATAAAACAATCACTAGGTATTAGCTCACCCTTTTGAGCAGATCTCTACAGACTAATGAAGATGCGCTATCTTATATGATGCTATATAGACAAATAGATGATTTCTTAATTCTTAATGATGATCCTATACAAATTTCTAAAATTATATGAATAATTTTTAAGCTCTTTCATAGAAGGACTTCTATTAAAGTCCCTCTGATAATCAAAACTGCACTGAGAACTCTGCCAGTCTTCAAATGTCATAGTTAATTGCTGTTGAGATAGCAAGAAGGTATCTGCAACTTAAGAGTACATTTCAAGAAGTTGTAAAAACCATTATCTAAAAGTTATAAAAAGGAAACTAATGACTTACTAGAGGCACAAGGACAGAAGAAAAAATATTGACTGAGTTTATCAATACAAAACTTGACTAATAACTTAGTCACAAAAGATATGTTTTTTACTCTTCATGAACCTGTAGAGCTGTTGAGGTGATGAATGTTTAACCACATAATTACTCTTAATGGATACGCATTAAACATTCTCTGTTGTAAACTTCTTATTTATTTATAATTTTATGTGTAAACTTTTTATAATGTGATCATGTATTTTGAAAGATGTGTAAGTCCTGAGGACAAAGAGAGGAAAACAAACTTTTAAAGCAGAACTGAACTGAAGAAGAACTTAGAAGGCATAGCATTGGGAATAAGGCATTGGGAGCAAAGGCATTGCTACATCAGAGCAAGAGGAGAGAACAAGATTAGAAGGAGAATGTCGAATGGAATAACTTAGAAATTATAAGGAAACTTTTTTTGTTAAGAGAGCAATATGCAGAATGTGGAGGGAAAGACGAAAAAAGAGCTGAAGGAGCAGGCAGGCTTCTCCTTACTATGGGGCAGAATAGGTCTTTTACTTCTTTTTTTTTTTAAATTTTTCTTTCTTTTCTTTTTTGGATATTTTATTTATTTACATTTCAGATGTTATCCCCTTTCCCCATCCCTCCCCAGAAATTCCATATCCTCTTCCCTGCTCCTCCTTTTTGTTTTTATACCATCTTAAGTATTTAATACCATTAAGCAAGTATTTATGTCAGTTCTAGGTTGAGGAACTAGCAATAGGATAGATGCAAATAGTCAAGGAACAAGCAAGACAATAAACAAAATCCTGTGATCAATGTTTCTAAGGGCTTATCAGAATGACCAAAATATCTAAGCCTATTTCCCTGTCCTAGTCCAAAGTCATTTTCATGCCTGAAGCCTACTTCTTTGTTCTAGCCTAAATTTAGATTCTTGCCTGAAATTATTTCTTTGTTCTAGCCTAATGTCAGATTCCTGCCTGAAGCCCATTTCCTTGTCCTTGGCCAATGTCAGACTCTTGTCAAGCAGCCCCAAAAGGTCTTTTCTTAATAGCAAGGCAGGCTTAGTCTTACTAAAGAAGATCAGAGGAAAAAGGTCTAGCAATTAATCCTTTACTTAATTCTCTGCTGTTTTACTGTGAGGTGCTAAATGCTAGAGACTGCAGTTTCTGTTCCAAAAGGAACTCAGGCAGGTCAGCTACCATAGCATAATGACTTAGACTTAAGAGGTAAAATTTCATTATCTAACAGCAGCCCTAAAATCTTGTCCCCAATGATGATGTTCCCTGTTTACCATCAAGAGAGAACCAAGAAGAACAGCGGGGGCATGGCCAGTGGCACATGACAAAATATTATATGTGTGTGCATTTGTGTGTGTTTTTGGGGAAGTGTGTGTAAAGTATTAAGGAAAGCATGTTTAGAAACAAGAAGAAAAAAAAGGGATAGATTATGCTTTTCTATATAATCCAAACAAACAAACAAACAAACAACCCAGGCATATTTACAGCATTACATGGCTGGCCCACTCCAGATGTGTGATTCTACAAGCCATTGAATTTAAGGTGGGGATTAAGGATAGAAGAGAATGAATTATTCTTCTTATTTCTTTAGCATGGCTCAAGATAATTCTGTCTTCTTAGAGGTGGTATTTTGTTCAAGTGAATGGCACAACTGGATGTTTTGTATGCACCAAGGCCTGAGATTCTATTCTCTTTATTTACTTGACTATTTTTTTTTTCAAACTTAGACACTTGAGGCCAACCTCTGACTTCTAGTGGGCTCACTGGCACACTCACATATCATGCACACAAATATTCATAGGCATCATGCACACACACACACACACATGCACACACAAACAAACCAAGCACTATTCTTTAATGTATTAATATATTTAATGTGCTAAGGATCAACCTTGACTTGAAGAAGGTTTCTGAGGAAGGGGTGTCAGGGAGCAGCAAAACTAATGACTCAAAGTCAAATAGGTTACTAGCTGTTGGCCTATATTCTGCTGAAGACTGCTGGAGACAGTGTTCCAAACAGCTCTCTGCTTGAGATAGCTTTCTCTTTGTATTCCAAAGCCTCTATGGATAGCTCATTTCTTGCAGATCAAAAGTCCAGTCTTTTATTTACATAAGATCTCAGGTATTATCCCAAGTTTCCTTTTGATTTTTCCATGGAATCAGCATCCCATGACCCTAACCTCTTGATTTTTAGAAAGTGACAGCAAGCACACATTTTTTTAAAAAAATATTACAAAGGACTTCAGAGATATACCTGCCTTTGTTAAGCACGGACTAAACTAGCAGGTAGAGTCCCACCCTGAGATTACCATTTCTACCATACCTGGGTTCAACCTAGCTCTGTCCCTGGCTGACCTTGAACTCAGAAATCTGCCTGCCTTTGTATCTGCCTGCCTGTATCTGCCTGCCTTGTATCTGCCTGCCTGTGTATTTTTTTCTGACAAACTGGTTCACAGTGCAGTTGTCTGTGCTCTTTTAAATCCATGAAACTCCTTATACACTTTATATTGCATCTTTATATTTTACATAATTGAGAAATTACATATTTTTGAGCTCATGTTTTCAGAGTTCTTTCTCATAGCCTTAAACATTGTCCTGAAGGTTATTTTTGCTAAGGACATGGACATACCCTCACCTTCTGAATTTCTGCTATCTTTGATTATCATGGAGTCATTAACCTTGGCAGAGAGAACATACCCATGAAGTAGTAATATACAAACAAGCCTTCTGCTTAGCAACCATCAGCACTCATGGAGGCCTGTGCCCTGCTGGCTTATTTCCAGGGGCAGAAAACCATGTCACACTTTCTCTTCCACATGGCCAAGCAGGACTCAGCATTAAATGGATGCAATCATAAGTAATTATGACGAACAAAGTTATCAGAAGACAAAATAAAGACAGGAGAAATAAAATGCAGAGCAAAGGAGATGGGAGACAAGACCACAAATACTCATACATATTATAAAATAAGAGAGAGCACTTTCAGTATTAGGCAAAAATGTGATGTGTTTTTATTAACGAATGATCTAAGTCTATTGTTTTATTATATTTTTTAAACAACCAATTTCTTTTATTTTTCATTTTTATAAAACAGAAAATATATTGAATAGGTCAGTTTAGGAACTTTGGAAAGGTCATAGGACACTTGCACCTCCGAATGGAGTGGCTAATTAACATTCCTAAGTCTTGGGACACTTGCCCCTCTGGAAAGGAGAGGCTAATTAACATTCCTCAGACTACAGGAAAAGAGAACCTACCTGCAGGTGGGGACATATTCCACAGGAGTTGGCCACCCACAGACAAAGGAAGTCCTTGCCACCTCATTCCCTAAAGACCAATCAGTTTTAAAGTCACACTGTTCTGCCAATCACATTGTGCCTAGTTGCTGTTTCTCTATTCTCCCCCTAGAAACATATAAAGGTCGAACAAATGAGCTGCCTCAGATCACTTCTCCTTTTGGATGCGGATGACCCCAGCATGCTGGAACAATATAATTCCTCTTGCTTTTGGATTGATCCCCAGCTCTGCATTTTTCACTCAGGGGGTCCCTGGTAAGCTAAGGCTCATCAGAGTCTGACAATATATTCTTTTGAAATACTTCACAAAAATATACTTTCATGTCAACCAGATCTATTGTCATCACTTTAATTTACCATATAATATTCCATTCTAGGACCATAATTCCTGTTAAAGAATATTCATTTTTTCTCTATAAAAAACATAGAATTGGTTTATACATTAGTACTATTATGTTTTGTAGGAGTAATTTAGTCCTGTCAGCACAGAGACTAGAATGTCTGAGGGACAGAAGGGGCTGGGTAGAAAACCATGTACTAAAATAGTATCATTCATGCAATGGTTTATTCCTGTGTTTCTTCTAGACACAGTCATCTCTAGCCCAGGCTGGCATAGAATCTGCTGTTTGTAAGGACCACTTTGAATGCTCAATCCTCCTGCTGAAGAGGAACTTTGGAACACGTGGGATGGGAGAAGCTAATTAACATGCCTAGATCAGAGGAAACTTGCTGGATTAACAGTTAGAGGAGGAAGGGAGAGGCTGATTAACATTCCTCAGTCCACATGGAAGGGAACCCACCTGCAGGTGGGGAAGACTCAGAGTAGGTAGACCCATTCTGCAGGAAGTACCAACCCATGCCACCTACAGACAAGGGAGGTCCTTGCCACCTCATTTCCTAGAGACCAATCAGTTTAAAAAGTCACACTGTTCAGCCAATCACATTGTGCCTAATGGCTGCTGCCCTATGGACTGTATAAAACTCACTGAACGAGCAGCATGGGGTCATCTCGCCTCTCCTTTTAGGGTGCAGGATGGCCCCAACATTCTGGAACATTAAAAATTCCTCTTGCATTTTGCAACGATCTCTCATCTCTGCGTGGTTCACTCAGGGGCTGTCCAGTACACTAAGGCTCTGCTTGCTAGAGTCTTACCATGTGAATACTGGGTGCATTAGTGTGCTCCACCTGATATATACAATATACCCAGATGTGCATATAATGGTACATTGCAAGCAGAAGCCCCTTTTAGTGTGCTTCCTTCTCACAGTGGCTGGTTTAGCCCACCTTCTAGTGGTGCCACAGAGATTACATCTGAGAGTTCTCGGGGACGGTCGCATTACCGCATGACACCAATGGAGATAGCAGTATACTGTATCATTAGCCACACTTAGGCAGTTCCCTGTCTCCCCAGCACAGATGGGACAAAATCTGAACACTTGGAATCCCAGACTCCCTTGCAGAGGTGTTCTGCACATGGACACATTTCTCTGCTGCAGAGCACCAGCACAGCAGCAGCAGCAGCAGCAGCAGACAGGCTGGGTATGGGGAACAGCTGGAAAGAACACAGGGAAGTTGGGGACTGCCGAGCTAGAGTTACTCTGCGGTGCTTGCCCACTTTCTGGACAATGCACTTCTCCTTTTGGATATGCTCCAGCATCCCATTTCATGTGTGTATGCTTGAGGAACTATGTAGCCCAGGTTGGCCTTAATCCCGTGATCCCTCTGCCTATCTCCACAGTGCATGATGTACACCACCATGTATAGATCTGGTGGAAAACTTGTTTCCTAAACCCAAAACTCTCTCTCTCTGAAACACCTACAGTTGGATTAACTCTCCTGACTCATCAACGAGCACCCTTTCATCCAGTCCTGAGAATTCTGTGGTGGCTGTGTTCCAGCTACGAGACTCTTCCGAGACTAACAGCTGGGCTTCTAGGAAGAAGACAAATGTTCCAGCAGAACACCATGTAAATTCGGTACCCAATATGAGAGAGGCATCATATGCAAGCGGGATCTATGGCCAGTGAACACCAGAAGTCCAAGGGAACAGAGACCAGTTTGAGGGAAGAGGAGATCCAGTCTCTGCACATCAGAGGCGCTGGGCTCCTCTGAGCCCCCTTCATTGCTGTCATCATCCAAATGGAAGATGTCTTTGAACAGGAAATCTTGTTTGGAAGCCGAGGGCGTTTGAATATGACTGTATTTTTTTTCTCCATCTTCTTGTCTAACTTTTCCTTCAGCAAAAGTTCTCATATAAAATATGTTCTTATATAAGTAGTCAATGATTTCTGGAAAAATCTTTTTCTGCCAAAAGGGAACATAGGCAGCTATCAGCTTACACAATTTTTCCTGAACAAAAGGTGAAGAGACATCTCCTGTGGCACCAGTAAAATCTTCCCAATCTATTTCATTAGCATCATTCACATTTAGTTCATAAAATCTTTCAATAAGGGCTTGTAGAGCATTACATTGTAGAGCATGATACATTAACCCACCATGGGTCATCCTTTTGGTAAGAATCTCTGTCCACTTACATTTCCACTGCATCCAGTTCCAGGGTCTCCAATCTAGCTTCCACCTCCACCCATGATATGCCCTTGTAGAGTTTTTCCGACAAATGGACAGGCAACCTTCAAGGTCTTCCTGGAGTCTAGAATCTAGTTCTGTTAACTTCTGGGAAGACATCTTCTTTAGGATCATGTCCTCTACAGCTTTGATTAGCCTCTGGGTTTCTGCCTTACTCCAAGCACCATGGTTTCTATCACCACCAATCTGAGAGAACTTGAGGGCAACTGAGAGGCTGCTTTGGGTTACCATGGCCCTAATCTTTTTCCAATCGATTTCCATGGAGGGAATGGTATGCCTTCAGCTTCTTAATATCTTCTTCATTGTACCTGCCTTTATAGATATTCACATCAAATATCTTCTTTGCACAATAGTACACAAGCTTCCAGGGCCAAGCGATGCCCTTCTCAGTGTGCTTCCGTTTTAGGTTGTTGATCAGAGAGTTTTCCTCTGGATATCTGTCTGTGTACAGTAGCTTGCATGCACTTTCAATTCCAGTCAGGGACAGGAAATCTTGCACATTTTTCTCTATTTATTTTCTTTAGCAGAAAATTTGCCAAATCTAATAGCCACACCTCGTGCCTTAAATTCTCTAAAGCACCCTAGGTCATCTTGATACATGCATCTAATCATGGTAGTCACCCTTTGCTGTATTCAGGAATGAACTCTTGGAGCTGTCTCGATGCAGAGCCCAAATCCACATCTGGCTCATCCTCATCAGAATCTCTCCTGTCCTCAGATATGTATCTTGTTGCAGAATTGATAGCCGATTCCAAATTGCTTTCTTCTTAATGGGTAGGTTCTAACTCTGCATCTCTTACCTGTGCTTCTCAGTGGAACAAGCCTGGGCTTTTGCCTCTGTTGGCCTGTGGTCCACATCCTCTTCCCTCAAAGTACTATTATCTCCTGGTGAGTCCATGAGGGCATTCTCAGCTTTGCTGTCTAGCACTGAGGCACTGTCACTAGAGGTGGCAAGAGTAGTGGGTTTGTGTTTCTTTTTCTTGGACTTTTTCTTGATACTGTGAGATTGTTTGATGCTCTCACCTTCTCCAGCTCCAACCACTCCTCCATGGTGTATACTATCAAGACTCTCAGAGATAGTCTCCAAGCTATCAAGACTCACAGGGATGGTCTCCAATTCCTGGATCCTGAACACAACTTTATTTTTTTAGATTTCTTTTTTTACAAAACACTGCTGGTTCCCTGCTTTTGCCTTCTAGATCCACAGAGGACAAGGACTTTGACTGAGGCAGAGAGATATGCTCAGGCTGACTTCCCTCGACAGCATCCCAGAGTGTAACTTTTTGGGGGTGCTTTTGATTCTTTTTGCTCCTGCCATTACTGCAGCTCTCCACAGTCATGTTCCTAGGATTCAGCAGTGGGCAGCTCTTCTGTTTCATTTAGAAGACCTTTTTGCTGAACTTTGTCCCTTACTCATATCAACATAAACAATATCCACATCCTTTCTAGAAGTCTCTAGCAGTTCTCCATGGTTTCTTTATCTACAAGAATGATCCAAAGCGGGCGGTGGTGGCGCACGCCTTTAATCCCAGCACTTGGGAGGCAGAGGCAGGCGGATTTCTGAGTTCGAGGCCAGCTGGTCTACAGAGTGAGTGCCAGGACAGCCAAGGCTACACAGAGAAACCCTGTCTCGAAAAAACTAAAAAAAAAAAAAAAGAATGATCCCAATTTCCACATTCACCTCCCAGACACTATTCTTTTTCTTTTTGGGGAAGAAGTAGTCTTTTTAGCTTTATGAAAGGTTTTTGAATTTTTTCAGAAGAAAAGAAGTAAGCTGCTGAGACTCCTTTTTTTCTTCTTCTTCTTTCTCTTGGCTTTCTGACGTTGCTCATTGTCCAAGTTCTCCTGGGCTGGTGTCTAGGACTCCCTCCTTCTCTTCCTCAGCATGGACACTAGAGGCTGCTCATTCTCTAAGCAATCTTGGGCTAGTGTCTAGGGCTCCGTCCTCCTCTTCCCCAGCACAGACACCTGAGGCTGCTCACTCTCCAAGCATTGAGAGGGCCATTTCTAAGGTCTTTTTTTCAGACACAAAAGATCATTTCTTTTTCTTGCACAAAGTTGTAGTGAGGGTCTTAAATTTGCTTGTAACCCCTTCTGTCCTGTTCCTTGGGATAATGTAGCACTCGTCTTCCAACTGGAAACGTTTGAATCTATTGTTTTATAAGACAAATATGAAAGAATAGTTGACAGTATGTGGCAGTTTAGAAAGATGGCAGCATAGAAGGCTGAATGCAAGCTACATAGGCAATAATGAATTCACTGCAATACAACGGCCAGAAAATCTATGTAAGGTTTCAGAAATGGCAGTAGAAGTTGAAATATAATTCACATTCAACCATCTAGATAAAAATCTTATCTAAAATTATAACATAAATAATTATCCAAATAAAATCGCTCAAGGAGAAAAACACAAACACTATACTCAAACTCCTAGAAGAAAAAAAAGTTAAAAAGATTTAGAATGTCAGCTGATGAGGAGAAGGTAATAGTGTATGTATAATCTGAATAGTGTTCTGAACATCTTAAACAACACAATTTTTAATTTTATTTTTTAATTTACCATTTTCTTTTACTTAAAGCATGCATGCGAGTAAAAAAAAAAATCATAGGAGCTAGCAATAGTTTAAGTAAAATTCTATTTCCAAAATTGACATATCACTGAAGATTGACCTTTTGTGTACAATGTATGATGCAGGCATTACAGTTTGGGAAATGTAAGAGTGGGAAGAGTTACTTTTGGTGCTTAAAAAAACCTAAAGGATTTTTTTTTATGGGATGGTAACAAATCAGTTGTGAGATGATTGACTATACTGTCTTCACTTTGAAGAGCATTGTAGGCCTGAGACAAGCAAAAGTGGATGTGTAAATGTAATTTCTATTCTCCAATAGTAATTATTGTCTTCAGTTTACTGTCTCAGTCTGCTAACCTAGGCCTACTCCTGGTAGCTTCTACCCTCTGTACAAAATTAGATATAGAAGGTTTTCAGCCTCTGAGACTTGCCCCTAAATAAGCTCACCCTTTCTTGTTCTTTCTGAACTCTGGTTGGTTGGTACAAATAAGTTGTTCCAGCTCAAACTCCCTTCCAAACTGATTGATTCCAACTGAGTTCTCTCTCAGCCTTGGACTGAATTGCTTTGCTTAGATGCCTACTAAGTTTAGCAATATGTTCTAATCTTCTGGTTCCTTCTCATTCTCTGGCTCTTTTGGAATGCCTTGATTTTATTACTTTCTCTATTCTTTTACTATAAGAATTCCATGAAATTGTTTCCTCATTTGAACAATGAATGTCGGGTAGCCTTAACCTGTGTTCGTGTGACATGATTATTAATATTTGGCTGAAGAGTAAATAATCACTTATCCCCATTTGAGATGAGAGCTGTGCTATTGTGTCAGCATATGCCATGTTTTCTTTTTGTCTGTTTTTTGTTTCATTTTGTCATCAACATGACACAGGCTAGAGTCTTTTGGAAAGAAGGAAGATGAATTTTAACAATGCATTCATGAGACAGTCCTATAAGCAAGTCTATGGTGGCACATCTTGATTAATATAGCTGGGTTCTATCTACTGGGGATAGTACCACCATAAACAGTATGTCCTGAGTTGTGTAAGCAAGCAGGCTGAACAATCCATGAGGAACAAGCAACTAAACAGCATTCCTCCATGGCCTCTGTCTTAGTTCTTCAATTTAGATTTCTGCCTTGAGTCCTTGACTTAACTTCCCTCCATGATAGATGGTTATCTGGAAGAATAAGAGAAAAAAACCCTTTCTTTCCCACATAGCCTTTGGTTACGGTCCATAGCACAGCAGTAAACACCTAATATATTATACATTTTCCTTTTCAAGTTTGCTGCAGGAACATTAATGTCCATACATTTATGTCTTATAGTATGATTCTGCCAGCACTGGAAATTTTATCCCTCTGCAGAATACATTTATATGCACAACAGTAAAAAGAAAGTGTGTTTCAGTAGAAGACAGGACAAGTAAATCTATTACATCAAGCTGTAGTCCTAGATTGAACAGAATTATCCTGACAAGTTTGTTTTCTTTATGTAGTATTAGAGAGTATAATCAGAGAAGGACATTTCCTCAAGTCAACATATCTCTCTTTTTAAATCCAAGTTGCTTTCTGTGGAACATAACCTCGCTTTTCATGGCTGCTTGTGAAGTTCAAGGAAGAGGGATCATTCATGGTAAGAGGGTGCACAATAATGTGCATATCCTCCCAAATGTTAAAAACTCATTTAGCTTTAGAAAGAAATTGTCTTCACACAATGAAAACCTCCCAGGAAGTCCAAGTGCTTATTTGTTTGTTCTTTCAACTGAAACAAATCATCATTAAAAGGTTCAGCTTCAAATTAAGACCTTTTAGAAGCTTAGAGGGACTTGCTCAGAGAAGTTCAAATCCCTTAGAAAATCGCTCATTGCTATCGCCTCAAAAGAAAAAATAGCTACTGATGAGATTCAAATCATTCTCTCTCTTCTCATTCATTAATTTAAAACATAATTCATAGGCCATTCTGCTCTGGAAATCAAAAGAATTATTTCTTATTGTAGCCCTTCATTTTTTATCATTATACACTCACAATGTCTAATTTCACCCCACTCATTCAAAATGGTGCTTAAAACAGGCAGGAGAGATTAACTCCAATACTTACATTTGGCTTTAATTCATAGCTTTATAAAGCCATTTAGTAGTCTAAATATGTATTTACACAATAGAATATGATGAGTCATTTGAAAAATATAAACATACTAGTTTTAAAAATTGCTTAAATATGTATTTCTGCATGGGACTTTCTTAGGATATTCCTATGTGAGTAGCAGTAGTAACTCCCTAATATTTGAGTCACACCGCTTCTCAACACAAAACAAATAACAAAACAGGAGTGATCCAAGGGTAGATATACCTCTCAAAATAGCAAAAATATTTTTATCTTTTATCTATTTTTTTGTGTATTCTGCAGTAATAGCAGCACTGGCCCTCAGTTCAAATAGAAACACCTTCAATCTCTTCTGACTGTGCTTTCAATAGTATTAAAGGGTTGCTGTTTAAAGACTCTAATAATGAAACACCTGGGAAGATAGTTTCAGAAACTAATACTGTTCTCTTTCTGTAAAGAGAAATACAGCTCAAAAGCCTTTGTTCTTGGCTAGACACTCATGTCACTACACTAGCAGGCTCTCTTTGCTTTTAAATAGTCTGTTGTACATTAAAAAAAAAAACGTATTTGAAATCTTATTTTCTGTTGGAGTGAGGCTAAAAATGAGCATCATTTGGAACTACTGCCAATGTAACCATATGCTTAAGGCTGGTATTACTACTACCTTAACATATCATTGCCAGTTATGAATCTTGTACAAAATGAAGCAGAAATGAAAGACAACTGCAGTCATCCATACTTATGTGTAGCAGTAGAAAAAAAGCCATTGTTGAACATATCAATCTGCTCCTCAGTCTTTTATTAATAGCATCTACTTATGTACTAGAGTAATCACATCTAAATATTGTATCAAATGCATCTGCTGAAAGTGCTATATACTATACTTTTGTTTTCAGTATATTCTGAGAATTTCGATAGAAACCTGTTTAAAATATTTGACCATAAATGTTTCACCAATCTTGTTCTCCTCATCCCCTTCTTTTATAAAGTAACAGTCCCAAACCATGTTTTTCTGGGAAACAGGCTTTTATTGGAGAATTGTGTAGAGAACATTCTGAGAATGTTTTCTAGATAAATGGATGTTGAGGGGGTGAATGAAGCAAGACTGGGCAGAAAATGGCACACTAGAATTTATGGAAGTCGTGAGATTGGGATTGTATTTAAGACCTGTGTTATATGCGCAAATGGGAGACTAATTAGTGTTTTGGTTTGGAATCTGAGGATTTAGTGTTTAGATTTCTGTAGTCATTGAAACAGAAGCTGGAATATGATGTCATGTTTGAGATTTGAGATGACACAGAGAAAGACAGGGGCACAACAACTCTCAGAGACAGGACTGAACTCCTGCCTAGAAGGGCAAGATGAAGCTTTGGCATGATGACTACCTTTATGTTCCCTCTCTATAAAATCTATTGGCTGACGATGTGACCTAAAATGGAATGTTAGGATGATAATCCATAGTTTTCTCAGATTGCTGGCTCTCTGAGTGAAACTCAGTTTAAAAATTCACTTTCTTTTTTTTTTTTTTTTTTTTTCTGTGATGGACAGCAGGGCCATTTACATATGCACTATAGAAATGCCATCTTGAAGTAGCATGGGACAGAGCAGGAGGTCTGGAAGGTCTTTCACAAAGCCTTTCAAAATTATCATATATAGAGAAAGGCACTCCCTTTCCCTAGATTTGACCCAGGGTAAGATAGGTGCAGAAGCAATCCAGAGTGTCTACATGAAAACCTATGGCTCCTAATGCTACAGCACATACCTTAGATAGATATTTAAGATGCTGATGAAGCATATAATGCACGAAGCTGTGAGTAAAACTACATGCAACACAGCATGTCAAGAAAAGTTGGTATTACGCAAAGGAGCTACAAAACCTGTGCCTGTGCTAAGTAATATAAAGACCCTTATATCTCTCTGTGCTGTAGGTGGTTGAACAGTTTAATTCGCATCTGAGCAAACCCACCCCCCTGACCTGAAACCAGGCTAATAAATTGTTTCTGCTTTGTGTGTATCTCTGCTCAACTTTTTTCAGGGCCATAAGAACCCAGAACATCTCTAGAGTAAAGATCTATATATCAGCAAAATCAATTAAGTGCTTTTCAGAAATCAATGTTAATACAGCAGGTTTATAGGCAAACTTTCTTCTTTTTGTACAATTGCTGGCCCATTATTTGTTACACCTTTTGGAAGAACGATATGGATAAAACTTAGACTGAATTTATCACTAAGCAAAAATCAACAATCAATATTTAGCCAAGTGTTCACTTGTGAGAACCTAGTTATATCTTGGAAAAACATTCTTTCAGGCCTCTGTGTAGTTTGGTATCTGATGTTAGACATATCAAAAACCCAACATACTCAAGGCATTTAGGATTTAACATCAATAATAACATTACTGAGAAGTTTTGCCTCCATAACATTTGCCAACTTTTTTTGTTATTTATTTTTGATAACTAAAAAATGGACACCTATTTGCTATTATTTCTCTTATACTTTTGGAAAATAATTTAAACAACATTTCCAAGACCATATTCCCAGAATAGCATATTTAGACTTTAAGTAGAGGCTCTATTATTACCCAAAAGCTTGAGCCATGATTGAACGATCTTTCTGAAATATACAAATTACAGGACTACAATTACCTCATAATTGATTATGGAAACATCCATTATATTGTTTGAAAGCCACTATAGCTTTTGGAAACACTGTTCATTTAGTTTGATTGTGACAAAAACTTGTCAGAGACAAATAAAATAAAAGGTTAGTTTCATTTACTAGGTTCCAGTCCATTCAGGGTAGGAGGATAGAATTGAACTTTTCATACTGCTGTTGGCTAGCAAACAAAGAAAGTAAGTGAATAGGAAAGTATTAGGGCAAGAAACAGCCTTCCAGGATAAGCCTCCAATGACTGATTTTCTCCAACTAGCTTCTACCTTATAATTTTCACAGATTCTCAATGTTGGTATCATATTTTCTTTCATCAGG
The DNA here is from genome assembly GCA_021653895.1 of Mastomys natalensis. Classification (NCBI taxonomy): domain Eukaryota; kingdom Metazoa; phylum Chordata; class Mammalia; order Rodentia; family Muridae; genus Mastomys; species Mastomys natalensis. The sequence goes on along the minus strand of JAJTUV010000844.1, from coordinate 262,536 downwards.
GAGTTAATCCATTTATGATACCAAGGCATAACGATCTAATGGTCTATATAAATTCAATGACCAATATATGCGGAACCCCAATACAATAATCTCCAAAGCATCTCTCTGTCTCATCAGGTTTAGAGTTAAGATGGTCTACAACAAATGCTTCTTGTTTTTGACTATGTTATATGGATCTTTATTATCTTCAATCAACTTCTCAAAGCTGGAACACCATTGCTTAGAATTCTTTCCTTTACTGGGATGAAGTTGGCTAAAAATGTGCGAAAATTGTGACCTAGAAGTGATATGGTAGCCATTATTCTCTGTAGATTGTGATAATAAATCCAAGTTAGTCATAGAGGTATTTAGGTCCCACATGTCTCTCCTCCACACTGCATCTTAAGATTTCTTCCTGAGTGTTGACACCTGAACATCAGTAGCCAGCATTTCACCTCCTGGTTTTGGATGAATATGCAGTGAATCAAGTTTCTGGTAAACGTTTTTTACTAGCTACATACTAACAATTTTGTTTCTCATTGTGTCATATTGCTGTGTCTAGTCATTCAGGTCGATCAGTTGGTCTTGTAATTTTGCATCTTTTCTTTTTTTTTTTTTTTTTTTTGGTCTTTATTATCTTACAATTATGAAAAGTCTAACACCTAAAATAAAGCCTTTATCTTATGTTTACAATGGTTCTGCTTGGTTAGTGGATTCTGACTGATATAGAAATCAGTGCTTGGAGAAGGATGCTACAGTAATAAAATTTTAAATCACTAGGTTTTAGAATCAAGGAATGAGCCTCATAATGTTTGTAGAAAGCCAATAAAGTTTTAAAGAGAACTTTATTAGAAGATACGTCATGCATTTGAATCCAAAGGAAAAAGACAGTTCAAACTGAAGAGGAGACATTGAGTCTTAGCTTTCTATAGGAATAAACTAAGATGAGATACTTAATAAAATAAAAATGTGGAGCATGTTCTCAGGACATGGAATATTTATCAAAGAGTGGTACCAACAGCCTAGACAGTACATGGTGTTGAGAACCATGGACCACAAAAACACTGCCAGAGAGGATCGAGGATTATTAAATTGGGAACATTCCACATTACAGGAGATGTTGGGAAACATAAACACATGTTGTTAGCTATATTTTGTTTTATATTTACTTTTCCTTTCCCCTTTATTTAAAAAATATTTTGTTTCATAGCTACAGTTATGAAATTACTACGATCTCTTATTGAATCTCATTCCCATTATTTGTGCATATCTATGTCAATGTGTTTCTTTAATGTTGATCAATGTTGGTTAGTAGTGGGACATATACCTTGTGTATTTAAATTCAAAAGCCTTTAGGGTAAAGCATGTAGAATCTGATGAGCTACCCTGACAGAAAACCTAATTTAAATGAGAGCTTGCGCTCTGAGTTAGAGCTAAATTCTTCCATGAGTGAAAATATTTTTGAGAGATCTCATGCAGAAATTAATACATTTAACATATGGAGGGGATATTAATTATATATAGTTATCAAGCAATTAATTCTTCTCAAGTCTAGACATGCATGTACCTTTCATGGAGGGATGGAATATAGCTATGATCTTTTGTGAATCCTCCTTTGATCCTTAGATGTAGAACAAAGTATATTGTTCCAGTTTCTTACCTATATCCGATGAACCTGGAAGATTTTCTTTTCGCTTTGTTAGACCACTGGCATATTTTTCTCCTTAACAACTCTTCTGGAGAATAAACTCATCACTCCTACCAATCCTCTCAACCCAGTAAGATCTATGAATGGGATCTCCTTGTAGAGTGTGGCTCCAGTCCTGTGGAGGAATGCAACTTCATGAGTGATTCTAATTAATGTTGCCTTGAAAGAGCAAAGCAGCTTGTCTGTTTTCATCCAACCTATCGAATTATAAGATGGAGCAAATTGGTTTTGTTTAAGCCAATAATTTGGTGCTTCTTCATTATACATAACTGATAACTGACAGAAATGCATATATGAATGTAGAATCAAACACATGATAAATATAAAATTTAGCATAAAAGCAGGAATATTGTATTATATAGGACATGATTGGTATGTTGCCCTTTCTTTCCTTAAACTGCTCTCACCTATGTGAGACTTTAAACATGTTCCCACCTGTAGATGCTAAGGGTTATGAAAAGGCATGGATACTGCATATGTTAATATGAAAGTGAGGGATGACTAAATAATTCTTGGATGGCCCTCCAATGTTTAAGGAAGAAAAGATTTTATCTTTATTGTTTTACTTTTAGAGTGATATTATCCACCTGGCATGTGTGGTAGGAACCGAACCTGGGTCCTTTCCAAAAGCAGAATGTACCCTTAACTGCTTAGCCACATCTCCAGCCTCTGTTTTTTCTTTTGATCATGTCACGTACACTAAATATTGAAGTATCTTTTAAAAACTAAGTAGAAAAACTTAAAGCAATAAAGCAAGTGAGGTGGAAAATAAATCTTTAGTGCTGTGGAAGGAAAGGACTTATACAGCAACAACATCAAAAAATCTCAATACACTAAAGGTCCTGAGACGTCATTGATGGGTTGTACGTCAGCACTAAATGAATACAATTAAGAAAACAACGACCATGAAATAGAGGCAAAGTGATAAAGTTGATTTCAAAATAGATCAGCTACTGCTTGACTAGGGAGTGTGCATTTGAAGCTGATTGCTTATTTACTTCCTTCCTCGGGGACAAGAGCATATGTAAACAGCAGACAGAAGGAAATGGGGAGAAGGGAGAAGGATAGACTTTATAGAAACTACTAAAAAGGCAATAATGAGGAATGATTTAACAAAATTCAAAGGTTTCAGATCATTTGAAAGCCTGGAACAACAGATGGCAAATATAGTTCAATTCAGACAAACATTTAAAATGAGTTGAAGCAATGGAGAACTGCAAGAGAAGGCTGTGGAAACACATTTCAATGGACCAATCATCCGCATGCCAGCCAAGAAATATTTGGAAACTTCAAAGTATCAGTTTTGTGCAAAGAAACAATCTTTTTAGATAAAGACCAAAATAAAGAAACATTTCAAGAATTCATTCTTGTTTTGGGGGAGGAAAATGAGACAAAAGAATAACAAAAATACTGAGAAAACATAAAATATATAGTTCATGGATATAGAGATCTTCAGTCATGACTGCAGGAGATTCAATTTCCCTATGAGATGAAACATTACTATAAGTATATGTGATAGTGTGAATAAAACATGTCCCCACTGTCTTTGGTTTGGGAATGCTCTGGAAATTTTAGAAGAAGGGACTTATTTGAAGGTACTACTAGGTGACAGAAAGAAGTTCTTATAGTGTGCTCCTTCCCTTCTTTGCTACTTATCTGCCTTGAGGTTTCCATTTCTCCAAACCATCTCTTTTATGCATGGATTTCACATTCATTCTATCTCAGAAATGAAAAACCAAGGCCAGAACCCTCTGAAACCGTGACCCAAAAAACCAATCCGCCACTGATGTTTTCTCCACAATTTCAGTGTGTTGGTCTGGGTAATGAAAAGCATCAATGTGTTAATTCATTGAGTGGGATACATTTTAATATATAAAAAAAGGTGTCTCAAATTACGAGGAGAACTTCTCTCCATTGGAAATATTATATACTTAGAACAGCGGTTCTCAACCTGTGAAGTTGCCACCTTTTTGGTAGACCTATATCTCCAAAACTATTTATATTACTATTCATAACAACAGCAAAATTACAGGTGTTAAGTAGCAACAAAAATAATTTTATGGTGAATGTTCACCACAGCATGAGGAATTGTATTAAAAGGTTGCAGCATTAGGAAGGGTGAGAACCACTGTTCTGTAAACTATGAGCTGTTTACACTATATACTTACTTGTACATGGCTAAATTTGGCTGGAACAATTAACGTAGACATCTCTTGACATGTGGTTTTGTGCCTAGGCAAATATTTATTTTATATTAGTTATCTTTCATAGAGTAAGTGATAAGAACAGAATGTAGAAACTAGATAGTTAATAGTGGGACTTGGAAAATAGCACTTCTATGAATGTACTTGGTTCTCTGCTGAGAATATTAGAAGGAAACTATACTTTCTTGTCTTTTTCTGAAAGAGTTCCTTTGCTTGTAGGCTGGACAGGAGGTTGTCCCCACAACTCCAGTGTAGGCACCACTCCCTTCTTCTAAAAAGCCTTGGGACTCAATCTCTGCATTTTTCCTTTAGAATTTGATTATATTTAATTCCCCTGCCCATCTCATAAATGATATTAGGGTTATCACATTGGAAGTGGGAGGATGTAACAGTTGCTTTCATAAGGGCTCTATTGAAGTATGTTAAAAAATAATTATTCCCTCATCAGAGGAATGGAACTTACTTCTGCTCTTGATTCACTTAAACCATGGTAAAGAGATAGGAAGAAACTTATCCTTTTATGAGACAATACATTCCCCACCACCACAGGACCCGCCCTCTGTAGTCACTGTGGCTCTACCATAAGACCCTTGAGGTTAGTCCCTTTGGTGTTCTAACTCAGAAGGCATAACTTTTCTTCTTATGTCTCTTTCAGATGCTGGCCATTCTTTCTCTGGCATTTGGGCCTTTTCTTCTCTGATCTAACATCTTTTGTCCATGGTAAGACTTCTCTCTGTTTGCTTCTGCCTCTGCCTCTGCCTCTGCCTCTGCCTCTGCCTCTGCCTCTGCCTCTGCCTCTGCCTCTGCCTCTGCCTCTGCCTCTGCCTCTGCCTCTGCCTCTGCCTCTGCCTCTGCCTCATCTCCCTGTATCTGTCTCCCTCTCAATCTCTGTCTCTTCTTCATTTCTTTTCTTCAGACAACTGCTAAGATTTACAGGTTGCCTTACCTGTAATTTATCTCTTAAACTTTAATAAAAGTATCTTCAAGCTTCCCTCAGAGACTGCTGTTAATTTTTTTCATTTATGAGCCTGAGACCCCAAAGAGGAATCCCTAATTTCCCTAGTAACATAAGCTCATAACATCTAGAGTGTCATTTTCATGTATTTTCAGAAATATCTTATTGGATGTCTTTGTCCCAGATTTTATATTTTATTTAGACACAACAAATTTATTATTCCTTCGACAGTTCTTTCTGAATGACAGTCACATTTTAAAACTTCTTTTACCCTCACTTAGCATATTGAAAGCATTGGAGACATCTCTTCCTCTCATCTTTAGAGACCAGTGTTTTTCATATTAAGTATGCTGATTACATGTCTTGGAAATAGCTTAGGTATACATAGTGTTCTTGTATATGTTGATTCTGGACTGGCCTTAAAATGATCCTATCAAAAATATGTAAAAGTAGTCCACTGAAATGGAAAGAAGATACAAAGATGCGTTTGGAAATGCAGACTTAAATCAGGATAAGCTTTAAATTGAGGTTTATGTAACAAGCTCTCCAGAAAACCAAAATATAATTAATAGTCCACAAAATAAGACATAAATGTTGTCTTGAGTCCAAAGATTAAAAATGAATCATCTCTATAGTACTTCTAAATATTAACTTAGTTCTTCTTGGTAGGTTTTTAACTGCCTCTAGTTCTTCAAATTAAAAAGATATGGAAATTGGCTTTTTAAACTTCAAAATGAACTTTCTGGGTAAGGCAGACTATACAACTTTCAGTGTGGAGAGTTGTAAGATTTCACAATGATATCATAAACTTTTACTGGAGCTTGATTCTTTGGTTTATGTCACATCCATCTGCCTCACAGAAATATCTTAGTATACTGATAATAGCTTGCATCTATGTATAGTTTAAAACTTACTATGTGTATAGGACTGAGGCATACAGTTATTGCAAAATGTGTTTTTGTCTAGTAAACAACAAAAAGGAATGATAACAAGAAACTTTATTCTACAATCTTTAAAATCACACATATTTAAACTTTCTACATAGAGATTGTTTACTTCAAAATAAAGTTAGTTTATTATACTTAAATAATTTTTTCTTTCTAGTTGACAAGCAGTCACATGTAAAATTTCCTTCCTTATAAAATAAGTAAAAGATGTGATTGTAACTCTACTAAAAGTAGGGCTCCTGTCATTCAGTTTCTCACCTTCTGTGTTCAGCACAGTGTTACAGATGGCAGATGAACAAATATTTGTGGGAAAAAACACATGCCCACAAATTTCCTACTTCCCAATGGGTCCCTAATTACAATCCAATGATGAAACCAAATTAAGTATACACAATCAAATCAAAATTAAATTCATTAATTTATTTTTCTTAAAATCTTATGTAAATAAATTTTATAGGAATAAAGAGAGGATTTAAATCCTCAAAAGATGTGAGACAGTTACACTTTGAAAAGATCATAAGTCACTGAACTCACAAAGGAACCGAACGTTATATTTAGAAGTAGACTTAAAACATGACAGTTCATGACATGGTATTTATTAAGGAACACACTTCACATACGGGACATGACTTTTTGCTCTCTGTGCTTTGCTTCACACCTCCTTTATATAGAACAAACAAAAATGCTTTTGTACATGACATTGTGACAGGGATTCTCATTTAATTCTCTGATGTATTTATAGAAAAGGCCTTTCACTTTATAAGTTACAATCTCAATATTAGTACATGCCAAATATAGAGCTGGCATCAGCAATACTTGCTTTCAAAGAAGTTGTTCAGGTTTTTTTTTTTTTTTTTAATGTTTGATTAAAACCCCCTACCACAAGTGTTGTTTTTACTAAGCACTGAAAATATTTCTTAAATATGCTAGTTTTTAACAATTATTGAGCAGATAATAATTATTAAATAGAATTTCAGACTTGGTCTTTTTAGGATAATTAATAATGACTCATTCCTATATGTTAAAAAAAAATCTACCTTGTAGTCCATGGAGGGCTCAAATGTTATAAAATGTTGCTTTTTTAAGTACTGATACTGAAAGCAAAAGCCAAGGAGACTTGATGCTTTAAAGTGTCTTTACTCCATCAACGTAGAAGTTACAGATGACTGCCACTCATTACGCTCTTGACTTTACCTACTAATTCAATTATACTTTCAACAATAATATGCCTGACTTTAAATAGAAGGGGTGCAGTTCATTCAGTGGATGTGTGGTGGGTGACTGAAGAGGCATCTGTTCCGTTTCCTAGAATTCCGCAAGGAATCCAGGAGATAAGTAGATTGTCTCATAGTGCTTGAATCTCGATGGGCATAGAGGAAGAAATAGTTATAATATTAAATATTAAGGTATTGATAAGTACTATAAAGGGAGTAAAAAGTTAAAAACAATGATATAAAATAGTGAGTGAGCATCAAGAAGGAATTCTTGAACTTTACACTCTCAAATTCTACATGAGCAGGTCATGTGAACCTGAGATTTGGATGGTAACTTTAAGGTATAAGAGCTGGGGGACTGGGAAGGAGAATGTTTCAGGAAAAAGAGACAGTAACCAAATCCTGAATGGTTTTCCTATTTAATCCTTAGTGTCATATGTATCTAGGTATATAATTATTATCTAATAATAAATAACATATTAGATGAAAAGAATATATAAAACAACTGCTATTCTTTCAAGAGCCTAAATCAATTAGTCACTGTGAATAAGGAAGAAAAATGCCATCGCTACTAACAAGGTTTTCAACTAAATGGACTCAAATAAGGAGTGTGTTTAACACAATAATTTCAAAAAATTACAGTCAATGAAGTTAAAAATGCACATGATGTTAAATAAACATTTCTGTGGGTTTTTAAGAACCATTAAGAAGTAGTTATCTATAATAAAATGTCATGAATTATGACTTTACATTTAATTATGCATACAAAGAAGGACCAAAATGTTGTATAATAAAATGTTGGTGAAGTTAAATAGGTGAATATTCTAGGAGATATCAATATAATTGTCATAGAAAGCAAAACTAAAAAGACGATCTAAATTTCTTCTCAAGCTATGATTATGAATACTTGGAAATGTACTGGAAAAACATAAGCTTGCTTTTTGGTAAAAAATCTCTGAAAACCTAAACAATATTTAAGCATAAATTTATTAAGAAAAGTACTCAATAATCTTATAGAAGCTGATAATAATTTCATTGATAACTTGTGTATATGTGAACCTGAGAAACAATGTAAGCGTTTGAAGAGAAATGACCTCAGTGTCTTCTTTTAGTAAGTTTAGGTAAATTGGAAATCGAGTATGTAATAGGGCTCTTATTTTACCTCTATTTCCAGTCTTCAATGCATGGAAAGTCAAAATGATGCTTGCAACAACACAACATGAACCAATCTATGAAATTTAATGTCCCAAATAAGATTCAGCATGCCTGAACAAGAATACACTGAAGAAAAAGTTACTGTAATTATAAAACTTACAGCCATTAAGTAATTTATGTTGTGTATGTTTGCTGCCTCTTTTTATAAACTCTTAAATAAGCAATCTTAGAAAATAATTTTCTGGGAAATGACTGAGATAACCAGAGATAAGAAATTAAAATGAATTATTTGGCAGCTACTGGATGGTAACATTGGATTCAGTTCTGCAAATGAAATTGCCTCTGTATTGTAAGCAGCTAGAAAACACTTTCTCAAATGATCAACATCTATTTCTAAAATTGCACTTATGGATAATACGCAGAGTTACAAATGATCACGGACTTTCATTCCAAGAATCAATCCAAGGAGAAATCTTCAAACAAATAGGCACCTTTTAATAAGTCAAGTTCCTGCTGAGAACTTGAAGGCAATCATAAGAGATAAAGAGTCCAGGCAAAATATACAATAAATAACTCCTACAAAACTGGAAATGTGCAGGGTTCTAAATCTTCAGGAATCCACGGGGTGTACACAAATATATTTAGAGGGCAGGGTTTTCAGAGCTAACATAAAATCTAATCATTATCTTCCTGTATTTCCTCGTATAAGAATTCTGAACAGAGGGTAGCTAGAATAGTAGAATTAATCTAAACTTCTTTCCCATCAAAAGTTCATTACAAGTGCCCTTGGCTCTGTTCTCATCTCCTTCATCCCTGCACATCTCTCCTGCATGACTTCAAAGAGAACTTTCCACACAGGAAAGGGAGGCTAGGGGATGAGAATGGGGCCACCTCTGTTAAAAGAGAGGCTTAATTAAGTACATATTTGAAGAGTGCCTTTGACATAAAAAAAAAGCAGTAAGAAAATTCAGTACTATTGACACTGGATGAGAAGCTCTTGGTCCTGGGAGCAAAGTCTTACAGAGATTAAGGGAACAGTTTATATTCTTCTCCTCCAGGCATGCATTTTTTTCAATGGGTTTCTTTATTGATCTGTCATCCTGAGAGAGTCAGTAAATCTAGCATCTGCATATTGATTCCTAGTTGGTTTGGAAAAAGAAGAAAAGGAAAGTAAAAGATATATCTTTCTTAAATCTGAATAAAAGTACAATGTGTGTGCTTATAAACGTAAGCACGTTTCTCTGCAAATGTGTTATAAAATACACAAAAATTGGTGGCAAAGAGATTAGCTATGTGGCAAGAAGTTTTTATTTTCATTTGCTACTTGAAATTTAACTGGTGGGTATTAGTTGTGAAATGACCAATTTTAATGTAACAGCATGTGAAAATTGGAAGTTTAGACTGAGGCACCATGATTCCACAGATATAAAATCCCAAAGTGAGATGCCAGACAGAAATACAAATCATCTACAAAAACAACTGGTTGGAAGTCTCTAATGCCCTTAATGAAAGGATTTGAGAATGAAAGTCATGGAAAGAGGCAATCTATGTGGAGGATTTTTTTGTTTTGTTTTGCAGCAAGCTGTGCTGGACTCTCTGACTTACTATCCATCCCAAGGCATGAGAATCCTTCTTTCCCCAGATACAAAACGAACGGCTACACTGAAAGTATATAAAGACCTTTGGGGTGCAATTTGGGGAATGTGATAGTCTGCTATTTGAAAAATGCACTGACATTCTTCACAACAATTCCAGGATTCTCTGAAGTGAAGTGACTGAGAAAGAGAAGGGAGTTTGCTTATAAAAATAATAACATTCCCGGTAGGGGAAATGTAGTAAACACTTTCCTGAGCAAGAGAAGATAATGAGGGCAGGAGGGGATTTCAGAGACATTTTGCATTCTGGTTGGCAGGACTCCAGGAGAGGTAAATGGAAAGGCTAGAGCCTATGAACTGAGTGGACCCTGACGACATTGCTGAAGTGAAAGCAGCATCTAAAGCTAAGTTGTTGGATGAACACACACAACAGATATTCCTAGGGAAAGCTAATCTACAAAGATCACAAAAGTTTAACTATCTCCTAGGCCAGTTCTCTCTCATGTTGTCTTGTGATAGTACCTGTCAGAATAAGAACTTCTCTAACTGCCTTTGGCCTCTACTCTCTTAACTTGGGAACAATATCAGGGACAAGTTTGTTTGGGAAGATAAGCGTGAAATAGAAAGATACAGTCCCTCCATTGTTCGACTACCAAATACCCAATCTATAGCCAAGCTTTGGATCAGATGATGAAGTTCCAGGGTTGACTTTTGACTATTGGAGACAGAACATTGTAATTTCTCTTCTAAAAAACAAAACAGGCAAGAGTAAAACAGAACTCTAACTAGGCATGGTGACAGACTCCTAAATGGTAAGCTAGGGAGTCTGTTGCAGAAGGGTATTCTTTCAAGGCCAGCATAGAGGAATGCTATCTCACACCAACACACACAAGCCTTTAATATTAGTTTTGATTGACAAATTGTAATTGTGTGCATTCATGGGGTGATGATTTTTAAGACACACAAAGCCATACATGGCATGATAAATCAAGCTGCTGACATATTCATCACCTTACTTAACGTTCGCTTTTTATGATGAGACATTTGAAATTTGCTCCCAATGATTTCAAAATATGCAGTACAATCTGGTTGATGGTAATCATCTTGCTGCATAGTAAATCTCAATACCTATACTTTTTATCTATTTGAAACTTCTTTTTGAGCAATAGCTCCCCAATGCCTATGATAGATATATGACATATTTTATGAATTAATTTCTTCGCTAATGGACACCAGATTATTTATGTTTCCCACTGCTCTGAACAAATACTTAAAACAAGAAGGCAAAAATTTATTTTTAGTTTCAAAGCCAACAGTCCATCACAAAGGATGGTGATATAGACAAGTTCATATCACAGTTGTCAAGAGACACAGAAGAAGTGATACAAGAAAAGGTCATTGCAAAGTACAGTACCCAGGACATTCTTCTAATGACTTACTTCCTCTACCTAAATCCTACCAACTACCTCCCACCACCTCCTGATAATGTCATCACCGTATTAGTCCATCAGAAAAGCAATGTATTTATTAGTTCAGAGGCCTTACTCTGCATTGATAAACCCTCACAGACACTCCCACAGGTAAAATTACTAAGCTCCTAAGGGTTTTCTAGTCCAATCAATTCATAACCAAAATTAACTGTCTTAGACAGATATGTTGTTTTCACATTTTGGTTACTGTGAATGATGTTTTCATGAACATTAGTGTTCACATATCTCTTTGGCATATTCATTTCACTTCTTCAAATATATATTCAAAGTGATATTGGTGTACCTTATGTTAGCCTTTCCTTTTAATCCCTTTTGGAGAAATCTTCGTAGCGTTCCACAGTATGATTTTTGAAATGAGAACATACTTGTAACATAAACTGACTAAAGAAGACTCAGTTATCTAAAAGTGATAAAAAGAACACAAGACCTTCAAATCTTCTACCTAATATCAACGTTAAACTATCTCTAATAGAAAGAATTAAGGCTTCTGATATAGCTCACTGATAAAGCACTCGCCTGACATTCACTGCTTAGTCTCTTATTCTCTACATGTTGAGCAGATTGGGTCTCTGGGTTAATCTTTCATCCATTGCAAAAAGAAGCTTGTCTGATGAGAGTTGAGGAAATCCTAAATCATTAGATACAGAGAAAATTACTTAGGACTTGGCATAGTACTACATTCGTTTAGAAGAATAATAGTAGTATGCTCACCCTAAGGCCTATGAAGTACCCAGCCATGGGTTCTTGTTCTCATTAATAGTATCAAACACAAGTTCTGTCTTAAGGAACTGGCCTAGAATAAAATGCAACTGGTTCATCACTAGCATAACATTTTTGTCAATATTGCACCAGTGGGTACGTGTTGTCAGAACACTCAACACTATAGCTGGTAGGTTTCACAACTTGGTAAGACTGTTGGTTAGCAATCATAGCACTTTTCAGAACCATGAAAGCTCGCCAGTAGAAATAAAGATTTCTCTATGCTCGATGACTCAAGAGTCTGTCGTCTTGAAAGACAGGACCTTACCAAACACATTTTGAAAGGTAATCAAGAACAGTGGAAATAGCATATAATCTTTAGGGATCTATAGGACCAGGTACTGTATGTTTTATGTTTTGATTTATAGCTTACTGTGTCTGTGATAGGCACTATGGTACTTATAGATATTCTACTTAAACTTTTAAAAATATAAGAATATAGGGTAGAAAACGTCTCTTATAGTAGGTTCCAATATGGCTTGTTCAAGGTCTTTGGTGTTAATTACTATTCTCCATACTTCTACCCTGCCCTCTATCTCTCACCCAATTTAACACTTCTTGTTCCATTATTACCTATTCTTCATTATACCACTTTTATTCAGTCCTCCCTCCCTTGTTAGACTCTTCATGCCCCCTTACTAGTTTTCTGATTTATTTGGGCTCTTCAATTTAAATGCATGTATATTAGCAGTTATGTACAAGAGACAACTTGTGATATTTATAGTTCCTAGACTCACTTATCTTACTTTGAAAGATTATTTCTAGCTCCCTCTATTTACCTGTGAATTTCACAATTATCTTTTTATTTACAGCCACAAATAGTTTGTTGTCATATGTACCAGATTTCCATTATTTGTTCTTCAGTTGATGGACATCTAGGATGCTTCCATCTTCTGGCTATTGTGAATATAGCAGCAATTAACATGGATGAGCAAGGATCTTTGTAGTCGTGTATACAGTCCTTTGGGAATGTGCTCTGGAGTTAATTCTATGACAACTTAATTCTATGACAAGCTTATTTCTATCAGTTTGAGGAACCTCCACTTTGATTTGCATAGTGTATACACCTGTCTGTACTCCTGCCAGCAGTGAATCCCTTTAACCTGCATCCACACCCGCATTTGTTGTCTTTTATTTTAGCCATTAAGACTAAATCTCAAAGTAGTTTTAATTTGCATTTTCTTGATGGTTAAAGTTATCGAAAATTAAAAGAAAAATATTTCTCAGACACGTGTATCTCTTCTTTTACAAACTGTCTACTTAGTTCTATGCTACATTTATGGAGTGAGTGTTCTACCTACCCCTGCCTTGGTATTTAGCTTTTTGTGTTTTGTATATATCTCAGATAGCAACTCTGCCAGATGTACCGCTGGCAAAGTTATTTTCCCCTGTTCTCTATGCTGTCTCCACTAGCATACAATGGTGTCCTTTGTTGTACAGAAGACTTTTAGTTTGACGAGACCTCATTCGTTAAATGTTGGTCTCAATGCCTGTGCCACCAGGTAAAAACCTTTACCTGTGTCCGTAAGTATAAACCTTTTTCCTCTTTTTTTCCATTTTGTTGTCTGACAGGTTTAGGGTACCAGGTCCTATATGGATGCTCTGGATCTATTTGGAGTTCAATTTTGTACAGAGTAAGAGATAAAGATCTAATTTCATTCTTCTACATATAGCTATCCAGTGTGACCAGCACCATTTGTTGAAAACGGTATCTTTCCTCCAGTGTGCTTTTTCACTTCTTTCTCAAAGCTCAAGTAGCTATAGGTAGAACATTATGTTCATATCTTCAATTTTATTCCATTATTCAACACATCTATTTTGGTGTCAATACTGTTCTGTATTAATTACTATAGCTCTGTAATATAACTTAAAAATCAGGGTGGTGATACCTCCAAAAATATTTTTATTGTTCAGGATGCTTTGGCTGTCCTGTTTTCTTTGTTATTATTCATTTGTTTGTTTGTTGCTTTGTGTGTCTATTTCAACCTAAAATTTAAGACTGTTTCAATATTTCTGAACACTTGTGTTGGAGTTCTGATAAGAATTGATCTGAATCTATAGATTACTTTGGGTAAATGTTCATTTTCTGAATATTAATTATCAGTCCATTACCACTAGAGGTTTTTCTGTCTTCAAGTGTCTTCTCCTGTTTCCTTCTTCAGAATCACAAACTTTTGTTATTTAAGAATTATACTTCCTTGCAAGGGAGCTATATATAAGTGGGAGAAGAGATTCTTGGTCCCATGAAGGCTGGACATCGTGGGGGTGGTATTCGAGGGTGGGGAGGTGAGGTTCTGGGGAGGGTGGGGTGGGTATACCATCATAGAGGCAGGAGGAGGGGGGAAGGGATAGGGAGTTCCTGGAGGGAGGGGGAAAGAGGGTAAGGGAAAACACCTGAAATGTAAATAAAAGTTCCAATAAAAAAATAAAAATAAAAAAAATAAAAAAGAATTATACTTCCTTAGTTAGATTTAGTGTGTTATAAGAGCCTTCAGGAACTACCTGGGTTCCCAAGAGGAGTACAGTGCCACAGGGCACTATTTCCTAAGAGTTTATGTTTATTCTCTTCTTTTAGTCAAAGCATTGTTAACTCATGTTTTAAAACTCTCTTATAGCACAAAACTATACTATCTAAGTCAATTTTGGAGGGTAGAGTAAAGGAAAGCCAGCAGAATATTTCTCCAAAACAAAGCAGAGCTGTATGTTCTTTCAATTGTATAAATTGAAAGTCTACTGAAATAAACCAAGACACAAAGACCACAAAGCAACTCCCTAAAGAAATATAAAATAATGCAAATTTTGTCTTAGGGGGTCAGATCCATTTCATAACTTTTGCTGTGCCAATTGTTTTTAGGTTGACTTAAAAAAAAAACCTAGCTAACAACCATGCTCAACAAAATCATATCTTCCCCTGACTTCATTAAATTCAAAATAAGAGGAAAAAAGCCAAAAAAACAAAAAAAAAAAAAAACAAAAACAAAAAAAAACCAGAAAACAAAAAACCCTTGAAGGCATTCATAATTTGCCTGACTTGTTTGATCTTGTGCACAGCATATGAAACTCAGGTAGGCTTTCTGAAGCCTAAGTGACTAGGGGATGCTTATCTTCGACACTTAACTTTCTTTCTTTCTTTGAAACAGTATAAAATACCCACAAGTCCAAGTGTGAAGGGACACAGACAATGTTCTTTGAAAATGCCACAGGTCAATGAAGGCATCAAAGCTTTATAAAGAGTAACAGGGCATCTTTCAACGTGACACAGTTCTTCTGTACAAAAATATTTCCCATACTGTTTGAATATGTTCACCAAAAGGTCTAGAATCAGTTGGAGAACCTACCCCATGGAATCTTCTTCTGGAGATGTGATGAGTGGGACAACTGTCAAACCATTGATCATGTAATCAAAGTATATCTCTTCTTTAGCATACCTCTTCAGTACTGGAATATACTCTTCTATGAGACCCTGCCAAGAGAGCTCATATTTTTTCACATCCATGAACCATCTTCTAGGTCAGTTTCTACCATAGTGTTTAGTTTGGGTTTCCGTTAGTCTACTGCCCTCAAACTATTTTTCATATCCCTTTCTTAAAATCAGTGCCTCTTTAGTGTAATCTTTGGAAATGTCTGAGATCACTGAGTATAGGCAAAATCACTAAAATTAAGTTCACCACTAAGAAAACCAGTGTTTCTAAATGCTTTGAGTGTAGACTTTCAGTGTCTAGATACAGTGAAACTTCGTCATCATCATTGTGTCTATGTCAAACACAACCAGGTACTTAGTGTCTGTTTGTGGCATTTTCTCAAAATATGGCTGGTAATTGTTACAGCCATCTAGCACCGTTGTGACTCATGTTTTTCATCCTCCCATCCTATTTATTCAAAAGGCTGTGTCTTGTTTGTCTTGTACATCATTGTTCTAATGCTGTAGGTCCAGCAATACCAACACATATGAACAAATATCTACCAATACATATAGAGAGATTTCTACCAATACTCATGGACAATTTTCCTGTTTTTTTTTTTTTTTTTTTGTTGTTGTTGTTAATTTTTGCTAAGTCACTAAGTTGTGATGCTGTCAGATATTCACTGGTATCAACATCCATATGGAAATGAAATGGAGATTTTTTTTTTAAATGATCTTACCATCAGCTTTTGGACTTACTCATAGTCTACTGTGCTGTGCCCTGATGCTTCTCAGTGTTACCTGGCTGGTGATGCATAAGAAACTATGGAGATGCTGAACCTGAGGTTGTTGATAGCAGGTAATTTGATGCTTACAGGAGGTCAGGAGATAGATTTACTTTTTAAATTTTCTTTTTTTTTTTTTGTTTTTGTTTTTGTCTTTTTGAGACAGGGTTTCTTAGTGTAGCCCTGGCTGTCCTGGAACTCACTCTGTAGACCAGGCTGACCTTGAACTCAGAAATCCACCTGCCTCTGCCTCCCAAGTGCTGGGATTAAAGGCATGTGCCACCACCGCCCACCTGTACTTTTTAATTTTTCTATTACCTATTTACATCGCCACACTGGACACCAAGGTCTCATCACATGAACCTTTGGGGAACAAACGTTACCCATATTCCAACCATAGTATTCTCTTCTATTGCATGTTATACTTGAAAGATTATATTTAAGTATAATCTGCTCTTTGAATTAAATAGTTTACATCCAAACCTATTTTCCAAAGGAGAGTTTTACCGTACTTTCCCCCCTGCCACAGCACAGAAAATCAGGTTCACATGAAAGACAAATCCACATAGATACATGTAATATTAGTGGCATTGGCTATTTGAAATGATAGGAACACAAGAGGTCTTTTATTTAAAAAACTACAATATGTAACTTTATTAAAATTATGAAATTATTGCATTATTACTAACATTATTGTGTTAGATTTGGTCTAATTCTGGGTATTAGTAATAGAACACCAATAAAACAGGCTGCTTAAACAGTTTTTGGTATTTTTTTTTTTTTTAGAAAGGAACCTATTGCTATACTAGTATATTAAGACATTATTTTTAATAAGTCTCTGGGTTTGATTTAATATCCACAGTTCTAATAACAAAATTCGCTCTTTCCTTGTTCATATTCTCCACTCAAAAGCAGTAACACAAATCACACTGGATGTGGGAATTTCTATGAAAGGTGGAAAATACAAACACGTGGTTAGGCTTTTAATCATCATGTTGAAAACCTAAGGCCAACCGGGACCCAAGCATCATGTCATGAACATTCAAATATGAGGTAACTGGTCACTGTTGTCAATTACAGCCCTTTAGTTTAAAACTAATAAAAGAAAAAGATTTACCTTATAGGAACTATTATATAATCATTGATGTAATTTATTAACAATTCAGGGGATCAGACCATTTCAGTTTTGTACATTTTATGCTAATGTGATATTATATGACATGACATGATTTCAGTTACATTAGAGCAATGTATTAATTTTAATAAATATTAAGAGCTCTACATAGAATTAGTTACTGTATTTGTATATACAGTAGTACATTGGATCTGAGAATTGTTGTCTTTACAGTTACTTCTCTTTGAGCACTCTGTTCTATACTGAAGAGGAATTTTTGATTCATTTCGATAATAAAGTATTTTTCTCTGTAAAAATAGAATTTCCTATGTGCAAGTTCTAAGCTACAATAAAAGAAGGCTCCATTCTTATATCCCACATAAACTTTTTGACACAGAGTTTCCTTTCTAAATTTAATTTCCTTTCCAAAATTAGGGTTATGGTTATGGTTAGGGTTGGCAGTTAGACTTCATTTTGAGTATAGAGTGTAGCTCTTAAGAAGTTTTCTGTCCAAATGCATGGAATTAGAAATATCATCCTAAGTGAGGTAACTCAGACCCAAAAGGATATGCATGGTATGTTATGTACTCGATGATAAGTAAATGTAAGCCAAAAAGTACAGAATACCCATGATGTACCCCAGAGACCCTAAGAAGCTTAACAAGAAGAAAGGCCCAAGTGAAGATTCTTCAATCCCACTTAGAAGGGGGAGCAAAATAATCATGGAGGCCAAGGGAATGAGGTACATGACTGGGAGAGGAGATGGGAAGTTGGAAGGGGGGCAGGATCAGGTATGGGGCAGGAGACAGGAGAGAAGCCTAGGAGGCCAAGAGAATGAATGGAAATATGAAGGTATGGGAGAAAGGGGGATCTCTAAAAAGTTCCAGAGACCTGGCATGAGGGAGGCTCCCAGGACTCAATGTGGGTGACATTAGCCAAAATGCCCAAAAGTGAGGATATGGAACCTGAAGAGACTGGCCCAACTTGGGATCTGTCCCCTGGGCAGGTACCAAATCCTGACACTATTACTGATGCCATATTGTGCTTGCAAACTGGAGCCTAGTGTGGTTATCCTCTGAGAGGCTCTACTAGTAGCTGACTGAGACAGATTCAGATACTTAGAGGCCAAGCATTGGACTGGGATCAGAGACTCCTATGGAAGAGTTAGGGGAAGGATTGAAGGAACTGAAGAAGATATAATCACATAGGAAGACCAACAGAGTCAACTAACCCATACCTCTCAGAATTCCCAGAGTCTAAGCCACCAACTGAAGAACATACATGGAGGCCCTGGCAATATATAGCAGAGGATTGCCTTGTCTGGTCTCAGTGGGAGAGGATGTGCCTAATCCAGCAGAGACTTGATGCCCCAGGGAGCAGGAATGCCCACAGGGGCCACCCTCTTAGAGGAGAAAAGGAGTTCTATGGGGTGGGGGCAGAACTCTTCAAGAAGAGACAGGGATGGGGGCAACATTTGATATGTAAATAAATAAAATAATTAATTACTAAAAAGTTTCCTGTATTTCTAACTAAATTGTTTTTGTTGTCATTTTGCTTTGTATTTCTCTTTTAGGAAGACATTTTGACCCAGTTGTTCCTTCTCCTGAGTATATAGCATATTGTTTTGTGAATACTTGGGCAAATTTAGTTTAAAGGAAACTAATGTTGAGAAGGGAATTCATGAGCGAGCTCTCTCTCTCTCTCTCTCTCTCTCTCTCTCTCTCTCTCTCTCTTTCTTCAAGTAACCCAATATCCCTACAGATGTTTGGTGGCAGGCACAATCCTAGATATGAAAGATGCTTTGCTATGCTTGTACCTGAAGAATTTATAATCTATTTACAGATATATAGAGATTTGAAAGAATTATTTATAAAAGGTTTAAAATGAGTGGTTATGATACACTGTGGGACAAGTTCAGAAAGGAAGCAGCTACTGTAGTAGGTGTTAATGTGAAATGTTAGGAAGAGAATAATTTATATAATTTTTAACCTTGTAGAACTTTTAAATATGTGACTTTACAAAACTATTCATTTTCAACTGATGGTTTCTTGGAGACAGAGTGTCAGAAAGAGAAGAGGGAGGAACTTGGGGAATTTCTGAAAAATTAAATAGTAGTAATTGTAAGAAGATCAAAGATTAATTACTTGATTTCATCAGATGGGAACCCAACAGAAGGACACATGCTGACTGATGCTCTGACCAATGTCACGCCATTTGACTCTGATAATAAATGCACTAGCTCGAGAAATCGTGAGTAATAGCAGACACGTGGGTTGTTTCAACCTATGCTCATAGCATGCTTTGCTAATTGTGTCTACAGTCACATAAAGCTCCTATACCTTCAGGATTTTGTCCAATTCATTAAGTAGTCCATTGATAAATGCCTTTCTCTTATGTTGATCAAAATGATACTGGCTATGCTAACCTATTAGTATCTAGAAAAGTTGTGAATTAAATTTGTGTGTCTTAAAAAGGCATCATTTCTGCTTGGAGATGATATTTAAAAATGTATGTAGGAGTTTCATTCAGCACAGACTGCAACATACACTTAAATCACTCTTAAAGTAGAAATCTGTCTAATTCTTTTGGGTGTCAAGAATTGCTAATGTCAGTGCTAAGGGTATGTTCTTTAGTTTGAACTTTGGAAAGCAGGACAGTTTTTAAGTTAAGTGTTACTATTCAAGATATCATTTGGATTAGTGCAAATGCTGATGTGTAGTACTTAGTTCTTAGCCTTATAGCAACCTCAATATGTCATCTTTATAAGGCATTCTGTGCATGCTACATGATTCTTTAATTTAGTTGTTTTGAATAGTTTATCTTTGAACTTGAGACTCTTCAGATAATAGATCTGGAAACAAATGTGTATGGTAACATTGGTAATAAACAATCTGATATGAAATAAAAACTATAACTAAAGTTACAGAGAGTTATATTCTTGAAACTTTGGGGTTAAACATACTTTGCAATGTAAAGTTCATCATAAATATTTTCAAAGGACCACTTCCACGACCTCGACAGATAGAAAAAAATTGTGCAAATTCCTCTTGCAAAATGGTGTGGCATTTGCAGATCGTCTCTGCATATATCCTTGTGTGTGCTTTGCCTAATCTTTGGAATACATGTAAGAGCTAATATAATGCCAGTTCTGTATAAATAGTAGATATACAGTATTATTTGAGGGTATGATGGAAAGGAAAGAACGGTGTGTATGTTTAGTATGGATCAGAGCCCTAAGCACATAGGACAAGAAGGACTCCCAAGGTGGACAGTGCTTAAGATGGAGAGAACCTTAGGATGCACGAGACACTGGGATGAGAGAGGCGTGTCCACAGGTGCTTCCATCCTGTGGACTCAGCTTTGTGATCAGCATGCAGCAAATTAATTGTTTCTTGTTTTAAAAATTTCTCCCATTTTCCTAAATGTTTGGTTCATGATTGGTTAAATAAATATTAAACAGGTGGATAGGAGTGTTATACTGTATTTTAATTAACTTATATTTATATTTTTGCTTTTTTTCTCATGGCATATATCTCATCCATATTCATTCTTCTTTTGCTTCATTATATAATATACTTTTTGGTAGATAAATTTGAAATGAGGGTTTCCTCTTTAGATAATATTAATAATAAATAAACTTCCTTGAGTCCTCAAATAGTCTAACTTGGTTATCATGACAAAGACAGATATTTTTATTTGCTGGTTTAAGAGTGGTTGACATCACATTGTGTAAATCTGTAAACTATGAAAGTGAGAGTTTCTGCATGGCAGGTTGTGATTTTTCTCGTTGGTCATTAACAGCTCTGTACCTTTCAGAGCTGCTTTTATCGTAATGTGTCCATTTCTGCCAAGAATTCCAGCCCCAACACAGTCCCTATTATTCCCCTGCATTTTCCATGAGCATAATTGTCTTATCAGCTTAACAAGTGCAATCAAGTACTTTCAATATGATGGTGATATCATGTTAATCACAAAAATTTAAAAGTAAATTATATTCCATATTTTCAACGACTTGTTTTTTAAAGTACATTTTTTAGCATAACCACTATGCAAGGAAATTTGTGGTAAATAAATAAAGGATCATATAAATAGGAATATAAAATACTGGATGTGGGGTTGGGAGTCCGTTTAATGCATTGGCTTTGAGTATTGCTGCTTTGCTCATACTAACTACAGCTGTTTGATCTCAGCATAGCCATCCTAGTAATTTAGGGGGTTAGGTAAATTGCTTGCATATTTTTATTAGGCATTTATTGTGTACTTTTTGTTTATCTATAAATGTAATAACCATAGTGCACATGTACTTCAAAGATTTATTTTTAAAATTAAATGTGTTGATATGCACAACACTGCCTGGCATATAAACATGTTATGCAAGTATTAGTTACTATTAATAGTAGCCTTATATCAAAGGATAATGTGTATAAGATTCTTAGAAGAATGAATGCTTTATATTATTGGAACCAGTCAAAATATTAATAATCACCCCATCATTTCAAGATATAGCTGTGCTATAGCTATGCTATATTTTGAGAAAGTAAAAACCAAATTAAATGGAGCAAACAAAATGCTTATGCACAGATGGATAAGGAATGATATAGTCAGACAATTCTTCATCAACTTAAAGAGAGAAACATGTTGTTATGTCTTTAGTGGATAGGTTTATTTGTATTTTATTGTAACTTAAAGCAAGGCCTTGTAATTTTATAAGTGCAGGCTGGCCTCAAACTCATAATCCTCCTGCCTCAGCTTCCTAAATTCTAGGATTGCAGGCTCTGCCATTATCCCCAGCTAGGATAGCAATTGAAAAGAGAATGGTTTAGGATATGGACATTTGTTACACAGCAGAGTGAGATACACAAACCGAGAGAGAATGAAAATTACCATATATGCTATTGCTTCAGTGCTCTGACTACACAGGGAAAAGAGATTTCAATATTAAACCTTGGTCAGTTGCTACATGTTGGTGAAATAACCACAATTATTCTCTGGAAAAAAATTGCAATGAAGGCGATTGTATCGAATAGGATGTGGTAGTGCCAAACCCCAAGCTTTGCATTTTTCCTAAGGTAGCAAGCAAAGTAAGTCCCTTATCCTAATTAAGATTCTGTGTATTGGTGTCTGCATCAAAAACTTGAAAGCTATATCAGTCTTGTCTACTCATCTTACAAAGTTAAATGGATTCTGATGAAGGACAGTGGATTTTTGGAATCTTAATGATTATGTCTGTCCAATTTTAATTTCAAGCAATTTATTTTACAGGAGGTAAAAACCAGAGCAGTGTTCAGTAAGAGGTATGCAGCATGGATTAATAACTGGGCTAGCTTCTATTTCTGTTTGATAGGAACATCTCTCAAGGGTGTGGTGATTTCATGTGGCAGGAACAACAGTCAATATTTTATAATGTATGATAAATTACATGGTTTATTTTAAACAAAACAAAAACAAACAAACAAAGACAAAATGGGAAACACTTGTTTCTCAGGGGTCTTGAAGCTAAAGCTTAAGAGCAAGAATTTGTCAATTTTGATGTTTGGTAAGTTCACATTTCCTCATTTAAACACGTGACTTCCTCTTCCCCTGGTACAAAAGCACTACTCCCATTCATGGTAGCCAGCTCTTATATCTCATGCCCTCGTAAATGGCCCCTGTCCTCATGCGACCCTCTGCAAAGTTAGCTTGTCATGTTCTTACAGAGCATGCCAGTGACGTCTACATGCTCTTATCTCAAGACTCTTTCCAGGTTTTCTGTCATGACCTAGAGGGTTTTCTGCCTTTTCCCCACAAGTTATTCCAATATCTTGCATTTAAAGTATCATAACCTCTGTTTCCTCTGAACAATATCAGTAGCAATCAACGTGCGGTGATTCTCAATGCATACAGACAATAGGAAACTTAGCAACACGGACTTGATTGTTGGGCAAATACTCCACATCATAGCAAAAGGAGCTGAGTAGATCCGGTCAGCCATTATGGAACACATACCCTTGACCTGGGGCTCAAACAGCGGGTGCTCAAATCTTTTGTGTTCAGAGTTCAGCAAAGGGTGATACTTGAAGAGAAAACGAGTAGAGAAACACTGGAATGAAAACGTGGGGTACAATCAAAACCGGTTCGCTAATGGAGAGTAAGCACTGGGAACATGACACTGCAACAGTGGATTGAGGCTTGAGTCGTTAGGATATAAGGAATCTGAGTGTAATATTGGTAGTAGGGTTTGTGTTTGAAACACGAGGAAATGCTTCCCAGATCTAGTAATCTGCAAGAAGATGCAAAGGGATGTCTGGAAGTTGTCTTTTTCCTTTGCATCCTTGCCAATCTAATGCCTTAGGAGTTGATAGGTTAAATGCTATTAACCCCAAGGAAAGAGCTGAATCTTTAGCTGGACAGTTAGTTATATGTTTTTTAATAAATATTTTCCTTTATGTTAGTGTATGATATATATGTGTGCATGTATGCATGTGCGTGTGTGTGTGTGTGTGTGTGTGTGTGAGTGTGTGTGTGTGTAAGCAATGCCACTGTGAATGCATGGTGAGCAGAGAACAATTTCAATTTTCAGTCCTCACTTTTTACCTTGTTTGAGGTAGGGTCATTTTTTCATCACCTCTTCCTATGCCACACTAACTGGCCCGTCAGTTTCCCCGATTTTTCTATTTCTCCTTCCCTGCTCACCATAGGTGTGTTGGGATTGCAGCTCCAGTTGTTGCATGAGTTTTGGGGTCTCAGTCTGATTCTCATGCCTGCACAAAAAACATTTTATCCATGGAGCCATGTCTGCAGCCCAGAATGCTAGTTTTCCAACTGGGACTTTAAAAATATTAAATAGTAGAAGAAAAGTACACTGTTTAAAACTCTTTCTTTGAAAATGGATAAGCAGTTATGTTGATAAAGTGCCCCTTTCAAGCAGGAAGCATCTGAGTTGACTTCCAGAGTCTACATAGCCAGTGCAAGTGCAGTATGCTTGGAAGCAAAGCACTGGGGAGGTGGAGATAGCTGGATGGCTGGAACTCACTGTTTAGTCAGTTCAGGAGACCCTGCCTCAAAGACATAGTGTATGGTTTCTGAAGAATGGCACAAGTTTGTCCTCCAGTGTCCACACACATTAGAGGCACACAAGTGAATACAGTTGTACATGTGCACCCTCCACAATGAGCATTTACACACACACACACACACACACACACACACACCACACAGGCAATTGAACTACCAATTAGAGTGTTTTTGTTTTTTTGGATTTTTTGTTTTGTTTGTTTAGTTTGATTTTTTTTTTTTTTTTTTTGGTTTCATTTGTTGATTAGTTGGTTGGTTGATTTTGTCAACTTGATACAAACTATAGTCATTTGGAAAGAAAACTTCAATTGAGAAAATAATCTCCATCAGATTGCCCAAATTGCCTACAGGCAAGCCTGTTGAGGAAATTTTCTTGAATAGTGGTAGCTGAGGAAGGGCCTAGCTTTCTAAAGGTGATAACATCCCTCCCATGTGGTCCTGATGTTGTCAGAAAGTAACCTGAGCAGGACAGGGGCCAAGTCAGAGAGTTTTGCCACTCTTACTGCCTCAGCTTCTGTGTCTAGGTTTGTTTCTTGAATTGGTGCCCAAGCTTTCTCAGTGATGGACTGTAACAGAAAGCTAAGACAACTAAACCTTTCTTCCCCAAGTTGCTTCTGGTCTGTTTATAACAATAGAAGGCAAACTAAGATATAACTAGGTCCTTATTCATACTAGACAAGTGTTCTACCATTGAGCTCTTGCTAGCTCATCTGTCAGGAATAGTTCTATCAGTCCTTTGAATTATACCCCTTTGAAAAACTTGTTGTCCTGTAGTCATTCCTACCTTCTGGACCCTGTGGCAAATCAAAGCCACCAACGCAGGCCTGTGTCTGCTTCTCCCTTGGGAGTATCTGACCTGTTGCAGTCCAGGCTGAAGGAGAGGGAGAGAAGCGTAGCCTAGCCAGGTGAGTGGGTGCAGACAGGATCTTGGTCTGTGGTGAGTGCGTAGGCAAAGAACATACACACACCCGGAAATAGCTTTGGAGAGTTATTTCAGTTTATTGGGGATCCGGGGGTCAGCAAACAAAGGCTATTTAAACATGGGGGTGAGTAGGGGCTACCAGAATGACTGTAGATGGGGCCAGAGTGCTAGGGCTAGCATGAGGAGGAATTCCAGGTGCTCCTGGACATGACCTAATAAGGGGAGAGGAAGTTTAACCTGGCTCCCAGCTACTTGACCTCCTCCGTGGAGGCAAAGGTGGGGAGCATAGGGCTATGGTAGTCAGGAAGTACAAGACCAGGGAGCACAGGGCTACTGTAGTAAGGAAGTACAAGACCGGGGCAGGGCAGAGAAATGGAGGTCCTGTGGAATCCCTGGTTCCACAATGAATTTTGGTAACGCTCACATAGCCAGAAAGCAGTGCGGTAGTAACCACTCAGCCAGTGTGGCTCTAAGTGGACTACTGTGGAACGATGAGTTTTCATTGAGGAGAAGCTAACAAGTTTTGGTCATAATGGCTGGAAATAGATTACAGTTGCTGTCTACTTTTATATATTTTAATTGGTGAAACTAATTAGCCTTTGTCTGAATGAGTAATCTCTGCCCTATTAGCATGTTTTGTTAACTACAAGTATAATAAATCATAACAGTGAATGTGATGTTACTATTTCTGTGTCCTAAAAATCAAATCATAACATTTCATTATTTTTATGTTCATGACATTATTTTGAAAGTGTAATTAGTTACAGTTTTTTACTCTTATTTTAATGCTATACTTTTTAGACAATTACTTAAGTGTTGTCTTCGTTGGGTTCTATCAAAGACTTAACTTCGAGTGCAGCCTCATGATCTGGTTTGTTAGTTCTCTGTTCTCTATACGTTCATGCGATGAAAAGAAGGTCACTGTGTATTTTCTTTCCTATGTTCAAATACTTAAGCCTCATATGTAAATTCCGTTTTCAATTCTATCACTTAAGGTAGCTAGAGCGAAACCAATCACCCTAGAGGCTAATGTTGGATAATTTCACTCTGCTTTGAAAACCATGAACTGTGCCTAAATTCCACTGGCCTATGCCAGAGGGACAAATGACAAAGTAGTAAGTAGAAGAATTGTGCAGTTTACAGTTCAATTGACAATCTGATTTTGTATAAACCTAACCTTTTCCCAGGCTGGTGAGCTTAGTGGGTAATGCAATAGGTGACATTAGCTTCCTTCTATACATTGTCAGACACAAGGTTTCGATACTGTAGAAACTTGGATAGTTTCATTGATTGCTAACCATAATGGCTAGCAACAGAGTCTAGATCTTTAAATAAGCTATCTCCTTTCTGAATGAAAACACACACAGAAGAATAATTTTTAATTGTTTTTAGCTATTCTTTTCTGCAGGTAACAAAGCTTCAACTTCTTGATCATCATTAGAGAGCTTGATGTTCACTCTGTCCTTGTTCCTATACATACTGGTGTGTTCACCATTCTCTCATGAGATATATTAATAAATATTTTTAGTAAAAACTAGAAAATTTACTTGAGTTTTACTATGAGAAAAATTTTGCCATACTGATAATTTTTGACAATAGCCATCAACACTCTTTGATAATTAATGACTGTTGCAAGCAGTGTTTCTCTCTACTTGACCACATTATGTATGTTAAATTAAAAAATACAATGTGATTTTGCCATATATCATTCACTTCCGTTTTAAAATTTTACTTGTGCTTTTACATTGGAAAGCATAGCTATATATTGCAGAATCTAGAGGTCAACTTTAAAGTTCAAGAGTCTTTTCAGGATGGTGAAATGAATATAAACTTTAAGGGAAATGTCAATTATATTCTGTGCAATCACATTAAAAGTGAAATAAAGAATAGCACATTTTGAAAATTGAAAAGGAAAATAGAAAATTATATTCTTTTCTGTAGTATATTATTGACTTTGCTATAACCGCAAATAGTTTATTACATGTTAAATATTTTCCTTTTTTCTTTCTTTTTCTCATGAAAATAATATCATTGCATTCAAACATGTGATGGTCAATTTAGTTTTTAGAACCAGTTGTTTCGTTTGTGGGTCTTCTCTTTATGCACAGGCAAGAAGCAATCTTCAGTGGAGCAAAAATGGCATTTGTGGTTGTAAAGACAAGTTGGTCTGAGAAAGCACAAAATATGCTTTAGACAGACAAGCCTTACGTAAAAACATTTAAATGGATGAAAAGGGACTCAATTATGCACCGAGTTAATGAGGAAAAAAAAGAAAA
Source organism: Mastomys natalensis (assembly GCA_021653895.1). NCBI lineage: Eukaryota > Metazoa > Chordata > Mammalia > Rodentia > Muridae > Mastomys > Mastomys natalensis. The sequence continues at coordinate 234,977 of JAJTUV010000844.1, read as the reverse complement.
CAACAACAACCCCTGATTTTATGGGCATTTTGTTGTTTTGTGGGATAATTATTTAAAACACAACATATGTAGTTTAGCTTTTGGAGGAGCAGAGAACTGAGCGTTGCTTGGCAGAACTGAACAGAGAGCAACGAACTTGGCAAAAGGACTGTGAGGACTGCTCGCACCTACAGGTCTTCCCTCTTAAGTTTAGTGTCTTTCCTCAGCACAATTTTTGTAGTTTGTTTTTTTTTAAATTTATCAGCACCTTCTTTAATGAGTCCTTCCGTTAGAATAGTTGCAGATTTACAGTGTGTACAGAAAGCCTTGGAGAAAGCAGATGAGGACGACAGGAGAGCCTAAGAGAGTGAGAGGCTGTGTGGCACTGTCGGAATAGAGTCCGGGTTCCCAGGTCTCCACTCAGGCCCTTATGCATTCATTTAAGTTTGTGAAGGTCCAAACTCAGCTCCTTAAAAAATGCTAGAAATGTTGGTTTTATGGGATCACTGTGGGTAGGCTTAAGGTAGCGAGTAACACGGGTGGAGATAGTGGTAGGAGAAGATGCTTAGGTATCCGTGCTTATTTAAAAGTAAATGCATTAAAGATTAGAGGTAAAACTGCTGGGTAGTGACTGCTAAGGCAGAGTCATTTTGTTTAAGTGTTTGTTCCATAGAAGGTTGATTATGCTTATGGGTGGCTCTAATTAGATGAGAGAGAGAGAGAGAGAGAGAGAGAGAGAGAGAGAGAGAGAGAGAGAGAGAGAGACAAAGAGACAGAGACAGAGAGAGAGAATCATAAAGTTTGAAGGGGATCAGGGGTGAAGGGTGTGTGTCGTGTGTGAATATGATTAAAAAAAAAAACCGTAATGAGTGAAATTCTCAATGAACAAATACAAATAGAATATAAAATAATAAAGAAAACAATATTAAAGCTCCCTAGGTAGGCAAGATGCCTTAGTGAATAGAAAGCCTAACAATGGGAGTTCAATCCCTATGACCCACATTATGGAAGAAGAGAACTCTTGCAAATTGTCCTCTGATTTCCACATGCATATGTGGGTAGGTGCACACACCACACACAGAGATGTGCACACGTATATTCACATACAATTCCCAATTAAAGAAAATCACGTCATAGTTGCTAGAAAGTTCAAGCTGTGATCTGTGGGTCACATGTACTCCGTGATAGCCATTGATGTTCTCAAGGAAAACAAACTTTGGAGGTTACATTTATGAGTTTTCTTTCCCTCTGTGTACCTACCTACACTCATCAAACCTGAACTTTGCATATGGCAGGGTCATGTTACAATGCAAGAAGGTCAGATGGGTCTGTCAGAAGCACAAGCATCTGTGTGTGTGTGGGACGGGGCTGGAGGGCGGTCTTATAAATCCAAGGTACTTTCTACATTATTGTGTGCAAGACAGAAATATTGTTGGATTATTTCTACAGTGTTGAAAATAATTTATATGAAATGATCCCTAAAACGAATCTGGATATTACAAGTATCCTGTTATCCATTGGAAAGGGGTGAAATTTAGAAATCAAGTGCATTCTGGGATCTCAATTTACTATCGTCTGAATTTCGTTCAAACTAGATGGCATGGTTATTTAAAAATCCTTTCAAAATCCACTTGCTATTGCAGAGTTCAGGGCGGATTGCCAAGGATGACAGAGTGGAACAAATGTGTGCTACAAAGTAGGGTAGGCAGTGGGGCAGGTTGAATAGAAAGCTGGTATATGATGTTGAGCTTAAGGTCCAACTGGAAAATGTTACCCATCTTTTTTGGTCTGTAGAGATGACAATGTAATTATTTACCTGTGGGAGAAATTCAGCCATCAAGAAGAGCTATGTCATTCTTTTTACAAATTCTCAGTACCGTGTGACAACTGGCAGGCTGCTGCTATGATGCTCTTTTTTTTTTTTTTTTTTTTTTTTTTTTCCCAGACTTCCTGATGGAAACAGCTGTGTGAAAGCAGAAGCCATTTTTGTCTCTGGAATGATGTAAGGTATTATAGCTGCTGACAAGGCAGCAAAGGACAGCAACCTTTTGAAAGGTACACAATTTATTTAGGGAGTTATAACAAGTATTTAAAGTAATTGAAATAGATTAAAATGATAGAAAATGCAGCCAGATAATTGGTGCATTAGAAACTTAATTGGATGAAACATGGAGAGGGTGAGGTGACCTGCCAAGTAGCAATAGTTAAGAGACAGGCATCTTAACAGGCATGTAGCTACGGCCCTGTAATCCCAGCATTTAGGAGACCGGGGCAAGAGGCTATTGAGTTTAAATTCAGGCTTGGCAACATTGTTAGACTCTGTACCATAGAGCAAATAAATAGACAACAAACACAAAGGAAACGTAGACTAGGGAAGACAAAACATGTAAGGGAATTCCAATAGCAGTTTTATACTTACGGTTGTAGAATTGTTAGGTAAAAGGCCAGGTCTGGCAACCAGTTTTTATTGAAGGGAATGAAGAATGAGCTGACATCTTTCCCTCCCTCTATTTAAAAACACTTGCCAATAATTGAAACCAAGATATTATACCAATATAGGATGACACCTAACTGTGATTAATGTTCTCTAAACTTAGCAGCTAGTGTTCTAGGAAGTTGAATATTTCTAAGCTGACATTTGCCCACTTGTTGATTTTTGTTCTTGTTGTTCAACAAATATTTATAAAATATTTAACGATCTCTATTATTGGAGAGGGTGCTTGAGTTATGAGGAAAATATGAAACATGTTCCTTCTTGTCTCTTGCAATCTACTTTTTCTTGGGGGTAGAGGGAGTTAATTAGCAAGTTTAAAGAGTCAGATTTCAGAGTATAACAAGGGCTTTGTAAGAAAACACCAGGGGGCTTGTGGAGAACGACAGGTGGTCTAACATAGGGAGTGGTGACTTGCAAAACTAACATTTAGTTGAGTTTACTGAACTTAAGAACAAACTTTGAATCTTTACACTTGATAGTTTATAACCTGTTTCTTATATCTCAGACTTCACATAAAATTGAGAACTGAAGCTTAGTTTCTTCTGTACAAGAGATTTTTATCCATGCTTTTTATCTTTCAGTTTTATTATTTTCTTTCCAGTTTTTACAGACACACTCTGGGCCCCAAGGATAAGCTGCATGGCAAAATATGTCTACTCAATTAAATAATTTAGAAACAGACTGGACTTATTTTATTTGCATTTACATTTAAAAATAAATCTGAAATGAAAGAAAGAAAGAAAGAAGAAGAAGAAAGAAGAAAGAAAGAAAGAAACAAAAGGTGTGTTTTCAAACCTCCCTTCTAAAAAGCAAAATGAAAATAATCAGATAATTATCTAAATAGACTTATTACCAATTAACCTTCCCTGCCCACTATAGGAAAGAAAGCCAGAGAGATGAGTGAGGAATTCCTATAGAGAGAGAAGCAGATCCATTTGGAGGGGTGTCCTTGCTGAAGGCAATACTCACTGGCAAGAAAATCCTATGACTGATTCCACTTATTTTGCCACCTCTTAAGGGCTAAAAGGGAAAGCTTTGTTTGCAGAGAGAAACACAAACAACTAAGGAAGACAAAAGAGGGTTGGCTAAAGGAACCACACCACATCCAGACAGTTTTCTGTCTGTGGGTTTACGGTTTGGCCCTGGATATAACTGGAGAGATTGTTTTCTTTTGAGCTCAGGTTGGTGAGATGTAACAGACAAACAAGTGTCTGAGCTGCAGAACCCCATTTGCTGATAAGGAAAGGATGTACTATTTGTGTTAGAAGCAAATGTCTTCCTGGAATTCACATGCTATGTACTGTGCTGACTGCCTCTCCTTCGTAAGTTACGTTGTCCTTATGTCACCTGAGGAAACAGCACGTTTAAAGAAATTCTGCACATGAGAACCAAAATAGAAAGCAAAAAGCTGCTGTTCTCTTCTGCTCGCTCGCACAGCACTGTATGTCTCTCCAGTTTCTGTAATGAATGTTTAAAGCTGTTTCCTCATGAATGTTTGTCTTCAGATTATAAACCCCTTTAAAGATCCTCTTTATCTTTGCAATATTAGTGTCCAACCATGCCTGAGAGATTTAGAAAACGTTAGGTCTAAGGAAAAATGGGGAATGAGTTGTTAATGTTACTTAAAACTCACATATCCACTCCTCTTAGGCCTTTTTTCTCTCTCTTCAAATAAAATTATCATCAATCCTGACAGTGACTTTCTCTTCACCTATTAGTAGCTTTTAGCAAGGTTGGTCATTCTCTCCAGAGGAAGATATTCCCTTTGCATGTCTTTACAACAACACATACCTTCTTGCTTCTCCACAAATCTCTCTCTCTCTCTCTCTCTCTCTCTCTCTCTCTCCTCTCTCTCTCTTTACACACACACACACACACACAAACACACTCACACACTTCTTAAGATACAAGTACAAGCACTTTACAAGTTCAGTCTGAATAATGTCAAGTTGTCCTTGGTGATCAGATGACATGGTATCTCAATAGAGTTTTATTTGTAGCTTCCTATTGGCTAAGGATGTTGAACTTTTTTCCCCAAATATTTATTGGTTAATTGGTTATTTGTATTTTCCTTCTTTGAGAACTGTATTCAATTTATTATCCTAAAATGATTTGCTATTTGGGATTTAATTTTGGGTGTTTTTTATAGCATCTGGATAAAAAACGTCCAATCAAGTATATTGTTGACGGTACATTTCTCTCTCTCTATAGGAAACCTCCTCACTATGGTAATTATTTTTTGTTGTGCATATGCCTTATAATTTCATATAAGTTTATATGCCATTTCTTAGGATTCTTTTCTATGGTACTGGAGTTCACAAAGTCCAAGTTACTCTTAATCATTATTTTTTGTTTTGAGGCAGGGCTCATGTAATTCAGGCTGGCCTTGAACTCATCACATTCTTACCACACTTTCTGGGTGTTGGAATCACAGGCTTGCACTATCATACCTGGTCTATTCATGTATCTTGAAGTATTTTGACTCTGCTTTCCTCTAAAAGTTTTTACCTGCTTGCCTATAAAATTATTGTTATTTTCTCAATTTCCCATTGGTATTCAGAACTAGGTATACATTAGACTATCTACTAATCTTTTAAATTTGTCTCTTTAGTAAGTGGTATTGGGGAAACTGGCTAACCGCAGGAGGAATGAAGAAACTAGATTCCTATCTCTCATATTGTAAAGGAACCAACTGGAAATAGATTAAAGACGTGAACATTAGACCTGACACTTTGAAATTATTAAAGGGAAGCGGAGAGAGGGAAAACCCTTGAAGGAGGCAGAGGTGTGTGCATCTCTGAGTTTGAGGCCAGTCTGCTGTACAGCGTGAGTTACAGAGTAATCAGGGCTACACAGAGATACCCTGTCTCCAAAATGAAAACAACAACAACAAAAAAGGTTCTGTTCAGAAAGGAAAATTTAGAAAGTGAAGAGTTAACCCACAAATAGCGCGAAATGTTGTCATATATCTGTCATATATCTGACAGAGGATTTAAAAATCAAACAACAAAAGTGCAACATTCTAGCCGACAAATGAGCAAGAGAAACAAAGATACTCTACTCAACTCAACCCCTTCCCTGTGTGTGTGTGTGTGTGTGTGTGTGTGTGTGTTTACATGGCGTGAGTATGCCCATGAATTCATGGGGGCCAGAAGATTATATCAAATGATATATTTTCTATACTGTACACTTAATTCAGCCTGGAGCTCACCTTTTTTGCTAACATGGCCATGAGTAAACCCTGGCAACGCTCTTGTTCCTTCCCCCTCTCCAGCTGTGAGATTGAAAATTTTTAAATATTCCCAGTTTTTATATGAGTGGTGAAGCTAGATCCTCATACTTACACAGTAATACCTTTTTACCAAGCCATCTCCTCCATCCTCATGCAGACTTTGAAATGTACTATACAAATGGCTAATAAGAAAAAGAAAGAAAAGAAATGCAGCTAAACATACAAACATACAGCTACTATATGACACTGCTATTTCACTCCTGGGAGTGTACTTAAAGAGATCAAACCAGCACACAACCAAGATACTTACACACCTGTGTTTATTGCAACACTATTCACAAGCTAAGATGGAACCCACCTAGAGGGCTGTCATCAAAAGAACAGAGAAAAAAATTTAGTTCATACTGACAGTGGAAGCTTACTCAGCCATTAAAAAAAAAAATCAAGTTAGTTACAGGAAAATAGATCAACTGATGACCAGCATGTTATGAGAAATAAGTCAGTCTAACATTTTTGTCTTATATCTGGAAGTTAGGCTTAATTAATATAAACCAGAAGGGGAACAGGTATGGAAGGGGAAATTTGTAAGAAGGATGGGTAAGGCAGGGTAATAGAGGCATGATTCTGATCAACGCAGATCACATGCATCTGGGTACATCACAATGGAACCCCTTTGTACAGTTAGTGTACAGCAATAAAAAGAAAAGAAAAGTAAAGAAAAACACAGATGAATCAGTGATTTGAAGGCACTTCCTCCAGATATGTTCATGTAGTTTGTCTGGTGTGAGGTTCTTATTTTAGCAAACCTTTCCTCATCATTCAAATAACAGTTGGGTAAGAACCACTGATACTCAATGCTGTTGGTCAGTAGATGGAACATAATATTGTAATGTTTTAAACATGTGTTTTAGAATCAACAGCATCTATGTTACCTAAAAACATGTCAGCAAAACAAAATTTCTGAATCATAATTTCTGGGAGGAGTCAATGATATATATTTCATCAAAATATAGACTACATGCAGAAGCATCTGACTTAGAACTGTCTAAATTTTTACTGGCTCTTAACACTTCCATCACCTAAGTGAAACAGGCCAGTTTCTCTGATCCACAGCTTCCTCAGTTGTTTAAATGAAAACAAAATCAGAAGTTATTTACTGTTCTGACAAATTGTGGAAAGTTGTATGTAAATCATAGAGCCCATGCCCGGTGTTCAGTGCACAGTGAATAATACCAAGAGGTACATGTTTCAGAAAGAATAGTGAGAAGGAAGCTGAGTCTACAAGTCAGCCCAGTTTTAAAGACCAGGAAACAACCGTTAGATGAGTAAGGGGCGGTATCTGAGAATTTTCTGAGGATATTATTCTTTGGGAGGTTTAGCAGCTCATATTGGAAAATGAGAAAAATCTCCCTTTATTGAATACTTTAAAAATTCCCTCCAGAAGTACAATCAGGAATAATTCAATCTATTGCCAGACATGCAGTAGTTATGTTGATAATACTAATATTTCCTATTTTTAACTCCCTTAGAGGAAGACAGGATGCTTACTTTTTTTGTTTGTTTGTTTGTTTTTAAGCTAATCTTTGGTCCTATAAACTACTGATGGAAAAAGAAAACATCTGAACTTTGAGTTTAACTAAATTTCCTTTTTTTTTTTTAAAGTCAAATGTTCTTCCCTCTGGAAGAGGTACAATCTAAAAGCAAATTAATGCAGCCATGAAGAAAAAGACCTGTGCTCAGCTAAATGTATGATCGATGTTGATCTGTGTGATATCCTGACAACATTACTGAAGAATATTATCTAAAGTACACTGCCTAATTTTACATTTCTATATAAATAACAAAATTGTATACAAATAAAGTATTTTTGGTATATTAGAATGTATGCTATGCAATCCCTGATGCATTACCACTGAAACTATCATATATCTGTGGGAGAGTATTGAATACAGGGTGAGTTCATTGATTCATATACATTATATTCTATACAAAGTTTATGCAATATGCAATACATGTACACACATGCACGCACGCACTCATGCATGCAAGCATACACCTAGGGATGTGTAGATATCAAGGGAAACTGTCAGTTAAGATGGAATATTGGGAGAGGGGAGGGCCCTTGTCCAGCATAGGGGAATGCTAAGGCACTGAGGCAGGAGTGGGTGGGCAGGTGAGGGAGCACTCTCATAAAGGCAGGTGGAGTTGGGAGGGGATAGGAGGTTGTGGAGGGGAAACTTGGAAGGGGGATAACATTTTAAATGTAAATAAATAAAATAACCAATAATATTCAAAACATAGTAATAAAAAATGGAATATTGGATGAAAAACATTTGCTAGGAAATATTGTGTGTTGGTTAGTTTTGTGTCAACTGACAGAAACTAGAGTCATCTGAAAGGAGAGACAACATCACTTGAAAATACCTCCATTAAGATCAGGGTGTAAGGCATTTTCTTAATTAGAAATTGATGGGGGAAGGCCCAGTCCATTTTGATGGAATCGTCCCTGTAATAATGGCCCTGTTTGATTTCCTGTCATGACTTTATTTGATGATGAACAGTCATGTGTAAGTGTAAGCCTTTCATCCCTAAGTTGCTTTGGTCATGGTTTATCACAGAAAATTTAACACTAACTAGGACAAATGGATAGAGGATATATTTCACACTAATCATTACACATGTGAATGCTATTGTATAGTATCCAAGAAAAAATGTCAAAAATTTACACATTGGCCTCAAACTTGTCTGTTTCAATATTTCTCATGTATTTAGAATGAAATAATTTACTCTTTCCCAGATTTTTCTAAGTAAGACTTTAATCATGTGTGGTTTAGTTTTGTACTTTTTTTCTTTTTGAGACACAGTCTTATATATTCCAGGTTGGACTCAAATCACTGTGTTTGAGAGGATGGCCTTGAACTTGCGGTCCTCATGTCTCTACTTTCAGAGTGCAAGAATTGCAAATCTGTCCCAGCATATGAAGTTTATGTGATGTTAAAGGAGGGCTTTTTCCTAGGAGAACAAGTACTCTACCCACTAACTTACATCCTGAGCCTCAAGATACATAGTTTTAAGTTGACACTGTAGAATGTAAATATGTCTCTGGTGCTGAAACAGGAACATTCAGTAGGTTACAGCTTATTCTGTGCTACAGCAATTTTTTTAACTTGTATTTCTCACATCAACTCATCGAAATAACTTTTTAATGGACAAATATTGCAGATAGGAATAAATTAGCTACTTTCAGCCTTAAATGGAGAAGCCTTATTTTCCAGTTAACAGAAGTGCATATGGAGGCTCATGACTGCACAAGGTACTGAGAGTAAGTGATAGCACTACAGAAGATATTTAAATCATCCCATTAAGTCTCAAGAGAACATTATAGAAGAGACAGTAAAGGAATGTAAGAGCAGAAAGAAAGAAAGACAGAAAGAAAAAGAGAGAGAGAGAGAGAGAGAGAGAGAGAGAGAGAGAGAGAGAGAAAGAAGAAAAGAAAGAAAGAGAAAGGATAGAAGGAAGGAAGGAAGGAAGGAAAGGAAGGAAGGAAGGAAGGAAGGAGAGAAAAGAACCAAGATAGGAAGAAAGGAAGGAAAAGCAGGCTTAAAGGGGGCTATTCTGGATGAAACACAATCAGTACAGTCATAAACTCACAGCATCTGTAGATGCCTGCATTGGACAGGCCCATATGGAGTCAAGTATGGACAGAGGAGTAGGTCAGGTGCTACTATCTACCAATGATGACCTCTTTGTAGGGAAACATGGAGTCATTTTCTTCAGTTGTATACCATTGCTGATATTGCTACAGTAAAGAATGAAAACTACTCATAAGTAGTAATGCAAGATCATCTTCTCCATTAAAAAGTAATTCAGTTGAGAAGGTCAATTACCAATCAAGACATGACCCCTCCAGGAAGGTGGATCTATCTTAAGCTATGTTAAAGAGATAGAAAAAAAATCTTCTTTCTTTAATGAGATACTACATGTTTCCTGTGCACAATTCCTGATACTACTGTACTCCCTGTGAGCCACCACGAGGTTGAGTTTGCTCAGCTTTCTGAGTCAGGATTCAGAAAGATGTAACTTTTCCTTTTTTTTCTCTTCTCTCTCTTTATTTTGGTGCTGGTTAGAATTAAAGGAATTTTTATTCTGACTTTGGACTTCTTTATTTTTTTCTACTGTTCCTCTGCCTGTATGTGGCTGATGTCCAAGACTGACCTTCCCAACTGGATTATCTCTTAGGGGAGGAGATGATGGTACATTTCTTAGTTTTCTCTATTCTACTTCTTCATTTTTTTGTTTGTTTTGTTTTCAGGCAGCCCTGAAATCTACAGCTTAGCTGTCTAGGGAGTTTTCTTTTAAACTCTAAAAGTAGCCCTTGAACTTCTACTTGAGTATGTCCTAAGATTATTTTATTAATGAGACTAAGAACTCCAGAACCCAAGATTAGATATTCTAGGTATTGAATGGTGATTCTGGCAGTTCTCCTCAAAACTTTTGGTAAAAACCCCCTGGAATACAATGGGTATTTCCAATCTAGTGGTTACATAAATTTGGATTAAACAGAATGGGTCACGAAATCAAACTAAAAGTCTAGAATCTAGGAATGGAAAAAGGGGGAAATTTTTGATTAGGGTGGGATACATAAAACAAAGGAGGGAGTGACCAAAATGCATTATATAGAGATGTGTAAAACTGTCAAAGAATAAAGCTTACAAAATTGGTAAATGAGCAAATAACATGAGCAGATTTATGCATTTAGACGATACAGAGATAGAATCTTAGTTTATGAATTTAAGTGTCAGCAGTGGGTTACTGTGAAACTTCAATATAAGTTCTAAGTCAGGCCTTTAAATAAAGCAGTTAACCCTTTTTTCTTTCTAAGTACCTATGCATATCTTCTGAAGAGCATTGGCCACTAATTTTCTCTTTTAAATTTGTTCTTAAAAGAGCATTATAGTTTGATTTTATTCTGCTTAACCTTAATTTTCAACAGATAATTGAAGATTTATAATGCTATTTACTCTGGTAATCAATAAAAAAATTAGGTTACCATAGTAATAACCTCTGAGATTCGTGTGGTTTTTCATCTGATCTCCTTTATCAGCTACATTGACTTCAGATGCTTTCTGCTCTCTTACACTTTGCATTACTGAAAAAGAAAAACCAAAAATAGTTTTGCTAATTATATTAAATCTGTTTTAGACACTTTTTTTTTCGTAATATAGACCAAGGGCCTTGGATGCTTGCAAAATTGCCAAGGTAGAAATAATTTAAAAGCCCTTTTAAAAAGACTTTGGGAATAACCAAAAGTGGTTACAGAATATTGGATTAAGTAAGTGTGGAATTAGAGTTCCAATTTTCAGAAAATCCCTTGAAGTAAAGAAGCTCGGCCACTTGATGAATATGCCATTCCGGGATGTTCTATGGGTACAATCACATCTATTTATTGAGAGGCTGTCTGGGTATCTCAGATCATGTAAAGTAAATTAGATTTTGCTTGCCTCTTACTTGAATTTTGCTACAAATAACACATGATCTTTACAGTGAATCAATAGATTGAGTGTTCTAGAACGTTAATGAACTTCCTATGCTGTTCTTGTGATCTTGAACCTTCTACTATTTGTTGTCTAATATTAGAATGATTTCATTACTTTAATATATCTTCACCCCTATCCAAACTTTAATTTTTTTTTTAGTTTACTATGAACCTGTTTTTAAGATCTTAAGTGACATAACAAGTTCTCTGGGATGCTACACCACCTTTCAAAAATAGACAAAGGCTCTGCTTCATGCTTCTGTAAAATTCATTGAAAGTAATTGTATTGCTTGGTTTGGTTCACTTACATTTCAGGTAAGAAGACTGAAAAGGAAGCATAAAAGTCATCATATCTTCTGTGTGTGTGAAGACCCACTGAGTGCTTGGCCCTAGTAGGTCTGTAATGCATATTATGTTAATTAATTCATTTCCTGGTAGTGCAATAAAATACATAAAGTGTATGGCTAAGATAGCAGATGTATTTTATTACATTGGCAAAGCTATATAGGAAAATAAAGTTTTGACAGGGTGGGTTCCTAGTAGAGGTTCAAAGAACCTCTCAGACAACTTGATGACTGCCAGTAGTTTTTGCTGGTACATTTAACAGTCACATCAGACTGTTCTCACCTTCTGCTGTGCTTTCCTGTCCTTGTGTCTTGTTTACCACTTTGGTTGCCGGCATGAAACAGAGAGTGAAGCCCCAGAACCAGCAAACTAAAGTCTCACGCAATAGCTAACTTTATTTAGAGCATCAGAAAATTTATACCCTGAGGATTAAGGAAGGTCAACCTAAGTAAAGTTTCATGAGTTCAAGCTGCATACAAGCTGCATGGCAAAACATGTTTTTCTTTACAGATATATGAATAACTATAGCCACATCATTTGTATTCTTTATACTTGGAAGGAGCATGGAAAACACATTCCATGAACAGCCCATGCTATGGAGGACCCGAGATTACAAGACTCTTTTGTTGTTTACTTGGCGTTTCCTCACAAGTTCTCAGATATCCCCTCACACAGCTTCATTCACGGACTATGTTCCAATAGTGTCTTCCTTCTCTTCTTCTGAGATTCCAGTTATACTGGGTGATGGCCCAGCTTATGGATTTGTTTTACCTGATAACATTAGTAAAGATCCTGTTTACAAATAAACATTTACAGGTACCAGGAGTTACTACTTTACTCTGTTTTACATATGCATATTTGTGTGTGTGTGTGTGTGTAAACCCTGCCCTATCACTCATAGCAAAAGGCAGGGAGATGATGAAGTATACACACACACACACACAATTTATGTATGTATGAAGCCAGTTTGACATGAGTGATAGGATAAGATCTTCCTGTGTAGCCCATACTGGCTGTGGATTTGATATCCTAAGATTTGCCCCAAACTAGCAGTTTTTCTGCGTAAGTTTCTCAAGTACTGGGATTATAATCATGCATCAAGATGCCTGTCTTCAAAAATGTCTTTTAGGAGACATAATTCAACCTGAAGCAGCAGTTTTCTGGTGTAATTTTGTTATATAGTTGGGTTGCTATAAAATGCCTTCTTAAACAGGGACAGAGCAGTTATGAACCGGCTAACTAGGTCATAATCTATACATTTAATAGAATAAAAGTTACAGAATGAAAGGTATTTGGACTATTATATTGTCAATATACAGACTTGATTAATTCCTTAGAAAATTTTATTTCTTGATTTTAGCCTCTGACTCATTCATCAAATGTATGCACTAACTAGTTACATAGGAACAAATTCCTTTCAAGAAAATTCATCTGTAGAAATTTCTGGAAGAATTAGACTAAAAAGTAACTTGAATTCAAAATTGTTGACTTTTATGTGTAAAAACTCTAGTAATCTGGGTCAACTTTGTAAGGCATCCAAAGGAGAAGCAGAGAGCTCAATAGAAAAATTATTTATTGGCATTTAGCAATTAGTTGATTAACATGTAAATTTTATTCAAAGTTATATAAAATATGCATCCATTATTTCTCGTTCATCAGATTGAGTTATTTTTAATTTTAATAAGATGCAACAATAATTAAGTGATCTAAAATATATAATTTAGTACTCAACTAGTTGATCAGCAGCAAAAACTTCCTTACACATGAGGTTCTAGGTATATGAGGTTCTAGGTACAAGATCAGATATGAGAGCTAGAATTCAATAGACAGAAAAAAGTGGAAGCTAGTGCCCATTGCAATGTACTAGAAAGAAAAGAATGTAGAACTCTAGGGAGATGACACCAAAGTCACAATATATTAGTAGAAAATGGACGAGGGGTTGCACATTTCTTTATGTGCATGTGTAACATATACCTGCAGGAGTGCTATTTATGCCCTGAGGTTAGTCTGGTCTGGGATCTAATTGAGTATGAATGTGGAGTCTAATTGTGTGTGAATGTCAATAAGTCTTTGGACTTGCTGCAGTGATGTCACTGACAATGGTAGATATTTTATAACTTTGAAGCGAGAAGCTTCCTAGATTCTCTAAATTAATAGTGTTTTAGTACAGTTTTGAAGTTTAAAAACTTCTCTCTATATTTATTTTTTATTTTTATTATTATTATTCTGCTGAGCCAGTAGGGGGAGGTCACACATTGCTTTTTGGTGGGCTTCAGAAATTTTCATGCTTTTTCTTCAGTAAATTTATCTTCTTGTTTTAAAATTAATTTAAGATAGAGTTCTTCCGCTTATGGTTTTCATAAGCATGCTGGTATTGTTTTTGTAAAAAAAATGAATTTTCTTAAAATTTAGGTTTCTTACTTTCTTAGTTGAAAATGTTATTGAAATACTCCAATATTTCTGGTAAAACATGATTATATTGTTGATGTTATTTATGATACTTTCAGTTGGATAAGTCCATTTGTGACATCTGAGACTTAATGACTGAATTTAAATAGCCCTACAAAAAGTTATGAAAACACTATCAGCCACTTTTTGGGTAAAAACAAGCAAACATGCAAACAAACTAAACAGGCTATTTTGCTGGGTGTAGTGATTCGTGTTTCTAATCCCAGCACTTGAAAGTGTGAAGTACGAGAATCATTGTGAGTTTAGGGTCAGCACGTGTGTGTTTGGGGACAATGTAGCCTACATTGCAAGAGCCTTGTGTCAAAAACAGAACAAAAGAGCAAGTTAGTCTGATATTTGCTACTGTAATCTTTACATCTTCTTTCTTTCCTCAGTATAGATCCTCAAAAGAAAGGGAAATTTGAAAATTTCAAGATACAAACAAAAATAGCTCACTGAAAACAGAAAGCACAATATGGGAACTCGGTGGCTACTGATTCTGAGAATGTAAGAGCTGATGGCATGACATTATACATATGCTGCAGAAATAGTACAGCAGTGCTCTGATGGCTAGCAACAGAGATATCTAAGTCTGTATATTGTGCATCTTGCCTAACACAGAAGGAAGGATAAGCCATTCTTCTTTGTATTATAGTTTCTCTGCCCAGGTAGTCATGTTGACTGTTCCCTTGTCAATCTCACGTTTGAAAACCTGAGCATTTGCACATATCGTTATAGTATTGTGTCATACATCTGGTTGCAATATACCCAACTGATAATTCACAGCTACACATAAAAGGTCACAACAAATTAAATATTGGAAATAGCAATATGTTACTTTGCAGCATGTGTCCTATCTAGCCATGAGTAAGCTTTCTAAAGAAATGACATTTGGAATGACATCATACCAAATGATATGCATTTGTCTACTAAAATATGAATTTATTTTTTAAATAACTGGTCAAATAGTATTAATGTTTGAAGTAAAAATTAAAGCATCATGATTATTTTGTTGACAATCACATATAAAGGTTTAGATCACAGAGAAACATAATAAAAAAGAAAAATATTAGGAAATAAAACAAAATACAAAAAGACAATTATTGGTAAGATGCAAATCAAGAAGTAGAATGAAATAATTTAAAGAGAACTTATAAAAATTAATCTATATTGTATATTTTATAAATATAACTACTGTATACATGCACATACTTACAGTTTAATTAAAGCACAGAGAAAAGAGAGAATTTACAATGGTGGAGAAGGCAAACGTAGTCTGTGTATGATACCTCTACCTCCCTATCTATATCTACTATCATAAGAACTTCTTTGGATAATATCAAAACAACTACCCTTGGAAGAAGATTCTAAAGTGTTATCAAATTAAATCATATGACTAATCAAATATCACCTTCATTTTACAGAAAAGATATTGAGTTATAAGACTTTCTTCTATAAAGATTAAAATAGAACTCTATTTTTAAAAGAGAATATTTTTCCTAAAAGTTTATGTTTAGGAGCTAAGATTTATATCTGTGAGAGACAGCCAGTCTAGTGTAAACCTGACCTAGATTTTACTTTCACACACACACAAATAAAAGGAGTGGAATGTGAAATAATATTTAGATATTGGCAAATATCATATTGATTTAACAGCAATATTAAGATTCAAACATGTCATAAAATATGTTTACAAAATTGGAGCAGAACAATTAGAAAGTATTTGGGAGAATAAACTTCAATCTGTCGTATGTATTTACACCTTTCTGTAGCAGTAACAACCGAAAATGAAAAACAAATCCAAAACCAAACCAAAATACACACACACACACACACACACACACACACACACACACACACACATTTTCAATTTAAAGGGTTATCTTTTTCTAAATAATAAACTCTATTTCTAACCCCTTGATTTGTTTATCATGGCTCAAAGAAGAGTGTGTACCAAAAACATTTAATTAGCTGTATTTAATATATATATGTTATATATTATACATTGTATGGCACATAGCATACATTATATATTATTTAATATATTATACATTACATATTATAAATCATATATACAGAATATTATATGATATTATATATAATATATATGTATATATTTCTTTGAATTCCTGTTTTTCCCTAAGGTTTGGAATTATGAAATAAATACAATATGATCTAAAAGTGTTATGGTGCCAGAGACCTGAGAGGTGGCTCAGTGATTGAAAACACTGGTTTCTCTTTCAGAGGACTCAAGTTCAATTCTCAGCACTTATTTTGTGGCTTACAACTGTATGCAAATCTAATTCCAAGGGATCTGATTCCTTCTGTGGGCACCAGACACATATGTGAGGCACAGACATATGATCACATACACACATATTACATTAAACTTTAAAAAATTCTTTAAAAAGTTGTGGTACCAGCTTTTCTTGTTAATAGAGATGTACTTGCCATGGTTCATGCTATTCCATGCCCCGTTTCAGTCCAGCCTTTGGATACTACTGAATTCCTTATAAACTACCAATATTTTCTTAATGGTATGTTTATTTACATTATACATTCAGAACAGAAAATAATATGAAATGAGTTAGTGTCATTTATCAGACAGCATCCATTACAAGACAACATACATAGAAAATATGAAGATTTTTAACAGTGAGGTCAACTGTGTGGCTACAGAAAATTCAATGACTTGTAAATAGCTTCTAACTACAAACCCCTCTAATAAACAATCTGTATATTTATTTCCAGATTGCATGAAATAGATGGTAATATCTCCATTTAATAATTTAGGAAGTGAAGAAAAGAGGAACAGCAATGCCCAAAACTCAAAAGGAATGTTAGCTGTGAAATTTTAGATTCATCTCTGTTCCCAGGAGACTCTCTACCTCATAGCTTCTCAATATTTCCACATTTGTATGTTCCTCAACAAGTGGCTTTTTATAAAAGTGTTTTACTTCTTCAAGAGCTACTACAAGGATGTGCCATTTTGCTGGGCAGTGGTGGCGCACCCGTGCCTTTAATCCCAGCACTTGTGAGGCAGAGGCGGGCAGATTTCTGAATTCGAGGCCTGGTCTACAGAGTGAGTTCCAGGACAGCCAGGGCTACACAGAGAAACCCTGTCTCGAAAAAAACAAAAAGAAAAAAAAAAAAAACAAAAAGATGTGGCATTTCCCAACTTTATGTAACTACCTCCTTTGTCCTCACTGTTTTCTGTGCATCATCAGATTTTGCCTGATCTCAAATTAGAATGGTTTGGATGGGGCTTGAGGCTTTCACGTGACCCAGGATGTGAATTGTAAGATATTCAATTCACCTTCCCAAGCTGTAGAAATGCCCACATGTATTACTAAAGGTTAAATACTCTGGAAGAGTTTCCACGAGTCTATGTCTATAGCCTAGTAATCTAGTGATCAGATCTGTTTCTTTCATCATCACAGCATGACCTGATGAGTTGCAATCTTTCTCTCTCTTTCCAAGCTTAGGCTGTGATTAATCTGATTGGTTTCCAAAGCTGTTGTGGTTTTTCTCTGTGCCCTGCCTGAATATTGGCACAATACAATTGCAGTTGGTTCCTGTTCCATTCTGTCTTAAATATTTTGATTCCAGGCACTTAATCCAGACATGTAAATTGGTGACACTAAATGGCAGTGAACAGTGTAAGTCAAGAAACCTAGCATAGGTTTTCTTTTTAAAATTTTTTTTGTAAGACTGCTACTAGTCCTAAATTGTAGTGAAGCTTTCTCAAATAATGATATTATTAATTGTAATACAGAAAGAAGGTAAAGTTACATGATTCTTAGGAACTATAAAACTTATGCATTTAAGTCTATCATATGTTATGTCACCTTTATTGCAATATCAATGCTGATCTTCAATCAGAGTGATTTTCTGTGATTACATTTCCAGATTAAGGTACTGCAGTAATTAAAGGGAACCATGTTCATTAAAAACCATTTATTTAGTGTATGATATTATAAGGCTGTTAACATGGAAAATCAAATGAGGAAACAGATAAGATAGTCACAAATCCTAGTGTTAATGAAAATATAATTTAAAAGGAGGATTATGCCTAACTTATTTCTGGAACACAGGAACACTGTGAATCTTCAGAGCAGAGATGGAAATGGTGTATCTATAGGCAAAGGAATGACAAAGATGGCCAACAAAGCTCAGAACCTATGAGAGAAGCCTAGTATAGATCGTCCCTCTGAGTTCTTAAAAGGAATCACCCCTGCCACAGCCTTTAGAGCTCTGAAGTATAAGATTCTGTGGTTTCCAACAGCAGTCCATGGTGCTTTCTATCAAAATACCACAATACCATATGATTCCTTAGCATTCACATTTGGAGGAATTGAATATAAACTCGAACTGAGGCACGAGTTCTGTGAAATAAAGTGTTACAATTTTAACAGCTTCAGATAATGACCATTTATTACTTCACAGTCCGGCAGATCAAGTGGCCAGGTATAGGTTAGGCAATCCTTTTGCTCAGTTTCCTTGAAGGCTGAAAAAAGTGGGTTGACTAGGGGACATATCAGCTTAGAAATGTATTCAGGTCACCGACAAAATTTCTTTCCCTCTAATTATATGATAGAGGTTCTCTCTACACCTTTCTTTTTAAACTCTATTTGACTGGGGTCTTTTATTCAGCTTTTTGTTTAGACTGCTTCCTAACCTAATTGGGAGCACAACATGGCTATTAGCTCTGGAAAATATCTAAGAGAGTTTTTTTAATAATGTAAATAAGAGTGCTAGCAACACACCATGACCTACCAGTTATGGACACTCACAGGTTTCACCTACACTGAAACAGAAGTGATCACACTCCAACTTAAATCATGGGGGCAGGTTGACAATAGTATTTAAAAGTTACAATTTCAGTAACAAATATGTATACATTGGTATGTATACATGTGTGTGTGCACGTGTGGGTGTGTGCAAGCCCACAGAGAACAGATCAATTACTTAGATAAACAAATCTTCTTAATATTATCTTGTCTACAAGCATGTTAAAATCAAGTTCTAAAGACAGGCCATGAAGTTCTGTTTTCTTGGAAAAGGTTAGCACCTACAAAATTCTCTTAGATAGCATGTGTGTGTGTGTGGGGGGGTGGGGGGTGTCTATTCCCAGTCAAGGAGGCTCTTTGACTTTTCAATTTTCTCAAGTTATGCTTGAATTGACTCTCCTTCATTATACCAGAAAGGATGTATTTAAACAATTATGGAGTAATTCCGAAATCAACTTAAAGTGTCTTTGTATAACTAAGAAAGAAGAATATGGTTGTTTCAAATGATAAGACTGAAAAGGAGGAAGTACATAACTAACTTGATGATTATTGATAGATCTTTAAATTTTTAAAATGAGATGCATACAAATAGTTAAAGAAAATGCAGATAATAATGTACATGAATTTGGGGGACTTTAAATACAAGTAGAAAACAATATCTAAGCATTATATCTTTTTCTATTTATCCTGAAAATCTTTAGATGTGGTGGTGCAGTAAAAATTGAATGCATATAATATTACAATTCGTTTCAGTTATTAGTATGTATTCTGGGTGCATTAGTAAAAATTATAAATTTTAGCATAAACATATATGCAATTTAATTCTAATAAGTGACTGACTGTGTTCTTCCATGTTTGTACCTGTAAATTTGCAAGGCTTTTCCTGGATTTATACTTTGATTAGATGAAATCGACATTCTGCAGAGTTAAAATTAAAATGTACATACCAATAAGAGGTCAGTCTGCAAGGGTTGCTTTCTAAATTTTATGTCCCCAGACAGCCATCAGGCAGCCAGCAGAAAAATGCATTTTGAAGCCATGGAGTCTTCAGTTTTTATCTCTGACATTATGTTGAGAGTCGACAGATGGAAACCCAGCAGCAGACAGGCAAAGTGGATGCCAAATGAGGCACATATATATAGCAGAGTGGTGCCCTACCCAGGTGGTCATCTTCTCCTCTCCAGAACCTTTAACATGGCTCACTCCACACTTGACTACACTGTAGCGATATTGACATGTTCTTCAGTCATTGGCGAATGTCAGTGGGCTCTTGGCTCTCTGCGTAGGGAACTTTGGTATGCTCTCTGCTCTGTACATATGTCCAAGCTGGCAGCCAGTTGGCATGGCTGCTGATGTGTCTCTATCTGTCAGATCTCCTCATCACCTTTGGGATAGAAATAGACGATATGGGTATGTCAGCAAGAATGTTATCATTGGCTGGGGAAAGATATCTAGGGAAATTAAAATTTAGCGATATTTTTAAAGTCACTTCAAAAATTATCATCTAAACTAGGGATCCATTTATCTTTGGGAATATAGTAAAAAAAAATCTGATTAAAGGTGAAAAGATTTTTGCGATCATTTTAGGCAAGATTTTCATAGTAGGCAAAGAGTAACGCAAACCTTGAACAAATGTGCCCGAAAGACCGAAGTGACGAGCAGGACAGACCTGGCCTAACAAAGCACTATGTAACACAATTCAAGCAAAAATGATTCCATATTAATTGACCAAAATTACAATTATAGATGCATTGAACAGAACCTTTCATGTGTTTTAAAAATGCACCATGACCAGGTTTTAGACAGTCTTAGGATCGTGTATACATATGTGTCTACATTTCACATGTGTTTAACTCATTACCCACGTAACAGAGACACACAGGTCATTTTGCTCAAATATATTAGATAACCTTGAAATAATTAGTTGAAGAGGATCCATTTTAAATGAGCATCTCCATCATCTTTTCACTTCAATGGTGTTACATTTGATTGTTAGATTCATTAATCCACCTATTCACATCAACAAGTATTTACTGAACTCATTACCTCCTGTCCAACACTTTAAGCAATTTCTCTGATTATGCTTCCTAATTAATTTCACAAAATCAGAATCTACTCACTCAAGACAGGAACTTCAGAATCATTCTTGACTTTCCCTTCACTCACCTCTCATAAGCAATCCTCTCTTAATCTTCTTCAGTCCATTTCCTACACATCACAGAGGAGTCATTTGTATAAGAAATCAGCAGCAGTATTCTGCTCCTTTGCATTTAAACACCAGGCATAGGATGGAATAACAGTGACTTTGGGGAGTATGCCACAGCATCTTGGGATAGTTTGTGTTATTCACAAAAGAATGACTATCAGATTTTTCAATAACTTGTGAGACATTTGTTATGGAACAGCAGCAGTTACACTGGAGTGGTGATGATGGGCAAGTATTTCTTTATTTGGATAGGAAAGAGTTGTCTGCATACAACCATACATTACCAGGGAGGCCAAGGATATACCACAAGAATTAGGCCACAGAATCAACTGATGAGAACTCACTGGGGCTGGAAGAGATCAGGGAGCCTCTAGGGGTCCAACCTGGGACCTCTCAATGTATGTTATGGTTGAGTAGCTTGGTGTTCTTGGGAGAATCCTAACAGTGTGAGTAGAGGCTGTCCCTGACTCTTTTGCTTACTTGTAGGGCCCTTTTCCTCTTACTGGTTTGCCTGTTCAGCCTTGGTGTGATGGTATGTGCCTGATCTTATTGTATCTTGTTATGCAGTGTTTGGTTAATGTCTCTGCGAAGCATGCTCTTTTCTAAGGAAAGGCAAAGGGGAGATCTGGGGGAAAGGAGAGATGTAGGGAAGAGACTGGGAGTGAGGAAGGGGGAAAACTATGGTTGGAATGTAATACATAAGAGGAGAATAAAAAGAAAACTAAAACAGAATAGAAAAAAATCTTAAGCTTTGCCAAAATGGCATTTCCAGGATGGGAAACGAGAAGAGTATATTACAGTGGATTCCTGAGAAACCTGAATCCAGGATTATATGGTTTTTGTCCAATTTAAATCAGAAGGGTTTATCTGACTTACTGTTTGATTGGGTGAATAATAAAACCTACCCCACAGTGAATAGTAAAGCATATGGTTTAACATCATTAGGACAGGTGATTACACTATTAGTTAATTTTTGTTTAGCAGGTACAGCTTTAGGTCCATTCCAGGCAAGCAACCATGTGGGGTCAGTATAGAGCTCTAGTGTATTTCTGTGTCTGGTGTGTTCCTTACTAGCTAGTTTTCTGGTCCTATATTTTTGTGGCACAGAACCTTTGGCAGTTTTCAAACTCTCCTGAGATTCTGCACATTTTATGCACGCTCCAATCTTTGTTCAATAAGTGATACAATGCTGCTCCGATTATTCTTTCATTATACTAGTTTTTGTTTTTAAAGAAATTAAATATTATAATTATTTGAGAATTAATAAAATTGTGCAAATTAATTGTGTGAGAGTTAATAAAAAATATTGTAATCCATTTTTATCATGCTCACCCTCTAATTCTTCTAATATGCCTAAGATCCATCCTTACCTCCTTTACCCCTCTCAACTTTATGTGTATCCCCTTTCTATGAATAACCCATCATATCCAATTTGTGCCATCCATAAATTCATTGGTATTATAGATTTTAAAGGTTAATTCTATTTATGTTTTGTTTTTAAATTTGTAAGCCTTAGTCTAGTATTTAGCATATGTAAAGAAACGGCAACTGTTTGATTAATGAATAGATCACTAAATCTTGACTAACTCAATGATCTTGTGAGCCATAACTAGTGGCTATGTTATATCATATTTATATATATGTATATATGTTATATAACTATGTTATATATCTTTCCTGATACATATTTCTCCCTGCTGAATGGAATTCTGGTTCTCTGGTTCTTTAACAAAATCTTGGAGGCCTGAAGAATGGGTAAACCATTTACATCAAGGCCAAGAAAACATACATCAAGTTAGGTACAAAGACCCGACCTTATAGAAGGACAGAGGGTAAGGAAAGACAAAACAAAACAATTTACTATATTAGTGCATCAAGAATTATAGTTTTCAGGAGTGGTGACTCACACGTGTAAAGCCAGCACTTGGGACACTAATGCAAGTATTATAGGTAAAGTTTATCTCTATTGTTTTGTTTAGATGGACTGAAAATGTATGTTTTAAACTTTACAGAAAGCACTATGGAAATGGAATTTGGATAAAGATAGAAAGAGTAAGAATGAGTGGTAATTTGGGAGCATAAGGGTACGGTGGAGGAGGCCAGGTCTTAATGGATTTTGAAGCAGGAGACTTTGGAGAGCTAGACAACAATATGGCAAGAGTGACAGCATGGTGGCTCAGGAGCTTTGATAGTATGGGGAAATGAATGTCAGTCCCAGAGAGCAGGACAGTGGAGCAGGAAAAAAAAAAAAAAGAAACCCAAAAAACCATTTAGTCTTGTAAAAGCCCAGAGGCAAAGTGAATCTGCCATTTGACTCCTGTATTCCTACCAACTACAGGCTGACTGCCGCAGACACAGATGGGATCCTCATGAATGTGAGCCTTGCATGGTGGAAAGAAAATGTGTTTGAGCGTGCTTTATGACATGAGCAGCTGAGCATGCACCCAGCCTGGGAGTGCAAATCGGAAACCTTTACTGTTTGGGATTTAAAATATTTAACTCTTGATACACGACCACAACATAAAAGCCCAGTGTTTATTTTCTCATTCAGTTTTACTTATGTGATGGTAAGACTATGCAGAACCCGTAGTACAGAGAGGAATGAAGAATATCAGAAAAAAGGAAAAAAAGAGCCCTATAAATGATCTCACTTAATGACTTCATTTCAATAATGAGATAATGGGAGACAAGAGACACTACTTTCATTTATTAATTATTTATTTATTTGATGGATGCTTCCTACTGCACTTGCAGTAAACCAGTCTTGGGTTCCAGTTTCTAAATTTAGGGTTTCAGTTTTTTTTCTTTGTTTGGTAGGGCATAATTCTAGTGACAGCTATGCTCTCTCCACACCAATTTCTCGGCATCAAGAAATATGTGATCAAAACTTACAACATCGGAGTGGGGGATGATGTGGAAAATTATCCTACACCTAGCCATTCATGACAACTCATGCCTATAATTTCAGCACTCAAGAATGCGAGACAGGAAGGATGCTGAGGGTGCAAAGCCAGCCCCGGCTAGAGGAAGCATCCTCAAAACAACCGACAGCAACAAATCTTATCCGTATAAGTGTCTTTATTTAGAGACTAAGATATATACGGAAGTCAAGATGTTTTGTGTGGGAAGGGATAGATGCTAATAGTTTAAATATGAAGTCTTATTGATTGTATTATGGGTACAGAGATGGAGTACAATAGCAACCTATACTGAAGACTGTTTTAAAGAATCCACCTCCCAAGATGTAGTCCATAGAGCATCACATAAGACATTAGAGTCACACAGGAGCTTATTCCAAGCAAAGATCTCACTGTGACCTCAGTGGATTTTTAAGCTCAGTAGACTTTATAAGCTCTCCAAGAGATTCATAAACACAAGATACTTTTGAAAATCATTGTTATAAAACACAGCTTTCCTTCCTTAAGGTATCTGTGCCTACTTGAGCATACATTAATCAAATCAAACTCTTATGAGGCTTCAGGTGTAAAGGTGTTAAAAAATAAGATGAAAGACCGTTGTGTGTTCATATCAGAATAAGAAATTTTCATTTACAAAGTAAAGTTATGGGGCTAGAGGCATGGCTTAGACATTAAAAATGTTATTGCTCTTGCAGAGGACACAGGATTGGTTCCCTGCACCCACATCAGGGAGGTCAAAACTGCCTATAAATGCATTTATTGGAGATCTGCAGCACCTGGATGTATATGCTATTCATAAATCATGTAGGTACATGTAATCACATCAAATTTCAAAAGCATGAGAGATGAAGGAAAGTTAAAGTACAAATAAATTAGAATTGGATTAAGGTTTTTGTTCTGGTTTGTAAGGTTTAGCATTTGAGGCAAAATGCTAAGTTTCTCTGTATGCTGGAGGCAATGATAGTTACAGAAGAACTGAGGCAAGGGGAGCCAATTTATGTCCCTCATGTCTCTGAGGGGAAATGATGCTGGAGTTTTGCAATCTAAGCACCTCAATATCACCTGTAGTTTTGACCTTGACAAACTTGAGCCTTTGTGGTACCAGGGATGAGTGACAAACTGCCATTGTTTCTTTCTTCAGTCAATAGCTACCCATTGCATAGTCTAACAGAAGTAGTCAAGATGAACTGAAGAATATAGAATGTACCATTGAAATGATTACAGAGCCCGGGGGCTCACGAGTGGCCTCCAGTCAATGACAGCTAAAAAACAGTCAAGAAATATAAATTCTACATAGGGCACTTTTGTTATTGGCTAGATGGCCTCACTGAACTGTCTGTCCTTTTTGTATGTTGGTTTATTTAATTTCATGTTCTAACTGAGGCTGTTGTACAGGATCATCCTAATGTACTTTGTAGCTATTGCATATGATGATTCTTAACAAAGTTAGAAGTGTGAAAACAACAGAAAATCTGAAGTTCGTCAGGTCTGAGCTAAAATCAGCAGTGACCACTGATATGAGGTAGCCTATTGTAGGTCATTTTTCATCTGCAAAATGAAGTCAGTATCTCAAAATTTCAGGCTTGTGTGTGCCCTTCAAATGGTCTGAGATATGAAGCTAGCAGTGTATCACCTGGCATGGAGAGGTATCAATAAGTGGGAGCTACTATCAGGATGGCTTTCATTGGCTGAGGAAAATCTCATTTCCTATGAGAGGCATGCCAAATGGGATGCTCAAGTTACTGTTTGCAGTTTTCACCCGTGAAGGTGTCCAGAATTGAAATTAGCACTGTGTGGGAGCCTCATGGGATTCAAGTGTTGCTAAGGCAACCACTAATTTCCAAATCAGGGTAAATAGTTTCACAGAATGTACAGGTTCCTTTAACAAATTGGATTCCAGTGAAGGGCACACCTTTCCGGCCCCCCTGCTCTCTACCCAAGTTAAGGCTGTTCACCTGCAGCTGTGTGCACCAGAGGCTTACTTTCATCTTTGGCCAACTTTGCTCTGAAGGTTAGAGCCAGTAACAGCCATCCCTGAGGTCTATCAGCTTTTCCCAGTCTTCCCTTTTGTAGTTTGTCAAGTAGAAGTCACATTTCTTGACTCACCGGTAGGGCACTGAAATGGCTCCTCGGCACATTCATGTAATAGACTTCTAAGCAAAGAAGTCATGGGGTTTACAGTCATCTTGCTCTGCTTCCCTTCTCCACTCTGCAACAACTTACTCCTCCTGCTCAGGCATAGGAATTCCTGCAGAGAATGAACCTATTATTAAGCCAGCATTGCTTCTCTGTCTACATTCTTGTGTTAAATTAGTCCCCTTCATTGTTACACATAATAGGCAGCCACTTATACATCAATGAAAACTCAGTGCACTGCTGTGGGATTATTTCAGTCCTCAGTGAACCACACATTCTTGCTATTGTTTATGGAAGTGATTTTTTAAGTCTCTCTTGCTTCCTTTTAAATCTTTTCTTTGGAGAGGAATGGCCAATCTTCCTCATGTACTTAGCATATTTTCTCCTTGAACCCCTTTACAGAATGGGTACCATTAACAGTGGCATCTTTTTTTTATTTTTTCTTTGCAGTAATTCTTAGTGTTGGCTCCTGCTTTTGCAAATGCCAGCAGCAAGGCCTTAATACAATGCTACAAGAAAAAAAAGAAAGAATGAAAGAAAGAAAGAAAGAAAGAAAGAAAGAAAGAAAGAAGAAAAAGAAAAAAGAAAGAAAGGAAGTAAGAAAAGAAGGAAGGAAGAAATTTGTGATTATTTCATCTTTTCTGGTTAGGTCTTGAATTCAGAAACAACCTTGCTAGCCTTGCTAGCTTTTTCACAATTTCTTTTGAAAAAGTGCTTGTCTGGTCACCTTCATTGAGATTCTATTTGTGCTAGAAAATGCTAGGCCCCACATGCGTCCTGTTTCTCTATGCATGTAACATAATGCTGTCTAAGCATTATGATACAGATCAATGCCACTTTCTGAAAGTTAAGA
Source organism: Mastomys natalensis (assembly GCA_021653895.1). NCBI lineage: Eukaryota > Metazoa > Chordata > Mammalia > Rodentia > Muridae > Mastomys > Mastomys natalensis. The sequence goes on along the minus strand of JAJTUV010000844.1, from coordinate 208,040 downwards.
GCCAATGATGTATGGAAAGTTCTAGAACATCCTGACCTATATAGCAAAACTCTGTCTTAAAGAACAAAACATACTGAATAAATTAAATTGAAATCTTATAATAAGAATATTTAATTGGGAAATCCTATCTGTGACTGCAGTTTCTCAGTTAGCAAAAGGGTTAGAAAAGCAGAAATGGACAAAACCAAGAATACAACATTGTGTATGAGCCAAAGGGCAGAGGGAGGAAGATGGTAACATCAGAGCCCAGATGCAAACTGCAGGAACTTAGGATCAGACCCAGTCACAAAGTCAGCTACCGAGAATGGGAATAGGATTAACCAATGTATCTTGAATTTTTCCTCCCTTCTGTCTCTGATCATCTGTCATGGCTTAAGTTGGCTTGATACAGGTGGCCTGATACAAGTATTTTTATTAAGCAAAACATTTCTCCCTTGTTAGAAGAAAAACACTTTAACAAAATTACAAAGTATATAATATATAATTCGATATATACAAAGCGTATTTAAAAATCATTAATGATAAAATGAGCATTCATGTATTCACCACTTGCTTAAGTTGAATTTACTCTCTGCACATGCTTGGCCTCAGGCCTTGGTCAGTAAATTCATTGTTCTCTTATCACAGGACATCTGGACTTTGGAGATAGCAAGCAAGTGCTACTGCACTTCCACTGACTCTCATGCACTTGTATTGGTGCAAACACATGCTGATACAGTGCACACACACTTGTATCAGTGCTACACATACATAGCAGTGGATTCTTGGTTTGGCCCACTTCTGCTTTTCTAACCCTTTCTGATTTCTCAGCTCTCTGATCACGGAAGGCATTTACATAGCAATTGTAATTACTCCATTAGTGAACAAATGTCTCAGTTTTTCACAACCACAGCCAGCACTTGATTTTATTGAGTATAAAAGATATACTCAATATAAATGTATAAATGAGGGGAATTTTATCTAATGTTTCTGAAGCAATTTTTCTATACTTTCCTTCAGTTGAGTACCTCGTCTTGACACTTGCCAGGTATCATGTAAGCCAATGTAAACATTTCTAATATGTACTTAGAAAGCAGTTGCTTTTGTGTAGATGAAAAGACTCCAGTGACTCATTAACTTAATCCATTCCTTTAAATAAAATTTTAAACGTGTCTAGTTAGGAGGAAAGAGATGTAAAAATAACAACAGCAACAACATGTGACTCTTAAGTGGCTTAGGAGGAGATATGGTGTTTGAAGAGTGAAACCAAGATCATGACCAATGAATTGATACCGCACTAAATCGCAGAACAGATAGAGAAGTTTGGGTGGGCAAAAAGACAGCTACTTCTCCTCAGCAAAAAAAAAAAAAACTCGAACTCACATCTCAATGAACAGGAGCAAGAGGATACCATTACTGACCTGAACTGCCCAAGACATGACAGGCACACTTCCATCACGTGACTGGGTTGATGTGAACTAAGGTTTTTATCTGATTCGAAGATCCTGTCATCAAAAAAAGAGAGTTCTCTTTGAAGGTTGTAGAAGATAAAAAGAATCACCCAGAATGACACTGAGGTATGAACAAGCAGATCTAGAAGTGGCTATGTGCTGTTTTATTGCCAGTGAATGTAGATATTTGATAATTTGAGAAATTCAGTCTTCAAGGGGTGCTGCTACATGTCTCCCCCAAGGACTAGAAGATCATGCTAGTCCAGGCCTTGCATGACAAACTCCACCTTAATGAAGTTAGTCAACCCAGGCTGGTGCAAATGTTCATCACAGAAAGTGCCATACCAACGCAGGATATATTTTCCCTGATCAAGGAAATTGTCAAACCTGTTACATTCATTTCTCATATAGATTCTAACAACACTATACACCATGTACTTTGACAGTAGAAATCTGGAGTCTGGGAAGTGCAGAGGACCATGTGGAAGTTCTGAACTAGTTGTATGGTTTGAACTTAATATCCAAGAGTATTAATGATAGGTGCTATCAGTATCAGCATTCTGGACACTGCTCTGCTCTTCTCAGCATTATCTGGACTGCAAGATCAAGTTCATGAGTTCTTGTCAAGTTGAGGAGGCCTGGGCTTGCATCATACAGATAACCTCCACAAAGATGAATATCATTCTTGGTGTAAACTGTGAGAGTACATCCTCTATCTGATGACTTCAATATGGCCCAGCACAGGGCTCTGTGTGTGGAGATGCACAATATCTTATTGTGCAACTGTATTATGAAGATCACTCACAAGGACTAAAATGACATCCTAGATGTACAGGCCAAGAAGAAGGCCAACCTGTAGTATTATGGCTAGTAGTCCTTGGTGGCTAAATTCATAATAAAGACCAGTTTTGATTCCTGCAAAAAAGGGGAAAACCCTTCTATAATTCTTTGTGTTGTATTTCTTTGAAGCTTCAAGATGGAGAAAGATAATGAGAAACATACCATTCCAAAGTGGAAACTCATTAGTGCTTACTCATAGTGTGAGCTAAGTCAGTCTTGCTGACATTGATTCCTAACCTGAGATATACCAGACAGGATTTAAAGAAAATACCACATATCTTAATACATATCTGAAGAATGAAGGGTTGATACCAAGGAGTCTAAGAAAAATAATTCTTTGGAGAAATTCATTATATTCTGGTAGCATTCTTGCTACCTAGGTAATCAGCCAATAATGTGATTTCTTCTGCTATCTTCTAAATCTGAGGAGCATCCGTATAATGCTTTAGGTCACTTGACCCTATAGTCATAAAGAATTCAGTATTCAATTTTTGAAAATACTAATGGTCATTGTTTTGTTCTGGTAGTGAGTCTAGAAGCATTGAGAAGAGATGTGGCCATAGGATGTATTATGGGAAACTCTGTCAATCTAGAGGATCTGTAGACCATACATAGCTTGAGAAAGAGCTGTATGGCAGCATACTTTGGCGGGAATGGCCAAGGAAGTTGAACAAGGAATCTGTACCAGGTGTATTGCTCAGTGTTGAGGAGGGACATGCAAGGAACACCATAGAGAATCCTTGCTGTGCCAGGTGAGCTAGACATCACTGTTTTTGAGGCCAATGGTTAAGAAGTCAGATTAATGTTTTCTCAAAGAACTTGTACAGGAAGTCACAAAGGTAAGATGCTCTTTTGAAAACACACAGGTAACTGGTGCTACCACAGATCACTGCTGTTCCAGTCCCTCAGTATAGTACAGCCTTGCCATTCCACAGCTGTTTCACCCTTCCTAAGTCCATAGAAGAATGTTGAACAGAGGAGGCTAGGAGGGGAAGAAAATGCCTCACAGTCTTAATCCTTGTGAATTCCAATGTAAAGAACTGACTGGGGTAACAATTACAAATACAGATGTATTTCTGAATTTGCTGCTACATGTACGAGATAACTTAATTAACTGAATTAAAATGTTTTATGAATAAGCATGACAAGAGACATCCTGAAAGGGATGAGAAACGTCACAGGCAAAGTAGGCAACTTGAGCACAGTGACAACTTTTCTATCTGAGACACCCACTAAACATTTAGGAAATATATACTGTTGAAGGTATAATTCCACTAGGACAAATAGAAAGGAACAGAGGCAATAAGAGAGCCAAAGGCAAAATTTTTAGATCCTAGAAACCAGCAGGAGAAGAGTGTAACAGACAAAGCAGAGCCAAGAAGTCTGACTCCCGCACACTGGGAGTGCAGACAATCAACTTCGGTTTCATTAGAGATTTACTAAAAGGCTGGGAAGTTGGCTAACACTGAAGATCTGAAGGAGTGAGGAATGGCGGAGGGGCAAGCAGGATTGTCAAATTTGAGGAGAGATTGTTGCAATAACTAGATGCCCCCCAGATTGTCCAGCACAGCCTTTGTACATGCATCTCTATTGGCAAATAATGTATTTATCTTTTCTTTCCTCACTTCTCACTTTTAGATATTACCTTTTGACTTCCCATTATTTACTTCCCTGAATTTTTCTTCTATCCCTGACAGTTTCACTGTCAGTTTTGATGATTAATATATGATATTTACATTATTATTACTGTGTAGGTGCTATTTATGGCTAAGCCATTTAGGATTGCTAATTGGTTTCCCTAAAAATGTTTTTGTTTTCCAGGGCATTAATTAATGCCTTCTTTTAGCATTTTGATTAATTACACACACACAAGAATACAATGGAGAGTCATATAGGATGTTCACCGGGATAAGAATACTTTCAATCAAAATACAAAGGGAAACGTGAATGTGAGGATGGAATAGGAGAACTCAGCATTAGGTATTTGGCTGGAGAGGCTGGGGGTCATTTATGGTTAATTGGTTTGGTATACTAAGGTCTGCGGTTACTCACAGGACCAAAACACTCATTCATTACACAACGCATTCTTCACTTGCCATCTCATGATCTTGATATGAGAATAACATGAAAAATTACATCAAAATGTAATTGAAGAAGGGTGTTTTTTAGGGATCTGATGACAATGGTCAATTAAGGAACACGCTTGTTAGAGTCTAGGCTTGAGGTTCTTAGTGGGCAAGTAGCATTGAAGGAGAGGGAAGCTTCAAAGTACATATTTATAGTCATATGATTATAGTGCTTTGCAGAAAACATTTTACCTCATAGGTCTCAGGAGTGAATAGAAGACAAATCTGCAGTGAGCTACTGAAATAATCTAGGAAGAAAGGAATAAGAGGAGATGAATTAGCTTCCCTATTATAGAAGAGAGGAAGAGAAAGAATAAAAAACTGATTTGAGAGCTAGTGTGATATTTGGATTCATAAAACCATGTTCCCATGTTATGGGATAACAAGGAATTTTAGATTAATTAGATATTTTTATTTGGAGTTAGCAGATGGTTCACCATGCTATTTCAAATATTCACAAAGAAAGTTGATACATTTAGGAGAAAGATACTAGATTTTAGAATGTCTTATCTGTAGAAGTTAATGGGGAGTGAACTATGAAGTGAGATATCATTTTGAGTTTAAATGATAACATCATCTTTTATCCTGGAATCGAGGAGGTTTCTCTGTATGGAAGTAGTAAGGATACTCCATTCCTTGTTACCAGTGGAGTTAAGGTATCCATATAAAACTGATAAATATAATTGTTAAATTTGTTTCTGTAAGTCTGGGCTCTGTCATCGAATACAATTTACAAGAAACAAATCATGAAAAAGAAAAGATAAAATGCTTTATAATGATTTCTTTCCTTTTCTAGGATTACAGGAAAATTGTAAGTTTTAAAAAAGACAGAAACCAACTTCATTCAACCCCTGAATCTAGGGTTTGCAAAAGCACTATTTTTCTTGTAATTTTCCTTCTCATAAGCAAAGATGGATGAAGAAATCACTTAGTATCTCTAAGTAGATTGTCTCCAGAGAAGTTAATATACTTTATCACACCCAATACTAGTTTACAATAAAGAATAAATTCCACATAGTCTCAGATTTTTCCCACATCGCCAGAAGAGTCCTGAAGTGAAGGTCATAGTCCTGACTGAATGGGAAATCTCAGTGAGTAATAGCTAGGACATGCAAACAGAATATCCTTTAACCCTGACATTCTAGAACCTAAAAGCAGTATGGAGAAGAAGGCGTATTCCTCTTCAGATGATTGAAATTAGGTTTTGTGATCTTAACCTAGAAATTATGTACAATTACTGAAAAATAAAGATGACCTTTGTTTTTATAGACTGTAGTTGGCATTTGCTATATATGGTAGCAGTGGAGTATGTTCTCATGGCATAAGATGACAAAGCTTATCTGGAGGGTTAGCTGCGAAGTCATCAATGGCAACTGAAAGCTTAAAAGTCAGCTTACTTCTGTATCATATAGAATGAGATAGAAAGGCACAGGGCAAAATAGTTAAGGAGCCAAAACTCAAAGAAATTGAAGAAATTTCCTAAAGAATGTCAAGAGAACCATTTTTAGGGAAGCTTAACTTCTGGAGGTGTTAAATTAATGGCTTTTAAATTCTTCTTTTCCTTTCTTTTGAAAAGATGAGGACTTCCTATACAACATAATATGTTGCAAACCCAAAGTTTCTCCTACCCTCCTCATTCGTATAACTGAGCTAACTCACTTTTCTAATGTTTCTTCTTATATTAACTTTGACCTCTGGCAGGATCAATACATAAATATTTAAAAGAGGTTTTATTAAAAAAAAAAAAAAAAAAACTAACAAAAGCTTCTATCACCTAAACCAAGGATCCCACGGACACACATATATAGAAAGCCATGCAATATGTGCACTGGATCATAGGAAACTATGATTCGTTAAAGACAAATGTATGACAAGGGACCCAGGTTGGTTGTTCTTAAAGCTTTCATAGATTTTTCAATTGTCTTAAGTAAATGGATCCTAATCAGTTTCCTTTTGTGTACACCTTGGTATTCTTGAACACTTTAGAGATGCAGACTCTTATTTGAGATGAAACTGGAGAGGCTGATAACACTTCAGTGTCAGACTTGGTAAAAAACTGAGCCTCATGTGTTTTTGTCAGTTGTTATTGGGGATAGATTTCAGTCGCCATTGTGAATATAAAAAGCTCACTACCCCATTATTAATTCCCCATGAATTATTTAGTCTTGTCTTTCTTTTTTCTAAAGGTTAAACTCTTATCTTTCTGCTAAAAAGTTAGATAATTAACATTCTCACTTACAATGCTTCTATAACATCTGTAGATTATGCACCATTAATCAAATTCCTCTGCAGGCATGATTGACTTTTGCAAGAAAGTTGGGGGAATAAATCCTTTCCTTTTAGTAATAAGTTTGTTGTTATTATGGATTTGAAAAATCTCTTCCTAAGACAATTTAAAGGAACATTCTCTAGCTACATTAAATGGTGAGCATAAATCCACGTAATAGAAATAAGAGCAAGTGACGTATTTTAGAACCTTTGAAAGTACTGACATCTCTGGGAAATCAAAAACTTTAGAATTTGTGACTTCCAAAGCAATTGCATATTCATAAAATAATTTATATTGGCATTTAAATTCTCCATTTTCAAATGACAGTAGCAAAAAGTAAGGCATACAGTGGATCAGCATTTACAACTTGAATTTAAAAATTCACTTGTTTGAGGAGTATAGAATGAAAATCAGATTTTTGGTGTTTTAATGTTTCCTTGCCTGAATTATTTGTCAAGAAGAACTGCACAAGGCAAATGCTGGCCATTTGTAGAAAATATGTCATAGAAATGATTTTTTTATGGAAAAAAAATCTGTTTTATACCTATGATGTTTCCTTGACATTTTTTTCCTACTGTAAGTTTCTTATAATACCTCCTTGATCTGTCTGAGCAGATAGATTGCAATAAAGTTCTGAAGGTTTAGAGGCTATTGAACATAAAACTAAAAACTCCTTTTTCATCACGACTCTTTGCTTTCAATTCTCTTTCTTGTGGTACTGCCCCTTGCTTTTCACTTTGATAAGTAAGTACTAGAAACTATTAATGCACTTTGAAGAAAATAAACCAAATATGAACTTTTGGTTGAATGATAGAAAATGAACATGATTAGCTCACTGGAACCTACATAATCATGTATTCATGTTTCATTCCATGTATAATAAATGACTTGAACTAAATGACTTCTAAAATTTGAATATAATAAAAATTGTCATACAAAACCGATTGACAGTCACGATATCAATCTTATGGTTTTAGTCTCTCAGTAATGGCCGCAAAAGTAATGATTTTGGCAGCAGATCCAGTGTTTTAGAAGAAAATAACCATAAAAAAAGGAAGCAAGTTTATACCACTAGATCATAATTAGGTATATAATTAGCATGATAAATCCAGATACATATTTAAAATAGTCTATAATACCATACTCATCAAGAGCTCTATAGCTTGATAGAAGATAGTAGGTCATTATCTAGTAGTTTTAAAAAATTTTTTAAAAACAAATTTTGCTAGCATTGTTTCATTGAGTGTTCATTTAAAGTTTAAATTGCTCTGGGCCAGTCATAATTATCTGCATATTGCTAAATCTTTGTAACTTAGTTTATATTGGCCTCTATATCTTCCTTTTAGATATACCATCTTTTAAAAGGCAAAAGAAACATTGTTTCTTTGAAGGCTTTGGACTCCTCTTTTAACAAATAATCCATCTCTTTGCCACTGTTCTATATTACTTGAAACACAGCTTCATTAATCACTTCTCTTCTTTCCTTTATACCTAAGTCTTTTGTTCCTCCTTGTTAATGGTAAGCCTGAGACGGGCACAGGCTACATCTCAACTACTGTATCCCAACCAATGGGCTTAGTATCTGACACAAACAGTTGTAATTTTGAAAATATATGTCAATATCTAGAAATTTGTATGTACAGAGTTAAAAACAAAAAGGATTAAAGCCAATCTATTAGTCTTAAGAAATGCTTCCTGATTTATCCAGCAATATATAGCCTTCATGGTTTATTAGTACTTTATGAGCCAGACTAAATTAAAAGTGAAAGATGACTATAAGCAGTTTGAAGATCACATTGATGAAACTATAAGATTGAAACATTCACAGGAAAAATCATGAAATGAGAGCTTTGTAAACTTGTACTTCAACCATCAGGAAATAAATGAAAAAAAAAAACATCAATGTTAAACACAAGAGCAGGGAGTGAAGCCCAGAACTTTAATCTCAGCAATGGGGAGGACAGAGGCAGGACAATCTCGATGAGTTTCAAGTCAGCTTGGTCTATGTACTGGATTTCTGGTCAGCCAGGTTTATGTAGTGGGTTTCAGGACAGCCTGGGTTACATAGTGAGTTCTAGGACAACCACCACTAAATACAGAAAGTCGATTTCAAAACAAACAAATAGATAAATAAATAAATGGACATTTAGAAAATGAGAACACATTTCTATACTGTTTATATATAACATTTAATAAGTGAGCAATCCAGAGATCCATAACACACCAACAAACTGTGAAATATTGAGTAAATGGATAATTTTCTTAGTACATACCGCCTATCAAAGTTAAATCAAGATTATATAAGCACTTAAAAAACACCTCTTTATTGGTTCTTGGTGAATTTCCTATTATGCATCCCAACCCCTGTCTCCCCTATCCTCTCATACCTGTCCTCCATCCTTGTAACCTATCCCCTAAAAGAAAGAGGAAAAAAAAACTCATTGAGGAAGCTGTAGTATGTCACAGGCCTTTTGTCTACAATTCTTTTCTCATAAATGGTCATTGCTGTGACTCATGGTTTGAGGCCTCTGGCTTCTTGCTACCCTATCAATACTAGAACCTCACTCTCTCTAGTGCTGTAGCTGGTGAGGGCAGGGACAGTTCTCCCTCTTTCATGATACTGGGGTCAGCTTTCCCACTTGCACAGGTGGTAAGGGGCGAGGTTATCTCTTCTTTCATGCCACTCATGTCAGCCTTGTAGCAAAGACAGTTCTCAAAAGGTCACATCCTCAAGGCTAGCTCATTCCCAACTCCTTTAATGAGGACCAGCCCTATTGGGCTTACTGGCAATGTTCTGGGCCACTGTCATAAGTACTGCAATTTGCAAGGGGTGGGGACAGCTCTCCTACTGTCATGTCTTCAGGGTAAGCTCTATACCATCCTCATCCATCAGTGTGGCCTGGGGCTACAGCTCATACTAGGGACTTCTGCATGGCCTTTGGTAGTAACAGATCACTGCCAGTATAGTGCCATGGACTCAGATATGGTAATATGTGGTAACACAAGTCAGGACCTCACTATGGACTTAGGTGGAATCACCAGCTACTCACAAAAAACTGATCTTCACTACCCTCAAATATCTAGTTCTGCCTGTCTTCATTGTTCACACATCCTGCTTCTCTTTCCCTTCCATTTTCCATGATTTACTTGCTCTTTTCAGTGGTGCCCAGCATCTCAGGGCATCTGAAGTCATCTTAGGAGTTGTCTCAGGGATGTTGTGCCCACCTGTGCAGCGAGGCAGTGTGGTCCAGTCAGGGTGATCTCAGGTGTGGTCTCTTCTCCCCAGCCTATGCAGTGCCATACTGATGGTCATCTTGGGCCCAACTCCCCCTCCTGTCCAGGTCAGTGGTGCCAAACATGTGGTCATCTCCAATTCACATACACCCAGGGTCCAAATAAGCAATTTAAACCTATAAGCTCTAGTGAAACAGGAGCTGCCATTAAAAGTTTTCCAACCAAAAGAAAGCCAGGGCAAAAGTGATTTTAGCATAGAATTTCGACCAAACTTTCAAAGAAGAGTTAATGACAGTACTGCTCAAGTTATTCCACAAAACGGAAACAGAAGGAACACTGCCCAATTCATTGTCTGAGATGTTAGTTACCCTGATATGCAAATGATATAAAGATTCAATGAAAAGATTATAGACCAATTTCATTTATGACCACAGAAACAAAAGTTCTCAATAAAATATTTGCAAACTGAGACCAAGCACACAAAAAAGTTGTCTACCATGATCAACTAGTCTTCATCCCTGAGAAGCAGGGATGGATGCTTCAATACAAAAAAAAAAATCAATACAATATAGTCAACCACATAAAGAAACTGAAAGACAAAAAACACATCTCACTAGATGCAGAAAAGGCCTTTGACAAAATCCACCACTTCTTCATGATAAAAGTACTGGAAAGAGCAGGGATACAAGGATCATACCTCAACATAATAAGTTCAGTTTACAGTAAGTCCAATCAATTTAAATGGAAAGATAATCAAAGCAATTCCTCTAAAATCAGGAACAAAACAAAGTTGTTTATTCTCTCAGTACCTATCCTGAGATAGATAGATAGATAGATAGATAGATAGATAGATAGATAGATAGATAAACAGATAGAAAAATAAGACAACTAAAAGAAATAAAGGGATAAAGGGGCTACACATTGGAAAGGACGAGGTCAACATATCTTTACAGATACAGATACAGATACAGATACAGATACAGATACAGATACAGATGTTATGATAATATAAGTAAGTGTTTCTAAAAATTCTACCAGTGTAGAGGAATTTTAATCCAGCAACATGACTGCTCTGTCAAATGATCATATCAGAGGTATGATCTGGCTGAAATGCAGACATGCCCTAGATAAGAGTATGATTGGCTGGAATATAGAAACACCTTTAGTACACACCTTTAATTTCTAACAATGAAGGCAAGTTTAGAAAGCAGCCTTGTTTGAAAGTGACATCTAATTGAGAAGTAAAGTGCTGACTCAAAGAAAGATTTGACAGAATGAGTCAGAGATAGGATACACCCAACTCAAATGACAATAGCAGAAGAGAGACTACTTTATAGTACTGAGAGAGAAGAAAGGGATGGTGTGGCATATGGTGGGTGGTGTGTTTACATGGCAGTTTTACCAGGATAGTTTTACAGAGAGAAAAAGCTACAAACAGGTGAAGATAAAATGAGAGAATGAGAATGAGAATAAGCTAGAATATTAGAGTATACTGCCAAAGTTAGTATGAGGCCAGACAGAGCACTTCAATCTGAAGCCAAGAGAAGCCAGATTGAATCAGTCATCTGGAAGATTAGATTGTATGGAGACTAGAGGCTTCCAGATGTAAGCCAAGGGAAGTTCAAACAGAGAAGTAAGTATTCTGGGCTCAGCCCAAACTGTGTATTTACACAGCTTGAATACAGCTCTCATCTCATCATTCATTTAAGAAAATAAAAGTGACATTTACACACCATAGGATTTCTACAGCTGGTGAACACATTCAGCAAAGTAGTAGGTTACAAATGTAGCCCTTCTTTAATTTTATAAATGACAAATGGACTGATAAGCATATAAGAAAAACAACACCTTTCTCAGTAGCCCTTAAAGATATAAAATATCTTGGATAACTCCAATTAAGCAAGTGAAAGACTTCTAAATGTAAAGCTTCTAGACATTAAAGTAATTAAAGAAGATACCAGAAAACAGAAAGATCTTCCATGATCATGGATCAACAGGCTTAGTGTAGTAAAAGCAAAAACAAAACATCCTACCAAAAAACAAATCAAATCAAAACAAAATTTAACAAAACAACAACAGCAATAACATCAACAAAACATACAGATTCAATGCAATCCCCACCAAAATTCCAACATGATTTTTCACAGATTTGAAAGAAAAATTTTAGTTTCATACAAAAAGAAAGAAAGAAAAAAGAGAGAAAGAAAGAAAGAAAGAAAGAAAGAAAGGAAGAAAGAAAGAAAGAAAGAAAGAAAGAAAGAAAGAAGCCCCAGGATAGCTAAAGCCAATCCAGGGAACAAAAAAAAAAAAAAAAAAAAAAAAAAAAAAAAAAAACAGCAGAGGATAACATCATACCTGACTTCACACTAATATTTTACTAGACTTCTCTTAACTCGAGCTTTAGTTAAGCTCAAATTTTAGTTAAAAAAAAATCACATTGGTACAAAATCAGACATTCTTATCAATGGGATCAAATTGAAAACTCACATGTAACTTCTCACACCTATTCACACCTGATTTTTGATAAAGAAACAAGAAATACACACTGGAAAATGACAGCATCTTTAAAAAATGGTGATCAAACTGGATGTCTAAATGTAGAGGAATTCAAGTAGATCCCTACTTATGACCCTGAACAAAGCCCAACTCCAATGGATCAAATGTCAACCAGACAGACTGAATCGAATAGAAAAGAAAGTGGGGAATAGCTTTGAGCTCATTGGCAAGGAAAGGATTTCCTATACAGAACATTATTATTACTGGAACTAAAATCAATAGTTAATAAAAGGATCTCATGAAATTGAAAATCTTCTTTAGAACAAAAGACATCATGTTTTAGATAAAGTATCAGACTACAGTATTGGAAAAGATTTTTACCAACTATACATCTGATAGAAGGCTAATATCCAAAGTATATAGAGAACTCAAAGAAAAGAATGAGAAGAAAAATATTGAGAAAAGGCTAGCATAATTGCCCTCTGAGTGGCTTAACCCCACAGCTGACTGAAATAGATCTAGATACCCCTAGCCAAATACTGATGGAGTTTGGGGAGTCTTATGAAAGAGTTGGGAGAAGGATTGAAGACCCTGAAGGGGAAAGGAACTCCACAGGAAGGCCAGCTAACCTGGACCCTGAGAGCTCTCAGAAACTGAGCCACCAACCAAAGAGCACACATGGGCTATAACAAGGCCTCAGCAGATATGCAGCAGATGTGCCCCTCGGTCTCCATGTGGGTCCCTCGACAACCGGAGTGGGGGTTGTCCCTAAAGCTGTTGCTTGTCTGTGAAATCTATTTTCCAACAGGGCTGCCTTGTCTGGCTTCAGTAGGAGAGGATGTGCCAGACCCTGCAGAGACTTGATGTGCCAAAGTCAGGGGACACCTGAGAGTGGGTACCCTTTCAAAGCAGAAGGGGAGGTAGAAGGGGCCCTGTGAGGGGGGGACTGGGAAGTAGGCAGCGATTGGGATGTAAAATAAAACTATCTCAATTAAAAAACTGTGTACAGATCTAAACAGAATTATCAAAAGAGGAAACTCAAATTTCATAAACAAAGAAATTTTCAACATTCATAGTCATCAGGGGAATGTTAATCAAGAGTGCTTTTAGATTTCTTAAAACTGTTAGAATGATTAGGATAATAAAATAAATAATAGCTCATACTGGCAAGTATGTTGAGTAAGGGGAACACTTATCCATTATTAGTGCACCTGCAAGCTTCTACAACCACTATGGAAATCAGTGTGCCAGTTCATTAGGAAGATGATAATTAGTCTACATCAAGATCCAGCTATACCTCCTTTGGGTATATACCCAAAGGACACTTCATCTAACCACAGAGACACTTGCTCCACCATTCATAAGAGTCAGAGTTGGAAACAAACTAGATGTCCTTCAATAGATGAATGAATAAAGAAATTGGTAATTACATCATGGACTATTATTAGACCTTAAATGTGAACTATGAATTCTGTGATAATGGAAGAAATTAAAACATCATCCTAGAATGCATATTCTGATGGGTAAGGAAGGCATTCTTGTCACACGACCTAAGACAGACTCAGTCTTGTTAATGAATAAAAAGGGGAGGCAGAGAGCCTTTGGGCTGCTTGGCAAGAATCTGACATGGACCAAGGACAAGGAAATGGGCTGCTTGGCAGGAATCTGACATTGGCCAAGGACAAGAAGTAGGCTTAGCAGGAATCTGACATTAGGCTAGAATAAAGAAGTAATTTCAGACAGGAATCTAAATTTTAGGCTAGAACAAGAAATAGGCTTCAAACATGAAAATAACTTTGGACTAGGACAGGGAAGTAGGCTCAGATATTGTGGTCATCCTGATAAGCCCTTAGAAACAGTGATCATAGAAGTGTTCACAGAATTGTGTTTAAGACCTTGCTTGTTGACTATTTGTGTTTATTGTCTTGTTTGTACCTTGACTATTTGTGTCTATTGTATTGCTAGATCCTCAACCTAGAACTAACCCTAAAACATGTATGTAATTAAAATGGTATAAAAGCAAAAAGGAGGAGGGAGGATGCTATGGGGGTTCTAGGGAGGGGAAATGGGGAAAGGAGATGACATCTGAAATGTAAAAAAATAAAATATCCAATAAAAAAAGCCATCATCCTAAGTGATATATCCTACAACCAAAGGACAAATTATATATTCTCTTACATGTCAATCTTAGCTGTTATGTCAATGATAACCAAGCCATAATCCATTGAACCACAAAAGCTAGATATAGAATAAGGGGCTATAGTGGGGACATAGATCTCAGTAGGAGAGAGAAATAGAGTTGATAATTATGAATGGATGGAGATGTATCGCATTGTAATGGGAGAATCAAGAAGAGAGGGGAAAGAGAGTTACAGACAAGGAAAGAAATACAAAGAGACAGCTATAATTAAATGCCATTTGTGAAGTACTATGGAAACCTGAACATAGTAGAGGCTTCCTAAAGTATTATCTGTTAGGATGGCAATCAAAATGACATCTCCTAATAATGCGAGAGATATCTTTTGTCAGCGAATGAAGGTTTCCGTATCAGGAATGGAATATATCTAATTGAGTTTATTGGCCAAAGTGGGCCCATTGGAACCCCCAATCAACCCAAGCTATTGCTAAGGTGATAGGTTGCTCTCCAGAAACTAAAGACAAGGTGTTATAGATAAAGTCAACATCCACACAACTTATTGAGCAGGGAGAAACTGAACAGTACCTACCTATGCATTCACCCTACAGGCTTGTACAGGTTCAGGAGGGTACCTGCTACTGGAGGAGAAACGCAAACACAACCCAGCTACAAAAGCTTTGTTCTAAAGTGTTCTCCCTCCAGATATGCTAGTGCAATGATGGTACAAAATTTGTTGGGGTAAACAACCAATATCTGATTGATTAAGGCCCACTCTACAAGATACAACTCATACCTAACACAGCGTGTGTAATCAAGAACCTGAGAGTATATAGCCCAGGTATTTAGGGTAAAACCCAATCTACTATTGTAAAAAAAAAAAAAAAAAAAAAAAAAAACCAACCAAACAACAACATGACAACAACAAAAACAACAAACAACAACCAACCACCAAACAACAATCAAAAAACCAAAGTATCAATAGTGTGACTGCTAATGACATTCTCCTATATTCATAGATGAATGCCTTACTCAGCTATTACTAGAAAAAGTGTCTTCCTGAAGTAAGTAGGAATAATTACAAAGACCCACTGCCAGATATTACACAGAGATTGAGAGATCTTACAAAACTCTGTACTACATGGGCTCAGGCAACCATGCAGAAGAAGATTTAGAATGAACCTAAGAACCAGAGGGGATGGGTACACCAGGAAAATAAGGCCCTCAAATCAACAGTATTGACACTCATATGAATTCACAGAGACTGATGCACTATGTACAAGGTATGCATGGGTCTGCACTTGATGGGGTCTTAGAGTTCAGAGAAGAAGACACAGTCTCTCTTCCCCAATCCAGAAGCTATATCTAATTGAAAACCATCTATATGATAATTGAGTTTTCTTCAAAGGGAAATTAAATGACTTTGAAGTGTACACTACATGACCAGTAGTACTTGGCCAACAAAAAATGAACTAAATAGTATCTTTGGGGCTCTTTATCTCATAAGTCACGTCAAGACTTTTTTAAAATTTACCTTTTTTGTTTTTAGTTTATTGTAATTATTATTTATTATTTATTTATTTTTCTCTGTCTCTCTGTCTTTGTCTCTCTCATGTCTCTCAGTGTCTCTCTCTCTCTCAGTCTCTCTCTCTCTTTTCTCTCTCTCTAGTCTCTCTCTCTCTCTCTCTGTCTCTCTCTCTCTCTCTCTCTCTCTGTCTTGCTTTTTCTCTCTCTACTGTCCGTCGTGTATAATGACTTCTGGTTTTGTGTTCCTATGGGATTCCTGAGTGAGACAGTCTCTGTGTCTATATCTGTTGTTGGTTTTTTTGTTTTGTTTTGTTGTTTGTTTGTTTGTTTTGTTTTTTTGGTGTCTGTGTGTGTTTTCTTGAGCTCTTTTTAATTCTGGTTTGTTTGATTGTTTTTGAACTGTAATCAGGATATAGTATAGAGGGAAAAAAACATTTTCAATAAGAGAAAAAAAAAACAAGTAAGGAAATGTCATAGTTCATGTGTGGAATACTACTTCAGTTCATGCAGACACGGGTTGGTTTTGCCTGTATGTTATTTCTTACACTTTTGAATTTAAATATCTATTTCTTTTATTCTTGCATACTTCAAGAACAAATCTGACCAAGAAATAGAAACTATTCTGTTGATGGTGCTGCAGAATTGTCATTAGGACCTAAGCTACACTTTATCTGTCTCCATCTTTTCTTGGTTAGCAAAGAATTTGAAGTGTCCTTCTTGGTCATTTATATTAATAATTAGCACAGTAGCTCACAGAATATTAATGGAGAGTTACGTATCTCTTTGTTACTTAAGAGACATCACATATGGCAAAAGAATGCATAAACTTTACTATGTATTTAGTGTTACCTGGAAGGCTATCAAGCCCATGATACACACAACAATTTCAATAAAACATCTTTTCTGTTAAATGTTAGAGTGCTTTTATTCTGCTGCCAGTCTATTATTTATTAAAGATAAACTAAGGATAAGACTCAAAATACAGAGGCCAAATTGATATTATCATTGGCTACTCTATTTCTTGTAATAAGTCAGCTGTGCTTTGATTGAATAAAAGACATAATTTCCAGAAGATCTAATTTTAAACACTGACAACAAAAGAGGAATCAAGTGTTTATTGAGCTGTTTTCAGGGTTCTGTTGCAAAGAGAACTCTTTGCTTTAACAACAATGTAAAATATTTATGGTCATTCAATAATCTTACCATTGCAGAATTGACATTTTTTTTGTTTAGAAAAGCATGGTTTCCAGAATCCTGCATTTGGAATATATACAATTAATGTGTTATTGGGAGAATTCAGGAGTTGGGACTTGACATTTAATGAAGAAACCACTGTGCTTCTGTTGTTCACTATATGACATACTATGATGAAACCAAAATAAAATCAAATGCTAGACACCCATGAATGAACAGAAGAATGTATGACTCAAGTTAGTCACTTAAGCAATCTGGTAAGGAAGCCATAGTTTTCATTATGTTTCTGTAATCATTTGTTTTATTTTTTGGAATTATAAATTAAACACATCATTTCCTGCTCTCCTTGTTCTCCTCCACAAAACACTTCTGTATTCTCCTCCTTGTTTTCTGTCAAGTTATATGGGTATTTTTTTCATTAATTGTTAACTCTCTCTCTCTCTCTCTCTCTCTCTCTCTCTCTCTCTCTCTCTTGCTCTCTCTCTCTCTCAATCTCTGTCTGTGCATGTGTGTGTGTGTATGTTCTTAAAAACATAAATACACCCACTCAGTATGTATAATGCTACTGATATGTATATGCTTTAAAAACATGCTTTTATTGATAGAAAACCCACAGCCTCTATACAAAGCATTTTCTATGAAGACTCTCTTCATATGGAGGATTTAGGAACTTCAGTGTAGGTGACAAGTCTGTAATTAGGTAGGGCATTTTTAAATTTTTCATAATTTTACTTTATTTGAGACTTCATACATCAAAGTGCATCACATCACTTTCTCATCTCCCTCTTCCCCTCCAGCTACCCATCCTCCACCACCACTGATGAACTTTTACTAAATTATAGATATTACATGTATATCATGTATATTCTTATATATATGTGTATATATGCATATGTTTCATATATCTAGTATAGTGAGTCTATTTAGGAGTGCTTGAATTTACACGTGACTGGGGATGATCACTTGGGGTTGGACAATGTATTTGGAATTTGCCCTTTGAGGAAACCAACTCTCCCTTTCTCCACAGGCATTGACCACTTGAAATTCATCTTCTCAGAGTAGAGTCATGTGGATTTTCTCCTGTCCACATTGGCATGTCACGTGGTGCTATCATTATGCTGGACTTGTCCAGGCAACCATATTTTTTGAAAATTCATGGATGCAGCTGTCCTGTCATATAGAGAATATGCTATGTCACTGAAGACATCTTGTCTGTGGCTTGTACAATCTTTCTGCTCCTGCATGAATTTCATTGAAATGTAGGTGAAAAGACTGCAATGCAGATATATAAGTTGGGGCAGACATCCCAAGTCACTTATTTCCTGCAGTTTGACCAGCTGAGGTATTCTATAACATTTTCCAATTCTAACAAAAAAGAAGCTTCTCTGATGAAGGTTGAGAGCTCCATTTATCTGTGGGTATAAAGACAAGTATTTATTATATAGTTAGAAATTATGTTGAGTTAACAAATGGTAGGACTAGGTTCTTTTCTTAGGTATATGACCTCTCTATGCACAGATAATTGATTAGGATTATGGTATAAGACATACATTCCATCTACTCAATCTGGCCTCAATTCCTATTAGACAGCAGTTGGTTTACCCTTAAGATAAACATTGCACTATTGTATCATTGCGTATATCTTTCCAGCAAGACATTACGTGGCCTATAGGTTTTATAGTTCCATAAGACTGTTGATTGCATCTCTCTCGCTAGGTTGCTTATCCTGTTCAGATGCTCTATGAGGTATTCCTCAAGGAAGAGGCTTCCAGATCAATTCTAGCATGATTGCTTTAAGCCTCAATTGTGTGGTGTCTCCAGCAATAGGATTTTACCTTTAACTTCAAGTTCTGGGACGCAACCAAGGGCAATTCTAATAGATAATGTTGTCTGTGGAGTCTCCTAGCCTCTCCAGACCAATAATTAGGAATCTCTCATAATACTGGGTATTTTGGTAGATTGTCCATGGCAATTGAAGAATATTCCACAGGTGGAATAGTTTCATTTATATCATTGATATATGTATACATATATGTTTAAAGATATTATATTTATTATATTTTAAGTAAACATAAAATAAATTTCCCTATGGCCTTTTCAGTCAGCCTTGATGGTCTTTACTTCTCTTCTTTCCATCTCCCTCAGAGTTGTTCTCCCTCTCTCCACAGATAAATTCCCCTCATCTTTCCTATTTTCTCCCTCATAACATCTATGTGCTACTCTCGTCTTTTTTACAGACCCTTCTTCCCTACCTCTACTTGACTTTTTTTTTTTTTGGTTTCTTTGGTTACTACAGGTCATATATTCACATCTACATATTTGGAAATCAAAATCACAATACAGAACACTTGATGTCTATCTCTCTGGGTCTTCTCACTCATTATGATCCCTTCTAGTTGTATCCATTCACTTGCAAATTTCATGACTTTATTTTCTATTTCAGCCAAAAAGAATTCTGTTATGGATATGTCCCTCATTTTCATTATATATGCACTTGTTGAAGAACAGTTAAGTTGTTTCTATTTCCTTGTTATTGTAAGCAGGGTGGAAATGAGCATGGTTGAACAAGTGTCTCTGGGTTAGGATACCCTAGTCTTTAGAGAATATGCAGGAAGGATAGCGCTGTGTCATATAGTAGATATGGTTTTAGGATTTTGTAGAGTCTCCACAATGATTCCCATAGTGGCTGTACCAGTTTGCAAACCCAACAATTATAAAGAAGGGTTCCATTTCCCCACATCCTCACCAGGATTTGTTGCCAGTTGGTTTTTGGATTTTATCCATTCTGGCTGGAGCAAGATGAAATCTCACAGTTGTTTTAATTTGCATTTCTCTAGTTGTTGTGAATACCAATATTTATTAAAGTGATTTTTACTTACTGAATTCTCCACCTCTGTATTTGAATGTTTGCTTATTTATCTCTTTGTTGCTGCTTTTTACAAAAGAAAAAAAAACTATAACATGAATGGCTATTCTTGAGGGCTATGTCATGCCATGTGCAAGTGACTGGAAGACTGTGTTTGGAAGGTTGAGGCTAAATGTTATCATTGAATGTTGTGGGTAATTTGTTGATGCACTTCAGTGTTTGAGGAATGGTATGTGAATCAATAAATAATTAAAATAACGATGATGAGGACAGAGGAAATCCTTCAGGGGAAAGCGTTTCAACCAGAATCATTGAATTCATCTTCAAGGTATCAACCAGAATGACAGACAATAACACATATACAAATTAATATCTTGGTTAGGTGAAGAAGGTTTTTTTTTTTTTTTTTTTTAAAGAAAATCCCTTAATAGAACTGAGAGTGTAGCTATTGATTTTTTAGAAGATAGCCTTGCTAAAGGCTGAATCGCTTTATGATTAAATCACAAGCTTCAGCACTGGCTTCAGCATTTCCTTCAGTCAAAATCACAGCAGATATCTACAGATCCCTAGAGCTGCTTCTCTGAGTAAACTGGTAAAACATAAATATTTCCTTGAGGGGTTTTGATCCAGTGCTAGATTAGCTGCCTGAACTTGATCATTTCAGTTTTTCTTGGAGAGATCTATACATGCTACTTACCTATCTGACATGTCCTTTCTGTATTTGAAAATTACAACAGATAAAGGTTGCAATCTATGCACGTATTTAGTACCCTGAAGGAATGAAGATGAAGATTCCTAAGGTATCTGACCCTTCTAGGTGAGACACAATTGTTTCTGGCAGTTAAATATAGCATATTTGACTAAGCAACATTATATATTTATAGTTCAAAGTTCATCGCCAATCACCTGTAATTCACAAGTCATATAAACACTAAATTGATGATCTGACAAAATAAGCTACACATACTCTGAAGCCCCCAAACCTAAATTGTAGTTTGCAGTTAGGACAGGGGATGAAAAAGTAGTTACAGTTGTATATAATATAAGTTTATTTGGATCGCTTCTCGGCCTTTTGGCTAAGATCAAGTGTATAAGTTTATTTGGTATCTGTTTGGTGGACACACCCTAGTTGTCGTTATTTTCTCTAATCATTTCATTTAGCTATGTTATATTGATTCCCTCTTCTCAGTTCTAATGACATCTTGGGAAATGCCATAGCTTTCTTGGCACTTTCGGTTACTGAAAAGTGCAGTCCGGTCTTATTTATTCTTAAACTTCAATGTTGTCTGCTTCTCTCCTCCCAGAGCTAAATAGGGAGCCATGTGTTTACACTACAGAGGGTCACTTCTTCTCCCTTCCTCATGGATCTGCAGTTCTTCATCAATAGTGATAGGAAGGTGAAGTGAAGATTCAGGCAGTACTTTTCATGATGCTTTTGAAATCCGAGCGTGTATATGCATTAAACAAATGGTAGCTGCAGATGTCCTCATGAAAATTGTTTTCCAGAACATAGGTACAACAGGATTCATTCCACGTCTCAATCAAAGGAAGACTAACTGACCTACTCCTACTCTGCTTCTCTCACCTCGTTTTTCTTGTTTTCCACAGCAGCAGACCCAGAGCTCTGTTCTCACTACCTCTCTTCGTTCCCTTATGGTTTGGGCACCAAAGAAGTTAGTCAAACCTCTAGTATCCATAGAAAATCAACTTACAAACAAACAAAAAAACAAAAACCTGTTTCACTTTTGCCACATCAAACCATGGAAATGATCTCTGTTATTTTGCTTTGTTTCTGCACCTCTTTAGACAGTTCTGTTTGCCATATACTAAAATAGGTTCCAGGTGATGGTGAATTCGTATTCATATTACTTTCATCCAGGAAATGGGGTGTGAGTTCCCCATTCTGAAGGGAAAAAAATCTCTTTTCATTTAACTATAGGATAGAGTGACTGTATATTTCATTATCCATTTGTACATGTGAGCATTAAAAGGAAAAACAGACATAAACTTCTTTATTTGTGGACAAAAATGTGTGCAGCAACTGATGATGTAGGTTAGTCAAGTGGATTTAGCCACAACTAAGATGTCAGGCCCTCAATTTTCTGTGCTTTGGTTTAGAATATTAGGAATTTGATGATCCTTTAAGTGTTCAGTCCTTAATTATCAGTCATAGAGTCAGGAAATAAAACACATCCAACATCAAATTTGGCTCAGACATTTGACTGCACAAATCAATTGTTTTAGTAATAATGTAACTCAATTATTTTAAAATAGCCATGTGGTCCAGAGTATGCTTTCTAGGACAGTGGTCTAGTTCTCAGCAATTTGCATTCAGTGAATAGGTTCTTTATTGCCTTTATTATTGATTTCTCCATCACTATTTGGACAGTGGTGTTGGACATTCATAGATATTACAATATATTACCTTTCACCTTTGGTGACAGCTACCATACTATTTTTCTGTTCTTTTTAATTTCCAAAATTCTCAAAATAATTGTCTATATGCACTGCTAAACTCACTGATTCATTGACCTCTCAACCCTCTAACATTTTCTTCCCACATTTCCACACTGGATTTCTTGGAGTAGTTAGTAGTGATTGCTTTCAAATCCACATCTCACCCTCAGAAGAAGCTAGTGGTGTTCATCTTCCTGTCTTAGTGCATGTCTATATTTGTGCTCTGACTCGTATACTCCTGGTTGTCTCCTTACTGCCCATTTGAAACTCTTTGGGCAACTCTGTACAACTCTACAAGTTATTTAAGGTTTAGACTCATTCCTGATCCCCTACCTTTCTTTTACATGCTTTCTTACTAGAAGACCATGTCCTGTAGTGTCAAATGTGAAGGTTAATGTAGGTAACTCTCAGTTGTACATTTCTAGTTTCAGATTTTCCAGACTTATATAGATAATGATCTTTATAATTTCTTCATTAATTTTCTTAAACATTTTTTTCTAAGCAAGTTGTTCAATTCCTACCCTGCTCTGTTTAGCTCACACCAAATAATAGAAGTATAGTCATCTGAACAAGAACATGTAAGAGTTGACCTTGCTTCTTCTCCCACTTTCTATGGCTACTCTACCAGATCATTCTAATAACTTTCATTCTCAAGTAACATGTCTACATAACTTGTACCTTGGATGCTAGCACCTCAATCCAGTACAGCAAGCTGTGTTTGGGTAGATTACATCCTGATATTTCTGTTGATACTAATAGAAGCAAATTCATTCTTATTTATTTATTTATTTTTTATTGGAAATTTTATTTACATTTCAGTTGTTCTCCCCTTACCCCATTTTCCCCCCTCCCTCCAGGAACTCCCTATCCCTTCCCCCCTCCTCTTGCTTCTATGATGGTGTATACTCCCACCTACCCTCCCCAGTACCTCACCTCCCCACCCTTGAATACCACCCCCACGACATCCAGCCTTCATGGGACCAAGGATCTCTTCTCCCACTTATATATAGCTCCCTTGTATATATAGCTGGAGCCATGGGTCCCTCCCTAAGCACTCCCAAGCTGGTGGTTTAGACCCTGAGGACTCTGGTTAGTTGGTATTGTTGTTTTCCTCATGGTATAGCGAATACTTTCAACTCCTTCAGTCTTCACTCTATCTCCTCTATTGGGAACCCCATGATCAGTTTGATGGTTAGCTGTGAGCATCTGCCTCTGAATATGTCAGACTCTTGTAGACCTCTAAGGAGACAGCTATATCAGGCTCCTGTCAGCATGTACTTCCTGACATCCACATCAACGTCTACCTTTGGTGACTGCACATGGGGTGGATACCCAGGTGGAATGGTCTCCAGACAGCCCCTCCTTTAGTTTCTGACCTGCACTTTGTTTCCATATTTGCTCCCTTGAGTATTTTGTTACTTCTTCTAAGAAGGACTGAAGCCACCCTCCCACTTGGTCGTCATTCTTATGAGCTTTATGTGGTCTGTGAGTTTAATCTTGGGTATTTCAAGCTTCTGTGCTAAAATCCAATAATCAGTGAATGAATACCATGCATGTTCTTTTGTGATTGGGTTACTTCACTCAGGATGATATTTTCTAGTTCCATCCATTTACATAAGAATTTATCGAATTCATTGGTTTTAATAGCTGAGTAATATTCCATTGTGTAAATGTACCACATTTTTTGTTATCCATTCCTCTGTTGAAGGGCATCTGGGTTCTTTCCAGTTTCTGGCTATTATAAATAAAGCTGCTATGAACATAGTGGAGCATATTATGAGTGAAACATTGAAGGCTGGAGAGATGCCTTAATGGTTAAGAGCACTTACTCTTCTTGTGGAGTACACGTTAAGTTCCCTAGAATCTACAATATGGCTTGTAACCATCCATTACTCTAGTTCCAGGGTATCTGATGTCCTCTTCTGACTTTTCCATGTACCAGGTGTATACATAGTATACATACATATATGCAGAGAAATAGTTATAAACATAAATACATCTTAAAGATATAGAATATTACAAATTTTTAACTGAGATAAATCTATGGATAATTTAAAGATTTTTAGGATAACTTTATTGTTAACTCCTTATTCTCCACACATTTCTATAACATATTTCTTTTTGCTTTTGTGGAATAAAGTACACAAATATTATAAATGAAAATCCAAAACCCTTTAGATTCAGGTTTGAACTTAAGATCATTTAAGACATAGTTAAAACTCATTTTTGATTCATTATATTCACCATACAGTCTACTATTTATACTTTTAAATATCTCATGCTGAGCATCCCATATTCTCACTTAGTACTTATATTAAATTTGAAGTATTTTTACTTGAATTCTACCCACTATGAAAGCAACAATGTGTGGATGCATGGCATTCAAAACAGAAACACAATATTTTGGTCTTTGTGGTTCTCTTTCAAGATCTGTTTCATTTGTTAACTCTTCACAGACTTGTGAAGTCTGCATTTTGGAATCAACTAATTTAACTTGTAGATATTGGGTCTGCCTCCTGAGTCACTCTTCAGGAGAGGCTTTTCCTTGAGGCCTTCATTTGGGAGTAGCCCATCATTTCACCTGGCCTGATGAAATGTGAGAAGAGAATCACTGAACAGCTTGAATGCATTAACTGCCTTTTGAGGAAGTTTCTAGAAATAATTCTTTCCCTGTTTCCCAAGATTAGGAAGAAGCTAATTCTAATAGTTGATTGTAGGTATTTTAGGGTTTCTATTGAGTTGAAGAAACAGCATGACCAAGGCAACTCTTATAAAGGAAAACATTTCATTGGTGCTGGCTTCCAGTTTCAGAGGTTTAGTCCATTATCATTATGGTTGGAAGCAGGGCAATGTGCAGGAAGACATGGTGCTGGAGAAGCTGAGAATTCTATATTTTGATCTAAAAGCAGCCAGGAGGAGACTGTGACACTGGGTGTAGCTTGAATTTAAATGCTACTCACAGCCCACCTCCACAGTGACATAATTTTTCCACTAAGGCCACACCACGTAATAGTGCCATTCCCTATGGGCCAAACATTCAAACACATGAGTCTATAGGGATCATTCCTATTCATACCACCACAGTGGGTTTTCAGGATAGAGTGACAAGAAGGAGGATAACTCAGCTTTAGGAAAAAGCAGAAATTCAGGGAGAAAAATCAGAGATAAAAGATAGACACAAAAGTCAGCAAAACCAAAATAAACAACAAAGAGCCCCGGGTTCCTGACAAGGTCATACTATCATCCTATTGTGGAATCAAGCCACATCTGAAGTACACTATAGTTTTAGAACTTCCAAACAGCAGGATTAGCAGACCTCTTTTTGTTGATGGAATCATTTTCAATTGTGTTTTAAGATAGACCCATATTTAATACATCTGAAGAAGTGCAATGAATTAAAAGAATGTTTCATTTTTTTCAACAAGCTGAGAACTGAAATGCATACCTAGGGGCAACAAGAAAGCTATAGGCTGGCTCTATAACCATAACAGCTCCAATGTTCTCATCATTGCACTAAAATTTATGAAAGCAACAGTAAGAAATCCACATCTTTATGTTTGTACTGACATTATTAAAAAAACCACTCAAGCTGTTTCCCCCTTATTGAAATACCTTAGTTTGAAATCTGAAAACATAGAGTAGGTAGTCCAGAAAACTGATCAGAAGACAGAAGCAAAACAAAGATATTTTCAAAGAAACAAGAAATTACAAGCTACAGTTCAAGGGAGAATCCTATCAATGTGATAAAGAATGAGATTATTAAAAGCACACCATAATCTATCGCCACACTTGAGTGGCTTCTGTTTGGGCAAGATGCTTCAAGACCCATAAAAGAAAATCCCATTTCTGCTCTCGTCATTACCCTCCTCTGTGTCTACTTCACAACATCCTTGCGCATGAGAGAACTAAATCTTGTCTTTCTTTTGTGGTATCAATTTTAATTTTAGAGACATTTAGACCAAAACCAATTTTAGTAAGAAAACCGACTCATGCAATCAAATTTGGGGTCTTTCAAAGCTGTTCTCTATATTGACACTAAAAGTCTATTTTAAGAGTCAAGCCCTAGAAGGAAATGTTGTTTTCCTTACTTGATTCTGCTTTAAATGAGTCTCAGTTTCAAAGTCTAATTTTAACTACAAGAAGACCTACTAAGTGCTTTTACAGAGTATAGCAAGAAATGAACAACCACCAAATTTAATAAAAAAAAGTCATAGTTACTATTTTAAAATTGTAGTTTACTGTGGGTATTGGTTATGGAAGCCACGGGATTTCATGATTCTCATTTTAACTTACTTGCACTTGCAGACCTGTGTTTCTCCTATTCTATTGGGTATTTAGAAATTTAAGCTTAACTGTCTCTTGCTATGTTCTTCTCAGAACACTTTGCTGTCTCTATAGGTTTCTGCACAGGCCCTTTTGGGGACTGTTTTTGTGCCGGGAAAGCATCATCTACTTAGAGGATTAATAGCTTTTCTTTACTGGGTCTGGGAATGTAATAGACAGAAATCATTTTTATGTGTTTCTGTTACCGATTTTCCAAAAGGCTGATGCACCACAGTGTAAGTAGTCAGAGAGATTACAGCATTAGAAAGAAAAATAAATTATAGTGAATGTGGGCTTTCTTATGAGTGCCCTATTCAAGGTCCATCCATATCCAGTTTAAGAACAACTGAAGTACTGCACCAGTGCCCTGAGCCGACCCAATCCCAGAACACCCAGAGGAGGCTGGAATCCCAGGGCTCTAACACACCCAGGAACATTGGATCATAGGATCACAGATCTCAGGAGCTTGGTCATACCAGGATTTCATGACCCGAGAAGCAGCCTGACTCATAGGAGCTCTTACACCCAGGATCTCAGGATCCCAGGATCACAAGAGACAGCTGGACTCTGAGGAGTTCTGACACAACCAAGATAACAGGAGAGATAGGCTTCAGTCAGAGACAGTGAGTACAGGTAGCACTGTAGATAATCAGATGGCTAAAGCAAGTGCAAGAACATAAGGAACCGAAACCAAGGTTACTTAGCATCATTAGAACCTTGTTCTCTACCATAGCAAGTCCTAAAAACCCCATGACAACAGAAAAGCAAGATTTGTATTTAAAATCACTTTTCATGTTGATGATCAAGGACTTTAAGAAGGACATAAATAACTTCCTCAGAGAAATACGGGAACACATAAACAAGTAGAAGCCCTTAAAGAGGAAACACAAAAATGCCTTAAAGAATTACAAGAAAACACAACCAAACAGGTTAAGGAATTGAACAAAACCATCCAGGACATAAAAATGGAAAGTAGAAACAATAAAGAAATCACAAAGGGAGAGTACCCTGGAGATAGAAAACCTAGGAAAGATATCAGGAGCCATGGATGCAAGCATCACCAACAGAACACAAGAGAGAGAAGAGAGAATCTCAGGTGCAGAAGATACCATGGAAATCATTGACACAACTGTCAAAGAAAATGCAAAATGCGAAAAGCTCCTAACCCAAAACATCCAGGAAATCCAGGACACAATGAGAAGACCAAACCTAAGGATAATAGTATAGACCAATCTCCCTTATGAATATCAAAAATATGCAATAAAATTCTTGCACACCAAATTCAAGTATACATGAAACGAATCATCCATCATGATCAGGTAGGCTTTATCCCAGGAATGCAGGGATGGTTCAATATATGAAAATTCATCAACATAATCCACTATATAAACAAAGAAAAAAACCACATGATCATCTCACTAGATGCTGAGAAAGCATTTGAGAAAATTCAACACCCTTTCATGGTAAAATTCTTGGAAAGAACAGGAATTCAAGGCCTATACCTAAACATAGTAAAAGCAATATACAGCAAACCAGTAGCCAACATCAAGCTAAATGGAGAGAAACTTGAAGCAATCCCACTAAAATCAAAGACAAACAGGGCTGCCCACTCTCTCACTACTTATTCAATATAGTTACTAGAAGTCCTATCCAGAGCAATTAGACAACACAAAGGAGGTGAAGGGATACAAATTGGAAAGGAAGAAGTCAAAATATCACTATTTGCAGATGATAAGATAGTATGCTTAAATGACCTTCAAAATGTCCTGCAGAGACTGATAAACCTGATAAACAACTTCAGCCAAGTGACTGGATATAAAATTAACTCAAACAAATCAGTAGCCTTCCTCTACTCAAAGTATAAATAGGCTGAGAAAAGAAATTTGGGAAATGACACCTTTCACAATAGTCACAAATAATATAAAATACCTTGGTGTGAATCTAATCAAGCAAGTGACAGATATGTATGACAAGAACTTCAAGTATCTGAAGAAAGAAATTGAAGATCTCAGAAGATGGAAAGATCTCCCACGCTCATGGATTGGCAGGATTAATATAGTAAAAATAGCCATCTTGACAAAAGCAATCTACAGATTCAATGCAATCCCCATTAAAATCCCAACCCAATTCTTCACAGAGTTAGAAAGAGAAATTCTCAAATTCATTTGGAATAACAAAAAACCCAGGATAACAAAAACTATTCTCAACAATAAAAGAACTTCTGGAGGACTCACTATTCCTGACCTCAAGCTGTACTACAGAGCAATAGTGATAAAACTGCATGGTATTGGTACAAAGACAAGCGGAAGATCAGGAATAGAGTGAAAACCCAGCAATGAACCCACACACCTATGGTCACTTGATCTTTGACAAAGGAGCTAAAACTGTCAAGTGGAAAAACGACAGCATTTTGAACAAATGGTGCAACTGGAGGACAACATGTCGTAGAATGCAAATCGATCCATTCTTATCTCCTTGTACAAAGCTCAAGTCCAAGTGGATAAAGGACCTTCACATAAAACCAGATATACTGAAACTAATTGAAGAGAAGGTGGGGAAGAACTTTGAATACTTGATCACAGGGGAAAGTTCCTGAACAAAAAGAACACCAATGGCTTATGCTTGAAAATCAAGAATTGACAAATGGGACTTCATAAAATTGCAAAGCTTCTGTAAGGCAAAGGACACTGTCAATAGGACAAAACAACAACCAACAGATTGGGAAAAGATTTTTACTAATCCTACATCTGATAGAAGGCTAATATTGAAAATATAAAAAGAACTGAAGAAATTAGACTTCAGACAATCAAATAGCCCTAAAAAAAAAAAATGAGGTATAGAGCTAAACAAAGAATTCTCAACTGAGGAAATTCAAATGGCTGAGAAGCACCTAAAGAAATGTTCAACTCTTTAGTCATCTGGGAAATGCAAATCAAAACAACCTGAGATTCCACCTTACACTAGTCAGAATGGCTAAGATCAAAAACTCAGGTGATAGTAGATGCTGGCAGAGATGTGGAGCAAGGAACACTCCTCTATTGCTGCTGGGATTGTAATCTGGTACAACCATTCTGGAAATCAGTTTGATGGTTCCTTAGAAAATTCGATATAGTATTACCTGAGGACCCAGCTATACCACTCCTGGGCATATACCCAAAAGATGCTCCAGTATATAACAAGGATACATGCTCCAATATGTTCATCACAGCCTATTTTTAGTAACCGTAAGATAGAAAGAACCCAGATGTCCTTCAACAAAGAATGGATACAGAAAATGTGGCACATTTACACAATGAGTATGACTCAACTATCAAAAAAATGAATTTATGAAATTTGTGGCAAATGGATGAATAGAAAATATCATCTTGAGTGAGGAAACCCAATTACAAAGAACACACATGGTACGCACTCACTGATAAGTGGATATTAGCCCAAATGCTCACAATACCCAAGATAGAACTCAGAGACCATATGAAGTTCAACAAGAAGAAAGACCAAAGTATGGGTGCTTCGGTCCTTCTTAGAAGGAGTAACAAAATACTCACAGGAGCAATTAAGGAGATAAGTAAGGAGCAGAGACTGGAGGAGGGACTGTCTGGATACTTCCCCACCTGGGAATCCATCCCATGTGTAATCACCAAGTGCAAAAACAAACACTGTTGTACATGCCAGGAAGTGCATGCTGACAGGAGTCTGATATACTGGTCTCCTGAGAGGCTCTGCCAGAGCCTGACATATAAGGAGGAGGATGTTCACAGCTAACCATTGAGCTGATCAAGGGGTCCCCAACAGAGGAGTTAAAGAGAAGACTGAAGGACTTGAAGGAGCTTGTGGCCCCATGGGAGAGCAACAATACCAACCAAGAGAGCTCCGGTCTAAACAGACAGCCTGGGAATACCCATGAATCCAGCTGTATATGTAGTGGAGGATGGCCTTGTCAGGCATCAGTGAATGAGGAGGGCCTTGATCTGGAGAAAGCTGGATGCCCCAATGGGGGGATATTCAAGGGTGGGGAGGAAGGAGTGGGTGGATGGGTGGGGGAATACCCTCATATAAGCAGGAAGAGCGGGGGGGGGTGGATAGGATAAAGGTTTTCTGGGGAGGGATGGGGAAAGGGGATAACATCTGAAATTTAAATAAATTATATAATAATAATAATAATAATAATATTAATATAGATAATGGAACTGGCTATTGCAGTCAAGCATTTTAGAATTTTTGTCAACAATTTACTTTTACTCATATTACTGGAATTCCTTATAATTCTCAAA
Source organism: Mastomys natalensis (assembly GCA_021653895.1). Lineage (NCBI taxonomy): Eukaryota > Metazoa > Chordata > Mammalia > Rodentia > Muridae > Mastomys > Mastomys natalensis. The sequence goes on along the minus strand of JAJTUV010000844.1, from coordinate 176,873 downwards.
GACAAGGGACTATGGAAGGGGCCCAATGTAATTTTAAAACAATATCTTAAGAAAATAAAAAAGTGGTAGGTATATCCCCAATCAGAATGAATTTATTTAAATCATGTTCATTTTATTTTAATTAAAAAAAATTGGATGTCACGAAACTTTTTGCTGATTATCTATGGCACCCTACAACTAGGCATACTTATGCCTAGGTGAAAGGGAAGGATCTACTACTGGCATAAGGCATGATCTTGATCAGGTATTTAATATGGGGAAGAGGGCATGTTTGTGTGTTTTCTCAGGATGCTGAAGGAGCATGGTGGTTACCAGAGAGATGAATGAGACATGCTGATGCAGGGACAAAAATGATGCTGACCTTTTAGCTTGCTGAGTTCCCAGACAATGGTGACTGACAAGCTGTATTGGACATATGTTCCCAACCCTCCTTTGCTTGCCTATATCCCAGATAGAACAAGCTGCTTTGCCTCAACTTTTTAGACCTTGTGGAACAGAGAATCGAAAAGAAATTATAATGACTCTTGTATTTTCTTAAATGTAACCAGTTATTTGGACTCAATCATGGACTGGTCTAGAAATCAATCCAATATTGGAAATAACAGTCTTCATTTGGAAGGCTGGTTCAGGACATTTTCAGAAACATAATTTGGAAGTTAGCTGCAGTTCTCTATGATGTTTTGTTAACAAGAGATAAAGTTGGGACAGGATCTGGATTTTAAGCAAGTGTTAATATATGTGTTAAAGTTCTTTTAATTGTCAAGTTAAATTATTCTTATTTCTTCTACAGTATTTAATGTAAGTTGCATTTATTGTACAACTTCTAATTGTGTTACTGTATTGAAACCTGGCATGTCTCTTTAAGGAAGTTTATTAACCAGCTTTTGTTTTATTGCCCTGAATATTGCAGAACCTTGGTATTCTGAAAAAAGGTTACAAGTACTGGAAGAAGTGAGTCAGGCCTTAAGCAGAAGCAAGAGGGTAGTGGGCTTGATTATGGCTGGTATAACAGCTTTAATTACATTAATTGCTAGCACCACTGCTTCTGCAATTGCTTTGACACAAGAGTTGAGATAGTTACTTTTGCTAACATTTAGCAAAAAAATGTTACTAATTGTTGGTACAGGGATTTAGACAGGCTTAAAAATGATTGTGTTCCTATCATCAATATGGAAGAAGTCGATTAGATAAAGTGATTTCTAGGTCATGCCAATCCATTAGATTTGTGTACTTCAAATTACAATGAGTCATTATATGTGAAAGTTTAAAGACACTTGCATTGTTTGGCTAATTCAACACTCGTTTAACTGGCATATTGGCATATTAAAGAACCTCTTCTGAGATCATGTGGCAATGTCTGATAAAATACCTGGCCTGAGGTATTTTCATTGGTGAAGCTTCATAATGCAATTGCTTGATCTGCAGCACTATTGCTGGGATACTTTTCTGCCCATGATGTAAAGCTTGTCTTTAACAACATCAACATGTTGCAGCCAAAGTACATGCCTTTAAACTGAAAATGGAACCCCAAACAGAGTTATTAATTTAACAGGCTGCAAGCCAAGGACAGGTAAGAGTCTGCACAGAGCCTTACCAACCTAAGAACTACCTAAAAGAACCTAAAAGAAGTGCATTGCTTTTGATAATGCATATTCTATGACAGGTAAGGAAGGCATTCTTCAGAAAGACCTAAGACAGGCTCAGTCTTGTTTATGAAATTGTGAAGGGGGAGAGGCACAGAGCTTTTGGGGCTGCTTGGAAAGAATCTGACATTGGCCAAGAACAAGGAAGTGGGCTTCAGGCAGGAATCTGACATTAGGCTAGAACAAGAAGTAATTTCAGGCAGGAATCTAAATCTTAGGCTAAAACAAGGAAAAGGTTTCAGACATGAAAATGACTTTGGGCTAGGACAGGGAAGTAGGTTCAGATAGTTTAGTCATCCTGATAAGCCCTTAGAAATAATTATCATAGGAGTGATCATGGAATTTTGTTTACTGCCTTGCTTGTTCTTTGACTTTTTTCTGTTTATTGTCTTGCTTGTTCCTTGACTATTTGCATATATTGTATTGCTAGTTCCCAACCTAGAACCAACCTTAATACTTGCATGTAATTAAAATAGTATAAAAGCAAAAAGAAGGAGAGGGTGAGATCGGAGGTTTCTAGGGGAGGAATGGGGAAAGGGGATAACATCTGAAATGTAAATAAATACAATATCCAATTAAAAAAAAAAAAAACCTATGGAAGTGCTGAGAATAGGGTACAGAAACTGGTAGGGTTGGGAGGGACTTCAGAGTAGCAGGCTTAGTGTTTTTGCTTGGGGCCAAGAAAAACAGAGTAGAGGTCTGGTTTCTGTTCCTTTTCATCTCTCTTTTTAAATCAGCACCTCAGTGTAAAGGCTGTGGATGAGGATATGATGATAACTAAGAGTAGGCTGCTGGATGCCTCCAGTTTTTATGCTACTCTCTTGATCCCTTTCCCATTCTTCAGCCCAGTTAGGAGCATTAGTATTCTACAAAGGCCCAGGATGAAGTGCTTCATGGTACTCTGCACCTCTCCTCTGAAACAGGGACTCTGCCGTCTTTTTCTCCCTGTTAGGTTTTCACCTATGGATCTATAATAAACTTCTTGATAAAACTCACCTTCTGTGGTTTCTGAATTTCAATGTTTACGTTCATGACAAAATAACGTGTTGACAGTGTTGACTTTTGGTCAATTGGACAATGGTGGATTTGGTGGAAGTAGAATTTTTCTGGCACTCTATCACCTCAAATTATGCTAAATAAGACCCAAGAAACTCTCTGTTACTTTTTAAAAAGCACCACAATATTACCATAACAGAAGTATGGTTATCATCTTTCTTTTTCCTTTTTTTTTTTTTAAGTTTGTTGTTCATGGTATTTAGTGTTGCTTCACAGTTCTCTGTCTTAAGAGTTGCCCATAATTACTCTTGAAAATGGTGACATCCCTGACAAGCTGAAGTCTTATTATCTGTGTTCTTTTAGAGGTCACAATTTCCATGCAGCTTTTACCCTAGGTGGAGATATTTATGTGTAAGTCTACAAATTCTCTAGGCTCCAATCACATGAAAGAGGTTTAAAGTTCATCATTAATTTTATAATTCTATTTCTCCTTCACAATGGGATTTTATTGTTAGGTGAATGTTAAAAACACTCAGAAATACAAGTATTTTTCAGAAGATAAATTCATTTATACATATATACAGCATGACATTACAGAATGTATGGGGGACAGTAACATGGTTGCTATAGTGAAGAAGTTAACATATCAATAATCAGTTGACAGTATGAGTTATTGTATGTGTCTGTGAGTGTGTAAGAACAGTTAGACCATATTCATTTATTATCTCAAGGAAATTGGAAACTTTATAAACTACTCATACTTTGCATTATTAATTTGTTTGTATCAATGTACATATGTACATTTATTAACTGTTTTTATATCTCAAAAATAATCTGCTTTAATATTAAATTAAAGAAAAGCTATTTCTTTTAGCTGTGAAGCTGTGCTCGGTGGGTGGGTCTGAGCCCTGCATGAAGGAGCACTTGGGTTTGGCATCAGCACAAAGGACCACAGTAGCTTGAAATGGCTGCTTTCTCTGCTGGATAGGAATGGCACGAGTCTTAAATTAATTCCTATGACTCAGATGCTCCTCTAATATGAAAAGGACAAGTTGTGAGATTCTGTCATGGCATCGAAGTGGGGATTCCTTTAAAGTCAAGCCAAAAGTTCATTAAATTTTAAAAAACTTCTCTGCTTTTGTTTCAGCTTTAAAGGTCTTTGACCTTAAATAAGTTATACAACTTACAACATGGTTTTATAATTAGAAATGGCAATTTTGCAAACTAACACTTCTTTAAATATTGGGAAACAAAAGATGTCCCATTTTGTTTGTACCTGTAAGCTGATCTTAACCTATAGTCTACGTTATACTGTTATTACATAATAAATCATGTGCTAAGGCTCTGTAATAATGCAATGTTTTCTAAGCCATTGTAAGTGTCCATGATTTACTTACATGGAAGAATGACACCCTAGAATCAAATAGCATGTAAACACAAAGAGTATTTTATTCTGCAGAAATCCAGCATGCTGTGGTCTCCCTATTACCAGGCTAGAGAAACAACCAAGTGAGCTTGCAATTCTGATTTAATGCACATTAGGGAATTCTGGGGGTAGGTGACCTCTATGATAATCTATTGGGTCCCTCTCTATGGACAGGACATTCCCGTTACCGGGTGTGAGGGCTGGAAATTTGCTAGAGAGGTCTGGAAACTGTTACTTAGGAAGTAGCTGAGGAAGTCTGAAAACTGCAGCTGACCTTGCCTCAGGCCAGGTGGCAGGGCAGCTTCTGAGGTCTGGACTTGCCTGGAATTGCCCAGTTCTTGGAAACGGAAACAGAGATTTAGGCATAGTCTCCTTAACTGCCAATTTGAACCATGTCATGGAATCAGCCTAGTCCTCTCACCTTATGAGGAAATAAAAGAGGATGTATGTATGTTTATGCACATGTGAATGAGAGCACACATGCACATTTTTATTAGGTGGTTGTCGTAGAATGATCTTTGTGAATTATTGCTTTTCCTGTGATATGAAACACAAAACTTTCATCAACAGTATACAAATCAGTTCAGAAATGAACTATAAGTACAGGATGGGAAAGTATTAACAGAATTTGAGAGGCTTTTACTACAGTATATACCCAAATGAACTGACCCTTTCTCAGGATGCTCAGACAATAGTTTAGATCTTTTGGCTCCTGCAGTCTAATCATAGACCTTGACATTCAACCAGCAGCAGAGATTATGTGTCTTTTCTTCATGCCTTACGCTTGTAATCAGGTTGCAGAGTCATTACACCTGATCAATCAGAATTATTGCTTCTCAGGACCTACAGGTGAGGGTTATTTTCTTTAAAAATAGAACTGCTCATAATTTCTGTAGTGTGTTTGTCTCTTTTCTTTGTCTTCTGAGATATTTTGCAGACTGTGGGTATTTAACGAATATTAAATGATGATTCTTTATTGACCTTCCTAGGTTTGGGGAACTTTGGAAAATTTTCAGAAAGACGTTTTAAATGTTTTGTGATCTTTAGGATTTTAAAATAGAATTATGATGACCTTTCCAAAGGAATAAAGCAGAAAGTTGTTCTAACCCGAAGGCCAAGCAGCTAAAACTGATACAACTGGCCTCTATCCCATTCACTAATTATATCTAAGTGGATACACTGAGTGTAAGCTTTTGGTTAATTCCAATTAGAGGGTATCCTGGGGATGGTATTGTCAGAAAGGACAAATGGCATCCACTGACATAAAAGTAGAGTGTCAAAGAAATTCTACACAGATAGCAAACTATATACTCAGTCCCCATGCCCTCAGTGGAGTATTGGTTCCAATTATGTTGTTATATGCTGTTAGTTTCATTACTGGCAAGATCACATGAAAGCAGATCCTGTAAATGTTTCTTAATGCTACCCAAAATATAGTGACTGAACCCAAATATTGTTATCCTATGCTTCTGGAGGAGGCTAGGTGCTCTACCCTAGCTCCTTAACACAGTCAAAAGAGCCTGAACGAAGCAGTCTTCTGGAGACTCAAGGGAAGAACAGTTTCCTATGCCTATGCAGTTTCTTGATTCTATTACTTGTAATTCCTTGGTTTAGGGACTCATTTCTTTATTCTCAGAACCAGGTGAGCAGAGATTTTAGACTCCTGCAGTCTAATTATAGAACTTGATATTTAACTTGGAGCAGAGATTTTTGAGATTTTTCATCATGGCATACTATATATAGTATATGTTACAGGATCATTATCATATCTTATCTTAGTCACCACTGTAAAAGCAACCCTTTCCCTCATCGAAGGTCATATAATCATAGATCTCAGGGATTAGGACTTGAACATCTCACAGAAGCTGGAGTATTGGTTTTTGTTATCATACATCAAAGAAAAATTATATCTTCAGTGTGCAAGTACAGAATACTATTTCAATATCAAAGCGAGGAAATAAAATGTTGGGAAAAGATGATGATTAGTGATGAGTAAGCGGATTTTCAATTGTCATGTTTTAATCATGCCAGTGCTGTGTGTTTGCAGTGTAGATTTCCTGATCTTCAATTTGTCACCTGGATGATAAGCTTAGAAGGCTTTCCTCAGAGGACTCTTTGGGAAAGGTTTATGTTGATTTTCGTATCAACATGCAGCATTATAATTTCTTTGCTCAGAGCTCATTAGCATGAAGGCCCAGTTGAGGTTTGAATCGTTACCTCTCAAATCGGTACATTTTTCAATGTACCTTTGTGTTGGTCATTAAATGAATCTTAAGGTAACCTTTGTAATTTACTTGTTGTAGCTCTGAGAGGAGGATTCCCTTACCTGCTCTTAAGAATTCTTTTATATTAAAATTATTCCTTCTTGATGGTGTTGTGTAAATTGATGTGTTCTATTTCCTTTGAATTCTGGGAGTCTCTTCTGAAGTTCTGATAGTAGAGTTTATATCAATAATTTGATATAAAAATATTAGAATATGCTTGAAAATATATACCCATTGGATGGCAGTATTAGAAATTCTTTTAATTGAAAAAATGGATCTTTTCATATTTTGGAGAGTCATGATTTACCAATATAAGATACGCTATTATAGTGGGAAACACATGTAGTATTACTTGTCTATTTTCTAATAAAGAAGAAAATCTTATGTCTTAAATGATTTGATATAGAACTGCATGTGCAGGCAAATAGTACCTGACACATTCTGAATTTGTTGCTCTATAAGTTAGATAAAATCATTAGTTTTTTTTACATTGAATGCATTTGTGTGTGTCATCAAATAACTAATAAGGTATAAAGAAATCATTAGCCTTTCTTTAGAAAGATATTTAAGCTAGTGAACTATAAAATTCTAAGTTCTTCTAAATGTCACTTGGAGTTCTGGGGGATGTCTCTCTTTTGAATTCAGAAATCATAAATTGAATATCTTGATATAGTTGAGTAAGCGGGAAATGAGCACTGCTTTGCAATGACTGGTAGATGTGATCCTAGGCAGGAGGACAAGGATGGAGAGGGCGAGAATGCATAATAAATGTGTCTGAAAATGGGCTTAGCATAGAGTGAATATCAACATGTCCTCTAAACTCGAGGAAGTGTGTCTCCGTTTATCATTATGTGTCCTAAAGAACAGGTACGTGATGGATAGACCTTTCAAACTTAGAAATAACTATTATTTTGTTCTAAAATAAAATAAAGTCTAGGGAAATATTTGTAACTGTAACAATATACCCTAATGGCACAGCTACCATGAACTTGTCATTCTTTCCTCACTGAGACTCCTTCCAATCATTTAAAAAAAAAAAAAAAAAAACCAACCACTTTTGAAAGATTTGCAGTAATACATATTGTTAACTCCACACTGGTGATTTCAATTGTAAACAAGTGAGAATTGGATCAGGGTTTTTTTTTTTTTTTTTTATGGGATGAAAAATGTCTTTACAATTTTAGTTTCATTTTAGACTTAAATTTTTCTTTCATTTTTTCCCCTTTAAGGAGTGTGAAGAATTCCAGCCTCCCTACTGTTGTGTCTTACATAGATTCATGTTGAATATGTATTTCCCAGCATCTAGAGATGCTGATTCAGTGTCGTTGGTGACAGGTGTCTCAATGACAAAGGCAGGAGGCCTTTAAAATCTTTCCAGTTTGGGAGTGTTAGGATGGGTATGACATAGACTCATGCTGACAATCGAAAATGAAGGTTCGTGGCATAATTGCTATTCATTCAAAAGTTAAGAAATGCAGCTGTGTCCTCTTCACCTCCAAACCCTGCAAACTCTCCACAGGGGATGTAGACTTGCTCCCTTCACTACTGAGTTTCCAAACCCTCTGCTTTCTCTTCTTTTGATGGTATGAAAGATCAGGGGACATAATGCTTTCTCCTTCTAACTAAAGTTAGATTGACCAATGTAATCCATTTACTGAGGTAGGAGCTGGTTCCTAATACACAGAGAAAGACTTCTGCTTTTATTTATAAAAGAATGAACACCTCTTTCCTTCCATCTAGTGAATGGGGGCACACAGGCACTGCAGACTATCCTCTGGCCAAGCAGGGACAAACAATTAAATGAATCGATTCGGAAGATGGCAAGCAGAAATGATGTGCAATATTTCTTCAGATGACAGGAAGAAAGAATTAACCAAAGGACTATTTACTCTTTTCCACAGTGGTAGGCTAACTGACCCATAGAGTGTGTTAACTTATGAACCAGTCTTAGCTTTGTGCAGCAAAAATGGAAACTAAAGACACATAGATAATGTCTAAAAATGGTTAAAATTAAGGTGTGTAATTTTGTAGTACTCACGTCTTAACATGAGCATTCCCACTCTTTCTGCCTACTGACAACTTTGAACTATTGGTGAAAGACATCCACACCTTAACACCTTATTGTTATTCGGGGTCACATCATTTTACAAAGTTCTTCCGTTAACTAGATTCTTACTTTCCCCAGCCTTATGGATGATTCAGCAAACAGGCCCCGGGCTAATAGACTTCCTTCCTTGGACCCTAGCAGCTAAGGACCAGAGATAACCTGACTGTCAGCATGTACCATGGACTGCCTGCCAATCATTCGATAAAAACTTCTCCGTTCCTCTAAATTGTATAAGGAAGAATATCACTAAGCCACTTGGGCCTAGACACTTTACAGCCTCCTCATTGTCAGTCTGATGATGCTGTAAAGTTTGCTTCGAATAAGACTCCTCTAAAAACAACAATCATCTCACTGTCCTCTCTGAACTCCAAACCTGAAAACTTTTTTAAAAATTTTAAGTCTTCTGGCTAATTGGGCTCAGTACTGCACTCTGTTTGGGTATGACTCTTCTTCCCACAGGTACAACTTGACAAATGTTTCCCTTCATGCATGCAAAGTAATAAAGAAATCCAATGTTTACTACAGCTATGAAAGAATCATTTGAAAATAGATCCAAGTCTGGGTTAGGCAGGCTGAAAGGTCCCAAGAGCTTCTTATTAAATTTAAAGAAAACATCAGGACCAAATAGATAATATCAGGCCAAGAATTTTCCTTCCTTCCCTTCCCTTCCCTTCTTCCCTTCCCTTCCCTTCCCTTCCCTTCCTTCCCTTCCCTTCCCTTCCCTTCCCTTCCCTTCCCTTCCCTTCCCTTCCCTTCCCTTCCCTTCCCTTCCCTTCCCTTCCCTTCCCTTCCCTTCCCTTCCCTTCCCTTCTTCCCTTCCCTTCCCTTTTCCCTTCCCTTCCCTTCCCTTCCCTTCCCTTCCCTTCCCTTCCCTTCCTTCTTCCCTTTCCCCCTGTTGTTTGTTTGTTTGTTTGTTCATTTGTTCCTTCGTTCCTTCCTTCCTTTCTTTCTTTTTTAAAAATAAATTTATTCTTTGAGAATTTTTTATATATAGACAATGTCTTTTGATTGTATGTATTCCCTTCTATTGTCTTCCAACTCCTCTTAGATATCCCCAAAAAGATTTATTTTGATCACTAGATTTGGGTGCAGAGGGCTGTGCGACAGCCTTAGCTCTGGGGTGCAGATAGAATCATGTAGGTTTAGGGATGTGTTTAAGATAGTAATCAGCTTACCATACATTAAAACAAAATAAAGCTATCCATAGGGCCATCTGAATGGCACAGTGGGTAAAGGTGCTACCACCAGCACTGATGACTGAGTTGACTCTCTAGATCACATGATAGGAAAGAATCTACTCCTAAATTTTTTTCTTACACATGGTTATGTCACATTCATATCTGCATACTACACACACACACCACCACACACACACACACACACACAGAGAGGAGAGAGAGAGAGAGAGAGAGAGAGAGAGAGAGAGAAGAGAGAGAAGAGACCATCCTCACATGGGAATTTGAGTAGTAAAGTAATGGTGTGACTAGATATATCTAACCACCAAGTTTGTGTTTCTGGACTCTAACTTAGGACTCTCTACATACTAGGAAACATAAGGAAAAATTTTAGCCCAAACTTTAGTTTTCATCTGCTTTCTATAGATGATTTCAAATTGATAACTTTTAGTGAAAACAAACAAAATACCCCATCTTTCCAGAAGCATGTTGTGTTGTGATCTATGAGGTCAATCTAATGTGAGCTTTGTATATGACCTTTAACCATCCCTTTACTGTTTCCATTTCTTTCTTTCCTTTACTTTTCTTTCTTTCCCTTTTTTTTTTGGTTTATTTTTCCTAGGTAGACATTATACCTTAAGTGTTAAGACTCATGACTACATAACATAACTGTCCTCTGAGAGGCTCTACCCAGCAGCTGACCAAAATGGATACAGACACCCACAGCCAAAGATTAAACTCAGGGAGCTTGAACGGTCTTGAGGAAGAGTAGTGGAAAGGATTGAAGGACCTAAAGAGAATAGGGAGTCCACAGGAAGACCAATAGAGTCAAATAACCTGTACCCTTTGGGGTTCCCAGGGACAGAACCACCAACCGAAGGACATACATGGGCTGGAGGTAGACTTCCTGAACATATGTAGCTTATGTGGAGCTTGGTCTTCATACAGGTTCCCCAACAACTAAGAGAGGGGGATGTCCCTAAAACTGTTGCCTGTCTGTGGGTCCAGTTCCCTTAATTGAGTTGTCTTGTATGACTTCAGTCAGAAAGGCTATGCCTAGTCCTGCAGTAATTTGATGTGGCAGGATGGGTTCATACCCAGGTTGTCTTCTACCCTCTCAGAGGAGAAGATAGTGGGGATGGGGCAGCGGATCCATGAGAGGGAGACTGAGAGGAAGTGGGAGCTACGATCTGTATGTAAAGTAAATTAATTAATGAAATAAAATCTCATGAGTACAATTAACTTGTAGATGGACTGTTTATTTCTTAAAACCTACTATTACCGTTATTTTATATCAAATGAATAATGTATAGATGGTATTAAAAATTTTGATAGAAGAATATCTCATACATTGGTATGAATGCCCAATCAGCATACTCATGAGCCACAAATGATCAAGAACTCTGTATGTAAATGGAATTTCTAGATTTTGGCTTAGCAGATGCAGAGATGCAGCATTGTGTTGATCTCTGCAATCCTGAGCTAAGAGGCCTTGGGACAAACCTCTGCCTGTTTAATACCAGCTTTCCTCTTGGTAAACATACTGTCCATTTTGAAGATGACAAAATCCAAAGTAACTTTATTTTAAATGTAATAGTGAAAATAAGCTAAGCCATAGGGCATCTAGGTTTAGTCTGGGATCGTCCTGAGTAACTCCAGAACCTATAGCCTTTTTTTCTTTCCAGGTGCGAATCCCATGGAATGTGGCATTAGAGGCATGCTTTGGTAACCTATATTTTTACAAACCAGCTGTGGAGTAATTAGTGAATCATTTTAGGACATTACATAGTAATTGCTAAAATGAGTAAGGCTCTTTCCCTTCCAATATCCAATCCCTTAACTTATCATTTCATACTTTCATAACTTAAATACAGATTACACAAAGTTTGATTCACTAACATGCTCATTTAGTTGAAGATGAATTTTATTTCTGAGAGATTTTCATGAGTTTTCCCTGATCTTATGCAACCATGATGACACAGGACCATTCTTGTTTCAAAGCATAAAAAGTGAGGGGTGTGGTTGAGAAAGGAGAGGGCAGAGGAGGAGCAAAACGATGAAGGGAGGAGAGATGTCATGCTATAGTAGGGGAGGGGAAATGAATGATTTGTTTAGCCTAGGATTCTATCTTGGAAATAAAAGATCTACCTTACAAAACCTCATTAAAACCTAAATACTTTTTTTCAAATCTATCGATGGCTTTCTCCTCTACGGAAGATAAACTTCATCATGTCTCTACACAAAGCAATAGTCCAGGTAGACAGAACAAGATAACTATGTAGTTTTTAAAAAATCACTACTATTTAAGAATCATATTTTACTGAAAACTGCTAGCATTTTTTTTTTACACAAAACATTCCCAGTATCTGACTGTGTGTTCCTACAACCCAGATAACATCATTATTCATCTCCAAAGATAAGAAAATGTTACTACATTTTTGAGAGCAAAAAGGGATAGGGGAGGCATCTGACTGATAAAATAGTCAAACAGTGCTTGATAACAATTTATTTCTGACCTTTCAATGCCTTCTGCTCCTAATGATTTTCTGTCATTTCTGTCTAGTCCAGACATGAAGTTAGGTCTCAGAGGTACTTAGTTTTATGTTGCCACTTAACTTTCAACTTCCATTTTCAGCACAGAAAGGTAAATCAGTAACTGTCACTCTGGCTTCTCAAGGTTTGTCAGGCACCCAAAAGGGATTATGACATAGATCTGAAGGGGATTTCATGTGACTTTTACTTTAATTTTGACATAATCATGGAAATGCCTTAGGACTCTAGGAACTTAATTATCCTGAAAGTTAACCTCCCTCTCTCTTCCTTTGCTTGGGTTTCTGGTTCACTACACCAATCCTTTGTCTTCCCTGACTTACCAAGAAGTAGTTAAGGAAGAAAGAAGGGAGAAAGTAGAGGCATTTACGGTGAGATGTATGCTTGCTTGATAACTGTCTCTTTTCTCTAATATTCTTTTTCCTTTGTATTTTATATGCAAACAGAAGACAAGTAACTGTCACTTTGGTGCCCTTGCAGAACCCTCTGCACAGGTAGTGTTTCTACCTTTATTTCAAAATATTTTTGAGTCCAATTTTTAGTTTGACAAAGGGAACCCTGAGGGATAAGAATCCACCCAGAGATCCTTTGAAGAAAATGAGAAAAACAAGTCTTGGGGAATCATCTGTATAGAGTTACTAGCTTTAGATCATAAAACCTTTTATGTTTTGTACTATAGTCATTCAGATAGATTGGTCTATATAAATGTGGACATGGATTTTTGTCTGTATAAGTCAAATTTTCTTTCTTATATTGAAGCTGACACAAACTAGCTTAAACCAGGACCCTTTTAGGCTTGGCTGGATTTAGGAAAAAAGAAGTGGGCTAACTCTTGTATAACAATTTCATCCTGGATTAAAAGAGTCCATGCTGTAGAGAAACTCCTCAAATAGAAAGGTTAAAAACTCAAAATAGTCCTAGGAAGTTCCTAAAACTGACTAGATTCCCTATGCCACTCTCTGCCAGAATAAGCAATGAAAGTTGAACATCCTTCTCAGAGTAGTGGAGTGAAATTGCAAGGAAGACTTTCAGACAAGCCAAGCTATAATGAAGGATTTGAGACTTAAGAGTTGCCTGTAAGAAGTAGAAACCTGCTGAACAGCCTTGAAAGGCATAGACTAATGGAGGCACCTGGAAATGACACTCTGCAATCTGTTAAGTTTCCTGAAGGCTGTGCAGTGTGATCCAGGTACCCAGCACTGTGAAGAGTCAGTGTGCTGGAGGGGACTGTGGTGATGCAGCTGTCTTTGAAGTACTTTTGCTCCTATACATAACTGCTTACCCATATTTCTATAAGTAACCTCTCAAAAACTCATTGGTTTATTAAATTAGACTTTGATGGTATCTGTATATCAGTCTGTTGTGGGTTCCCTATCTAAAGTGAGAAGTTATGTGTGTTGTATATTCCCAGGAAAAGTGCTGTCATACAATGCTCCCCATCCTCTGCTCTTCAACATTTTCTCTCTCGTGACCTCTCCTTGTTTTGTCTCTGCATCTTTCTTGGTGTTGCCTTTGTTCTCTCTAGCTGAGGGTAGGATAGTTTCATGTAATAGGAAACAAAGATATAAGCATCCATAGTCCTACTGCCCATGTACAGTGTTCTGGCAAAGCACCTAATCTGTCCATGGAAATTTCTATGCTCATCCTTGACCTAGTTACATAGATAAGATGTTGGGAGTCCAGACTAAGTTCCATCTTTCCTGGCATGTCATCTATTTATGGTCCAAACCTGGACTGATGGTTTACTATATTAAATGAGGAAAGAACAAAATAGAAAGGAAATTGCTATTTCACTTGTAGTGGAAATTTTCCCCGAAGTTGGGAGGAGCTAAGGTGGGAAGAGTAAGGAGAGGAAGAAGAGAAGGAAGAGGAGGAGTGAGATAGACAGAAATGTAGGAGAATGGAGAATCATGCTTGTATCCGGAGCAGTCTTGGGTAACAACTTATATCTAGGTTAGTTAATTGGGAAACACCTCTAATGGTGTGAGCATCTTGTTTAGTAACCATTACCAAACATATAAAGCCTTTGGTTAATCATTAAGCATTCGAGTCTCATTTTATACCTTGTACTGCATGGATGGTGGGATGGTCTGGGCTCAGCCCGCCTTGTGGAGACAGCGTGAAAGATTGGCAGAGCCATCTCTCACGCTGGCATCTCGTGAGTGGCAGGACCGGTGTTTCTGGCTGGCCATTTCTAGCTGCAGTGTGCACGTGGCCTCTGGCTGTGGAACATGGTGGCAGAGCTAAGCAGAGCCGCCACATAGATAGTTGGCCTATCCAGTGGCCTTTTAAAAACAATTACCGCAACATATACTTAAAGAATTGGGGGTGCAAAACAGCATGTGGAAAAAGCTACCTATATTCAAATATAGATCTTGATCTATTTCTGTGCATACTGAGAGCCAAACAATCAATATACATATAGGATACGTTTTATTTTCTTCAACTATTTCATACCGTGTATGCATATAATCTTAGTGTATTTTTAAACATACTTGTTGACTGTATTCTATGGCACAGATAAGGTAAATTGAACTAGTTCTTATTTAAAATTTCCATTTTCATGTTATTTATTTACTGATGAATATGCTTGTAATACATTGGGCGTGTGGAGGTCTAAGAACAACATGCAAAGGTGAGTTTTCTCCTTCCCCCATATCCGTCCTGTGGATCAAAGGCTGAGTGCCAGCGCCAGCTGAACCAACTCTTGATCTTATTTCTTATTCTGTTATCACTTGATACATAAAACATTTATTGAATAATTTTTCATCATATCAATAGAAAATGGTTCCAGGGCCTTCTTTTTATTTAAGTGTACTTTGCATTTCTATCATTTTACAGGTATCATTAAAAAAAATTCTCCAGCAGATGTATTGCCTTTGTTTTTAGGAAAACATTATGAAAGAATTAGGTATCTTGTTTAGGATAATTTGTGCTCATTTATCATGATTCCAAATAATTGTTTGTAACAAAATGATAAAAAATTTATCAACTATGCATATATGTATATGTAATGAGGAGTTATTGCCCTTATTTCTAGAACTTCATTGATACATTGTTAACACAATAATCAATGACTATTATTGTTCTTTGTGAGATTCTGAGAGTAGATTTAGAGAACTTACAAATCTGAAGCATACTTTGCCTGAGGCTGTCAAATGTCAAAATAATAACTAGAACATTTACATATTTATCTACCTGTCTATTATCTATTCATCTGTCCATAATTTCTGAAATACATTTTATGGTATTTATACATATACCAACTAATGTTATATAGAAGGTATTTGAATTTTGTTTCTTCCAGATTCTCACAGAGTGCAGGGTTGATATTACTAGCTGTATGGCTCATGGTGAGTTCCAGTTATAATGGGGACAGCAGGCTTCTATACTTTGGGTTAACAGGAGGCCCAATACCAGCAGAGATTTTCTAACTCTGCATTTAAAAATCTCTTGAATAGCTATTATGTCTTCCTAGAGCCATTTAAGTGTTAGCACCAAATCGAGTGGAAAAGTTTCATTTAAATAATTTAAGGTTTTGATCGATGTTCTTCCTTTGGCCATAATAAATACTATTATTAATTTCAAGAGAAAAAAGGATCCCAATATTGTGATGTTTTCTTTGCTTTCATCCCAAAAGTGTTTTTGAAAAGCATTAGAGGAGCGGATTTCCCCCTCTGGTTTGGCTCCTCAGATATCCCACCTGTGGTCCTTGCACTGAAGCCCCCACCCTTTGTGTATGGGACTGTTTACCTGCCCCTGCGGTGTGGCATCCTGTGGTGGGAAGGCTTAGTCTTCTCAAACAGGCTTATTGATCAGCAGGGATTGCTCACTCAAGTGTAAGGACATTCTCATTCTTTCCCTTGGGTTTTCCTTTCTGAGAAAACCCATAGGAAGAATTCTTTTACCCCTCTTATTGTGTCTCCAATCAATCTTTCATTTGATATGATATGAAAACTGGGGGGGAGGGTCATTTTAAGACTCCCACTGAGCCCAGAACTTTAAGTACACTAGATTCTCTTCATTGTTTGTAAAATTCCTTTCTGTTTTCAAGAGAAAAGGTTTGAGTCCTTGTTCGTTTCTTGGCTTCGAAATGAACATTCAAATATCACTACTTCTGACTATAAATGTCATGTGAACAGAGTGGTTTCTTGGTTTCTCTCCAACATTTGATCTTTATAATTTCAAAATGGTAATCAGAATTTGATATCTCTAGGTAGTTTCAAATGTTTGAATAATACCAATTATTTTCTATTATTGTAGAAACTAATAATTCTATACTTGGAAGTAATATATGAGTTATCTATCCCATGCTCTGTTCTTAATGTTTTGGACTTCATACTCACCAATATAGTATTTACTGGATCCTTTCATTACAAAACTGAAGTTGCATGCCATACCTTAGACAAGATATTTTTTTCCCCTTGAGGAGAACTTTTAAGGTAACTGTTTACTCCTGACAACACTGAAGGGAGAAGAGGAAGTGAACAACAGAAGGACAGTGGATAAACTCAGCTGGCACTGAGGACAAGGACAAACAGGAAGTAACATGCTTTGATAAATGTGCAGTGAAACATTTTTCTTCAGAGGAAACAGTGCAGAAAGTGGCTGGATGCCAAGAACATCTGTGTTCATGGTATCCCAAAAGCGTAGGCGGAGCAGATGTGCAAGTACATAGCAATAAACCTGGCACAATTCCTAACAACATGGGGGAGGGATCTAGTTTTGTGCAGAAGGACCTGTGATGCCCAGAAAAATGAAAAAATGCTGGGGAATGCCTGAGCATTATTAGCTTTGTATAGAAATATTCTAAAAACACCCAACAGAATGAGGACAGCGTATTCATGAGAGAGAAGGGAACACTACCTATTGCAAACAATGGAGAAGACAACTCAGGAAATATATTGTGTGTGCCTCTGACAATACAATTACATCTGAGTCTAAATATGGCCTGTAAAGAAAAAAGATTCTATTTATTTTTAATATTTGCTTCTTCTTATACTCCCTGTACAATTGTAAACTCATTCAAGGACAGAACATAATCATAGCTTCACTGAAAAGTCCATACTTTTCATGGGTACAACCAATAGTTCTAAGGATGTCTGGGCAAAAGTACTTATAAAATAGAATAAACTCTGAAATCCAATTTAGGAGGAGCCATATGATAGCAGTTATTCGTCCCATATTCCAATATCTCAAGAAAATTTATTTTAAAAAGTAAATATCTAGGATGGCCACAGTAGTTGGCACAGTTTTCGTGTATTCTAAATGTAGTTAGAATAAATACACTCCATAACTAGGAAACAAGATGTCCATTGTGTGTGTGTATGTGTGTGTATGTATGTGTGTATGTATGTGTGTACATTTCTCTATATAACTAGATTGTTGTTAGCTGTTTTGTGGATTCGATTTACAATTCTTAATAGAATATGGTTTGGCTAGTTGTTTTTTTCTTGGTAAAAAATGAATTGGGCTATCTTGGTAGGTCTCTTAGCTCTTCCTTTTCATTACTGCCTATACTGTGGATATTACACTGTGCAGCAGCTTTAGGATGATTATGTAGTGATGATTATAATGATGAAGACAGACAATATGAACACAGCAGAGCAGAAGGCTCTTCTCATTTTCTGATGGACACTGTATCAGTACAGGCGTACTACTATGTTTGGAGTTTTGCTAATTTATAAGAGAGAAATAAAAATTAATTTAAGCAACTTTTAGTTAGTGTTTGGTAGCTATTTTGTGCCAAGCGATTATTTCCTATTGAGAATACAACTGTAATCTCTTTATTGTGTTTTCCTTATTTAAGAAGAGCATCAGAATTATCAAATATATTATCAGCATCAAACACCCTTAAATTCTTCAAAAGACAAAGCTGTAAAGAGTAGGAGAAATGCAATTGTAATAACTAAATTCCTAAGAACGATTATCTTGTTAGACCAAAGTATAGTGTGGATGCTTCACATATTTCTTTCTAACACCAATGAATGAAATGGATACATGAGATGATCCAGAGAATGAGAACAGGATGGTGATGAGCTTGAAAAACAAAACTGGAACAATTATAATAAATGCAGCCAGTTCAGCATGGACAATCAAAAAACAGAAACTGAACAAAATTTTATAAGTATGATGCTTTGATTTTCAATTACTTGAAACGGTTTTAAATACAGGACATAAACTTACTGTGTCCTCCAAATTTTAATACTAAGAAAGGTAAATGATATGGTTGGAAGGATTACTCATAGGTGATACAATAATATTTCTTGAAATATAAACCATCTAATAAGGCATATGATCAGATACCTTTTAAGACAAGTAATCTCCAGGATAAACCTTTGCCATAGGGAATTTTATCTTCAAAGTTTGGAGATCCAGTGCATGCTTTACATCTATGAAGTAAGCACATGTATTGTGTTATGCACAAATCTCTTTAGAATTTAAAGTTTTACATAGTTGGAATATATGTGGACTTACCATTGTTCTCCAGTTTTATTGACTTTCATTGGTCTGTAGAATGAAGTGTCTACCTGTGTGAGAGAAAAAAATACAAGCTAGATAACTAAAAAGGAGTGATGTTGGCACCTCATATTGGCAAAGTTGACTACTTGGCTAAACAGAACACAGGCTCAGAATGCTTATTGAAAGACCAAAGATATTAATTTTGTCTGGTGTCAATCAGTGCTTCCATATGTCCATCAAGGAGATTAGAACTTAGAAAAAGATACAATCAAGCTTCTTTTACCCTATTTAGCGAATGTGAAGCATAGCTTAGGTTACTGCATCTTGTCTTAGCAAATGATTCAAAGGGTTACTTATGCTTTCAAAATGTAATCCTCTGAAACAATTCTAGCATCCATTTTTTGCTATTGTGAACTGACTATTATTTGGTTTTCTGTCAACCAGACAAGATGTCAAGTCATGTTTCCTAGCTTCCAATTGTTGCATATTATCTATCCCCTGGTGAACTTCTTTTCCACATGTTCATATTTAAGTAAGAATAGAAGCGAATACATAAACTTGAATGCCTGAATTGTTTTTTAAAGGCCAATTCAGAATATTTTAAAAAGTATTTTAGTCTGTCAAATGTGAATTGACACACACAATATTTTGCTCACAGTAAGCTAAAAAATCTTTAGTAATATGAACTTTTTATGTGACTTAGCAACTAACAATTCAAAAATGTAAACCTGACTGCTTTGTAATAAATGTTTTTGGAAACATATTTGAACTCTATTCTTTACCCAGCAAACTTGGAAATGAATGTCTTGGGCATTATCTTTTCTTTACGTGGCAAACATAGCTGTAGACAACATTTCCACTTGTCTGAAGAGTGTCTTTTTTTTGATAAAACTTCCCTCATTTCTCATTAGAAAAGTAATGCTTTTGAAAAGGGACCCTGAAAGAATTTAAAGCTCCTTATCACGGGGTTGGTTTCTCATTAAGGCCCATTTTCCCTGTATTTGTTAAGGGTATTCTTTATGTTGGGGTAAATAATTCCATTTTATTGAAATCCAGATTTGACATTTAAGAATAGCCCATTTTTGATTTCTCAGGATCATGTAGCCTTGTCACAGATATGCCAAGAAATGCACTAGAATATGCAGATTAGGCAGTTACAGTAATTAACATATGCATCATTCAAAGTAGAAACTAATGTTCTGCAGTTTTGTTCAGCTATAACTGGAAAGTGCTGAAATTTCAAGCATAGTTATAAGTACCACTGTTATATGTACAGCAAAATATATCTCAAAAGAATGCAAAAGCAATGATAAATTTAACAATTAAAAAAAAAACCCAATTGCTATACATCCATTGTTTTCTACAACTAGCTGCTGGGAGTTTTTGTTATGTGTGCAAGTGGATCAGTTTATTGGGAACTGATGAATAACTTTTTATGAATGACTGACAAATAGGGAACCAAAAAGTAAAATAGCTTCTTAAGGTGTAGACTAGGATAAGGGGTGATCTGGGTGTGAACAGAGGCCATGGAGGAGAGTACGAAGGAAGGAAGTGTATTGAGCCACTAAGTTACGTGTATCATATACTAATCTCAGCATCCTACTTGGTAATCTGTGACAGTGACCTTGTTTCCATTCTAATATTTGTGCAAATAAAACTTTCCAGTTTTCCAGATGTGTCTGTGCCTTTGTAAGAATGCTGAGTTTTTAGCATTAATTTTTTAACTTGAACAGTTTGTCACTGATTTATAAAGGGAAAGCCAAGACCTAGTGAGATGAAGGAACACTTCATGATTTCAAAGCCTATTTGAAATTGAGGATCATTTTTGATGCTGTTAAACATCTAAGTAGAAATGTTTAAGTAGGCATTTGGATGTCAAGTCCAGAGTGAAGCAAGACAAGGACAGAAGGTAGCAATTTGGGAGATTCCATACTAAAAACTGTAATTAAGCCTTGTTTCTTGAGATCACTGTAGGTAAGGATACCCACAGAATGCAAACCATGACTTTTAGCTCTTTCAGTCTGTCACAAAATGATGATGCCATCTGCATGAAATGTAATAATGACTTAACTAAAATGGAATTCTTATAAGGAACACGTGAATTTAATTTAAAAATATACTCTTTTCTTTCCTTCTATTTTTTCCCGAAAGAGACACATAAAGTAGGTAAATCACACTGGTTCAACTCTTATATAAAAGGATTCAGGGTGGATTTTTGGCATTAAAGATTTGCTTTTGGCATGTCAAAGGTGTTAACTAAAAGTAACTGTGATGAGGACAACAACAGACAGGTGAGGTAGCATAATTGCAGGGACACCGTACATCTAGAAAACTGAAAAGTTGTATTTCACAAAGATTAGAGACAGCAAAATAACAAAAACGTCCCAACATGTTCCATGACTTTGTAAGACCTCAGTATGTCGAAACATAAGCCAATTCTCTGCTTAGATGTGAGACCTCTTTATAAAATGTCTTTCTTCCTGGTGTATCACATGCAACTAGAGAAACAATGGAGGAATGAGAGAAGGTAAATGAAACAAAATAAGGCAAATACCTCTTTATTCTGTAAGATGTGGATAGATAAGTTATGGCAATGCTATGTGGAATAAGAGAATTTTAATCATATATCTGAATGAGTCAATTAAAAAGGATAGTAAATGATTACTTCCAATATTACCAAAGAAGCAAACATATTTAAACACACACACACACACACACACACACACACACACACACACACACACACTCACAGAGAGGGGGGGGGAGTTGAATTTAAAGAAATGCTTTCTAGAAGAAATTGTTACTTAACAAAGTTAAAATAGCAGGCATAATAGGAAAGTGATCCCAAAGGTTCCCGGCAGATTATACAGAACAGAACAGGAATATATCCTGAATAATTTCCCTGCCTTTGTCCACCTTCACGAGATCTATTCTTGGGTATTTCTCTCCAATCCTTCACTCTGGATGTAGGTATTTTTCCCATTAACAATCAACTATTTTCTTCTAAGAAACTGTGTCTTAGAAGCCAGGTAAGTGGACAGAGAGGTTCTTGGAGCAAGACCATAGTGTTTTAGGTCTTAGATCTTCCTGGTTGTTTGTGCCTTAAGTTTTTAAGTTTAAAGGAAAGAAGGATGGTTGACTCTTGTATCTTAAACCCAAGCTTTCAGGTTTCACTAGTTCCAAGAGCAACTCATGACAGATGTCTCCTGGTATGCTCCTTCACAGTGGTTTGCCTTGAGGCAAATTAATGTGATTCTGGAATTGAAGGTGCTAGGCAAGAAAGAACTAGGAAATAAAGTCAAGACTACAAGAATAACCTGAAGGCTACTTATGTGTAGACTTGGCTCTTCTGGTTCTTCTCAGGCTCCCATCTGTGCTTACTTTTCTACTGTGTGTTACTGGACTCATGAAAACTCCACTTTAGCTATGTGTGCTGACAGACTTGTTAATCCGTGCCACATTTTGGAGGCTGAGGCATGAATTTGAGGATGGCTATATGAATTTGAGCTTGGGCTATATAACAGCAACTTGACTCAGAAAACCAAACAAAGAAACAAACACACCAAAATACATAGTAATATAACACAACATAAAAAAATACATCCTTTATTTCAAATATGCTCTAATAGGTATATTTTATATAATATTAAGTTTCCTAGCCTTAGTACTTAATCATGCCATAATTTTTGCCTGAATGTTTACATGCCTTCTTACTGCCCACAAGGTCTAAACCTACTATTAATACAGTGAATGTTTTAAAGTTTTTAATCTTAGTCCATGAGTCCAGCCTTGCTGCTGTCTTTGTTGATCCAAAAGGCTTTGAATACACCATGTATTCTACAGCTATCATGAATTTGCTAGTGGTGTTCTTTCTGCTTGTATTTCTTTCTTCCTTTATGCTTTGTCTTACATATTCTTTAGGTTTAGTCACAGCTATCTTCTTATTGAAGTGCTTTTGTGTCTATATTGATATTTCATTTAATTTTTTTATATCAATTATAAAATAGGACTTCTTTTCTTCTACCCTTTGTTTCAGTTTAATACATACTGTAAAAGGACCCATTTTATCCTGGACTTTGTTCTATGTGGTTGAATCATGGAAAAGAACACATAAGTTTTTCATGGGCAAAATCAAGGAATGAGGTCTTCACGGGCCTTTTGTTGTGTATGTTCAATATGAAGACAGTATTAAATACCCCAAGAAATGGAAGTGGATATAGAAACAAAAAGAGATTTGACTGACAAATGATGCAGGGGTAATTTCTTAGAGAGAGTAACTTATTATATTGTAGACACAAAGAGCTGTAAAACAGCAATAGCATATTTGCAAGTGAGGAGAGGGGAGATAAACAGGAGTTACAATTGGCTGAGGGAACAGCCAGAGAATGACCTAGAATCCACTCAAATCAAAAGAAGATAAGAAAAGTTTTAGGCATTAGAAATGAGGATATAACTACCATTTTTATAGAGAGAGGCTTGTTAGCTCTTTGGGCAAGAACACTTATTAGAGATGGAGAAATCTTTAATTTCAGAATACCTTATGGAAAGTCACCTGAAGGAGACAAAGGGGTAAGATTAAATGACACTACAGAGGAAAATGAAATAGAAATAAGGGTGACATATTTAACATAAAGGAGAAATGATCAGAAAACTGTATCTTGAAAAAAGTGTATGTGCTCACGTCAAATTCATCATATTTGAGGATTTCCATGTTGTTATAACCAGCGGACATCTTGAATATGTGTTCTCAGGCTCAAATCTTTTTATAATGCACTGAGTATCCTCCATGCTTAAAACACATTTTGACAATTTATTCTTACCTTGTTCAATCTTAATATCATGCTATCTTTAGAGTAACTTTGTTATTCTCTCAAGAAATACTGAGTGCCTAATGTGTGGTAGATTCTGTCTGAGTAAAGGCAAGCCAGATTTCTCATTGGTAAATTGTAGAGTCTGGTAGGAGGAACACATAGAATATTCTAGCTTAAAACGGAAGGTGCTGTTTCAGAGCACTTTGTGTGTTAAGAAACATGGCACCGTGATATTCTGATTTCATCTATTGGTTTCAATGCTGGTTTACCATTTAATAATTTTCAGTGAAGTTATTAGCTATATTTTTGGGTAATAACATTTGTTGCATTTGATTCCCCTGCTGAAATAAAAAAATGTACAAACTATTCCATATGGTACATAAGATGGTGTCAGGCACATGCTGAACACAGTACTGTTACCTCTTTTCTGAGAGTATTTGAACTGTTACAATGCTGTTATATATTACAGAGCACGAGGTGACACACTCAGATAAGACATAGCATGAAAACCATCACATTCATATCTCACAGCTCTAGAGGCTGCTGAATCAAAGATTGAAGTTCCTGGAAGCCCTGTGTTTGGTGAAGACTTTCTTCTTTTCTTCTTTCTTTCTAGAAGACAGTGTATTGATGTGACCTTGCAGTATGGAAGGGGTAAGGCACTTCTCTTCAAGCTATTTTCCTAGAAGTGCCCTAATTTTATTCATGAGACCGTGTACTATAACTTAATTCATTTTGCAAAAAGAAGATATCACTTGCTAATAGTATCACTCTGATGTTAAACATCTCAAAACATATTTCAGAAAGGAAGGTTGTGAAAATTCAGGCATGAAACATAGCAGTCATTGCATCATTGCCATTATGATTACAGTGAGACAAAGCGCTAGTACTGCAAGTTATCCTCTTAATAACCAAAAGCATCCACCTCTCACTTCCCCTTCAATGGCTTTTATGGCCTGGATCAAAAAAAAAATTCTAAAACTGGTGGCATGAGGATGACAAGATTCAATTATTAATTGTAGTCTGAGTATTACATATTTGAAAAACCAAGAAAGAAATCTTTTATGGCATCCATTCTTATTCTCACACTCATCCTTTCATCTACTCATATATCAAACATTCCTTGAATAAATAAAGCTAGATGCTTAGGGAATCAAAAGATTAATTATCACTACTTACTGATTGGTCTCCTATGACCTAAGGTTGACAGAGAGCTGTAAGAGTGAGAGAAGCTATGCGATTGAGAGTATACTGAGTGACATTAGGGCACAAGGCTGTGAACGTCCATCAAGTTGGGAGATAGGCAAAGGTGCATGGCAGACAGAAGAGCCAGCTCCTGGGTTCTCTTTCTTCTCTCATGCCAACTTCACTCCTATGGCTGGCACTTGTCTGATGATTATGCTCTAGAGATGGGCTGAGAAATTTCTTATGGCATTCTATTAATCATCATATAATTCTATTTTGGAAATAAACAGAACAATGATCAGACTTTTGTGATTGATTGTAATAGCTGCACATAGTGCCTTTGGCAACTGAATATTAGTCTATTCATTTAGTTGATCAGCATGCCTGTCTTATCAAAGAAGCTCGTAAAACTCTTCTGCTTATAAATGTTTATATGTTAACACATTGCTTCCCTTAAGCCTGCTTCTTCTCCTTTAAGAAACAATTATTATTGTACCTTCCTCCTTTGACTCTCTGCTGTCAGGGTCACAGCTAATCCTCTTCTCCTGCTGCCATTTTCAACAAAAACAGAAATGTCATTTAAAAAAAAAAAACACCCTAGAATCATAAATCACAGAAACAGGGGAAAACAATATATTGTATAGTACTATTCTTGAGGAGATATGAACAAACACCTACTCAACCCAGATAGAGAAACAATGATGGCTAAATAAAGGATTCCAAAGATGAAGTTGGGGAATCAGTGAGTTTTATTTGGGTAACTTACAGGAGTATGGGGAAGGTTATTTACAGGAACAGAGATGACTCAAGACAGCTAAATTACCAAAAGTCTACTTCAGCATCAGTGACAGCTGCAAAAGCTTACAGCATAGCTTGCAGGCAGCGCAGCAGGTTGGAGAGTGTTTCTTTCAGGAAGTTCTGCTGCTCTCTGCCTCTTCCAGGTAGTTGATCTGGTCTGTGCATTTTCTAGGCAACTTTGTCTGATAGTGTCTGTTTGCAGTCCCTACTGCATATACAAGCTTAGGGAGGAAGAAGCCTAGTAAATGTGTTACTTTCAAGGACTTCTTGAAGTCTTATATATATTTTCTCCTGAGCTTGATGAATTCCCCTGCAAGATAGAATGTTTCCCCTCCATTTAGAACACCCTGAATCTTGAGGTGGTTTTCTCCATAACAGAATGTTTTATCTCTGAGGAAATTGTTACACAACAGACCATGGGGTAATATACTCGATATGACATGCTGTTTCAATGTATATAATACAATGACAGAATGTGGCAAGAAAAGAAAAGAAAGAAAAAGCATTTGAGAGCAAACTAAGCAAGAACCATTCAAGCAGGTTCTGAGACATGGTCTTTTTATATGTTCATCTTGTAAATTTCTGCCAGCATAAGGTAAATTAACAATAGAAAGCTAATATTTTCCTATTTGATTAAGAAAATCTATTTGTTTTTAGCAATGAGGATTTATTTTACAGCTATGTACAAAGTAGGGAGTAGAACACTATAATGACTGGATTTGCAAGTGTCATTGTTGATAAAAAACAGAACAGAAATACTATTTTAAGAAATTGAAGAAGGCAATAGCAATGGTCATGTGGGAAAGCAAGCAAGAATACTCTTTGAAGTAATAAACTTCTTAGTAATAACATTTTCAGAGCAGTTTATGATTTATTAAATTTGAATAGGTAGAATGTTTGACATTTTAAGAGGGTAAATATAGAAAAAGTAGAGGATATAATGAGGGCAAATGCCTTGTGCTGGGATAAGAAGCAACTAGTATAAATATCTTTGGTAGAAATAAGGAATCGTCCACAAAATGTTTATAGAAGAGGAACACAGTAATGTCAATGTGTCTAAAGAGCTGTGGAACATTTGGGGCTAAGACTGTGAGGCAAGAGAAATAAGTGGCTCATTTATAGTTAGAGAGGCAGTCAAATACAAAAGAAAAGGAAGGTAAATGGAAAGGGGAAGGGAATAGAAACATACCTTGGGAAGCCCCAGATCTTTACATTTTCAAGCAAGAGAATGTCAAAGGAATAAAGCAATATAAAATCAAAGTGAAGCAGCTAGATTATAAACGGTGGAAAAGATGTCTGTGTATTGGTTTTTGCTACATCTACAGCCATTCCTTCCTTGGGCTCTCTTATATACGAGCTGATGCTGGCTCTGAGTCAACATGACAGCTGAATGAATTTCGATATGCGATTCATTTAGATTGGGGAGAAGCATAAATAAAGAAGTTGTAGAAAGACTCATAAGATGGAATGTTCATTGATGATCTCCGGGAAAGCAAAAGAAACAGGGTGCAAGGATCCACAGACTCCATGACTGTCACCAGCTTCAGGAAACAAGGGTAGACATGGGGTGTTTGGACAAGAGTGAATTTTCAAGGTTGTTTTGGCAACTTTGTTTGAATTATTATAAAGTATGTGGTCATTTCTAGATTGAAAAGTTAGTAGAGATTTTCAAGACTAAAATGTAACGATTGTCATTTGTTCAGTTAGAGATTTGGCAATGCTATAGGACATAATTTTTTAATTAATAAATGAGAGTTCTTTATCCCAACTTTCTGCTGTAAAACGAAGACTTGAGAGAATAAAGCAAAGAGCTCTGAACTTTCTTCCAGTTATGATGATGATAATGGTGGGGATCATGTTGATGATGGTGATGATGACGCAGAAAACACAAACTTCAGAATTTGCGTTTCCTGACACACTTCCTCTGCAACTGTAACTAATATTCTCTCTCAAATATCCCACTGAACACTCACTGAAATGCAGATAGCACATGTCTGTCTTTCCAAATGGCCTTGGAAAACATTTACAGATGCACAATATCTTACCGTAGTGATAGTTTAGTTTGTTGCAATTAATACATTATTTTAGGAGATTCAGAGCTAGAAGGTATAAAGGCTGATTTTCTTTCTTTGTCTTTTCCCCGGGAATGGTATTTCACATCATAAACGGGAAAACTTGACTGCATTTTTTAGTCACACAATTAAGGAGTTTTAGTATACTGTCAGCACTGAGCTATCATCTTCGTGGCCTGCCATTATTACGAAAGGTCAATGGTGGATTAATGTGCGATGAAATAACGTTGACGACGGTGACACAATGTCAGTGATTAGATGCTACACTGAGAAACATCCCGCCGATGAGATGTTGTATAACAAGATGACCTTGTAATGAAACAGTCAACAAAATACGGCTAAAACAAATGAGTTCGGTCTGTACACACACACACAGACACACAGACACAGACACACACACACTCTCACATGCCCTGAGAAGAAATATTGGGTACCTAATTGCTTTTTGATTTATATTGATAGAAAATCTTATTTTTTTTTTTTTAATTTCAAATCAGAGCCTGCTAGCACATTTAAATGCGGGAAAAGTTTCTCCTCTTTTTCTTTCTGGGACACTGCAGGTAGTCTCTTTCATCTCCCTGCTTCAGACTCTGTGGAATGTTGCAGAGCAGGTGATCCCGGCATCTCTGAGTCAAGAGAGCTAGTTCAATCAGTGCTTTTGCGCTTGCCACCTCTCCCACCTCCTTCCCAGTTGGAACAGTGAGCTCTCTCTGAAAGCTTCTGCAAATGATGACAAGGAGGAGAGAGTTCTCAGGGCGAGCAGCTGAGCTTTAATGCCAGTAAAACTGTTCCAAATGTAAAAACACATTTGAAAATCTAAATGGGTGCCCCTGAAACCACATCAATAGAACCTTTAATGATCTTCAGAATCGGTCTTTTTTTTTTTTTTTTTTTTTCTTCCAGTCAGTAGGAAGATTGTTTCAAATCTGTTTGTGCCTGAAGCACTTTTGATTGTGACAGTCTTCTCATTCATGGGCTAAACATGGCGTCCCACTGGAAGTGCCATCTAGGCTCACAGCAATACAATATGATATGAAAGTATAAACACAAGTCAGCACTGCTTTGCTCCTCGGAGATAACAAGTGCAACTAGATTTTCCAGACCACCTATTATGCCATAAAAATAAAAAGGAAAGTAAGACCTACTCTTTGTCAGTTGCCTGCTTCTGTGAGAACGGAATTTACCCCTTCAAAATGGGGCCTCGATTGTGGTACCTGGGCACTTGTTAATTTTTCTTTACAAGACAGATAGCTTATTAGCATCATTCTGAACTTCCCTTTGATTTTTATGATGTTTAATCATAATTTATTAAGCAATCAATAGGTATTTCCTTTATGATGTGTTTTTATTCTTAATTATGTGTGTGTCTATGTGTCTGTGTGTGGGTCTGTGCACGGGTCTTGACTCTGTAGAGGCTAGGAAAGAGAACTGGATCCTCTGGAACTGGAGTTGTGAGCAGTTTCCAGCAGAACAACGTACATACTGGGAACTGAACTTAGGTTGTTTGCAAGATGGCCCTCTTAACTCTGAGCTATATTTCCCATGGACAGTTCTATAATCTAACTTAGTTTTTCTTTTCTTCTTTCTTTTTTTTTTAAGTCTGTGCCCCAAATAAGGACTTAGCTGTAGCTAATGATCAGGATTGCTAGTGTACGCATTCGGATCTCAGATGCTTGTAGCCCTGTTCCTTGTGGTAATGGGCTGACGAGATAAAATAACCCTAGTTTTCTGTATAGATGGATATACTCTACCCTCATTATAGAACTATTTTCAAAAGCCAAGGATATTGAAAGTTTATAACAGTAATGTCAGCCCTCATGATTAAATCATGAGGCACATGAGTTTTTCGTTTAAATTTGATGTTCTCATGATCTCAATATTTTTCATGCAAATCTTGTTATTTCTGCATCCTTTCACACTCCAGCTTAAATTGCTTGTCAATCGCCTCGCTTTTCTTGAGTGTAGCACTTCTGAGCTTCTCCAATACGATTTTATACATCTATTTATATCTCCTTCTTTGGTATATTTTCCCTTAAAGAAGACACTGGTACAGCATTCCAAATCGCATTTAATGAAGTCTTTTGAATTGGGAACAGTGACTTTGGAGGCCAAAGGAGATGAGGCAAGAGGATTGGTTTAGCTAGCTAGCAGCTAGGTATGCAAAGGAAATGTAGGTTAAGAGAAGAGGCCTTTCTATTTTTTTTAATATTCATAACATTTCTAAACATTATAAGTAGAGTGCTTACACTGGGGTTGATTAGAGCTACGGCAAAGCCTCAGAGTAGCAGGGAGAGATAGGCAATATATTTCATGTTTAGTTAACAAAAAAGGGCATTTAAAATCATTCTTGCAAAATAACCCTTGGTAAGTCAAATCTTTCAATGCAACCCACTTTTCCTCATCACCCAAGTCTGCAGTCATTAAGATTTTAGCCTACACTAAGACTTTTTGAATGACTAGTACTTCTGATTTTCATACTCTTTCCTAGTATTGGATTTCATCTTACCTAATTAGTTAAGGATAAATGAATAGAGATAAATATTCCTCTACTACACCAGCTTTCCTCTTCTTACTAAAATTACAAAGCTTGTTCTGTGGAAATGGATAATTTTCTAGGCAAGTTTTGGTCCCATATTCCCCCAAGCCCATCAAAGCTCCATCTCCTATTCCATTGTGGAGCGTATCACCATGTATCTTGTAAAATCAGCGACTTTGCTTGCACAGGGCTGGAGTGTCACTGGTATAACAAGACATGCGATAATGTGCACTCATGTAGTTGAAGGCACTTCTAATTGATTATACATTTATTTGCCACACCACTATTCTCCTTGGAATATTGCTTAAGGAAAAAAAAACTGTTTGAATAATCACATACTGTTCTCAGGATTCCTGATGCTTGCTAATGAATACACCACAATGCTTTATTTCTCAAATATGTAACCTACTTATTGCTTTTTCTATGCATTTTGATATTCCGAAGGATCCTCTAGTGACAGAGCATTTTCAATCATTACTTCTCTTTCGTGGAATCAATTACCTCCTGATAGATTCTCTTTCCAAGTTTAAAATTGCATTTAAAAACTCATCTCTTTTCTGAATTCTAATTGGGTGTACTTTGAACTCTAGATTCTTTTAGTGAATATTTGTTTATGAATCTTTCTGTGATTTAAAGGGCTCGCTAACCCATTTCAGGATTGACAATAATATTTGATAAATAATACGTAATATCTTTGGGAAATTACATTTATAAGACAAAGATTCTATTATCAAAGCAGAGACCCAAACATCATACTGACAAAATTAAAATTGAGAGGTAATTATGTACTTTAAATAAATTTCTTTCACTCACTTGATTTGTTTAAAGTCATCTAAATGATAGAACTGTCTGTGAATGTCCATTTCTTATATGCAGAATCATAATAGTAGGACATTTATACCCTTTTATGACCAACTCATGACTTTTAAGTGGTTATTATTCAGCATACTTATCAATTTGCAGCACAACCAGGAAGTGAGAGAATAAGCAGAATAGCTCTCTATAATTCTAGTACTAACAGAGAACCCTGTCCTGTATAAACCACTGTCTTCATGAAAACAAAAAATCTCCTATATTAATGTCATTGGAGTAAGTGATTAAATTTAGATAGTAAAGTTACAGAGCATACATGCTCAGAGGGACAACTAAAATTCAACCTAGAGTTGTAAACAGTGAAAAAAATCTAAATATAAGAAATGGAATATTCAGTTCTATGTACAGATGAGCAATGTGGAAAAAATAAAAACTGTTACTCATAGGGACGTGATGTAATTAGCAACAGAATTGAGGTTGGAGGAAATGTAGAGAGATGACTTCCAAAAGGTTAGTATTTCTTCTCAAATGGCTGTTTATCTCATAAAGAATAAGGTTGAATGACTGGTTTTAGATGTATGGTTCTATTTACAGAAAAAATATTGGAATTTCATTCAAAGTCATTCCTCTCATTTGAAAATAACTCTTCTTACTTAGCAGATTTTGTTCCCCCCCTTTAGATACTGAGTAGGTAGATACAAAGAATATATAAAAGTTAAATGCAGGTCTGGCAAACTCCTACATCTTGAAATTACATGGAAAACAAACAAGAAAATACCTTGGAAAAATATGTAAGCCTTTCACATACAACTAGAGTCCAAGACTCCATCACAGACTTTCTCAGGGGTAAGAAGGAATGAGACACACTCAGCACATAAGGGAAAAGGGACCAGGCATACTCCACATAGGGCACAGAAGGAAGAGATGAAGCATTCTTAATTCTCTTTCCTTCTCTCATATCTAGTGTTTTCTCTGTGACATAATGCTGTGCCTATTCTGTTGGAAAGAGCCATGTTGGGAGAAGGAAAGGTTAAGGAGGCAGGAAATACAAAATTAACTATTTGGTGTTCTCAAAAGTTTTGCAAAATAGATTGTCAATGAATGTGTCTAACTGTAATTAATAAAATTGAAATTTTCCTAATGTTCAAGAATGTATGTTAATGATATAAATTAGCACCACCTTATTTGCTACCTTTGTACAATTGTGACCAAAATTCTTGACATCAACAATGGAAGATGGGTGTGATTTGCTTTGGGGTATGGCTTTAGAGGATCTCAGTCCATCATGAAAGATAAAGGAAGGGAAGGAGATGATCTTAGAATGGTAGTTCTCAATCCGTGGGTGGTGACCCCTTTGAGGTGGGGCTCAAATGAATCATTCACAGGGGTAATCTAAGATCATAAGAAAACACATACATTTACATTACTATTTATTTCCATAGAGGCTTGTTGGCCCAGCATAGGTGGATGATGCTAGAGCGGTGAGGCAGGAGTGGGTGGGTGGGTAGAGGAGCACCCACATAGAGGCAAAGAGGAGGGAGGGACTGAATAGGTGGTTTGCAGAGGTGATCCCAGGAAGGGTGATAACATTTGAAATGTAAATAAATAAAATAATCAATAAAAAAGAAAATTACAATTACAAAGTAGGAAAGGAAATAATTATGTTTGGGGGGGTCAGAATAACATGAGGAATTGTATTAAAGGGTTATATGATTAGAAAGCTGACAACTACTATCCTAGAGGTGTGTGTGTGTTTTCTTTTTCTTTTTTTTTTTTTTTTTTGTTGTTGTTTTGTTTTTTGTTTTTATCACAGAGGACCAGGATGCAGAGGGCAGCCAGACAAGGGGTCAGTCAATCATATTTACAAGTCTATTCCGAGTTACATAATCTGTCACCTAGGTCCCACACCCTAAGGTTTACACAGCCTCTCAAAAACACTCCCCCAAGCTGAGGTATAAATACGGACCTGTGCAGGATGTTTCAGATTCAAACCACAACATTATCTTTTAGAGGAACAATGGAATAGTTTCCTGTGCAAACCAGGGATTTAAAATTCAACCTTTTACATTCTAAATCATGTATCTGCTTTGACTGTTACATATTGGAATTTAATGGTATCAGATTATAGTGGAATCCAATTTGAAAAGGGAGGAGGGTATTTTTATGATTGGATGCCAGCACTGATCTACCATCTTTCTGAGGACTTTTAAGGCTGTCAAGTTAGATTTGATTATGGTTTGCTCATAAATCCATATCTATTTTCTACATAAAAGACATTCTATAGTGTATTTTTACAGGGGTTTAATGTATTTCTCTTCCTAAAATGAGATCATTTTTAAGGTTTTGGTATCACCAGAAATCAGTGAAAAGAAAGAAACTGGAATAAACACAGAGTCTAGAGGAAGAAAAGAAAGACACTCTTTTGTTAATTTTTCCAAACAGCATGCCGATATGAACATTCCAAAACCATATTCCAACTTTTTCTTTTTAACAACACAATTAAGATGAAAGAAATTCATGTGTGTAAGGGGTGTACTTTCAGGGTTCATGATACCTGCTAGGGAAACATCAAGCATCCTACTCAGTGGAAGAAATCAGAAAATAAAAATTAAAATAGAAGTTGAAAGAAAATGCTACCCCTTAGCAGAGATAACGTTTGGAAAGCTTGTATTTTGGTCTACTGGGGTATCCCTCCCATAGTAACAAAATGCTAAACCTAGTGTAAAAAGATGTGGAAACCTAAGAATTGGAAATGAGTAAACACTGGGCTTTTTCTAAAATCAAGTTAAGCAGCCTTAAGAAAGTTGTCCTGCTCAAAATACATATGGAAAAACCACAAACTTCTTTTAATAATTCCTTGGTAATTTAAATTTTTGTATTATTCTATTCCTTATTTTTAATCAACCAACGTATATTTCTCTTTAGAATTCTAAAATAAGTACACCCCTTGTCTACTACATCTTTAGAAATATACCAGTTATCTGATAGAATAATTATTATTATTTTTGTTTCTAGATTAAAAGTGAATGGCAGGGAGAAGGCTAGTAAGGGTGCTGGGAAGAAGGCCAGAGAAAATTGGAGTTAGCAATGTAAAATATGTGCTCCAGTTTGTGTAAGGAAGAGCAAAGGCGCTCTGTTTGGAATGGGTTGAAATCTCATTATTTCGAAAGAGGTACATTAACAACTGCAAAAGCTTTAGGAATTCCAGGTAATCAAGGACCTCAGAAGCTCAGCGAGCCAGCATGCTGCTTCCCACAAGCAGAGTTTTCATTTTCACATTAATAGCTTGGTTGAGAAGCTCTTGATAGAGTATCTTCTCCGGGAATGGAATTTGTCTGAAGATGAAATAAGCCTGGAAAAGTTAGAGTAGCCATAACTAAAGGCTGAAATGTACTTCCCTACTAGGCTTTTTAAACACCCCTTTCCCCTCTTTTTATTTTTTAATGCGGGAGAAACTTTGTTCTTACAATCTTTATATGTTTTTGCCAATCTAGCACTTTTATTGAGTTGTTGAGGACATGAAGTAAGAATGATTTTAGAATATATCTTGGCAACAGGATTTTCCCCTTTCGTTAAATATAAGGTATGAAGGCATAGAGGCCATGTGGCTGGTGTTCTGCCAGGTTTCCCTGAGCAGCTCTAGTCAGATAAATCAGTGATGCCCTTTACTCACTGTTCTCTGTTACTATGGAAGTCCCTGGTCTCAGTCCCAGGTAATGTGATTGCAGCTTTCCCTCTCTTCATTTCCACCTCTTAACTTGGTTCTTTGATCCTGGCCCTGCTACCTTTGCATATTTTCTGTCTTCCTTTTGTTATCAGGACACTTCAAGCATTGATTCTTGCTGGTGGCGAAGTGCAGTACAACCTGGAAACAAAAGTGCAGAATTTGAGACTGATGTAGGTAGAACGGGTAGCTCAGCAGAACCTTTAAACAAAACTCCCGAAATCCCAAAGGGAAAGGACATGAGGATGAGATGGGTAGGGAGTCCATCCAACGCGAAGAGGCATAAAGTCAAGGTGCAGCAGCATTTTCCTTGGAGTCCAATTCATTACAGCCTGGTATCCTATGCCATGCATATAGAAGAAAGGTTATTTAATTGTCTAAGGCTGAAAATTATCGTCAGGTAATTTATTTATATGTATGCACATATTTCTTCTTGTGACAAGGTCTCATATAGTCTAGGCTGGTTCGTCTCCAACCTTATATGGAGCCAAGAAAGGCTTTGACCATCTCTTTTTCCTGATACTGCCACCGTGTAAGTGCTGGGATTACAGGCATGGATCACCACACCTGGCTTTATGCAGGTCTGGAAACTGAACTCAGCGCTGCATGCATGGTCAGCAAGTACTCTATCCATTAAGCTACATTAATAATTTTCTTTACAATATTAAATGATTGTTAAATTAGGTCAAATTTATTTTCTGAGATGACGTAATGTACCAATTTTGAATTTTCTTATTTAATACTTAAGGGGAGAAAGATCTAAAACTTCAATATCTGATGGTAGATTTAATAAAGTTTGCACAAAGAAATTTAATAAACTACATGTCCAACCCTTTGTATTCATTTCTTTCTTTATTTCTTTTTTCCTGTGAACTCAACAAATCACAACTCAAAGTATTTTAGAAAAAAGCTACTTTTGTATTGAGCATGCATGGACTTTTCTTGTTACCACTATTTCTTAAATGTGTGTATAGTTTATTGTATTAGGTACTGTAAATTATATGGAGTTCATTTGACATGGGATAATAAACACAGGTTAAATGAAATATGCCATCATGATGAAGCAACTTTAAGATCAAGAGTTTTTATCTATATGTATTCTGGAACTAAGCTTGCATGTATGCCACAAAAAAGTGTATACTGTCTCATGGTTTTCTTATTTTTAAAGTAATCCGATAAAATCATTGTAGCTTCTAATAAATTTAATATTAAAATGTTGCATGGAAAATAATTTAAAATCTAAAGCTATAGATTTACTTCACTGTCTTCGCCCTTCTTACTGTACCTTGGTCATTCTCGACTCTTTTTAATTATTTCTTTTGAATATGTGTTTGTAATAAATTTCATATACATAGACATTACAGAATAATTAGTACAATCAAGTTATTTAATTTACCCATCATTTCACAACATTACCATCTGTATTTGTATTGAGAATACTTACCTACTTTCTTGGTTATTTTATACTAATTAAAAGAACAATTAATCAAGAGGTCATTACAATTCTACCTTAAATACACCAAATGCAAGCTCTCCCAATTGCATAAAACAAATTCAACTAGATATAAAGCCTCATGATTAACCTCAATGTAGTAATTGTGGGTTGACTTCAATTCCTGACTCTCACAAATATTAATGTCTCTTGGACAAAAAAAAAAGAGGAACAATAATTAAATAACATCATACATGCAGACATATGCAAAACATTCTATAACACTATACTTTGTGGGACTCATAAATTATGACATATATTATGATGCAGATAAGACTCAATAACTACATGATAATTAAGATAACTTCTTATATTCATTCTAATCCCAATAAACATCAGGAAGAGAAAACACAAAAGAATGCAGAAATTTATAGAGATTAATTTACACTGTATTGAGTGGTGAATGAGTCAGAGAAGTTGTCTTAGTTAGGCATTTACTGCTGTGAACAGATACCATGACCAAGGCAATTCTTATAAAAGACAACATTTAATTGGGCTGGCTTATAGGTTCAGAGGTTCTATCCATCATCATCAAGGTGAAAGCATGGCAGAATCTAGGCAGGCATGGTTCAGGCAGACCTGAGAGTTCTACATCTTCCTCTGAAGGAAGCTAGTGGAAGACTAACTTCCAGGCAGCTAGGGTGAGTGTCTTATGCCCAAGCCCACAGTGACACACCTACTCCAACAAGATCACACCTTCTTATAGTGTCTCTTCTGGGCCAAGCATATACAAATCATCACAGAAGTCAAGAAAGAAGTTTTTTCTTGAGTTTAATAAAAATGAAAATACAAGGTATGAAACTTAAGGGGAACAAGGAGGTCGATCCCAAAAGGGAAGTTTATACTTCTGAGCTCTTATGTTAACAACATAAGAGTGATCTTAAACACAACCTGAGACAAACAAGAAGCCAAATACAATAGTAGCAGTTGAGAATAATAACGAATTATATAATAAAAATAAAAAAATACAAAAGTCAATGTGGATGATTGTTACAAAACACATTATATGCATGTATGAAAATGTCACAAGGGAGTACATTATTATATAATTAGTATGGGCTAATAAAAACCCTTCATAAATAAAACATTTAAATGCAAGATATGCTTTCCTACAAACTCTTAAATGTATGATATGCTGCTATTAAATATAGTTGCCATGCTCACCATTAGATCTCCAGAGGTCATTTATCTTGTAGCTTAAAGTTTGCCCTTGTGATCCTGGCTCTGTCCTTTCCTCTACTTCTTCTAGCAGCAGTAACTACCATTCTATTTTGTGTTGATGAGTTAGATTTTTCAGAGCACATATATATGACAGTCTATATTTGTCTTTCTCTGTCTGAGTTAGCTCACTCTACATAAAATATTCTGAGTTCCTCTTGTTGCAATAGTCAATAGCTAAAGAAAATTCTTATATATATGAGAAATATATATATATATATATGAGAATTATATATGTATCATATCCATATATATATATATATATATATATATATATATATATATATATATATAATTTATTTCACATGGATACTTAAGTTACTTACTACTGTGAACAGTGCTCAGTAAATACTGGGCTGATCACATCAGACAGCTTACTTAACTCGTTATTTACTTTTAAGAGATCTTTACTAGTCCTCAACCAGATAGATAATTCACAAGCATTTCTCCCAAATTTTACACTTATATTTAGATTTTTCTTTGCTTTACCCAAGCTTTAGGATTGATGTAGTTCTGATTGTTTGTTTTCCTTTGTGAACATATCTAAAGCATCTTTGTCAAGATCAGAGGTGTGGAAGTTTTCTGGGCTCTTTCTTCTATTACATTGGTCTCCTACATCTATTTTTATGTTGTTGTAATACTGTTTTGATTACTATAGTTGTATAATATAGTTTGATATTAGGAGCTGTGATACACTCTAGTTTTATTTCTATGTCTAAGAATCACTGTGACAACATGACTCATTTTGATTCCATACAAAATTGATAATAATTGTAAAAGATAGCCTTTAAGTGCTCAAGGAATACAAATTTATAAATAATTCTAAAAATGCCATTAAAACAATGAAGGCTTTGCTTTACTAGACATGACTCTACATGTTAACTCTAATTTATGAGCATTAAATAATCTTATATTTATTTATTTTTAAAGTTTATACATTACTATTAGATCCTTCACATCTTTAATTAAAATTATCCCTAATAATTTAATTGTTTTGACACTATTGTGAATATTTTTCTTTATTATTCTGAAAGATAGTTACCAGTAGAAATGTACAAAACCATGGCTTTGTTTGTTTGCAGTAACCTCATTCAGTTTGTTTCTTTTATAAAAGTTAGTTCCTCCATTTTTAAAATATACATGAGATCATATATTTGCCAACAAGGTTGTTTTGTGCTTCCTGTGTGCATGTGCCTCCTTTGTCTAACTCACTGTATCTGGATCCTTCATTACTGTGCCATAAAATGATGTGAGTGGGCAGCATTGTCTGGTTCCTGACTTTAGAGTCAATTGTCTTGCTTTTTGCAACTGAGCATCATGTAATCATATGTGGCCGCCATTATGATAAAGTACATTCCTTCTATGCAATTTGTTTATCATGAAGCTAATTTTTGTCAAATGACTTTTTTTTTTTAACAAATTGGGATGATTTTTATCCTACATTCAGCTAATGTGATACTTCATATTTACTGATTTGTGAATGCAAAATGTCCTTGTATATTAAAGGTGAATCCCACTTGATTATGACAAATAATCCTGTTAATGTGCCATTGATTTCAGCTTTTATTTGCTGTAAAATTTACATGTATTTTTTTTCCAGGACAGTTGGTTTGGGATGTCCTGTTTTTCACCTGGTTCTAGTATCATAGAATGATTTTTACCTATGTTCCCTCCTGTCCAATTTCTTTTTAGGGAGGAGAGAGGGATTTAAAAGGAATGAAGATTAATTATCTAAGTGTTTAATTGGCTACTAATGATTACCATCCACCTACTGCAGTAAGTATTGCAGTTCTCCCATTTTCCATTTCTGTTTTGTAGTTCCTTTGTTCGTTTTCTCCTGTCTTGATATCTTCTGTGTGAAGCGATGGCTTTTTGTAGTGCGTCCTTTGATTCCTTTCTTTGAATCTTTTTGGGTATCTATTATGGGCGTTTTCTTTGTAGTCACTGGTGAGGGTTACATAAAGCATGTTACAGTTACAACACATTATTTTCAGTTAACGACTTAATTTTGAAATGAAAAAATCCAAAACTTTATTCTCAGTATGTTTTCATTGTCTGGTTTGTAATTTGCACATTAACTTGTTTGTTTTAATTTTACTTAAAAAGGTCAGTAATGTTATACATTAAGCACATCCCCACACTCCCCTATTCTCTCTTCGTCTCTCCTGCTGCTCTCCTCTACTCTTTATCTGCCTAGATGGTTTCACTCCTATTTTCATGTACTGTCTACACTCATGATTTGATGTGTCTATATAAAACCTAAGAATTACAAATGCGAGAAACCTACAAGACTTGTCCCTTTGAGACTGGCTTAATCTGCTTAATATGATTATCTCCAGTTGTCTCCATTTTTCTGCAAAGGGCACAACTCATTTGCTTTCTGTGGCTAAAAATTTCCTTGTGACAGTATACATTTTTATGCTGTGTAGCCTCTTACTGGTTACATTATTATAATTGTGGGTGCTTTAATGCATTGTATCTTAACTATAATATTAGAGTTTGAATGTGTTTTGTATATTATTATTATTATTTTAGGGTACTCAGAATTGGCCCTATATCAATTTATCATTGAGTTTAACTTGTTTATGTGTTCTTATAGTGTCCATTAGCAAAGCTTTGTTTCAGCTTATGAAACTTTTGGCAAGTCAAATAGCCTTGTTTTTACATGAATGATATTAATGCTCTTTTTGCCTTCCACTAACATTCCAGAAAAAAGATTAATGTCTAATGTTTTCTTTTGTATAAAATATGCTTAAATTTTCACCACTGTTATAATTTGGAAGAAATTGACATTGTCTATCATGAAATATCACATACAGCTGTCGTTTCCTTTGTAGTGGGGGAAGGGGAATAAATTGAAAAAGAGTAGATCTAAGCTTCTCTCTGAAGAAGATCAAAGATTTGAAAAAACCACCATGATAAGATGGAATGCTGATGCGTATCTCATAGGGAGTGTGCTAATACCAACTTATCTACCTCACAACTTTATTACTTGCCATAAGTAGGGTCCTTGTTGTGTAATGCAATGAATACCCATCAATACATGGCTGGTTCTGACTGAGCTGGTGATTTTCTTCCTGTATTATCGGTACTTATGGGCCTTAACAGTAATCCTGTGGTTTGTGTAGGATGGGAGTGTCTAACTCTTAGGGAAGGCTGCTTCCACAGAACTGAGGCTAAGTTCAATCTATGCACAGCGAGGAACTTGCTGCAACTCAGCTGAGGACTATCTTTATTGTGATTATTATTTCTTAAGAATATAATTCTAGACTGTCTTTTGACATCGTAGTTCATCCTCGTCTACATGAAGGATTCTGTAATGTTTAAAATCTCTTGTCTCTCAGGGCCAGAAAGCATCACATCTCGCTTGCTCCCCTAAAAGGCACAAAATCAAATTACACCAAAAGGCTCCTCGGAGTACAGCTCTTTGCCAATTACTTGAATTATTTTCAGCCTCTTTGGCACATTTCCCCTCCAGATGAAATGAAATCTTTTAGTCTGCAGCACTGAAGGAGTTCATATTTCTTAGTGCTTCCCCATATACAGCATAATGAGGGTGAAAGCTTCCCAGACTCACAGATCTTTCCTATGGTGCCATAATGCAGGGAAAATAACATCCATTTCTGACACATGAAGCCTGCATATTTCCTAAAGAAGAAGAGAAAAGGCATTAACATTACACAAGAAAACTATTTGCTCTTTGCTTTAGATTTCCAAATTTCTGCACACCAGAGACTTCATACTTGAGAACTACATACATCTGCGCTGAGATGCGGGCCCTCAAAGGTGCTTCATTACTGGCACTTAAAGCTGGATTCATGAAACACCTGGTCTGAGTAAGCAATGTGATCAGAAAGCGTCAGCAGGGCAGACAGACTTTAAATGGAAGGCTGTTACTTACCCAAAAGCCATTTTGCAGTGGAAAAACAGCAGTATCAGCAAACTGGTAACAGAAACTTAAACATCCCCCAAGTCAATTATTAACAGTCCCAGTCTCTAAAGATTGAATGACATGGTGTTAAAAGTTCTTACATCTCAGGAGAACAAGTTGTTTTGCATCATTTATTATCTTATAAAAATATTATTTTTTATTGATGGTCTGGCTTATTCTTTATTATTCCCACTTGCCCTTGGTGTTTTCTTTCTGGTCTTTTTTCCCAAAGGCTTCAGCAACAGTCTCTTAAGTCACAATCTATTTCTTGGGATTCTTCTCTTTTCTCAGCACTGCAGCCCCCAGGATTGCATCTTTTGCCCAGAGCATAAAGAACCAGGGGGGAAATCTCTACTCATTGCTTTGCTTGCAGTTCTCATTTGGAATAGTGCTTGCAGAAACTTAACGGAACTTTCTTCCTGTCATTGCATCTGCAAGGTAAAATTGCCTAAACTTGTTGGGCCAACTAGTGTTGTTATTCTTGAGTTTTGTGAGCATGGGGAATCTGAGGAGGCAGTGGCTAAGTAAAATGTGCTCCATCCTCCAGTCACGATTCAAAGCCACACTGCTGTTGACAGGATCAGGTATGACCCACTTGAAACAGTGCATTCCAGAGTTCTGTTTTTCTTAAAAGCTTCAAAGGGTTTTTTTTATTCATAGGACTGTTTCTGTTGCATAATTCTTACATTAAGTGAAGGAGACTTGAAACTCTTTAGTAGTGATTTATTGCTTTGGATCACTTCAAAAAATATATCATTTCAAAAGAGGGAACATGCATATATACAGATATGGCTGTGTAAAATGAAAGGAAGAATATCATGTTTCATTTCAGTGGTGCAGCTTCAAAAACAGTTCAACATCTGAATACAATGCAGAGGCGTTCAGAAATGGCTCATTACTGCTGCTTCCTATGTTTGGAGGAGAGAATGTGGAGGGGGAGAGGGAGGAAGACAGAGGGACAGAAGAACAGAGGGAGGGGAAATGAGGAAGAGAGAGAAAGGGAAGAGAGATGAGAAAAGAGGAAGAGAGAAAAAAGGCAGAGGAGATGAAGAGGTTGTGAGACAGGGAGGAAGTAGGGAGGGAGAGAGGGAGAGAAAGGGGAGAGAGAGAGAGAGAGAGAGAGAGAGAGAGAGAGAGAGAGAGAGAGAGTCTTCTGCGAACTGTACTCTATCTGTCCTGTTGTTCAGAGACAGAGTCCATGACCAGATTATGTGTTTATGTGTGAGCTACATGTCTATCCTTGATGCAAGATTTAAAATCCTTTCTGAGAATGGAAGACATTGCTGTGACCTAGATGAGTGTTCACCAAATGCTTAACTAACTAAATTATCCCCTTCACATTGGATGTCATGCTTGTCATTGTTCCTTCAAAGAGAGAATTACTAAAACGACTTCAATTTTTTTAAAAAAAATTCTAAGACAGTTTTTCCCTCTCCCATGGAGCACTCATTAGAGAGAGGGAAAATAATCACTTTCAGCAGGCATAACTCCACAGGCTTTGAGGCACATATTTACATTGGAGTCTCGTTCTTTCCCTGAAAATGTCACATGTTCTACATACTCTGGACTTCTGTATTAACTTGGTTGACAGAAGTATTGAACTGGCACTCAAGGTAGAGTGCTAAGAAATTTATTATTATTATTATTATTTTAACAACAGTGAAAGGGATTGCATTTGCAAAGAAAAAAAAAACATCTTATGGTTTGGGGAATACTCTATTCCAGAAGGGCTAGGGTTAACCATAATCAAGGTGGAGTGGAGGATAGGTGGAGCTTGCTGCACTGTCATCAGTAGTAAGTAGTTGAGGTCGTTCAGTGTGACAGCTATAATCACTAATGTCAACTACAATAACTAATAAGTCATTACTGTTTATAAAAATCCTACACTTAGGTTGATAAACTGTAACAATGACTGATAGGCCAACTATCTTTGAGCTATACACTTATAGTGAGTTACAAAAGTCATAAGAATAACTTGGTAGCAGGGATATCATTGAAAATGTTTTTAGGTTTAACAGATAAGTTTTTCTTTTACTATTGTTTTCCTTTATTTGTAAATAGATATTTTATTTTCACATGATAAATGCTGATTAATGTTTCTCCTCTCTCCACTCTCCCATTTTCTCTCCAGCTTCTCTCCCATTTGGATCTATCCCCCCTTTTTTTCTTTCATTAGAAAATAAATAGACTTCTTAGGAATAATAAAATAAAGTAATAGAATAGAAGAGAGCAGAATAGACTAAGATAAAACCAAAACTAACATAATGGTATTGGACAAAACAAATAAACAGAAGGAAAAGAGCCCAAGAGAAGGCACAAGAAACAAAGATCCACTCATTCTGATACTCAGGAATACCATAAAAACACCAAACTGGAAGCCATAATGTGTACAAAAAGGACTGTATGGTTAAAAAAAAAGAGAGAGAAGAAAAATATATTAATATAATAATAATAATAGTAATAATATTTTAAAAGGAAAAGACCCGATATGCCATTACAAGACAAGGAACCACCAAAGATGCTGTTAGATTTCCTTTTTTGTTGGGCATGCAGCCTACCCTTAAAAAGTAGTGTTTTCCCCCCACTCCCAGTGATTCTTAGTGGAGGAAATTAAGTTTCATTTGCAAGTGGTTGTAAGAGGAGGAGGATACCACAGTCATTGTTGTGATCAGTTTATAATGAACTGCGATGGCTTTGCCACATATGTAAGATAATCAGTTTATAAAATGTAAAGGTGTAATTTAACTCTTGGTTCTAGAAGTTTCAGTCAATGGTAGGACAGGGCTATTATTACCTTTGTGCTTGTGGAAAAAGAGTACATCCTCATAAGGAGCATGTGGTAGAATAAGCTTCTCACATCACTGCAGCCAAGAAATGAAAAAAAAAAAATCATAAATAAGATGGCCTTGATTTCAAGATCCCCTTCAAGGACATTCCTTTAAGACTAGAAGAACACCTATTAGGCCCCACCTTTTAATAGTTCTACTTCCTGTACCCATTGCTGTATCTTGCAACTAAGATTCCCACACCTTGTACTTTAGGGAACCTTTATCCAAACCTGAGTACCTATTTTACTATTTTAAACAAATACATAATATAAAAGGAAAACATTATTCCCACAGGCTTTTTATTGACTCTCCATGAAATCCTATCTATGGCAAAAAACAATTTTTTTCCTGATAAGTTAAAGTAATAGGTATTGTATCAAATAAGCACTTTGTCAGAAAGAAAGAATAATGAAAGAAAGACTCATAGAAAGAAAAGATGGAAGAAACAAAGAAGAACAAAAGATAAAAAGGAAATCAAGAAAGAAAGGAAGGAAGGAAGGAAGGAAGGAAGGAAGAAAGAAAGGAAGAAAGAAAGAAAAAGAGAAAAAGCAAGCAAACATTTCTAGGTTGATCTCAATGATCATTAATACTTTATGTTGTATAAAATGTTATTCTAGGTTCTAAGATACAATGTAGAGATATGTCATATGACTTTTAATTTTAGTAAAGTTTCAATGTAACTTTATTCCATTTATCAGTGTCTTAGTAAAACACATGTGTATGTACAACTGTTAAATACAATAAATGAACATACTTTGAAAAACTTAAGGAGACAAGTA
The DNA here is from genome assembly GCA_021653895.1 of Mastomys natalensis. Lineage (NCBI taxonomy): Eukaryota > Metazoa > Chordata > Mammalia > Rodentia > Muridae > Mastomys > Mastomys natalensis. The sequence continues at coordinate 132,063 of JAJTUV010000844.1, read as the reverse complement.
GGTGGAACCAGTACTATTAACTTATCTAGGAACTCGGTTTTAAAAGTCACCAGAAGATTTTACTAAGAGACAAAAAATGTTTTCAAATACAGTAGATGGGCTAGAAGTACTGTAAGAATATTGAACAGTTTGAGAAAAAAATATCTTAAAAGCACTTCACAGAGAAAATTGGATGGGTAACTAAGAACTAACTTCTGTTAGGGACTGCAGAAGAGGTTAATAGAGGGTTTAAAAAAAATCTGTCCAAGAATTCTGATGTCAAAAGTAAGGAAATTGAAGAATTTTCAGAGATACGAGGAGAGAGGAATATAAGCGTGCTTCCAGAGGGCAAAGCTGCCATCAGTATGGCCTTTGCATGATGGAGAGACATGGAAAAGTAATTACAAGCATAAAATTTGGTGTAGATTTCTTCTAAAAACAAATCACTGTCTAAATTTGTAAGAGTCTCAGTCCTCACTAACTAAGGAAACTCTAATGCTAATTAGATTGTTGCAGTGACAAGATTTTATTTTGTCACATACACATACTTTCCCCCCATTGACTACAAAAATATTTTCTTTTCACTCTATCACAGTAGCTCATTTTGATTACACCCAGACCTTGGTGTATCACCTCCACCTACCAGTTAATCCGAGTAATTAAAGAAAAAGGACGCAGGAGGCATTTATAGTTAAGGGAAATGCATATAAATCTCACACCACAGCTGGATTTCTGTACTTGGAAACATGGCGTGATTGAGAAAAGCAATCATCTTCTTTCCTGTTGGCAAAACACTTCACTGGTCTCTCCAATTTGAGTCCTCTTCAGGATTCAGTAGCTTCTCGTGTTGTAATGCACAGAACACTACTTCCAGATGGACAGTCTTGTCATAAGCTATTTTTATGCTGTACTTCAGAATTTTAAATTGGATGCAGTTACTCACCAAACATGAACTGTATCCCTTATTGTATGTATCAGAGCAACTCTGCAAGTCCCCGTCCTTCACAAGCTGATGATGAACTTTAGGGAATGCAAGCTTAAGTCAGAGGACTTACAGTTAGAAGCTCTTATGTGTGGAGCTGATGGGGATTGAGGAGAACACGAAATAGAAGGGGAAAGTACGTGGTTGTTGTCATTGAGAGATGTCCAGTAAGAAATGGAGGCTATAGCAAAAGATCTTGAAGGCACAGATCTTGAAAAATGTGTTCCAGGAGATGAAGAAACACACTGTCTCTACCTCTCTGTCTATGTCTCAGTATTGGTCTCTGTCTCCCTTTCCCTCTCTTGCTCCCTCTTGTTTTCCTTCTTCCACCCACCTCCTGCCTCCCTCCACTTTGTCAACACACATACACACATGTACGCACACATGCAAGCTCGCATGCATGCACACACGCACACACACACAAAGAGAGAGAGAGAGAGAGAGAGAGAGAGAGAGAGAGAGAGAGAGAGAGAGAAGAGAGGAAAAGAGAATTAAAATTTCATTGCTATATTATAAAATGCTTTCAGACAGATAAATGTTCACCAAATCTTGAGGGAAATTATATTCATGTTTGCAGGAAAGCTTTTCTTTGCTGTGCGAAAAGGAGATAACAGAAAATATATGCAAAGACTGTTTGGAGCACATGCATGATTGTTTTGATTGAGGTGAAAAGTGATGTGTAAAGAACTGAGATCTGGTAATTCAGATCTGGATAAAAAAACCGGATGCTCAGATTTTATCTGGAGATGTAATGAAGGACCAGGATCCAGGATAGATAATGTAGTGTATGAAATGACATTAAAGAATAAAACTGACTGACTGGTTTGCTGACTGTCACAGAAGTGGTAGGGAAAGATGCTTAGTTAGATAAATAATTTCACCATTGAAATGGAAAAGGCCTTTTTTTTTCTTTTAAATAACACCAGGAATTGGTAAGGTTATCATTAAATTTTAATTATTTGTATAAGTTCAATTTTTGATATTTTAGTGATTTGTCAGGTCAATGTCTAATGAAGTAAACTTGTCAAGAAAGATTGAGACTCTTTTGCTTGAAAACATTTGTGTCTACAAATATTTACTGAATAGAATACTTAAAGGAAATACCAAGAATCTAGAAACAGTTCAATTGAAATGAAAGGCCTTTGTTTTAACTCCTGTTCAGATATAGTGCTCTTGTCATGGTCATGTAACCAAGTCACTGGTGGTCCAATTACTAGTCATATATTGAGTATTGAGTCATTTTATTCCTAAAAGTGATTTGAATTGACTTTAGTTATTAGCTAAAGATAGTGAATAACATTCTCTAACATTGTGGTCTGTGTCCCTTTGAGGTACACATCATCAACATCTGGCTTTAAGGTGGTTCTCTGTCTCTAGATGAAGGTGAAGCTGGGAGGGTGAGTTATAACACTTTTGAGTACTCTATGGGTATTGGGTATTAACTTTTTAAAATTTAAAATTTATTTCATTTTATGAGAGTAGGTATTTTGCCTGCACCAGAAGTCTGTGTACCTTGTGTATGTAGTGCCCTTGGATGTCACAAGAAGGTGCCAGATTCCCAGGAAGTGGTGTTATAGATGGTTGGGGACCCACATTGTGGACCCTGAGAATCAAATTCAGGCCACCTGGAAGATCAGCCAACGTTTTTAGCCATCAACCCATATTTCTAGCTCCTACACATATTCATTTTGAATCCAATATTTTACCACAGGCCTAAAAATTATTGACTTAGGAAGCTTTGGAGAGTTTGTTTAAAAGGTCTACATCTCGTAAAATTTTTGTGAATCTAAGGAGGTAACTGTATGTGGAACCAAGGCTATCAGTGTGACATGGGCTTAAATCTATTCATTTGAGCACGGTTGGCTCACCATATAATAAACAACCCAAATAAATAATAACTCCTTGCCAAAATATTGTAAAATCCCCAGCAGGGATGGATGGGTCCCCATGAGCCCCATCTCCATTCCTAACTGATTATTAACAGGGTCTGCTGTGTGCAGGTTCAGTGCAGGTAACTGCACTTGCCTTGAGTTCAGAAATGTCGTGTCTGTGTAGTGGTAATTCACAGCCCTTCTCTCTATCTTCCAGCTGTTATTTTATTTTTTGCTCTCTTCTGTCATAGTCCTCGAGCCTTAGAGTACAGTGCCTATTCTGTTTAGTTCTGAGTACTGAGTACTGTTACTGATACTTATACTCTGCATCTGGAACAGTGGTGAGTCTATTTGTTAACTGCTGTTCATTGAAAAATGAACATTCTGTCATCTGTGGGTGTAAGCACAAATATTTAGACAGTATGTCAATTTAACTAAATATCAGCAATCAGTTTTCCGCTAGAACTTCTGACTTCTCTAGCCATGCGCTTTAGGCAAGGTGTGTATACTATTCAACAGTGGTATGATTATTTTGGTGATAACTGACCCCTCTCTGATTGGATTGATTCCTGCTCCACAGGAGAATACATGTGTGATATTGTAAATTCTGCTTGTATACAACTCCTAATTGCATGGGTAACAAATTTCTTCTCTTTTCAAAATGTAATACTCTGCTTCATCAATCCTGTAACTGAAGGCTGTGTTTTAATATTGATATTTGTCTTAACCACTCAGAAGCTTGAGTACCCCAAATCTCTCTTGCTGTTGCTTTTGCTGTAAATTTCATGTTCTCCCTTTTAATTTCGATTTAAGCAAAAGGTCTTGTATTCATGTAGTTCCTATCCATTTGAACCAAGAAAGCAATGTCTAGCAAGCATGACTATGGCTATGTGGATGGTGACACAGAATATTTGAAATCCAAATTGCTATTTAAAATACAGACTCTGTTTATATTGTTTGTGATCATTTTCATTGCAACAAGCATAAGAAAAGGGGAAAAACTATTTAAGCAATAAATTATTTATTTTACCAATTAAAAATTCAAGGGTAAAATTATATAGACTGTTTAGGTAGGTGGCTCAACCTTATTGTTAGGGGGATTGTTTTGCTCTATCTCTGCATCTATGTCCTGGCAGTTTTGTGTTATATCATTTTGCTTATGAATAAATGTTTGCTATAGGTTGCATGCATATTTTCATAGGACAAAGTATGACTAGTACAGTGTTTAAACCAGTAGAGATTTATCATATCTTAATCTTAGAGGTTCCAAGTATGAAATAAATTTGTGGCTCATTTGTTCTCTCAGAGGAATGCCTAGGAGAGAGAGCCTGTTCCATGCCCCTCTCCAAGCTTCTGGTGATTTGCAATTTCTAGCATTCTCTGTCCTATCAGTATAGATACACCATTTTACTCTGTGCCTCAATCTCCATATAAAATGCTTTCTGGGTCTACATCTTTATATAATCATTTCACTGAAAAGACAATAATAACTGGAGCAGAGGTCATTTTCTTTTCTCTTGTATGACCTTGTCTTAAATTACATCAGCCATGATACTATTCTAAATTAGGTTATATTCTGAGCATCGGGACTAAGGCCACAACACATCTTTTTAAACAGTAGAATTAAATCCATAATAAGGTCTTGTATCACATCCTTATATAGTGATAATGCAGCCTGGGAGACACCATACTTTGTCTTATTTTCTTTTGAAAATTACACATTCTAAAGTGCATGGACTGCACAGCCTCTGGATGCATCCAGGCATCTCATTAACAAGAGAAGTATTACCTTATTGTGTAAGCCAATCAGAATGGGGATATGAGATCATTGTGACTGGCTTAGACTAGAAGCTGGCATGGTTTACTGTAAAGATCCAGACAGGAAGTCATTTAAGTTTGAGTGGCACATATTTTTATGTTGTAACTACAAGGCATCCACAGACAGTAATGAATGGATGTGACTGTCCTGCCAAAATTTTCTTTTTAAACTCAAACAAAAAAAGCAAGGACTGAATTTGACCCAAGGGCCATAACTTACTTCCTCAGCTTAGACTAGTATGAATGTCCTGTCAGGAGCTGGGTACTAACCAAGTTTCCCTAGAAATATAAGACTGGCACCAATTTTTAATGTCATTTTCTTAAAACAAAGGAGTTTAGGAGTTACCTCTTGGCAGATATCATCCAATGAACCAAGTATAACTAAAAACTTCTTTAATTTCTGGTCGATTTTGGTGTATCTTGTCATTATTATTTCCTTGACCTGCTGTGTTGCAAGAAAGGCTCCAGAGATAGTATTTAGGTTATCTAGTTTCTGGGTTGAACCTCCCCCCGTAGCCCCTCCCCCACACTTCTTTTTGTAGCTAATCAGTATGGATGATTTTAGTCAGTTTCTAGAGTACTTAATGTCACAGTTTTTATGTCACTAAACTGAACCTGGACCAGCAGCATCTAAGTCCTATGCTATATCCCATTATATCTTTGAATAGATGAAATTATCAGACAGAAAACACTCAATTCACTGGAAATTGTTGTGTTCTGATTATATAATCTTTTTTCTGCAGAACTTGAGAAGCTTACTTATCTCAATTGTATTATTTCTTAGGTTACTTTCTTCTAAGATTTTCTTCAACGATAATAAATTCATATATATATATATACATATTCATATAGATATATATGAATGAGTAATTAGTACAAGGAAGAGGGTAATGAAGAAGAAGTAGAGAGACTGTTAGGTTTAACTAATGATCACAGATCGAGAAATATGGGCAGTAGTTCAATCTATGAGTGCATTTGGGTTGTTCTGTCCTCCAGAATCTGTACAGACCACTCTAGAGTGGAAAGAGTAGTCCTATTTCATATTGTGCTGACACTGGCAGAGGCCGTCTGTATGTTTTGTATCTGAACTGCATGATTGGTTTTCAGTTCATGGAAGTCGACACAGTTTAAATAATGCTTATGCCTTATCTCATTAATACTGCTCACTGCACTCCCAGCAGAATCCAGAGTGTTATTATTTATTCGGGAACAGATAGGCTAAGGATGGCAAGTGTGCTGCATTACTTATCACTGTGATAACAATACCTGAAAGAAGCCACTGAAGGAAGGGAAGCTTCATTTTGGACCACAGTTTAGAGAGTATAGTCCATTATTTTGAGGAAAGCATGGTGACAGGATGTGACCCCTGGGCCAGGAAGGAGTTTTCCATGTAGCTTTTCTATATCTTTGTGGATCAAGAAGCAGAAAGGTCAGGCTGGACACCCTCTGGCCCTATGTTCATCAATCCATTCCTGGTCTGGAAAGGGTGCTTAGTACTTTTCCAGAGAGCTCAAGTTTGTTTCCCAGCATCCCATATCAAGCTGCTCACAACTGCCTGTAACTCTAGCTCCAGGGAATTTGAGCTCTCTTTTGGCGTCTGTGGTCTCCTGAATGTATACACACACAGACACAAAACTATAATAACAACTATAATAATAAAATCTTAAAAATAAACAAACAAACAACAACCATTTATTCCTGCTAGCTAGAAAACAGTCACAATGGTTCGATGATCTCCCCCAATGGTGCCACCAACTGGTGACCAAGTATTCAAACACATGAGTTCATTGGGTGTATTACATTCAAACCTTGATATGAACTTTTAATGTCTTTGTTTTAAGATTCACATTAATGAGTCTTTCTATATGACACTAAAATAATTCATACTAATTTTTTCTATTATAGGATCTCATTAGTATCCCACAAAGATTATATTACTTAATAAGTTCACCTATTCTATTTTTTACATATTTATTTATAATTAAACTAAAATTTAACTTTCTTAGTTGTCAACTTTCAGAATTTCTTAAAAGGGAAGAGGGCTCTGTTATATATGGAGATCAATCAATTCAATGCAGAAAATAAGTTGATCAAAATCATATAACCATTGGGGCCACCTATCTAGAGGCCTATGTATTATAGCAACTTTAATGTGGAAAACTTCCAAATACTGTACATGTTTTTGAGAGTCATGCAATGCACCTTGCACATCCATCAGCATTGTATGGGAATGTGGAATGGTCTTTTCAATGTTAACTTCTTGACTTTTGTGTTTCTACTACATGTTGATTCACTCTATACTCCTTGGCTAAAAAATGAATTCATTCCTGTCAATGTTCATAACTCCTTATTTATCTCTCAAGTCAGTTTTAGTTTAGAAATGAATTCCATGTTCCTCAGAGATATATATGTTCCTAGTCCCTCCATTCCCTTGCTGGGATGTTTTGAAGTTAAAATCCCACATCGTGCATCATTACTGCAAGTTGCTGGTATATTTGTGTGTGAGAGGTAAGTTTATGCATTCAGGTACATGTGTGCATGTGGGTAGAAGAGGCTGTTGTCAGGTGTCTTGCATAATCACTGCCTATCTTATGTTTTAAAGCAAACTGTTACACTGACGCTGATGCTTATCCATTTGACTTAGTCTGCTTGGCCAATGAGCTCCATTGATATGCTTCTTAACCTACCTCATCCTGTATAGATTCTGGGCATTTTTTTTTAACATGGGTGCTGGATATCCAAAATCAAGGTCATCACCTTTACATAGGAGGCCATTTACTTACTGAACCATCTCTTTATCTCTTGAATATCTCTTAGTTAGAGTATGGGAAATCTGTATCTCTGACTCCTTTGCCTGCTTTTAGAATGCTTTTCTTTCCATTAGGTTGCCAGGTTCCAGCCTGGCCCTGGATTGGTTTGGAGAGGGACACTGTGTTGGACATAGAGATAGCTTTAATGACTGATAGTCTCTGGATGTATTTTTAAAGACTGATGGTCCCAGAGGTAGTTTTAAAGATTGTCAGTCTCTGGCCTTTTAGCTCTCTAACTAAAGAATAGAAAATGGTTGCTGATAACTTCTAAAAAAAATCCTAAAAGCATCTTTGCTTATTTTGTGGTTAAAAATCGCTGGCTTGGGCGATTAACACCTGTTAAATAGCAGCAGGTGATTAGGTAAAAAAAAAAAAAATTATTGCTATCACTTCCTTCTCTGGCCAGGCAGCCAGGAGTCACTTACTGACTTGGCTGGCTAACTCTTTGTGAATCGGAGAGGAAGGAATGGGAAATAATTAAAATGCTTTATAAAGGCAAATATATACAGACATATAGACATACATACACCTACACTCTGGCAGGATCAGATCATCTATCTCAATCAACTCCACATGTATTCATGCATGTATTTTGCTTACATACATGCACATTTACCTACATATGTATGTATAGACAAAATATACATATTGATGGATGGATGGATGGATGGAAGGATGGATGGATGGGTGGGGTAGAGCTCCCCAAGTCAAATCATCCATCAACTTTATTTCTTTTCTCTGGCCTTTTTGTATCTTCTTAAACAAAATGTTCATTAGAAAATTATCTCAGAGATAAAAATGTTACATAAAATGTGACTTATAATTTCAAGTAGTGTTTCATTTTAATATGTTCATTATACGTTCAAAACAAGAGCTTTTATATGACCTTGTCTTATCATTGTTTACACCTGTGACTTCATCCTTGAACCTAAATGCTTTTCCTTGAACACAAATTTGTCCAAAACCTATTTCTCTTTTTCGAGTATTTATGAAAGCTCATTGTATTTCTTCTTATGTAGCCTTTACTTACTATATGAGGAGTGGGCACATTTTATTCTTGATTCTAACTTTATTACATCTTTCTAGCAAAGCAACTAAGACTATCTCTTGAAACTTTCTTCCTAAAATTATTTGAATCAATTCAGGAATTCTGTAAAATCATTATTTCATCTAAATGGCCTTAATTCATGAAAGTTCATCTTTATGTTGGTCTGTAGGAAATCTGATCAATAGGGTGGGCCAATGCCCAGGGATTATTATACTAATTTAATAATGACAGGAAACGCATATCAGCTGCAAGAAACAATCCTGAGATGAAGGTCTTGCCATCGAGCTCACCCATTGGAGACCATGAAAAAATGGTGGGCCATGTCCAGGAAGGCTACCTGCTGGCCTTGACCGATCTAGATGGCTCTTGACATTGCCTAACTATGATATGAGGGTTCTTGCAGTGTCTTATTTTATCTTGTTTTCTGGTGTTTGGTTGTTGTCTCTTGGAGACCTGCTTTTTTTCTGAAGAGAACAGAGTGGTGGTGGATCTGGGGGAGCCAGGAGGAGTGAGGGAAAGGAAATTGTGGTTGGAATATATTGTATGAGAGAAGATTCTATTTTCAATAGAAAAAAAGAATATTTAGCTCACTACATATTCATTTTCTCAAAGACTGCATAAAAAACTAATCTGTAATAGGATATTTGGAATTATAGAATCCTAATTCTATTCTATACACTTTTATCTTTTTTAAATCTTTTTCTACTACTTTGTGTTTTTGTTTTAGGTAAATTGGTCCATCTGAATCTACTTGAGGTCTCATTGTGTCAAAAAAAGACTGCCAACTTAATGGCTTTGCCAAATCTACTGGTAGCTTTTGTCTTTGTAGATATGCATTAATTGCTAAATATACAGTGTATGAAATGCTGCTTGAGACTAAATATATCATGTGTAGGATGATTTTAGGGAAAATATATAATATATCAGACATTAGTTATAGTAACAGCAAATTTGGTACAATTAATTCTATATGACATACTAATTGTTGAAATTAAACAATCAGTGGAAGTAAATATCTTTAGATTTTAACTTATTTCAAAACCTCTACAAATTATCTGTTTTGGCTAGCATTGTAAAAAATAGTTATTGGAAAAAAATAATATGGATACGAAAAACAGTTGAAACACACATGTTGTTTAAATCAACCAATTTACGCTTCATGTAATGTGTTGGTCTTAGTTGGGGAAGATTTTTTTAATGTACACATTCAAAATATTTTATACAAAATGGAGATATATTCATGGCATTTGTTTTCCTTTATCTTTCTGTTTTATAAACAAGTTAAGGCTAATAATACTGAAATAGAGAACCAAAATGGTTAACTCCTAGTTGATAATTATTTTTAACTAAAGAAGACAGTATCTTTATTCTCTATAATACCATATAACAAAACCTACTCTGTTCTTAGAATGTGCTTGCTAAGAATTGAGGTTGATCCGATGCAAAGACTTCAACCACTTGGGAATATTCTATTCATCACAAGCCAATAAAGTCCAAGCTTATTTCCAGCTGAGACATTTTGAGCAAATTGTATGTCAGGTTTTGTGTGGAGTACAAAAGTCCCAAGACCTTTTGACAAATTCTGAAGTTTTCATTTCATTTGAAAAGGCCCAAATCAAGACAATCAGCCATGTGTGTGCATGTTCATTGTGCTCTATCTGATGTACTTCTAAATTTCTAGATAGAGAAGTTTTATCTTTAGAAATTTCTATACTGCAAGACATAAATAAAAAATTAAAGAATCAAGTTTTTCTGATGAGTACTTTGAATTAAGAGAGCAGTACTCAGGCTGAAGTTTTGTACATTAAAACTGTAGGTTACCCATTCATTTTCTTCTGTGAATAAAACACAGTACAAACTAGCTTAACCATAAGCATCATTTCTAATACAACTGAAGATATTAGGATTCATATTAACTCAGTCCATTTCCTGATCCTGTCCTCTCTCTGTACCTTTAGGGCATGACAGTTATAGAAGCCTTTGTTAGAAGTCACAATGCAATTCTCCTTACTTGGCCTTGTGTTTATGACACGGTCAGTATCAGATCAGGGAATTGAGAAACCATTCCATCTGACTGAACGTAGCAGTTTGATTATAACACAACAGATGAGACAGATCTCCTTGCTCTGATCCTAGGAACATCCTGTTGCTCTTGCACCGACACCAGGAATCCTTCTGTGTTTATAACCTTCCCCAAAGATCAGATTATCCCCGGTTGTGGGGCTTGACAATAACTCTAGTGCACTATCACTTGTCAAGGTGTGCTCTATGGCCTTAATACATCCTAACCATCACTAGACAGAACCATTCTCTGTTCTATCCTTCAGAAATTGCCACTGCAGACACATCTTGCAAAGATTTGCAATTACATGTGAATTAATGAGAAGTTAAGCCCAAAGCTTTTAGCTTAATTGTGCACGCAGTCAAGGTAGAAGGGTTAGAAAGTGGCATCTTGGTTCTGCAGTCACATTTATTTATTATTATTTATTTATATTATTTTTTATTACTTAAGCCCTAAACCTTTATAGGCTGTCCTGCATAAATAAAAGATAAGGGAATTAAACATGTGCTTTGAGAATAGAACCCTAAGCGGTTCCAAAAGAACAGGCAGAAATCTCTTCATCTTTGCAAGCTTGAAGAATAAGGCAAAGGTCCACAGTTACGAAAAGATGGAGATAAGAGCAGGTGGGAGAAGCTGACGCTGCACTTTTCTTCCTTCTCTTACGTCATCTCCATGGTTTGGTTTCCCTCCAAGAATCCACTTTGGAAAGCAAATGAAGAAATATACTGGGATTTCAAAACAAGCTAAAAGTAGTAAAGAGTGAAGATATTTTACCAGGAAAAATTTGTCAATACTCCTTAAAGTTTTTATTATTTTTTTATTTATTTATTTTTCTCTGTGTGTGTGTGTGTTTGTGTGTGTGTGTTTGGAGAGAGGAGAGAGAGAGAGAGAGAGAGAGAGAGAGAGAGAGAGAAGAAACATGTTTATGCCAGCATGTATAAGTAGAGGTCAGATGAAAACTTGCATTAGTCAAATCTCTCCTTCTATCATATGGCTCTTAGCCTAGAATTTAGGACATTAGGTTTGCCTGTAGGCACGTTTACCCACTGAGCTAAGTCCTGTTTCAAGTGATCATCCTGCCTTAATTGATATTCTATAGATAGGCCTAATAACAATTTTGGAAGGAAAATTTTAATATTGGAACATTTGTTTTGGCAACGAGAGAGCATCTTCTGGACTGGAAACACCTTTGTTAGTTGCAGAGGACCAGACAGTTTTATATGCAAAACGATTTTCTGGAGAAACAAGCATTTCATTAGGCAGCTGCCTGGAAATGCTAAGAGATGCTAATTGCTTGGCAGACTATGAGAAGCAGGGAGCACTGAGAGATGCTTCTGTTACCCCCAATTCCTGGAAAGCAGAACATTCCATCCAATAGAGTCTAAAAGGTCCATTTTCTGGTTAGGATGCTTCTTTCCTGTTTATTTGAATGTCTTCTATTTCTTCTAGCAAAACACTGGATGAAATTTAAGACAGAGAATAAAAACTTTGTCTCCTCACGTTGTAGAGTCTGACATGCAGAAATTGTACTGCAAGGACCAGATGTTTCTCCCAAGAACTTATCGTTTTTATGGTTAAAGCAATACTAAAATACTACCAATCAAATGTGAAATACCAAACCAGAAGTGTGGTATTTTAATTTCTGGTCACGTTGTTTTCATTTAATGCATGGTAGTATATACAGTAATATACACATAGATAAATTCTTTTAATGAAAACACCCTCATTTATAACCCAAATAGTTCTAGCTTTCTCATTCATGTTCTTAGTTATTATACTGCAGCACCTATTTCTTACAAATAGAACAGCCTCTGAGTACATCTCAAATTATTAACCAAGTATAGGCAGTGCAGTGGTATTTGCATATTCTCAAGCGCTCTTTCTATTAAAACAAACATCTTTTTGAACACTTTACAAATCAAAAGCACATTTATTGTATGTCCATATTTGTCAGGTACTTTTATGCCTAATGAATTAATTGTATCAGATGTGATTTATCTTTATAATTACCTCAACTTTATGAGAAGAAAATATACATATATGAGTGAAAACTCCTGAAGAGACATGTTGGCTGCAGACACTGATGGACTAATTTGAACTGCAGTACTGTGAAGAGATTGGAATGCTGCAGACTTAGAGGCTAGTTATGTTATCATGGGCTACTTCTAGGCTTTTGGAAGTACCACTATGTCAGAACTAGCTTTGTTTGACTCATAGATAGAAAGTTATTAGACTACATTAACTTAGCAGACTCCTATATATTAACATAGCAGAGCCCTATATAATAACATAGCAGACTGCTAGCTTCCACCAACCCAAAACCCAAGAATTACCCTAGCATCTTTGACTTATAGGACAGCAGCTCCCATCTTTCTATAACCACTTCTCTAGTATACCCACCAGCGTGTTTTAAACTTGCCTGGATTTATGACTTTATTTTATAAAATGTCATGAAACTGCTTCCACATTGGAATATGGTATTTGGGATAATGTTCTCAGGACATTTTCACTCAAAAAATGACTCCAGAATAAGCTATCTCCTACTGACTTTAAAAATAGAGCTGTGCTTTTTGAGTTGACACATGTAAGGTACTTGTCTAGAATCATACATCTAGCTGAAACAGGGTTCAACATGATTTGAACTGGACTGAACAATTTGATCTTATGTTTTATAACCTAGTTTGTAAACTTGGGTTGTATCTGAGTCACTCAGATGGTTAAACTTTTGGCTTAAACCCGGCCCCTAAGTTCCTGATCCATTGTGTACAAGCTTAATATCATTCCAGTTAAAATGCTAAAAAATTTGCATTGTGGTGTGTTCAGATAATGCTGCTGCTGTCAGCTAGGACTCTACACTTAGAGAAGTTTTGTTCTTTATCACACTGTTTTTAAGGGACATACTATCACTTTTTCTAGTAGACGAGATCTATCACTTTAAAGACACAGATCATATATTGCTTTAACATTTCAATGTCCCTTAGCCAGTTTTTGTAAGTAGCGACTACCTATTCAAGGTGTGAATGAATTTGTCTCCAGAATCACTTTAAAAATGCTGGAGTGATATTTAGGAAAGCTACCATGTTTCAAATAATCTTGGATTGATTCGTTTAGGATTGTTAGCTAGTTAGACTTTATCAAGTTTAGAACATATTGAAGTGGGATTTGGAGATAGCATCCCTCTTATATTAGCAACAGCATTTAAAAGCAAGAAATGAAACAAAAGATCTGGTCAAAGGAATAGGACATGTCTTACTTTTGAGTGCAAAGTGACATCACAAACTGCCCAGAAAGTTTCTAATGGTCAAACAAAAGTGGCTCCATGAGCCCTAAACTTTACAAGATGGCTATTTAGTAGGAAGTTATATTGTTACCTATACCACATACTACTACCAAGGCAACTTAGTGGGAGAAGATTTATTTCATCTTTAGCTTTACAACCCTTCATTGATGGTGGTGAGGGCAAAAACTCAAAAGGCATAAGCCACTGAGAAATTTGCTTCTTAGTTCTCATTCTCACTTTGGTAAACTCCTTGACTCACTTGGGATTTTATTCAGTTTCTTTTATGCAGCTTAGGAACACATACCTAGGGAATGGCATTACCCACAGTGCATTGGGGATCTATGCCTATTAACAGTTAAGACAGCCCCTCACTGACATGCCCACAGAGAAACTTGATAAAAACAATTACTCAGCTGTGATTCTTTTTAAAGGTGATTCTAGGACTATGAAATTGACAATTAATGCTAACTAGGATAGTCATTTTCTGAAATATATTGTGTTACCTCCTCTTGTATAAGAATCAATTTAAATGAGGGTGCCCATCACTTGGGCAGGTCAAGCTGAGAAATGCTGCATGTTCTATGGACTTCAGATAAATTACAAAGCATATGTCAAACATACATCAAGACAGTGGTCACTTTGTCTATCATCCACCTTCACCCTTTAGAATGCGGCTTACTCTAAAAACAAAACAAAACAAAAAACCCCAAAAACCAAATAAACCAAAAATTTCTGTCTTCTCTACTATCCTTTGTGAATCATTGAATGCTTATGGCAAACATCAGCAGGAGAAGAAAGTCAAGGGGACTAACAAATTAGGAATCTGATGATGTAACAAAACAAAGAAATTAGCTATCTAAAAAGTCATGGAGGGTTTTATGACAAGAGTTTCTTATGGGGTTGTGAGGAATTGCTGGGAAAAGGGTAAATGACATTTTTGGAGGTGGAAAATACCAGGCACAATACTGTAGTCATAATCTGGAGTGGAATCATGATGCTAGTTTAAACTTGCATGGTCAGGGAACTGAAAAGCATGAGAGAAAGAGAGAGATTTGTATTTGTTTGCTTAGACCAGACGTGTGAAGAAGTTTATGGACTACTTAGCAAGGCAACAGTGTATACAAGAGTAGGAGTACCAAGGGCTAGTGCTGTAGAACATTGGAGAAGAGCAGAGTTTGACATTTCATTTCACACCAGGAATTGGTATTTAAGATTACTGTGAAACTCAAGGGGCTTGACATTTATCGGTCTTATATAAGCAATGTCTATTGTTGTCCAAAAATCACTTTGATTCTTTCTGTAACCTTCTTCATTCCTGTCATCAACAAACAGTGGACTTTTCATTATAATAGTGATGAGCTTCTGAAATAATACTGCAAAGTGGGATGCTTGTTCACATTGACATGCGAACATGAAGGAATAGGGCCGAAGGAGCAAACTCAGCCTTAAGGAATAACGTTGCACTACTCTCTTTCCATATACTCCTTCTTTTTCTCCTAGAGTAGGTTGAGTTTTCTCCAGACTTTGTTTATCTGCTGAAGGGCTGAGCCTACTGGAGAGGAACACAATTGTCTTCAGTCTCAAGGTAAATTCCCATTAACCAAGGAGGAATATCATTATACAACAGAGGAATAAACTGAAAACTAAACTCCACAACTAGAGCCCCATGAATCAGTGATGATGGTTTACAAAATTCCTACTATTTCTTACTCATCCTTTCCCAAAATGACCACTTAACCATCAGTTTTCTGAATACATTGAGTTTCATACAGGGCATGGCTCTTGTGTGTACACGGTATTGAATTCATTATCTTTTTGTCTTACTAATCTGTCCATGGCCTGATTGTCTCAACACATAAGTAAAGTTTAAGCCTTCTTACAGTGGAAAAAAAAGGCCATAAAAAGAAAAAATATGTATATAGATTCTAATATATGAAGGAGTCTTAAACTGTTTGACAGTGGTTTAATTTTTCTTAATTTAAACTTATACATATATGGGAGATATATATATATATATGCAAGTTATTTCTTTAGTTATTACACTTATCACCTTTACCATGTTCCGGGTACTAAATTTTTTTCCCTGGACCATCCAATTATATTATCAAAGTGAATGATACTTAAATATCTGCGATGTTGCATTTTTTCTTTAGTGTATTTTTAGAGTCCTCTAAGAAAAGACATATCTTCTCTGCCTTTAAAAGAAGACCTGATAAGACCTGACTGTATGAAATGTTTGGGAAAGTCCTGTGCTGCTAGGATTCAGCATTTCAATGCCTACTTCTATGCTTCCTATGATAAGTATTGCTGCTTCACTGAATTACAGATAATAGAACTGACATATTTCAGTTTATTTATATTAAGCACACTAAAAGTTTTGTTGTCATAGTACTATAGAGAAGTTTCACATTTTAGAAATAACCTATTCATCCTGTGTCTTAAGCTCATCTGATACAGTGCCTAACTTAAACACCGCCTTCTTTCAATATCTATTGTGTTTCACCTCTTCCCTTCCCTAAGCAGGAAGAAAGGAAGCCTGAAATGAAGGTGGAATTTTATATGCTCTGCTGCTCAGTGATCAGACTTTGTCTATGTAGTTTAGTATATGGATTCCTTTGTGCTTTCTTGTTTAAGAAAAAAAAAATCCCTAAGAACATTCTTTAGATTTACAGCCAGGTTTCAACAGAAGCATCTTTTGTCTTACATCTTTAGTTGTTTGACAAAGAAAAAGAAAAACTAAACAGTGAACCAGACCGACAATAACAATCAAAATAAGCTGTAAGAAACATTTGCTGCATCCTACCCAATATGCAGATAATATTCACTATGCATATATTATCTCGTTTTCCTTGAGAACATCTCCTTCCCTCTGGCTACTGGGGTCCCTGTTTTCTTGTTGACACTGTGGACCGTTTCTAAGAACAGGGCTGGGGATAATCTCTGAGCACTGTAGAGCATCTCAATCATTGCTGCTAGAGTGTTGGATGGTACAGCCCTGTAGTCATACATTCATTAAGAATTCCTGTGTGCACCTTTCCCATTGTAAATGATTTAAAACCCTCTTGTGGCCTTTATATTTTTAATGTTACTTGCTGAAAAACCCTGCAGCCTTAGGAAATGTCATTTATCATGAGGTCCTATTTTTTAGCATAAACATATAAACATGCTTTAGAATTTGATGATAGATAGGGAAAATTTCACCTTTTAACCATTAGCTATTAAATAGGATAGAATTAAGAGCAATGGATTATTTATGAATATCAATGAAATAATTATATCTCAACAAAACAACAGAATTTAAACTTTGCCAACGAGAATCTCAATAGATTTTCCCATTTCTTTCAATAATAGCAAGCATCTGCTACTGGTTCTCTGCCCTCCCTCAGGCCCAATAGAACTGTGATGTATGATACAACCTATTTGTCATGCAGATGCCCTATTTGGTGAGTCTTTTCCTATGAAGAAAAAAGAAAAGAGAACAGTGAGGTAACAAGGGCTGATTACACATAAAATTTCAGGTAGATAGAATGAATGTATAGTATCTGGTAGTTTGAATAAGAATGGTTCCTATAGGCTCATGTATCTGAATGTTTGGTTCCCGGTGTTGAACTTTTGGAAGAATTAAGAGGTGTGAGCTTTTTAAAGGTGACATGGTCAGTTGGTATCGACATTGAGGTTTTGAAAGTCCATACCATATCCTCTCTAGCTTTCTCTCCCTCCATCTTGAGGATCAGATGTAAACTTTCAGCTACTGCTTCAGCTACATGCCTGCCTATAAACTTACCAACATGAACTAAACCTCTGAATCTGTAACTAAGGCCCTAATTAAGTGCTTTATTTTATAAGTTGTCTTAGCTCTATCTCCTCACAGTAATAGAATAATAATGAAGACAGCATCATTAGAATCTATAATATTTACTATTTCAACAATTTTTAGTATGTTATATAGAATAAATACATATCTATGAATATATATATATATATATGTGTGTGTGTGTGTGTGTGTGTGTGTGTGTGTGTGTTTGTGTGTGTGTGTGTGTTTGTGTGTGTAATATTTGGCAAATGAATCTAACTTTATCTACTCTACAATTGCTAAGAATTAGTGTTCACAAATAACCTGCTCTTGGTTTGGTTAAGGGTTGACAAATAGGCATGTTGATGAGACTTTATGGTCTAGCTTCTTATGATATTTCTAGGTGACAAAAATTCACACCCTCTCTTCTGCTATGATCCCTAAACATGGATGAAAACAATAGACATGCCACCATGGATGGAGTAAATATCATGGGACCTTAATCTGAGGCAAAGAACCACAGGCAACTAAGGATGTCTGAAAACAGGAGAAAGAGTCTTCTCTGGGGAATATGCTCCAAATTGTCTATCCATTGGCATGGGGTTTTGGATGAAATTATATATATATACAAGTGACACTATATGGATACAATAAAGGGCTCTTTATTTGTTGAATAATCTCTATGCATATCTAAAATAATTGATGAAACAGAGGGCATAAATTTGAGAGAGAACAAGGTACGGTGAATAAGAAGGAGGTGTGGGGAAGGAAAGAAAAAATGATATAATTGTATTTAAATTTTAAAATCAAAATTGTTTTTAAAGGCAAGAAATCAATCTCATGAGGAGAGAATAGCTGTGATAGAGGTGGGTGTTCTGTGGAGCTAACTGGTTAAGTAGAGGTGTGTGAACTGTCAAATGTAAAGTATCATTGATATGATAGTTATAGGACTGGGACAAAGGCTCAGTAGCCAAGAGTGCCTGCTGCACAAACACTAAGACCTAAGTTTGAATCCCCAGTACTCAAGTAGAAGCTGGGTATGGCTGTATATGCTGATAAGCCCAGCACTGGGAGTTAGACATGGACAATCCTGTGAGCTAGCTTGCCAGTTAGTCTAATGATACCATTTAGGATTAGTGATGAACCCTGTTTCAGGAGAATAAGACAAGTACTAAGAGGGAGACCTTCCATGTTTGTCTTGGCATCTACAAGCATCTTTCCATATTAGACAAACCCATGTGACCCACTAGCTTCCTCAAAAACTTATAACTAAACTTAAAATCCTGTATTAAGGGAATAAGTAACAATTATTGTGCTGCTCACCTTATTCCCTGTCATCTGAGGATAATGTGGGTGGTCATCAGAAGGGAAATGTAGATGAAAGGGACATTCTCTACAGATACAAATCAAGGCATTTTCCATTGTGTTGAAAGAACAGACCTCAAAGTGTTATGCCTTTATTAATGTACTTTAGAAAAAGGATATTTTAAATCACTTCAGTCTACAAATTATGGTGTTACCAAGAGTCTAGTGACTACTGTAATTTACTATCATGTGTTCTCTAGATAACATAATAAGCTGCTACTCTAGGGTATTGGTATGGATTGAAAACCTTTATCATCCCAATATAGTCCCTATTGCTGTAAGGAAAGTTCCTCAAGGCATTGCATGGCATAAGCACTTCTGAAATGTGAGTATTGACTTGGATATGCTTCATTTTACCCTTCCCAGGTGAGGTTCCTTTTCATATGAGGATTAAAGCTAAAAGCAGGAAAAAATTTAATGGGGTTTCAAGGAATCAGCAGATAAGGGAGAATTTTGAGGAGGTTCTTAATATTTTAGCAGCTAGTAATTTCATTTGAAAGTAGTGTAAAAATCCCTTAATTGCAGGGATAAGGGAAAAAACTTACATTTTTGTGAACTTTATTCAAGGTCAATTTTTGGTATATATCTAATATTCAGTTGTTACATACTTACTTTTCCCAGTTAAAACTTTTTACTTCAATTATTGAACTAATAAAGTAACACACACACACACACACACACACACACACACAAAGAGAGAGAGAGAGAGAGAGAGAAGAGACAGAGGAAGTGAGAAAGAGAGATAGAGAGACTGAGACAGACACAAAGAGACACAGAGGCACATAGAGACAAACACAAAGAGACACAGAGAGACAGATGCACACAGAGACAGAGAGACAGAGACACCCAGACAGAGACACACAGAGAGACAGAGAGAGCCACACAACCACACAGAGAGAAGGTGGCATGGCAAAAAAAAATTAGAAACAAATCTTAAAATTCAGCTTTTCAGTAGTCACTTATTCTTTTACATGTACATATTAAGTTGTCGGCATTTTTTCTTCTTTGGAATGCTTTACTCTAGTAGTTACTGAGCCTACTAGGGCTTGCTAAAAGAAACTTTTATCCATGAAACAGCTTTTCTATTGAATGAATCAGAAGATAAAACCAAGACACTTTTAAAATATGTCTTTATCATTTCTTTCTCAGCTTGTTGCTCTAGACCTTGAGTTTAATCTAGTTCAGAATCAATCAACTGAACTCAGAAATACAATGAGAGACTTCTCAGGAGAAAGTGAGAATTCAGGAAAATATATATTTTAAAATTACCCATTGTTCCTTGTATTTCAGATGGAATTTATCACTGTTTCACACAGGATTGGGGCACACGGGGAAGCACTTGAAAGGCAGATGCTCCGGTCAAGCAACTGTCATTGTCACATAAATTGCAAGGTGGGCTGAGAGTCATCAGATGAAACAGCCGAACAAGGAGAAAAAAAAAATAAGTGGCTATTTTATAAAAGTAAAGTATCATCTATATTTCATGCATTTTTATGTTGAATATAATGCTAGTTGGAAGAAAATCTGAGCTGGCCCCTGAACAGCAGGCATTTTATAATTTTTACAACACAGAGGAGCGTGATGAGATAAGAATGTCAACTCCGCGAGGTAGACAGGAACAAGCTCGCCGCTTTCTTTTGGAACACCCATGGGGTTACATTCATACAGATACATAGAGCATTCTTTAGAAACGAGGTATTGGATTAAAGTTTTGAAAATTCATTTTATTAAGAATGACGAGCCGATGGATTCTCAAGCTTAGTGCTTTGTTGCAGCTCAGAGAATGGCCTCACAAGGTCTAATGCATTGTCATGCTGAGTACTTTGAACTGAAAGACAGAGGAAGGGCCTCCGGAGCAGCTAATTTTTGACTTTCTGCCCTATTTCCCGCTTCCCTTTTTACCCCAAGGAGGATCATAGAAATAAGAATCTGTTCTTTTCTTGGTGAGTTGTAGAAACTGAAATCACTTCCCCCCACAAAAGACAGCCATATCATTTATAAATATTACTCTAACCTTCCCTTGCCTTTCTGTGTAAGAGCTGGCCATAAAGAACTTCCCTGACCTGACTTGACTGATAATAGATCAGAAGACTCTCATTCCAGAATGAGTTCTGCTTCATAGGTAGGAAGCAGAAAACACACAGAGAGACCATGCAGAACCCTAATAGACAGGCTTATGGCTTCTCTTTCTTCTGGTATCATAGTATAATCTTTTGTTCAGTTATATTGCTACATGGGTGTTTATCCTTCACCAATTCTAAGAATAAAGTGCACAGATTTCCTTGAGTCTTTGAGTCGTTATTCTGAAGGGTTTCATGCCATGTGAAACTCTGTTTTCATAAATGCGTTATGCTTTCTCTCTAGTTAAAGTATCTTCTTTAAGTCTGTAGAAGCCTGGCCAATGAAAGGTATCATACTTTTGCAGTCTTAACATTACTCTTTCTAATGGAGACTTAGTGTCAACCTTGAAACATAGTGAATGTGCCCAGTAGGAGTTACTGCATTCTGTACCATGGAAAATAAATATAGTATAGGAGAGGTTTTAAAAGTATTCTTAGGAGACTCAAGCTGACCGTGTCCTCAGTATATCTCTAAAGGTTTTGGGCTAATGATGCCCATATGTGAGCTGTATTAGGAAGATCAGGTAGCTTGCAGACCATCATGCTTTCAGTAACTTTAGGAACATAAGGAAAGATTTGACTGAGAGGAAAGGGACACCATCTGAAGACACATATCACCATTAACTCAAGCAGAATAGAACTCATTTTCCTCATTTTGGTCTTTTGACTAGCCAGCCTTAATTTTTTTCACTTTTGATAGCCTCATTTTTAAAGAGTGCCCTAAAAATATTGTTTATTGATTTTATAGTTGTCATAAAGTTGATAAATGCTCACAGTTTCTGCCCTAGGACTCTCTTTTAAAATAAAATTACAGAAAGATTAAACATTGCTTTAAGAAAGTTGTACTGTCCTTGGGTACCTGTTTCTATGATATGCGTTTATACAATATTGGTTTCCAATTTCTACCAAAGCTTCTTAACTTATCCATTAATTATCTGTTCTTGAACTTTAACTATGTGTCTGCTGTGTGCCAGGTATTATGCTTCAGGTATGTATGGCTCATTCTGTTATCAAAGACTTATTTTTCAGGGAAACTAGCTAAATCCCAGATGATAATAAAATGTTCATAGATGTTCCAGTTCAGGCTTACATAGAATGTAATATGAAACTAGAGAAGTTTAATGTATTTTTATTTCAGGAAAATGAAACATCTAAGTTGAATCTTGAATTCATAATGGAATTAGCATGACAGAAGAGGGTGTCTAAGATCAATGAAGATACAAGTCCAAAGCATAAAACTATGGACTCTGTGATTCATGGTATTATTGCTTTCTGAAAGTCCACCTCAAGAAACTATAGAGTAGCATCTCAGAAAGTATAGTTGAAGGAAGATTTAAACATTGATGATAGAAAAGATTTCCAAAGATGTCTCTAAGTTATGTGAGCAGAATCAGTTTCCCTAGCTAATGTGTAGATTCTCAAAGTTATTTGTCTTTATCATTATGTTTCCAACATTGTTGATTGTGAGATTCATTTTTTATGTCAATTTAGCAATAATAAATTTATGGTTATCTTATTCCAAGGAATTAGAAAATCACAGAGCTGAAGAATATGGGGCTATAAGATAGTTAACTCTAATATCCTAAGTGCGTTGCAAATAACTAATGATGACACTTGGACTTCCTATATTGCAGGCAGCTGGTCTGTAATTGATTTCTGGAAATTCAATAAAAAATAATATAAGCCATGATCAATCTATACTACTTTCTAGATAAATTGAGTATATCTAACCAAAACCTATGAGTTTTGATGTATAAGAAATATGTTATTATTATTATCATTATTATATTATTTGATATATAAGAAATACATTACACTATTACCACATTGTGTTTGTCATCTATGGAGATTGTTTAGACTTCTCCTAAGTGAATAAGTACTTGTCAAACTGACACATTTATTTGTTTAACTTCACATAGATTGACCAATTTTGACATGGACAATAAGAATCTTAAAAGAAAAATAGCATTATTTCAAATAAGGGAGACAATTCTACTTTAAAAATATGCTTTATGTTTCATAAGAAACTCATTTTTTATGAAATATATTTTCTATGTTTTAGTTTAGAATTTTATCAACATTTTCTCCATTAACCAGAAATGCCAGTATTGATCTAGTAATGATTATTCTGCCCCATCTTGTTGGGTCTTATGTGGGGTTATAGTAATAAGAAATCAGAAAGAAATTTTCCCTGATAGTTATTTCTTAGTAGTTGGCCCTACTTTAAATAGATAGAAATCCGTTTTTCTTGTATATGATACATTCTTTGCATTTCTGACAGATCAGTTTGATTGGTTCATATGAATAATCTATGGATAATACTTCATAAATCCATTTCTCCTTGTACTAACTAAAGAAACTCTCAAAGATCAGTGTCTAATGTTTACAAGGTTCTGGACCAACAACTTTTTCAGTATTCTATCTAATTTCCATGACGATTGCATGAAGTAGATATTTTTACCACTGTCATGTTATAAATGTGGAAATGAAGGCTTATAATTGAATAGCTTTTAAAAGTCACGAAGCTACTAATAGTTGAAAAATTTAAACTGTACTTTTAAATCTAAAATGAAGTGCTCATAATAATTACACTAAAATATTCTTTAATAGTTTACATTCCAATAACATCATTTTTATATTGAGAAAAAATATTTAAAAGTATATGCCAATAGCTGGATTCATATTTATTCACTCACATAAATAGTTGAAACTATTTCCATAGGTGATGAACTCAATACTTGCATTCCTTCTAATATGCTTGATTCTTACATAGCTATATTTTTCAACAGCTTTTTTTTTTCAGCAGAAACTGTAATTAGTTGGGCCTGAAAGAGATCAAATGCTTTGCTTTTGACCTTGAGGAAAGGATGAGTGCACACAATGTAAAAAACCCTCAAATTAAATTTGCAAGATAAACTAATCATTTCTAGTTGTCTGTGTTGTGCATAAAGCACAAAGCATGCTTAGGTTGTTGCTCTTGGAGAGAGCTTTTTCTACAGAATGACACGTTGAAAAGCCATGGTAGGAAAGAGTCTCCAACAGCAGATAGTGGTCATACAAGTCACTTCTTGCCTCACCTACTTAATATCTGCAGTGTTTAAGAAAGTTTGACACTTGTATGTGATTCAGGGAATTAAGATCAAAGAGATTCTTCCATGATCTGACTTTGCATTCCCAAGTGTACCTTGCTCTTGCAAATCTATTTTTCATTTTCACAATCTCAAAGAAAACTTGTTCTTTAACTAGAGGCAGTAAAACATAGAGGTAGAATCAATAAGTCATAAATTAGCAATTCAGAGACACTGTAACTGGCAGCTAGTTAGGATACCTAGCTAGGACATGGCATTATTACAAATGGTCAGTAGCTGTATTCATAGATTTAGTTGTCATCACAGCTCATGGTATAAAAGGAAACATTTGTTCAAATAGTTAATGGGCAAGAATCTGATAATCTCACACAGAAACCTCATCTAACAAAGAGTGCAATTTGGTCTTTGAGATGTGGAACTTAGGAAAATATATATTCTTTGTTGCAGATAGTAAGTGGCTGCCTGACTAATAGTTCTAAACCACTGAATGACATATAAGGGACTAAGATGGCCCCAAATGAATGAATGACCCATGAATGTAATTAACTGACTGAGGAGTACTTCTAGAGGAGGCAAACCATTAGGAGAAATTTTTTGGATATTTTGATAGCATTTTGTTTATAAAATGCTTTCTAATCAGTTTTATATGATTCTTATGGGCTTTCATCAGCAATGTCAATTCTATGATATTGTTCTCTCTGACATTTAGACCTAATATTTTGCTTTAATATATTAGAGGATCTTCCTGACATCAACCTGCCTTTTAGAGAGAGACATGGAAAGACTAAAGGTCACAATAAAGAAATTAGACATGACCTCCCATCTTGAGAGTCCTAAAATGATGCTAAGGAAAATTTCCTTTCATTATTGAGGTTTTTAGGAAATGTTCTTCCTATTTTCAAAGTTAATGTAATGAAGCTCACATCTTTCCTATTTTACAAGTTAATACCTTCTAATAAGTTAACAGAATGAATGTCACATGTTGAAATGACACAGTTTTAATTTCCATTTGTGAACTATTTTTTTTTCCTTGTGAGAAACACATGTCCATACCTAATTGTATTCATGTTTTAGCACTATCTGGACAATGGAATGAACAGTTAAATGTTTTAAATACTACATCACTTGCTTATTTTGGAATATGAAAGCTCGAGGAATACATTTCTTTACATGAGGCAATAATATCTCATAAATATTCACAAACTATACTGCTGTGCATTTAAATGATATATACAACAAAATTCACTTATGTCAACTCTACATTTTGAGAGCCATTTTTTTTTTTTTTTTTTTTGCTTTCTACTTATATGGTCAATTAAAATTGCCTATGTCATGAGTCAACTATAGTGTACTGAATAAACTCTAACTACTGTAAGCTGGCAGGAGTAGAACAGAACATTTATTCACAACTGTGTTTGACATGTTCATGTGTTGCCTTGGGATATGATAGCAGAGCTGAGTTCTGTTTACATAAACTGTATGGCCTGCAAGCCTAAAATAAGACGTATCTGGATTTCTATGAAAACCCAAAACCAAAACCAACATTATGTATTGGCTTCTATTTATATGATGCTTACAGGAAAACCAGTAATCATTTATAGAAAACGTATATGAGATTTTATATATAAACATTCAGGAAACCATGCAGGCATCATTTACTGAACCACCAGAGAGGAGGCTTAGTGCTTGCATATACAGATATTAAAATTCAAGATTAGGAAATATTCTATCAAAAGTTTCTCATATTCAAACTTTTTATTGATGTGTTTCTCAGCACTCTAGAAAGCTGCTAACAATCCAACATAGGAAGGAGAGAAGTATTAACTCAGTAGAGAAGGATTCAATTCCATTTCAATTATACATGGAGGCTACCCTTTGCATTTGCACATAAGCCAACCTAAGGTATTTAAAGTGAGACATGTATTACACTCCTCAGAATTCATTTATCAAACAAGTTCTAGCAATCAAAGAGGATTAAGGGAGGAAAATTCTTTTGGTGCATGCATTGTTAGTACCAGCTAAGGAAAAGGATAGTAATGCTATAATTCCATGGTTCAAAACTTATGTACATACAAAATAGTATTCTTTTAAAATTTACCATCACATAGATATGTTATATATTTCTAGAGTAACATAGTCATTGTACCTTTGAAGCAATAGAGTAAATTAGAATGTTCTGAGTTAAAACAACAACAACAACAACCAAAAATTAACTGTTCTAGCTTGAAGATTATGACCCACTTTGTTCATTGAGATTTTCTTGTCTGGTAGATAAAAAAATTTAAGCTTTCCTTTTGATGTTGTTGATGTAAAGATTCTCCATTTAACTAGAAAACCACAGGCAGGAATGGTGTGAACATATACAACTTGCAAATAACAGATCAAGACAAATGCACTGGCCATTGTTTAAAAAACAGATGTGCTAGTTTTCCAGCTTGAATATTCATCCATTTCAAGTGCTTTGTAGATTAATTCATAGCCAAGGGAAAGGTTTTCTAAATGTAAAGCCTATTTATTAAGCATTATTTCAAAATGTTATAAATAAAATTATCTTAAGTTCAGCTCAATGAGTTTAAAAACCTAATTTTCAAAAAGAGGCAAAAATGTTTAGAACCATATGTTATAGATACATATATTTCAACAATCTTTATTCAAAATTTGTTCACCTGCACTTATTTTAATCACATCGTGTGTGTGTGTGTGTGTGTGTGTGTGTGTGTGTGTGTGTGTGAAAAACATCAGCTTTGAATTACTTTTATTTAGGTCTTATCAGATTTTTTTCTTCTGAATCAAGTGTGTTAATATCATAGAAGTGATAAGGAGAGTCATATATAGTCAATTAGGATACACAGTCAGGAGAGTTCCTATCTCTCTACAAAATGTCATTCATGGAATATCAGTTTGAAAAGTATATTAAAACTAGCATAATAGCAATAGGAAGATCTTCTCATATACATTAAAACATAAGAACCCCTACAAGACACTAGAAAATAATCATTCCTAATCTTGTTATTTCAAAGAATATTTGAAATGGTTACTAACGGGGTCAACACTTTTGTTCGCTTAATTTTGTTTTTCTTTTACATTTTCATCTTCTCCTTGAAGATTAAATGCAGTTCACTCATCTGCTTATTGTGTCTCTTGTTATGTTACAAAACCTTGAGCATAGGGAGTCAGTCTGCTTTGCCCCCTTTGTATCTCAGAACCCATGAACACATTAGACACAATATCAAGTCAGTCAGACTTATGAAAGAAATGCTTGCAAGAAGGAAAAAAATAATAAGGCAAATTAATCTGAATTAAAAAGTAAGCAGCTGCAGGGAGTCTACCTCCAGCCCATTTATGTTCTTCGGTTGGTGGTTCTGTCTCTGGGAACCCCAAACGGTACAGGTTATTTGACTCTATTGGTCTTCTTGTGGAGTCCCTATTCTCTTTAGGTCCTTCAATCCTTTCCAATACTCTTCCTCAAGACCCTTCAAGCTCCCTGAGTTTAATCTTTGGCTGTGGGTGTCTGTATCCGTTTTGGTCAGCTGCTGGGTAGAGCCTCTCAGAGGACAGTTATGTTATGTAGTCATGAGTCTTAACACTTAAGGTATAATGTCTACCTAGGAAAAATAAACCAAAATAAAGGGAAAGAAAGAAAAAGTAAAGGAAACAAAGAAATGGAAACAATGAAGGGATGGTTAAAGGTCATATACAAAGCTCACATTAGATTGATCTCATAGATCACAAACACAACATGCTTCTGGAAAGATGGGGTATTTTGTTTGTTCTTGTTTTCACTAAAAGTTATCAATTTGAAATCATCTATAGAAAGCAGATGAAAACTAAAGTT
Source organism: Mastomys natalensis (assembly GCA_021653895.1). Taxonomy (NCBI): domain Eukaryota; kingdom Metazoa; phylum Chordata; class Mammalia; order Rodentia; family Muridae; genus Mastomys; species Mastomys natalensis. The sequence goes on along the minus strand of JAJTUV010000844.1, from coordinate 104,011 downwards.
TGGGCTAAAATTTTTCCTTGTGTTTCCTAGTATGTAGAGAGTCCTAAGTTAGAGTCCAGAAACACAAACTTGGGGGTTAGATATATCTAGTCACACCATTACTTTAAGATTCAAATTCCTATGTGAGGATTCTCTCTCTCTCTCTCTCTCTCTCCTCTCTCTCTCTCTCTCTCTCTCTCTCTCTCTCTGTGTGTGTGTGTGTGTGTGTGTATGTGTGTGTGTGTAGTATGCAGATATGAATGTGACATAATCCATGTGTAAGAAAAAAATTTTAGGAGTAGATTCTTTCCTATCATGTGGGTTCTAGAGAGTCAACTCAGGTCATCAGTGCTGGTGGTAGCACCTTTACCCACTGTGCCATTCAGATGGCCCTATGGATAGCTTTTATTTTGTTATTTAATGTATGGTAAGCTGATTACTATCTTAAACACATCCCTAAACCTACATGATTCTATCTGCACCCCAGAGCTAAGGCTGTCGCACAGCCCTCTGCACCCAAATCTAGTGATCAAAAATAAATCTTTTTGGGGATATCTAAGAGGAGTTGGAAGACAATAGAAGGGAATACAAAAAATCAAAAGACATTGTCTACGTATAAAAAATTCTCAAAGAATAAATTCATTTTTAAAAAAGAAAGAAAAGAAGGAAGGAACGAAGGAACAAATGAACAAACAAACAAACAAACAACAGGGGGAAAGGAAAAGGAAGGGAAAGGAGAGGAAAGGGAAGGAAAGGAAAGGAAAGGAAAGGAAAGGGAAGGGAAGGGAAGGGAAGGGAAGGGAAGGGGAGGGAAGGGAAGGGAAGGGAAGGGAAGGGAAGGGAAGGGAAGGGAAGGGAAGGGAAGGGGAAGGGAAGGGAAGGAAGGGAAGGGAAGGAAGGAAGGAAAGGAAAGGAAGGAAAGGAAAGGAAAGGAAAGGAAAGGAAAGGAAAGGAATTCTTGGCCTGATATTATCTATTTGGTCCTGATGTCTTCTTTAAATTTAATAAGAAGCTCTTGGGACCTTTCAGCCTGCCTAACCCAGACTTGGGATCTATTTTCAAGTGATTCATTCATAGCTGTAGTAAACATTGGATTTCTTTATTACTTTGCATGCGTGAAGGGAAACATTTCTCAAGTTGTACCTGTGGGAAGAAGAGTCATACCCAAACAGAGTGCAGTACTGAGCCCAATTAGCCAGAAGACTTAAAAAATTTTTTAAAAAGTTTTCAGGTTTGGAGTTCAGGGAGGACAGTGAGATGATTGTTGTTTTTTGAGGAGTCTTATTCGAAGCAAACTTTACAGCATCATCAGGATGACAATGAGGTGTTCTGTTCAGGAAATTTTCCCTTGTGCCCAAGTATTCGAAGTTTTTCCCCACCTTCACTTCTATTAGTTTTAGTGTATCTGGTTTTATGTGAAAGTCCTTTATCCATTTAGACTTAAGCTTTGTACCAGGAGATAAGAATGGATCGATTTGCATTCTTCTACATGTTGTCCTCCAGTTGTACCATTTGTTGAAAATGCTGTCCTTTTTCCACTGGACAGTTTTAGTTCCTTTGTCAAAGATCAAGTGACCATAGGTGTGTGTGTTCATTGCTGGGTTTTCAATTCTATTCCACTGATCTTCCTCCCTGTCTCTGTATCAATACCATGCAGATTTTTTTCACTATTGCTCTGTAGTACAGCTTGAGGTCAGGGATGGTGATTCCTCCAGAAGTTCTTTTATTGTTGAGAATAGTTATCATTATCCTGGGTTTTTTGTTTTCCAAATGATTTGGGGAATTTCTCTTTCTAACTCTGTGAAGAATTGGGTTGGGATTTTAATGGGGAACGCATTGAATCTGTAGATTGCTTTTGGCAAGATGGCCATTTTTTTTTTATATTAATCCTGCCAATCCATGAACATGGGAGATCTTTCCATCTTCTGAGATCTTCTTTGATTTCTTTCTTCAGAGACTTGAGTTCTTGTCATACAGATGTTCACTTGCTTGGTTAGATTCACAAGAAGGAATTTCATATTATTTGTGACTATTGTGAAGGGTGTCATTTCCCTAATTTCTTTTTCAGCCTGTTTATCTTTCACATAGAGGAAGGGTACTGATTTGTTTGAGTTGATTTTATAACCAGCCACTTTGCTGAAGTTGTCTATCAGGTTTAGGAGTTCTCTGGTGGAAGTTCTGGGGTAACTTAAGTATACTATCATATCATCTGCAAGTAGTGATATCTTGACTTCTTCCTTTCCTATTTGTATTCCTTTGACTTCTTTTTGTTGTCTAATTGCTCTGGCTAGGACTTCCAGTACTATATTGAATAGGTAGGGAGAGAGTGGGCATCCTTGTCTAGTCCCTGATCTTAGTGGGATTGCTTCAATTTCTCTCCATTTAGTTTGATGTTGGGTACTGGTTTGCAGTATATTGTTTTTACTATGTTTAGGTATGGGCCTTGAATTCCTGATCTTTCCAAGATTTTTATCATGAAGAGATGTTGAATTTTGTCAAATGCTTTCTCAGCATCTAGTGAGATGATCATGTGGTTTTTTTCTTTGAGTTTGTTTATATAGTGGATTATATTGTTGAATTTCCGAATATTGAACCATCCCTGCATTCCTGGGATAAAGCCTACTTGATCATGATGGATGATGGTTTTGATGTGTTCTTGGATTCGGTTTGCTAGAATTTTATTGAGTAATTTTCCATCGATATTCATAAGGGAGATTGGTTTGAAGTTCTCTTTCTTTGTTGGGTCTTTGTGAGGTTTGGGTATGAGTGTGATTGTAGCTTCATAGAACGAATTGGGTAGTGTTCCTTCTGTTTCTATTTTATTGGCTAGTTTGAAGAGAATTGGTGTTAGGTCCTCCTTGGAGGTCTGATAGTATTCTGCAATGAAACCATCTGGTCATGGGCTTTTTTTGTTGGGGAGACTTTTAATGCCTGTTGTTATTTCCTTAGGGGTTATGGGACTGTTTAGATGGTTTATTTGCTCCTGATTTAACTTTGGTACCTGGTATCTATCTAGAAAATTGTCCATTACATCCAAATTTTCCAGTTTTGTTGAATACAGGTCTTTGTAGTAGGATCTGATGATTTTTTTTAAATTTCCTCAGTTTCTGTTGTTATGTCTCCCTTTTCAGTTCTGCTTTTATTAATTTTGATACTATCTCTATGCCCTCTTGTTAATGTGACTAAGGGTTCATCTATCTTGTTGATTTTCTCAAAGAACCAGCTCCTGGTTTTGTTGATATTTTGTATAGTACTTTCTGTTTCTACTTGGTTGATTTCAGCCCTGAGTTTGATTATTTCCTACCATCTACTCCTCTTGGGTGTATTTGCTTCTTTTTGTTCTAGAGCTTTCAGGTGTGCTGTCAAGTTGTTAATGTGTACTCTCTCCAATTTGTTTTTGTAGGCACTTAAAGCTATGAGTTTTCCTCTGAGCACTGCTTTCATGGAGTCCCACAAGTTCTGGTATGCTGTTTCCTCATTTTTATTAAATTCTAAAAAGTCTTTAATTTCTTTCTTTATTTCTTCCTTGATCAAGTCATCATTGAGTAGAGCGTTGTTCAATTTCCACGTGCATGTGGGTTTTCCATTGACTTTGTCATTATTAAAGACCAGCCTTAGTCCGTGGTGATCTGATAGAATGTAAGGGATTATTTCAATCTTTTTGTATCTGTACAGGCCTGTTTTGTGACCAATTATATGGTCTATTTTGGAGAAGGTACCATGAGGTGCTGAGAAAAAGGTATATTCTTTTGTTTTAGGATGAAATGTTCTATAGATAACTGTTAAATACTTTTTGTTCATAACTTCTGTTAATTTTAATGTGACTCTGTTTAGTTTCTGCTTCCATGATCTGTCCATTGCTGAGAGTAGGGTGTTGAAATCCCCCACTTATATTGTGTGAGGTGCAATGTGTGTTTTAACCTTTAGTAAAGTTTCTTTTATCTATGTGGGTGCCCTTGCATTTGGAGCATAGATGTTCAGAATTGAGAGTTCATCTTGGTAGATTTTTTTCCTTTGATGAGTATGAAGTGTCCTTCCTTATCTTTTTTTGATTACTTTTAGTTGAAAGTCGATTTTATTTGATATTAGAATGGCTACTCCAGCTTGTTTCTTGGGACCAGTTCCTTGGAAAATTGTTTTCCATCCTTTTACTCTGAGGTAGTGTCTGTCTTTGTCACTGAGGTGCATTTCCTGTATTCAGCAAAATTCTAGGTCCTGTTTGTGTATCCAGTCTGATAGTCTGTGTCTTTTTATTGGAGAATTGAATCCATTGATGTTAAGAGATATTAAGGAAAAATGATTGTGGCTTCCTGTTTTTTTGTTATTAGAGGTGGAATTATGTTTGTGTAGCTATCTTTTTTTGGGGGTTGTTGGAAGATTATTTCCTTGCTTTTTCTAGGTTGTAATTTTTTTCCTTGTGTTGGTGTTTTTCGTCAATTATCCTTTGAAGTGCTGGGTTTGTGGGATGGTATTGTGCAAATTTGGTTTTGTCATGGAAATCTTGGTTTCTCCATCTATAGTGATTGAGAGTTTTGCAGGATATAGTAGTTTGGGCTGGCATTTGTGTTCTCTTAGGGTCTGTATGATGTCAGTCCAGGTTCTTCTGGCTTTTATAGTCTCTGGTGAGAAGTCTGTTGTAATTCTTATAGATCTGCCTTTATATGTTACTTGACCTTTTTCCTTACTGATTTTACTATTTTATCTTTGTTTTGTGCATTTGATGTTTTGATTATTATGTGACTGGAGGTATTTCTTTTCTGGTCTAGTCTATTTGGCATTCTATAGGCTTCTTGTATGTTTATGGGTATCTCGTTCTTTAGGTTAGGGAAGTTTTCCTCTATAATTTTGTTGAAGATATTTACTGGCCCTTTAAGTTGGGAATTTTCACTCTCATCTATACCTATTATCCTTAGGTTTGGTCTTCTCATTGTGTCTTGGATTTCCTGGATGTTTTGGGTTAGGAGCTTTTTGCATTTTGCATTTTCTTTGACAGTTGTGTCAATGTGTTCCTTGGTATCTTCTGCACATGAGATTCTCTCTTCTATCTCTTGTATTCTGTTGGTTATGCTTGCATCTATGACTCCTGATCTCTTTCCTACGTTTTCTATCTCCAGGGTAGTCTCCCTTTGAGATTTCTTTATTGTTTCTATTCCATTTTTAGATCCTGGATGGTTTTGTTCAATTTCTTCACCTGTTTGGTTGTGGTAGCCAAAGCAATAAGTCAGGAAAAAGGTACAAGAATGGCCAGGAACTGGATAATTGTAAGCCCAGATGCTTGAGGCAGAATTATCCTATGACTGGGGAAAAAAGATTCTTAATGACATCATGCTATACTTATAGATTGGTTCCATGTCCAGCCATCATAAGGGATAATGAGAGAGTGGACACAGACACCCACAACTAGACATTATGCAGAGACAGAATCTAAATTAATCTAAATTGGAGATCTCCATGGGTTCCTCCTCTTGAAGCTTAGGGAACCCCTCATAGGAGGGGGAGAAAAAAATTCTATAGTCATAGGGAACGGATGACATGAAGAACATGGCCAGCTGAATCAACTAAGCAGGGATTACTTGGTCATAGAGACTGAAAAGGTACACATGGGCCCTGCAGAGGTCTGCACTAGGTCCTCTGGATATATATTATGATTGTTACCTTGGTGTTTTTGTGGAATTCATAAGAATGGGAGCAGGTGACTGCTTATCAAGTCACTCATCCTTTTGCCTACTTTTGGTACTCTTTTCTTTTTATTGAATTGACGTCCTGTTGTGTCTTGTTTTGTCTTGTTTTACTGTCATCTCTTGGAGGCTTGCCCTTTTCTAAAGATGAATTGATTGCGAATGAATCTGCGGGAGAGGGGAGGTGAAGGGGGTGCTGGAAGGAGTGGAAACAGGATAAACTGTAGGTAGAATGTATTATATGCATTATATGAGAGAAGAATCTATATTCAAAAATAGATGAATTAATGAATAAATAGATAAATTGAAAGTAATACACAAAATTATGTTTTCTTATAAATGACATTAACATATGCATAGAAAAACCTGTGGGTGCAAAATTTGTTAGAAATGATGAATAAATTTAGAAAGATTGCAAGATAAAAAAATAGAAAAAAATTGCAACTTATTTACATTCTAATAATGAACAAATAAAAGTGAAATGAGTTCAAAGTTTCATTTCAGATAGATTAAAAATAACAAAATATTTAGGAATAATTTTACCAAGAAGATAAAAGTTATTTAGCATAGAAACTATGAAGCATAAATAAAATAGATTGAAGATATAAACAAATTCTAAGATACCCTTTATTCACAGAATAGAATTAATTTGTTTAAATGTTTGAACTCCTCAAGGTTACCTACAGGTTTAATGTAGCCCAATTTTATGACATTTTTTTCACCTCACCCAAACCTGATTTTTAAAGGAATATCAAAGAAAGTTTATAAATAAATGCTAGCATGTAATGTCAGCAATGTCTTCAACAATGAACCTAAGAAATACAATAGAAAGGGAAGAGATAATTACTTTAAAGATAATATTGAGAAAACTGGACATTTCTTTCTGCAAAATGATCTCATAAAGCATAAAAAAGTCTAAAACATAAAAGTTAAACTGCAAACAATTAGGATAAAGCATAAAATCTACTGGTCTTGGTAAAGATCTTTTTGGCACAATTCCAAAGTGAAGATATCAACAGCAATGAAAATAAGGCAACTTGGATTTCGTTAAACAAAAATACTTCTGTTCTGCAAAGAAAACAATGAAAAAAAATAAGAGTCCATCTTATGCAATGGAAGAGTATATTTGTTATCATTTCTGAAAAGATGCCAACATCTAAAATACAAAACCAATTCAAAAGCACAACTAAATCAACTCAATTAAAACTGTGGCAAAGAGTGTCATGGCACCGCTTCCTGCCTTCACCAGACCTGCTGCACTAGAAACATCCAGGATAGACCCTTCCCCTATCCCAATCTCCTGACCACCATGTCCCCTAGGATACACCCAGCTGCTCTGAGATATGCACTGCTACCCCAATCCCCAATCCCCAACCCCACCACTGTAGTTCCATTGTTCAGATCAAGAGTGCCTACCAGAGAACTGTTACACCAGGAGCATAGAGGTTAGATCCATTTTCCTGATACCTGCTATACCAGAAACATTAGGGGACAACTGGATTGCTAAAGGCCAGGGTAAGAACACAATCAACAAAATCCAGTGAAATATGGTACCTTCAGAGCACAACTATCCCATTACAGCAAGATATTCTATTACAAACAAAGCACAAGAAAATGACCTTAAATCCATTCCTATAATGATGATAGATGCCTTTTAAAAGGAAATGAATAATTCCCTTAAATAAATACAGGAAAACACAATCAAACAGGTAGAGGCCTTCAAAAAGGAACACATAAATTCCCTAAAGAAACACAGGAAATTACAATTAAACAGATGAGGGAAATGAATAAAACTGTTGAAGAGCTGAAAATGGAAATAGAAGCAATAACACAAAATCAGGGAATCCTGGTGATGGAAAACCTAGGAAAGAGAACAGAAACAATAGCTGCAAGCATTGTAAGAATACAAGACAATGAAGAGAGCTCTCAGGCATATAAGATATGATAAAAGAAATATATACATATTTCAAAGAAAATGTTAAATCTAAAAAAAAATTACTCAAAACATATAAGAAATCTTGGACACTGTGAAAAGACCTAACCAAAGAGTAAGAGGACTAGAAGAAAGTAAAGAATCCAAGCTCCATGACCCAGAAAATATTTTTAACAAAATCAAAGACCTAAACCCAAAGAAAGAGATGCCTATAAATTTATAAGAAGCTTACATAGCACCTAATACATTGCACCATAAAAGAAAATCTTCCTGCCACATAATAATAAAAATACTAAGTCTGTAGAACAAAGAAAGTGTATTAAAAGGTACAAGTGAAAAAGGCCAGCATACAATGGCAGACATATCAGAATTAAACCTGATTTCTCAAGAGAGACTCTAGTTGCTAGAAGGGTCCAGAGCCTATAAGAAACCACAGATGCCAACCTAGACTACTATATCTAACAAAATACTCAATCACCATAGATAGAGGAAAAAAAAGATATCCCATGACAAAGCAAATTTAAACAATATCTATCCACAAATGTAGCCCTACATAAAATACTCGAAGAAAAACTCCAACTGAAGGCTTTTGAATACACCCAAGAAAATATAAAAAATAAATAATTCCAGAAAAAAAAACAAAATAAGAAAAGCACACAGAAATATACACACCAACATCACTAATATTAAAATCATAGAAATTAGTAACTGTTGGTCATTAATATCTTTCAACCTCAAGGGACTCATTTTCTTAATAAAAATACCTAGGCTAACATAGTGACTGTGAAGAGAGGACCCATCATTCTGCAGGATACAAGAAACATACCACAGCAACAAGTAGACACTACCTCAGAGTAAAGAGCTAGAAAAAACACTTTCCAAGCAAATAGACCCAAGAAGCAAGCTGGAGTAGCTGCCCATTCTAATAGCTAATCAAAGAGACTTCCAACCAAAATTAGTAAAAAAAAGATAGGGTAGAACACTTCATACTCATCAAAGGAAAAATCCACCAAGATGGCATCTAAATTCTGAATATTTGTGCTCCAAATGCAAGGACATCCACATTCATAAAAGAAACAGTATTGAAGCTTAAATCACATATCAAACCCACACATTAGTAGTGGGAGACTTCAAACCCCTACCTTCACCAATGGACAGGTTATTGAGACAGACAGACAGAGAAATAACGAAAACAGGGATATGAATCAAATGGACCTAACAGATATCTGCAAACACTTCACCCAAACAAACAAACAAACAAACAAAAATACTTTCTTCTCAGCATGATCTAGAACCTTCTCCAAAATTGACCATTTAATTGTGCACAAAACAAGCTTGAACATATACAAGAAAAATGGAAATAACTACTTGTATTTTATCAGAATACCATGGATTAATATTGGACAACAGAAATATCAGAAAGCCTACAAACTTATGGGAATTGAACAACTCTCTACTCAATGATCACCAGATCAGGGAAGACATAATGAAATTAAGGAATTTCCAGAACTCAAGAAAAATGAAGGCACAACATACTCAAACTTATGGGACACAATGAAAATATTCCTATAAAAAAGTTCATAGCACTAAGTTCATAAAATATTGGAGAGTATTCATAATAATGAATTAAGAGTAAACCTAGAAACTCTAGAAAAAAAAAAAAGAAGCAAACCACCCCAAAGAGTAGTTGGCATGAAATAATCAAACTCAGATGTGAAATTGATCAATTAGAAACTAAGAGAACAATATAAAGAATCAACGAAAACAAGAGCTTGTTCTGTGGAAAAAATCAACAAGATTGACAAACTTTTAGGCAAACTAAATAAAGACAGGGAAACAACATCCAAATTAACAAAATCAGTAATGAAAAGGGAGACATAACAACAGACACTGAGGACATTCAAAGAATCATTACCTCTTACTTCAAAAGCCTGTCCTCTACAAAATGAGAAAATCTAAATGAAATGGATACTTTTTTTTTTTATTGGAAATTTTTTTTTTACATTTCAGATATTCTCCCCTTACCCCATTTCCCCCCATCCCTCCCAGGAACTCACTATCCCTTCCCCCATCCTCCTGCCTCCACATTGGTGTACCCCCACCCACCCTCCCCTGTACCTCACCTCCTCACCCTCGAATATCCCCCCCCCATGTCCAGCTTTCATGGGACCAAGAATCTCTTCTCCCACTTATATATAGCTCCCTTGCATATATAGCTGGAGCCATGGGTCCTCCCTAAGCACTCCCAGGCTGGTGGTTTAGACCCTGGGGGCTCTGGTTGGTTGGGATTGTTGCTTTCCTCATGGTGTCACGAATCCTCTCAACTCCTTCAGCCTTCACTCTATCTTCTCCATTGGGAACCCTATGATCAGTTTAATGGTTAGCTGTGAGCTTCTGCCTCTGAGTATGTCAGACTCTTGCAGACTTCTAAGGAGACAGCTATATCAGGCTCCTGTCAGCATGTACATCCTGACATCCACATCAACCTCTACCTTTGGTGACTGCACATAGGATGGATATCCAGGTGGGATGGTCTGTCTCTCCTTCGGTTTCTGTCCTGCACTGTGTCTCCATATTTGCACCCTTGAGTATTTTGTTACTCCTTCTAAGAAGGACTGAAGCCCTCACTACTTGGTAATCATTCTTCATGAGCTTTATGTGGTCTGTGAGTTGAATCTTGGGTATTTCAGGCTTCTGGGCTAAAATCCAATAATCAGTGAGTGAATACCATGTATGTTCTTTGGTGATTGGGTTACTTCACTCAGGATGATATTTTCTAGTTCCATCCATTTATATAAGAATTTATCAAATTCATTGTTTTTAATAGCTGAGTAATATTCCATTGTATAAATGTACCACATTTTTTGTATCCATTCCTCTGTTGAAGGGCATCTGGGTTCTTTCCAGTTTCTGGCTATTATAAATAAAGCTGCTATGAACATAGTGGAGCATATGTCCTTGTTATGTGTTAGAGCATCTTCTGGATATATACCCAGGAGTGGTATAGCTGGGTCCTCAGGTAGTGATATGTCCAATTTTCTGAGGAACCGCCAGACTGTTTTCCATAGTGGTTGTACCATCTTGCAATTCCACCAACAATGGAGGAGTGTTCCTCTTTCTCCACATCCTCGCCAGCATCTGCTATCACCTGAGTTTTTTATTTTAGCCATTCTGACTGGTGTGAAGTGGAATCTCAGGGTTGTTTTGATTTGCATTTCCCTGATGACCAAGGATGCTGAACATTTCTTTAGGTGCTTCTCGGCCATTCGCATTTCCTCAGTTGAGAAGGATACTTTTCTAAATGGATACCAATTACCAAAATAAAATAATATCAGGTAAACTATATAAGTAGTTCTATAACAAATATGGAAATAAAAGCAGTAATTAAGTCTCCCAACCAAAAATAAAATCCAGAGTTTTTTTTTTTGTTTTTGTTTTTTTTTTTAAAAAAAGCTAATCCTCAAAACCATTTCACAAAATAGAAACAGAAGGAACATTGCCAAACTCACTCTATGAGATCACAGTCACCTGAATACATAAACAAATAAAAAGGCAACAAAGAGAATTTCATACTGTTTCCTCTTATGAACATTGATGCAAAAATAATAAAATTCCAAACCAAATCCAAGTACACATTAAGGACATCATCCACCATGATCAAGTGGGATTCATCTCAGGGATACAGGTTCAATGTACAAAACTCCATCGAAATAATCCACCATATAAACAAACTGAATCTCATTAAATGCTGAGAAAACCTTTAAAAAAAAAATCTGACACACCCTTATATTAGAACTCTTGGAGGGATCGCAGATATAAGGTGCATACCTAAACATCATTAAAACAAAATACATCAAGTCAATAGCTGACATCAAATTAAATGTAGAGAAAATAAAATGATGAGATTCCAGTAAAATCTGGGACAAGACAAGGTTGCCTACTTTTTCCATATCTATACATAAGATACAACATAACATTTTCAGATAATACACATAAGTAACTCCAAAAATTCTACCAGATAATAGCTGTAGATGATAATATCTTTAGGTAAGTGGTCGGATACAAAATTAACAACAACAAAATCAGTAGCCTTCCTTTATATAAATGATAAATGGGCTGAGAAAGAAGTTAGGACACCAATACCCTTCACAATAGCTACAAATAGTATAAAATATCTTGGTGTAACTCTAAGCAAGAGAATGAAAGACCTGTATGACAAGAACTTCAAGCCTGTATTGAAAGAAATTGAGGATGATATCAAAAGATGGAAAGATCTCCTCTGTTATTGGATAGGTAGGATTGACATAGTAAAAACAGCCATCTTACTAAAAGCAATCTACAGAATCAATGGAAGTCCCATAAAAATTTTAACAAAATCAGTTACACACCTTCAAAGAGTAATTCTCAACTTCATATGGGAAAACAGAAAAACCCAGGGTAGCTATAACAATTCTGTACAAAAAAAGAACTTCTGGAGGTATCACCAACCCTAATTTCAAGCTATACTACAGACCAATAGTAATAAAAACCTCATGGTGTCGGCATAAAAACAGACAGGTTGTTCACTGAAATAGAAGAGAAGACCCAAAAATAAACCCACACACCTATCATCACTTAATATTTCACCAAGAAGCCAAAACCATAGAATGGAAAAACAAGAAAACATCATCAACAAATGGTGCTGGTCTAACTGGATGTCTGCATGTAGAATATGCAAATTGACCCATATCTATCACCCCGAACAAAACTTTAGTCCAAGATGATCCATGACTTTAACATAAAACCAGACACATGTGAACACACACACAGGACACGTGGATGGATGATAGCCATTCCAGTGGCATTGTGACTCTTGGAAGCCACAGGGGAAGCCAAATCAAGTGCTGAGCATGCTCCCTAATTACCATGGTTAGTTAATCTGCACATTTCAGAGCAATCAAAATTGTTTCTATCCTGACTTTATGCTAGCTTGTTTTTCAATTTTTAGGAGAAATAGAAAAAAATAGCATCTAACTTCCTTTGTGAATATCTCATAGTAACAGCTAAACACAAAATCCAAGACAGGAGGACTTTATGTGTGCTACCATATTTCATTTAATATTTAATAGTCATATCTGAATAGATTTTATCCATGCACTTATAACATAGCTATTGGCATAATAGTATTATTATTCATAAATATTGCAATTAATAAAAACACACATTGAAATAAAGGTCATCTACCTTTTGCCGTTTCCCCGTTATTTCTGTTCTTCACTGTCTTACATTTACATTAGACTTTTTTACATCCACTATAGCAATTATATTTGTTTTGTGTCTCATTTCTTGTATAAGTTAATTGTCACCTCATTGTGATGCCATTAAAATAGAGATTCCCAAGGAAAATGCTTTCACAGAGTGGATTTAATTATTCAGGGTCCAATTATTCTGTTCTAGACTACTCACACTGTTTTTGTTTTGCTCTCCTCCCTCTCTATTTGACTATTTTTCAGTCCATTAATGGCCCACTTTACTTCTCATTTATGCCTCTGGTAAAAGGTATGCTGAGCAAACTAATTGAGACTTTTGGAAATGATGAAACTTTTGAATTAACTAAAATCTGGATATGCATTCTTACCTCATTACAACACATAGCTGAATCTCTTGCATTTTATTTTATAGGCAAAAATAGACCAAGAAAGGATTCAGATAGTATGTGTGCTCTTTAGTAGCATAAGTATATAAGGATATAAACATGCATTGGCTTTCTGAGACTAAAAATTGAAATGACAGAAATACAACTTTCAAACACATATATTGACTCATGACTTATTCTGGACCTCAAGATTTGAAAGTAAAAGTTTTGAAGTAAAATTTGCTATTTCATTCAATGATATGTTTGTTTGTGGTCACACACATGCCTTAGTGCAGGTAGGAAAGTCAAATGACAAATTCAGGACTTTGCTCTCTTTCCCCTTGTTGTTTCACCCTTGAGGACCCAGGTCCTCTTGTCTCACTGATCCATGTGCTATTCTGTGTACTTGTTTTTTAATTAACAGGTACAAATTGCATATCTCAGGCAGAGTTTTGGCATATATAAACCTTCTGAAATAGCTATTAAAATTATTAACTTCATGCTTATCATTTTTTAAGGGTGAGATTACTTAAAATCTATTGTCTTTGGGATATCCAATAATTTAATGCAATAATTTAATTGTAATCATGAAGATATATAATAGATTTCTGAAACTTATTTTTCCTAATTGAAATCTTATATCCTTTGGATGACAGCTCTCTATAACTCCCTCAATTCTAAACTAAACTTTCTTTTTCTATGTACTTCATGTTTCAAGTCTATGTATAAATGTCTTTAGGCAAATCTGCCTTTCTATACCTGGCTTATTTCATTTAATACAACATTATTAAGCTGTCTAGTATTCGATCGTGTGTGTGTGTGTGTGTGTGTGTGTGTGTGTATGTGTGTGTGTGTTTGTGATTTCTTTACATTTTTGTTAGCTGATGGGCACATAGACTAATCCTGACTGTTATGCTGCAATGAATTTCTCATTTCTAGGAGATAGTAACTTCATTTCCTTTGGTTACACATATCCAAAATTGTTAACTCTGGATTATATGAGAGTTCTATTTTTATTTTTTGAGGGATTTTCCACACTGTTTTATAGTAATAGATATTCTGATTTATGTTCACTGTGGTGACAGTTATCAACCACTGTAGTGCTTTACAGTTCTGAGGTGCTGAACTCGACTTCAAACTACATTTCCCATTTCCAGCTGTCCCTTTGTGAATTCTGCATCACCTTAATAAACATCAATGAGAATGAAGGGTAGTTGGCAACTGAAGGCACTTCAGATGTTTTCTACACTGTCAGCTCGGGTTCAGTCTTAGCTCTTGAACACTGAAGCAGTAGCTAATTCAATTTCTTACTTTCTTCTTCATTTGTAGAACCAGTCACACTGCATATCTTTGGAGAAACCATTGATAGTCTTGTAGCATCCTCTCTTTTAGCTTAACAAGGTACTTCCTTTGAGCTCTTTGTAGAGCAACTGTAGTCAGGGGCATGTACTAAGACATGGGCCTTTGCCCATTGTCTTCCATTAGAGCAGTGGCTCTCAACTTTCCTAATGCTGTGACTCTTGTTCCTCATGTTGTGGTGACCCCCAACCATAAAACTGTTTTCTTCTTACATCAAAACTGTAATTTTTATTTTGTAGTCAATGGTAATGTAAATATCTGATATGTAGGATATTTGATATATGACTTCCAAAGGGTCACAACCCACAGTTGGTAAAACCACTGCTTTAGAGTTCTGATAGCGTCTAAGTTTTTAGTTGTTTCTCATATTATGTGGTTATTATCTGTGAGCTACTCCATTATTCTCTTCTTGTGATTTTTATCTTCCTGTAATACTTTAAGCAATTGACACATGACATTTTCTCTGCTGGCCTAAATTGATTTCTGTTGGAAGGCTGTACAGCGAGGATGTGGTGCTAATTTTAGGTGTGAGTCACCCTACAGCAAAGCCTTTGGGTTACTTTTTGTTTTCTGTCCTCAGTTTATCTTTGCCATAGAAATGGTTGCCTTAAGTCTTGTTATGGGAGATTACTTTCTTCCCGTACTCTGACTAGGCATCTATTTTACACCATTTGTACCTAGTATATGTTGGAGGCATATTGACTCAGCCAGGATGAGTGGTTTCCCCCTATTCCTCACATCAGGCACTGAAATCTAATTGTCATGCTTTCTGAATCCTTTAAATTGTCTCCCTCCCACATATTGTCATTATTTGGCTCATTTCTATCCTTAGGGGACAATGTAACATCCTCATCCTCATCAGCCACTCGATGAGACTGAACAGTGTCACTGTTAGTCAGAACACTCACTTGGGTTCTCACTGTCTGCCTCTGAGTTGACTAAGTTCCCTTCCACTTGGCCTGATACAAGGCTTATGCATTAAGCCTATTAGTTTTAAGTGAGGGGTCATTTCAGCCATTTCTGGTCTAGTTCCCTGGTGCCTCCTTTCCTCACAGCATTCTGCCAATCACTATTAATGTACGACACAATACTGTGTAATAACTGTTGCAATTAGGGCTGAGAAAATGGCTCAGATGCCAAGTACATACCTTGTTTTGCCATTCCCCATGCAGCTTCAAAAATCTTGGCATCTTTTCTAGGTCCAGCCAGCGGGAGGTGATCTTGTCTTTGTGGTCCACTCCTCTTTTATACTTCTGATGAAGTATAAAACTGATTATCTATAGTTTTCATTGAAACAGGATTGCCCATCACAATGTTAGTGTTTGGTACTGGTCAGAATGGTTGCACATGAGGACATTTATTCTTCCTGGTATTTTCCCTACTAAACTTGCTGCATGCATAATAATGTTTTATATATCTTAAGCAATTTTCCCTCAAAGGCTCAGCTTTCCAGTCTGATCTGTGTCAAACATGTAGTTTTGTTGCTTTTACTTTCAGTGTGCATAAAACACATCATAGAAGTCCTGGAAAAAAGTGGGTTTTTTTTTGTTGTTGTTGCATGATATATTTAGATGCATAGGTCTCATTTCTCTTTGAAAGCCAGGAAAACAAATAACCAAAATGAATTGCAATTAAATGAACCTGAATGTCAAATGCACACACTTGAGCCTGTAATTCTCCCTCCTTGTGTGTATGTTTCTGTCTTTATTTCATCATCTTAATAAAGACTGACATTCAAATATACTTCTGTATGTGCTTGAATGTTAATAAAATGTGAAGAAGAATCAGAAAGGAATATATATATATATATATATATATATATATAATATATGAACCAGAAAATGTAAATTAAAACTTGAATCATTTATTTGAGTCATTTCATGAAGAAGATATCATTTCTTTGCTGTATTTGATGAGGCTGATAGCTGAGAATAAATTCATAAAATTCTTGATGTTCTTTTGGTAAAAGTCTAAGAGAATAGCAAAGAAGACATGCAACAATGAAATTATAAAGACTAGAAACTTTACCTCAGACAAAGATATATTGAAGACTGATTTTAAAATATAAAACCAGGAATTATTGGACCTAATTGCTTATAAAACTATTGCGAAGATATAATGTCTTTACATGGCTTATTATATCTTTTCTGTTTCATAGGTAGAGTAAAGATCTTAGAGTATACAGCATCAATATGATACCTATGTGCAATATTTTGATAGGTTCTAAGAGCATCTGGGTCAAACAGCCTGAGCATGAATTCAAGATAACCCATAGACAGGGCTAGAGGTTTATATAATTGGAGGCCTTATCTGGGTCAGAAGAATGTATGTTGCCTTTATCTTATATCACTTAAGCTGACTGCATGATTTCCAGAAAGATAATGCTGACTGAAACAGGTTCTCCCTATGCTACATGATAGGATATATTTCTCCTAAAAGTGTCTTTGTCTCTTTGACATGTGATAATAATGAAATCATAAATATTTTTATTTGGTAAAGGCTAAAGAACAGCCTCGAAAACTGATTTAAGATTTTCTATACCAATACTGTACAAAATAGATCTCATATGTTAATAAAAGGAGAATTAAAGTCATGTCTTACATACATACACAATTATTCTTAAAATAGCTGATATTTTGTGCATCAAGAAACAAGATGTTTACACCTTTTAAGAACAACCCTAAAATGGGGAGTCTTGAAACAGTTGAGGAGAGGGACTAGGGGCTAGATTTGCTGAAAACATGTTGTATTCATCTGTAGAATTGTCAAAGAATAAATGAAAATATGTTTAAAAGAACAACCATGGAGAATACTCTCAAGAAGTCAGTTCTTCTTCTATAGTGTGTGTGTGTGTGTGTGTGTGTGTGTGTGTGTATGTGTGTGTTTACTCCACATTCATTGTATGTAGCTATGTAGTGATGGGTCACATAAAGATATGCATATTCAAATGTATCATGTACTTTGATTATTTTGATTCTACACACTCTTTTTTTTACTTCTACATATAAGAGTAAACATGTAATATTTGATTTTGATTCTACATCATTTTACACAATAAGTATGAGCTTCAGTTACAGTCATTTTCCTGAAAACACTTTAGTTTTATTTGTCTTTATGACTGGACAAAACACCTTTGTTCATGTGTGATATGACATGATATAATATCATATCTTATTCATCCCTTCATCAGTTAAAGGACATATAGGTTGATTTATAGTTAGACACTTGTAATTATTACTCTTTTCATAAGCCCAACCTCCCCCTATTTCTACTACGCTTAAATATATACTAGAACATCATTAATAATAGCATCATTCAAATTTGCCTATAAGAAGAGAGACCTTAGCTCATCAATGGCAATGTACACTTTACTCCCAACGTCCAGGAAGCAGAGGCAGGTGGATTTCTGTGAGTTTGAGGCCATCTTGGTCTGTTGAGCAAGTTTCATGATAGCCAGGGCTACACAGAAAAGTCTTGCCTTAAAAATCAAAAGAAGGAGAAGATGAAGGAGAATGAGAAGGAAAAGGAAGGAAGAAGGGGAGGAAGAGTGGGAGGGAAAGGGAAAGAGGGAGGGAAAGGGAAGGGAAGAGAGAAAAGGGAGGGGGGATGTAAAGAGGAAGGGGAAGCAATAAGGAAAGGGGAAGAGGAGGTGGAGGGTGAAGGAGAGAGTGAGAGGGTAAAGGGGGAGGAGATACAGGAGGAGGAGCAGGAGGAGCAAGAGGAGGAGGAGGAAGAGGAGGGTAAGGAGGTGAAGAAGAAAAAGAAGAAGGCAGAGGAGGAGGAGGATGAGGAGGAGGAGGGAAGAAGAACAAGAAGGAAAGGAAGGAAGGAAGGAAGGAAAGAAAGAAGGAAGGAAGGAACTCTATACTACAACTATCTATGACCTCTACCTGTAATCACATATTGGCACACTATTCAGCACCTCACAGCGCTGTCTGCCTCCCAGAAGGCCTGCTGCAACCCAGGACACACAGATGAGACCCCTACACCCTTATGCCCCTGCCTGCTGAAACACTCAGGTGACAGCACATGCTGCTGAGAGTGTGCAGAAAGGGGGACATGCCTCCATTAATGGTGGGACTGCAAACTTGTACAACTACTTTGGAAATAATTCTGGCAGTTTCTTAGAAAATTTGAATTAGTTCTACCTAAAGACCCAAATATACAGTGCCTGGATATAACCAAAAATGCTCCACTATACCAAAAAGACATGAGCTCCACTATCTTCATAGCAGCCTCATTTGTAACAGCCAGAAACTGGAAACAAACCAGATGTCCCTCAACCGAAGAAGAATGAATACAGAAAATGTGGTTTATTTACACAATGGAACACTATTTGGTTATTAGAAACAAGGGCATCATGAATTTTGTAGTAAATGGATGGGATTAGAAAATATCATCCTGAATGAGGTAACCCAGACCCAAAGGACATGAATGGTATATACTCACTGATAAGGAAATATTAGCCATAAAGTTCAGGATACCCATGATACATCCCACAGACCCAAAGAAATTAAATAAGGCAGGGCCAAGCAAGGATGTTTGAATTTCACTTATAGAGGGTAATAAACTAGCCATAGAAGACAAAGGAAGGGAGGAAGGGAACTAAGTAGGAGATGGGAGGCAGAAGCAAACTGTGGTAGAGTAGCAGGAATAGGTATAGGGAGAGACAGGAGAGAGGTCCAGAGGGCCAGGAGAATGAATGGCAATCTGCAGTTGCTGGGGTTGGGTGGTAAGGGGAATCTCCGGGAAATCCCCAGAGACCTGGGTTGAGGGAGGATCCCAGGAGTCAATGTGGGTGACCTTAGCTGAGATGCTAATAGTGGGGGAATGGAACCTGAAGAGGCCACCTCCTGTAGCTAAGGAGGACTCTCTCTGGATGGATAAGGACACCAACTTAAACACAAAATATTCGACCCCAAATTTGTCCCACCTAAAAGGAATGCAGGGACAAAAAAGTGCAGAAAGTGGAGGAATGGCCGATTAATCACTAGTTCAACTGAGACCCACTCCATGGGCAAGCAACAATCTGTAACATTATTAATGATACTCTGTTATGCCTGCATAACTGTCTTCTGAGAGGCTCTACCCAGCAGCTGACTGACATAGATGCAGAAACCCACAGCCAAACATTGGACAGAAGTCTGGGACTCTTAAGAAAAAGTTGGGGGAAGAACTAACGGCTCCAAAGGGGAACCCCACAGAAGGTTCAACAGAATCAACTAACCTAGACCTCAGGGAGCTCTCAGAGACTGAGCTACAAACCAAAGAGCATACAAGGGCTGGACGGAGGTCCCTGGCACATAGGTAGCTCAGACTCAATGTGGGTCTGCCAACAACTGAAGTAGGGGTTGTCCCTAAAGCTGTAGTCTGACTGTGGAATCCTTTCCCCAACACGGCTGCCTCGTCTGGCCTCTGTGGGAGAAAATCCTTCTAATGTTGTAGATTCTAGATGCACCAGGGTGGAGGAATACCCGGAAGGGGGCACCCACTCAGAGGAGCAGGGGAGGGATATAGTGGATGGATTCTGTAAAAGGGGGTCTGAGAGTACAGCAGTCTTTTGGATGTAAATAAATAAATAAATAAAATAAATAAATAAATAAATAAATAAAATAAGAAAAAGATAGCTATTGTTTCCCTAATTTGAGTCAGGAAGAAAATCATGAATTTAAGATGTGTATGAGAGGCTATGTTCACACATACAAATAATACAGAGGAAATACTGTTCTGTAGCACACAAATATGAGACTAGGTGATAATCGTGGGACATATATAATTAAGGGAACACTATAAATCACTATCATAAATAAACTATAGCTATTGTAACAGCATTAGATAAACCTTCAAATATGTCAGTGACTGAAAAGTCCTAAAAACTGAGGAAAAGGTGTCTGTTCATACAATGTTTGGAATAGGCAAAGTAAAACCATATATTTAGGGATACAAAGAAATTTGGAAAAACTATAAAGGAAAACATAAAGGATCCTTAAGGAGACTTGATGACATTCTATTTCTTAAGTTGTATGTACAGAGATACTAGATGATGTTGTTTTAAACTGCAAAGTTACTATCTTACTATCTATCTATCTATCTATCTATCTATCTATCTATCTATCTATCTATGTTTTGCTTAATGTGCTATACCAAAGAAAAGGTAAGAAACAAGATAAAGAACACTCACAGTATGCAGTTTCTACTGCCCTAAATTTAGCATCCTGTTCACAATAATGCATCATGCATAATTAATGTTCAAATTGATGTTTATTTCCTCAAAATAGCAGTGATATTTGCTGACATGGAAATATCTATCTATCTATCTATCTATCTATCTATCTATCTATCTATCTTATCTATCTATCTACATATCTATCTATCCATCTATGGCAGAATATGAGAACATACCATACATGAATATATTTAAGAAGCTTAGATTTTATTTCCAACTCGACTCTGGAGAGTTCCTTGACTGGACCTCTAATTCAGCTTTGTTGTTCTCTTATGAATACAGTGTATTAAATAATGTTGTTCAAACACAATCAAATGAGAAATTAAATGAATTAATTATAAATACTGAGAATCTGTCACCAAAGCTTCCCAGGTTTATAATACAGAGGTAAGCCTGGAAACAAATGAGAGGACAATAAAGTTTTAGGTTTCAAATTTCTGGAATATATCCTGGTATCATTTGAATTTAAGAAATCTTTGCATTTACAAAATCATATAGAGGATAAGAATAAAGACCTTGTAATTCTGGAATTGGACATGGGACACAGTAATACAATAAGTATTTGTGGGTCCTAAAATGATAAAATTGTCTATATTCGTTTCTATGTTTCCAAGATTATTTTTAAAAGGAACTCTGGAAAGTGAAATTAGAGATGATTTCAATAACTTTAAAACACTTTATTGTAAGCTTTGAATGTTACTATTGAGCAAAGAAATGGTGATAAAAATGGAAATTATTTGTCTTGATCCAGTTGTGGAAGAGCTTTGGACCGGGGACCATTAAACCTACACTTCAAAATCTCCTAGTCACAATATGGCCGTAGGATTTATATCTGTCTCTGTGTGTCTGTCTCTGTTTCTCTTTATGTCTCTCTCTCTTTGTGTGTGTGTGTATGTGTGTGTGTGTGCATGTCGTGTGGTTGTGCATGTGCAATTTCTTGTGAAAACTTGGGATAGGACCTTGGTTTTAAGGCCCCACTCTGGTTCACACTCAGGTGTTTCCGCAGAGCATGTCACACTTTTGAGTTGAGCCATCTTCAGCTTTGACCAGGGGGATTTGTTGATATCATGGATCACAGTTTTTCCTGTGAGGAGCTCTTGGTCAGACATGCTCTGTGTTTTGCATTATGGGCACAAGGAGGTGTCTTCAAGCATCTCCTAATGTGATTAGCTGGAGCCAGAAACTGTTCTTACATAGGCACTACGCAATTTCTGCTTTGCCTCTGCTTCACCTGAATGCCAAATTCTACTAGCCAGTGGTGACTGTTCATTTAGTTGGAGCTAACTGCTAGTTGCCACTTACAAGTTAAGGCGAAAGCATACGCATCCTTATATCTAACTTTAGCATTATCTGAACTCACTATTTCTAGTTATTTTTCTCAGTAGAGCTTTGGGTTGATGATTTTGCGTTCTTTCTTTTTTCCTTATGTTCTTCTTTCTTTTGCAGCTATATGTATGAAATATTCATAAATTGCCTACGAAGTGCTATGAATTCTATATGGATATGCCAATTATTCATATCTTGGCACATAGGTGAGAATCAACATGATGTATATAAAACAGAAAAGGAAATAAAGATACCCACAACATTTACACACACACACACACACACACACACACACACACACACACACACAGGTATAGAGAGAGAATAAATTTCATCCTTTCTATTTCCATTCCTAAGAGAATTTTATTTCCTTCATCCTCTCACAAGTCACCTGCTCCCTGATTACTGCTGGGTATTCAAAATGCTATTCAAAAACCCAGCTGACAACTGTTGGCTGACTTTGTTTCTGACATAGCTCATTCCTCTCAGGGTGTTTTTGTTTTGGTATATAGGCAGCTCCATGTATCTGACAGTTAACCTAATATATTTCTATAATTCTCTTGGGTGCCCACATTTTTTTTTGCATCCAAACTACTCTATGTTGTTTCTTAATGAGATTTTTGGTCAAACACCAAGTGGCACTAGCAGGTCAGACCTTAGATTTAACCCCCAGCACTCCTTTTTTGCTTTTTAAAAAGCTCATTGGTCCAAAGCCAAGGAAGCAGCTAGAATCCAGAGGAACCCAGGGGGAGAGATTTATGAATGCATGGTGAGCTCATATTATCAGTTCCTATTTTGGTGTTTCAAAATCTCCCCTGGTGTTTGAGAGCATCTTGATAATTAAAAGAAAATACTGCCTTCTAAAAAAACTTCATCTTCATTTCAAAGTAAAACTTAAAAAATAATAATACTTTAGTTTATGGAGCTTGGATGCATGATACATTTCCTCCCTCCTTTCTTGCTTCCGTCCTTCTCCCTCCCACTCCGTTTTTCCTTTCTTCCTTCTTACATATTTGTTTTTTAGATGAAGTCTCTTTTTCTGCACATAATACAATGGCTGTTAGAAATAAAAGTTTTAGACAATAAATGATTAGAAAATTGTGTCATTTTGTCCTATTTATCCCTCATAATTAAGCAAAAGATTTTTTTAAATTTTTTATTGGTTATTTTATTTATTTACATTTCAAATGTTATCCCCCTTTCCAGTTTCCCCTTCACAAATCCCCATGCCCTCCCCCTGCTTCTATGAGGGTGTTCCCCCACCAGCCCACCCTCTACTGCCTCAGTGCCCTAGCATTCCACTACTCTGGTAGCCTTCACAGGACTCAGGGGCTCCCCTCCCAGTGATGCTGCTACATGTACAGCTACAGCCATGTGCTCCACCCCCATGTGGACTCGTTGGTTGGTGGTTTAGTTTCTGGAAGCTCTGGGTAGTCTGGTTGGTTGATATTGCTCTTCCTATGGGGTTGCAAACCTTTTCAGCTCCCTCAGTCCTTGCCCTAATTTCTCTATTGGGGTATTTACGCTCAGTTTGATGTTTGGCTGCATGTATCCACATCTGTATTGTTCAGGCTCTGGCAGAGCCTCTCAGGGGACAGTTATAGCAGGCTCCTGTCAGCAAGCGCTTCTTAGCATCAGCAATCGAGTCTGGGTTTAGTGTAGATGGGTTGGATCCCTAGGTGGGGCAGTCTCAAAAGATCTTTTATGTTGCTATCAAATATTCTCTCCTGGATTGATCTTGGTTTTCCTCAGGTCAGAGTCATGTAAGACACCAAAGTGTGCAATCGGACTGGGGCCAAAACTCTTACAAAATGTGAAATAAACACAATATTCTAACACATAATAAGTCCTGCCACAATATATATTATGAAGAATGTTTCATAAGAGAACACAAATTCACAAATATATAGTTGGTGCTTGTGAGACCCTCATCCATGAACTTTAATGACATAATGTATTCTGATGAGTTTTTTCATAAATTAAATCCGCATAGTGACAGTGACTTGGAATGGTCTTCCACTGGAGAGCATGGAGCTTACACAATTATTCATATCTAATCAGATAGTGAGGAAAGAGAAAAACCGACACATATGCATATGCGTAAACAGAAAATATTCCAAGGATTTCTGGTTTGAGGCCAGCTTAGTCTACAAAATAAGTTCTAGGATAGCCATGTCTTCATAGAGAAACCTTGTCTTAAAAAACCAAATAGAGAAAGATAGAGATAAAGAGACACACAGAAACACACACACACACACACACACACAAGAGAGAGAGAGAGAGAGAGAGAGAGAGAGAGAGGAGAGAGAGAGAGAGAGAGACAGAGCAGAGACAGAGAGACAGAGACAGAGAGAGACAGAAGCAGAGTGACAGAAGCAGAGAGAGAAAGAGAGACAGAGAGAGAGAGTGCCATATGGAAAAGTTTGTCTTCTGACATAATGACAAGGAATGCCCGCACAAACAGGGTTATCAAAGGACAGCTCATGATTTTTGTTTTCTTGTCAAATACTGAGTAATCTTATAATCAAATGTGCAGCAATAACAGGCCCAGCTGGGAGGATTAAGAACTAAATACCTATTGGGCTGTTTGATCTCTTTCTTCTTCAGGTTTAGAATAGGATAAATGAAAAGTTGGAGGCCAAGAGGGAGTGCTTTAATATAGAATAAATTGTCTAAAAGGGATCACCGAAGGCAGGGTTATCGATGAGCTGTGGAGTGAGGGAGCTGACTTTTTATTTTAAAACTAAGACAGGATAGAAGTAGGGGATAAAGCAGGAAATCAGATAAGAGAAACAAAGGATGCAGGTATATTGGCTTTAAGTAGTCTTTTTCGGTTTCTGAGATTTCTTATGTTCTTGTGCTCTGAGCCAAGATCAATTGAGATTAATCAGTTGTATAGAAAGCATTGTGACCGCATTGCAGGCTTTTAAAGTTTAAATTTGTTTATTGAGCACAATTTGGTTAGCATCAGGTGCTGAAGTTATAGACACCAACACTAGCATAGAAATTACTTTATTTAGCTCCCAGTTGTAAGTTTCTATAGCAACTGGGCCTTATACCAGAAAGCTGAGATTTTCAAACTCAAATGATTTAGTCAGCGATGGAAATATAACAACTGGGTGGGTGAGTGGGGGCACTGGCTTCAGTTTCCTACTCTTCCCTTTCTGCCTTGTGAGAAGTCTCTTCTTTGTGACTATGTCTTCTTAGTCATACTTTTAATTACACCTTTCACTTTGAACTTTCTCCTCTTGGCAGCAGCATAAAGTATCTATTTTGGTTATGTTTTGATTTCTATTGATGAGTTAGAGCGTTGATCCAGAGGAGGTGCTTGTAATTTGTTTTAAAGGCCACTGAAAATTCTGAATTGTGAAGGAAGTGTCCATAGTGCCAAATTTAGTTACGCACTCCCAACAGAAATTAGAATGTCAATTGAAAAAGAAAAACTAATTTAATTTCTATATTATGCTTCCATTCAGTTCACAAATGCAATGTCATGATCCTTTTAAGGATGTGGAATGTCTCTTATGAAGTTTTCTTTTTAAATCCTTTAGTAAACATATACTTAGGAGCAAATTGATTTTTATTTTAGGGCTTTACAAATGAATGCTTTTATTGTAACAAGTAAGAATTTTCTGGGGAACCTTGTTATGGTTGAAGTAATATTTTATGATTGTAGTTTAGCCAATACTGCAGAAAGCCTTAGGAATAAAATACATGTAGGCTCCAACTGGGAGAATAACCTCTACATCTAAAATATACATAAACACAGTAGCTCTCTTTCTGCCATAGATTCTGAATAGTTCCGTCTAATCTCATACTTACAGCATGCATCATCTATCTCTACATTATCTCTAACATTATCAGTTATCTATCTCTATCTATATATCTCAATCTATCATCCTATTGACTATTTTTCATTATCATCTATCATACATCTCTCTACATACATACATATGCCTAGAAAATGAACTTTAGATTAAATGAAATGTAGGAAATATATGCTTCAAATAAAGATATCTTTTCATAAACCCTCATGTTTTATAAGAACTGCCTTTGGATATTTTTTGTAAACCTTTTTTAAATGATTTATTTTTATTTTATGTGCATTGGTGTTTTGCCTGTAGGTATGCCTGTGTGAGTGTGCCAGATTCCCTGGGACTAGAGTTACAGACAGTTCTGAGCTGCTATGCAAGTGCTGAGAATTGAACATGGGTCCTCCGGAAGAACAGTCCCTGCTCTTAACCACTGAGCCATCTCTCCAACCCCCAAATCCTTTCTGTCTTTTGGATATTTTAAATAATCAGTACAGCCATTTTTAAAGATTGGATAACAGAATATTCCTGACTTAATGTATGGCACCATTTATTAGTTTGGAGAATGACAAGAATGTACCATAAAAGAAAGGATTCTATGCTGTGATGAAGCAAAACAAAACAAACAAAACAAAACAAAAAATTCCATTCAGTGTTCACATTTATTGTTAACTTGGGGTCTATTAACATTTGCAAAACACAAATTCTAAGAGGCAGCTGTTAGAGATTGGCCAATTATATTTTCACAATTCAGAGAGAAAAATCTTACTTGACTCTAAAATTCTGTCCTTGTTTTCTCCCTTCATGAATTATCACAGCCAAAGCAGACTGTGTGTACATGTCTGAGGACAGATCCAGCAGACTTGCTTCCTCTCTGCTGCAAAAATGCCTCACCTCAGATGACCTTGATTCTCCTCGCATTCAATAAACTTTACAACAGACTTAATTATAATGAAATTAATTCAGATTGAAATTATCTGTCTCTGCTTGTCCTCAGTTTCTAGGAGGGATCTTTAAATGCCATCAGTCCTGTTGCTGAGAGTCTGTGTGTCATTATGTCTACTATATAATGATTTATCCAAGGTCATATGAGACCAATTTTTGTTCTCCCTGGCAAGTAGCTTCCAGAGCTCTACTACATTCTGAATAGATAATTATTCCTTTACCAGAACATGTGTAGACAAACAGCTGGTGAATAAAGAGATGTCATTAAGCTGCACTTATGTTTTTGAATATCAAGGTTCAGAAATATTGCGGAATGTATGCTGCCATGGATTATAGATTCATTTCATTTGTTAATAAATCTCTCATGATACAATTTTCTTCATGTACCTTACATCAATTAATTTAAAATTTACTGGGTCACTCAAGGTAAAATTTTGATTAAAACTAGTGAAATGGGGTCTGGGATACAGCTCAGTTGCTAGAGTGTTCAAATAGCATGCAAAAAATGTTTGGATGTTGATCTCAGCACTGAATAAAGCCTTTGTGGTGATATAAGTGTGTAATTCCAGCACTTGGAATTTGGAGGCAGGTGGATCAGATATTAAAGGCCATTCTCTATTATATAGTGAGTTTAAATTTAGCTCGTGCTACATGAGACACTATTTCAAAAAAATAAAACTGAAATATTTATTAAAAATAATAGCTATGGTAAATATAGAATTCAAAATCTGCAAGTTAATATCTTAATATGTCACTGCAGAAATGAACATAGTTTTTATTGGAGAAGATAAATGATTCTTGTAATTTGGGTTTGTTAGCTGAATCAAAACAAGCTTATTTAAAATGAATTTTTATCATAATTTTGGTTTTAAAACCTCAAACCCAGCTGAATACTAGTGTGTTTGGGAACTTTCTGGCTCAGTGTTCACAAAGCAGGTCAGATGCAAGTCTCCAGAAGTTCCATAACTTTGAACATTGGTTGATGTCTGAGAACACAACTTTGGAAACACTCCCTAACTGTTGAGGTAATTTTTAAAGATCTCAATTGCTTGCTCACATAATGTAATTGTTATTAACATCTGCTTTCCTTCTGTGAGTCTGGAATGATGGTAGTCACTAGCCAAAACTGCCATGTGGCCAGTTCTGAATAAAACTCCTAAGTGCTGAGCGTAAATGGGTTCTGCATAGTAAAAGTATTACAGCCATGTTACAGAATTTTTTCTTTTCTAGAGGTAGAGGGAACTTGTGAGTTAGTGCACAGGAATACTATGTGGATTTTTTTTTCATTTCCTTACCTGGTATTATTTGGTCTTTCTGATCCAAATATATATCTGTATGTTACATATCTTCATATTAAATATTTGATGCTAATACTATGATGCATATGCTATGTTCTTATGACCCCTACTGTGAATCACCAAATATGCAGACTATCTTTGGGACTCTTAAGACAGAATAGCTACATTCTTGCTAATTCATCAATGTAAGAGTTTCAAGGAAAGAAAAAAAAAAACTTAGTCGTGACAAGAATTGAATGTATGGGAATGAATACCTACAGAGCAGAACAGTATTTCACAAAGGTGCCATGAGAAATGTGCTATTTACTAAACTCTTTCAAGGACCTGTGATATTTGAAAGCTAGAATTATTTATATACATAAATAAGAAGAGAACACCATGGGAAAGCTTGGCATACTTTATACCAATTGCTTCAGTGCTAGCTAGCTTTTGCTATAAACATACTTTTCAAATTGTAGTAAATTTTTACCTTGTGTTTTATGGATTTTTATTCAGTGTGAGAAGTTGTATACGAGACCTTAGCAGTAAACCTGGTATGGAAAATTGATGCTGCTTTGAGGTAAAGTGAGAGTTATCCTTGGAGAACTAAAAGCTCAATCACAGAATTATACACAAATTAGGAAATAATTCAAATAAGTGTGTGTATTAAATGGCTCAGCAAAGGATTTAAGATGATTATGTTATAGAGTGTCTAAGAAAATGCAAATTCCCTACAAAATTGGATTTCCAAATTAAATTTCTCAAAGGACTTGTTTATTGCCTGAGTTCCAAAGAACACAAAGTTTATTACAGGTAACTCAGTTTGTAATCTGAGCCTTCAATGAGGCTGAAGCAGGGGTAATTCAGAGTTTGAGGACAACCTAAACTCTAGAGCAAGACCCTATTTCATACAAACAAGTAACATAACAAACAAATTAATGAATGAAAAATAAATCAAACGACTAAACTCATGTATTAAAAAATGAATCATGAAAAAGATCAGCAGAAGAGGCAATCATAAAACAGAAAGTATGCCAAAGCAAGAGATAAAATTTACCTACCAAAGTGCTATTGGTCATCAATAGTTTAATAAGAAAACTCTAACAACTGATTAAGGAATATAATGTTCTCAATGTATGATTTGATTTTGACTTAGAAGGGAAAGTAGAGCTTCCCATTTCATTTGCTGAAGCCAGCATAATCCTCCTTACCAAACTGACAAAATTCAGAAATAGAAATTGGAGAGCAATCTAACAAAAATGTGAGTAAATGTATTCTAATGCCAAGCAAATGAATTCAATGTTAGATTTGAAAATCATATTGTATAATAAAGATTATACAATGTTAATCACATATATTAGAAAATCTATTAATATAAGCCCACATTGCACTTCCAACCAGAAAGCCCTTATGGACCATCTAGTGGGTCTTATAAAGGAATTTGATAAAGTCTAACTACAAGTTGACCAAAATATCTTACTATGCAGAGAGACATAAGCATGTTTCTTAGTCATTCCACTGAATGATGTTTCTCCTGAAATAAGGAACAGTAAATATTTAGTGGGTCATGGTATTCAAAATACTGTGACATAGATAGGAATATTATCCACACTCAAGTGTGAAAGAAACTAAAGTACTTCGAGTTTAGCTTTCATATGGATACAAAGTGGTGATTCAGTTTTAAAATACAGCAGTGAGGTTCCAAGATCTACATTCTTCAGGAGGATGTTTTCACAATGTTAAACATCCTTGCGAGACACAGAGTTGCAACTAAACAATTGGTTGAGGATTTAGAGGAAAGTTTGAGGTTGTAAGTTAGGTATGATTGTTGTATGCATAAGCGATTAAGGCTATAGACCACAGTGGATAACAAAGGCCAACAAAATCTAGGAAATTCATTGAAACTTGTTTTAAGGATGCAAAATACTACCAGTAATGGAGGCTGAGATGTAAGAAGTTGAAAGAGAGAGGGAAAATCATAGAAACCAAATGAATAATACCTTTCAAAGAGAAGTTGATGGTCTACTGTGCTACAAATGGTAGGCAATGTGTCACCTGAGAACTTAACCGTAGTTTTCATAACCTGAGATCCACTGGCTTCACAACAAAGACAGGTACAATGCATCTGAGGGGGGCAAATGAATGGTAGAGAATGAACTAAACATACACATTTTCATAAGACATTTTGCCATGAAAGAGAGAAAACTGAAGTATTGGCAGGAGAAAACAACCAATTTTACTTTGTTTACAAGACGAAATGTGCAATGTTCATTCTTGAATATGGGATAGTCCAGAAGAGAGATGGAAATGGGAGTTTCAGAACGAGTATCTCTGGAAGTTGCCCTCAGATATGGAAGCACAGCCTGTCTAGTCTACCTTTGGTGGGGAAGGCTTGGATCATCAATATTCTATAGTCATCATATAAGAGAAAGCAAAGAATGTGAGGAATTGAAAAGGATTGGACCCTTGTAAGTGTTGTACTCTGGTCTGTTATCATTTGGATGTGACGTATGTCTCCCATTCCTATAGCTTATGTGGCTTTGAAACCTTTATTCTCCAGCTGGTGACATCATTGGGAAAAGTAAGCTCATGAGGGTGGGTAGGTCAACACTGCATGAAGACATGGATGGGTTTGTAGCAGAACGGGCCTTTAGGTGGTAAGGCTTAAGTGGAGGAAGTAGGACATTGGCAATGTGTTTTTGCTTCTGGATAATTCTTCTCTCTTTTGTATTCTCTGCTTCCTAAATGCTATGAGCTGAGCAGGTTTTCTGTTATACTTTTCTACACTGATGTTTCTTCTTTGACTCAGGCCTAAGAGAAATATCATGTCCTGAAGCATTTGAAACAAAGGTCAAGACAAAGTGTTGTTCCCTTAAGTTGATTGACACAATTGTGTTCTCACAGTCACAAAGGTGAGTATAACATACTCATTTTATTCTTATCGTTAAAACAAGAAAGAACTGAGAAAGAGTGTGAAGCATTTTTAGATATGTCTAGAATGTCTAGTATAGAGTCAAGATTTGACTTACTGTCTTTCTGCTAGGTCTCTTCATAATGTTCTATCACCTTGCTAGTGTGACACAGGCTGGCAACAAAATCTTTATAAATTCATGAAATGGAATTTCATACTTCACATGGAAGCATGCTTCACATCAAAATGACACTCAGAACCTCTTCATTGGTCTCAAACATAAATATAGTAAAGAAATGTCATGGGTATAGTGCTTGTGGTTTCAAAGATATATAATAATGGAAAAGCCATGAAGGAGATTGAAGAAGGAAAGAATGATTAAGAATGATTAAGAATATCTTCCTATCTTATCAAAAGTTACTACGCAATCCAGACCATAGACACTTTAATTTTGAAGACATTTATTTTTTTTTTAGGTGATAAGGCAGATGTTGGTTAATTGGTTTGAATATCATAGTACATGAGTGTGTAAAAGTTAAAAGCTCATTCCTGATACCTGTTGGAGATTGGTAATGTTCTTACTCTGTATATGAAAGGCTTTTATCTTCACTCAGTCTCAGGCTGAATATTTATATATTCCCTTTAATCTCTCTCTATATTACATATATATATATATATTTTTTCCACCTATTTACAATATCTCATATATATATATATATATATATATATATATATATATATATGGATATATATACATAAATACCTAAACATTGTAGATCAAGAACATGGATATTGAAATTTTAAAAATGATGTGACATGTGGTGATTTTATAGATTAAACATACACATTTTAGTGTCTCTTAAGTTTCCTAAAATAAATTTCTACCCTTAGGAAGCCTTTTATCTGAGAAAGATTTTT
This sequence comes from Mastomys natalensis, assembly GCA_021653895.1. Taxonomy (NCBI): domain Eukaryota; kingdom Metazoa; phylum Chordata; class Mammalia; order Rodentia; family Muridae; genus Mastomys; species Mastomys natalensis. The sequence goes on along the minus strand of JAJTUV010000844.1, from coordinate 72,033 downwards.
AAAAAAGGTTACATTTATTGTTTATATGGTTCTGTATTTAACAAATGGTTGCTGAACTAATAAGGACACTTTAATATTTATTATGGATGTTCCCTTATTTTGAGAAGCTGGATTAATTATATTTCTACTAGTGACAATAACCTTTAAACAATTTTTAGAAAAACAAGGAATTACTATTTTGTTTTTAAGGACTAGAAAAGATAGGTAGAGTTATCACAGCAGGTTTTCAGCTAAAATTTATAATGTATAATTTAACTAGAAGAGAGTAATTTTAAATTTACTCGAGTGATTTAAATAATTACATGGAGACAGGCAGGTATTCCTCTGTTAGATAAATGTGTGTTGAGAGAAAACACTGAGAATGATTTAAAGAAAATTCACCCGTCCACAATAGAGAATTTAAATCAGCATTTCAATAATTGAGGAGGATTTAATGTAAAACAGCAAGCCTTTCTGAAATAAGCAATCAAAATAATTCATTAAAGCAGCAATCAGGAGTAAGCCTGGCTGTTGCTCGACTGGATATGTAAACAAAATTGGTAAATATTGTTGAAATAAAACCTCAGGTACTTCAACTACCTTTATTACTGGAGGGGAAGAAGCAGTTTATTATCACTCTGAATTCTTGTCTTCCAAAAATGGAATGCAAAGGTGAGTAGGAAAATTCAAGTAAGTAAATATCTGATAAAGATATAGACATGGTTAATCTTCTATCTGTTTTATAAAGAAGACTCCCTAAACTTATTAATACTCAACTACTCAAAATTTCAAAAATTAATGAAATCAAAGTTATAGTTTTTACAGGTTTAGAATGACTCATTGATACATTTAAAATACTAATTGTATTGAGTATTTTCTTTGACAACTTCATTCATTTCTATTTTAACCCCCGTAATATACTTTACTTACTTCCTGAATCTATTGCCCCATCCTTCCTACCAACAAGTTCTTTTTTCTGTATTTCTGTTTTATTGTTGTTTTTGTTTTTAATTGTTTTGGCATCCATTAAATTTAACCTGGATCATCTCTGCAAACAAGAAATTTAAATTCCCCTGCGAAACCTGGTAGGGTTTTCAGTGGGTACAAGTGATGACAATAATAAGTTAGCAGGAAGGATTTTTAGTTTTATGTCTGTTTCTGTAATAAAACACCCTGACCAAAAACAAGATAATGGAGAAAAATTACATTTCTACACTATAGTCATTCTTTTTGAAGAAGTCAAGGCAGAAAGCCAAGCAGCTAGTCATATCATATCCATAATCAAGAGCAAAGGCAGAATCTATGCATCCGTGAGTGTTGGCTTGCTTTTAATGCTCATCTAGTTTTACTTTATTTCGTACAAATTCAAGGGCTGTGCTTTGGGAATGGCACTGCCTATAGTGAACTGAATCATCTTAAGTCAATCAACAGTCAAAGTACATATTCACGGTTATCCCTACACTATGTAGACAATTCTTCATTAGATTCTTTTCCCATGGGATTCCAGGTTGTATAAAGTTAACAGTTAAAATTAACCAGTACAGAAAGGTAAGGCCACATTAACTCTTCCTTAACCTGTGATTGACTGTTGCTAGCATTCGGCTTTTGGATACTTACTGTAGACAATCATCATTGGTATAGTATCATTTGCTGTGCCAAGCCCAGAAGACAGCTTTTCATAACCATTCTCCCTATCTTCTAGATCTTGTATTCTTTCCCCTTCTCTTCCATGATAATTCCTGAACCATAAAGGAGATGACATAAATGTCCTGTTTAGGGTCAAACACCCTATTGTCCCATATTCTCAGCAGTTTAATCAGTCATGTGTCTCTGCTTCATCATTTATTGCAAAGAATGCATCTATGGGTGAGACTAGGAATTCACATTTGTCTGTAGACATTAAGATGATGGAAAATAAATCTTTGGCTAGAACAAAGAATTATGCTTCAGGCATGAAAATGACTTTGGGCTAGGACAGGGAATTAGGCTCAGATATTTTGGTCATCCTGATAAGCACTTAGATACAGTGATCACGAGAGTGATCATGGGACTATGTTTACTGCCTTGCTTGTTCTTTGATTATTGGTGTTTATTTGTCTTGCTTGTTCCTTGACTATTTGCAGCTATTGTACTGCTAGTTCCTCAACCTAGAACTGACCTTAATATTTGCATGAAATTAAAATGGTATAAAAGCAAAAAGGAGGAGGAGGGATGGGATAGAGGGTTTGTGGGGGTGGACAGGGAAAGGGGATAACATCTGAAATGTAAATAAATAAAATATCCAATAAAAGTATATGAAATGAAAGAAAAAAAGATGATGTTTAGAAGACAGCTTATTGTAATGACACTTTTCCTGAAGAGCAATAGTAAATTCAGCCCTATGGCATAAAACCATGAATTTTGGGCCAGATTTGCAGTACTTAGTATGAATTTTTTGTTGCAGAGTAGAATTCAAATCCACAAGAGTGGGTTTAGTTACCCCTACAACAGATTTGCCAGTGTTGTGCATTCATATTGCCTGACTGCTGATTTGTAGTTCAGAGAGTTTAGTTTTGTGTAAGACCATTGATGCCTTTTATCTTCTAACAGTCTGTATAACACCTTCCTTCATCGTAAAGTTTAAACCTCTGGGAGGAAGCTTCTAGCTCATTTCCTGCTTGAGTTTTCTGCACTTTGTGACTAAGTTTGTGCTATCTTCAGCAGTCAGGTCTTATCAACTAGTTCTGGTTGGTAGCTAAGAGAAACGGCAAGAACCTTAATCATAAAGCATTTTTTAATAAAGTTATTGGGGAACATAAAATGCATTCGTGGTTGCCTGTCTTATTATTTCATATACGCTCTTATCTACCTCTCACTTGTGTCCTACAAGTTGGGAAACTTGCAAAATTTTTTAAGGTATGATACTGACTTTATTACTCATGTACTAGTTAGTGAGATTATTAAAGACAATGGTGAGTAACAAAGTAAGACTGAGTCAATCTTTTACGTCATGTCTGATTTAAATATGCATGTAATTATATCATAATCTCAAAATTTCACCTCAAAATGGAACAGATTATTGGCATTTTTGGCATTTAAAATAGTTGAGGATTTGAAGGCAGTTTGAAAGAGTTACATGCTTTGTGAATCATCACTTCAATAACTGATTTCTCCTAAGAAATGAAGAATTAATATGGGAGCTAAATTTTGAAGCTATGGGAGAAGGAGTTGAGTTGTCATAGAGTGTAAGCAAATGCTTCCCTAAAAAGTGATACCCATGGAAATATTTTCGATATGTGACATTGAACATTTCTGTCATTAGTTGGCAGTATGGCAGAATTACAGCTTGGTGTTCTACCACCATCTGCATACCCCATATATTTATTAATATTTAACATCTCTGAAAGTTCAGATTTTGTCTATCTAGAGTATATATAACACAACAGTAGTTTATCTCCCTGAAGTCTAGATTATATGGCCCAGAGTTTTCAAATAAAACACACAGTTAATTCTCTCACACACTTTCAAAAGAAATGTCAGACTTAGAAGTGGAAAGAGGATGGGTTGTACAGAGAACTTCTTTGATTTAGGCTTGAAAAGGAACATGGAGATCTGAGCTGATTTCTCACTATGTTAGGTGTATCCTTGTAAATGCAAGAACAGCATAAATTATTAGACTTGAGCCAGGCACAGAGAAGTCCACTTTCATGGAACCAGCAGACAAAAAGAAGTTGGAACTTAGCTCTACAACTGGCCTCGGTTCAAAGAAGTAGGGATGGGGACCTAAACAGAAACATCTGCAGAACTCTTAGGATTTTTATCCAGAGTACAGTGGCAGAGGAGGGTTTATTGGAAATAAATGACAACAAAAATATGTTAAGTAGGCTTGACACCTGCCAATGGAAGTGATAGTGTCCAAGGGTAAGGGAAGAATAAAATATATAAAGGACATTAAGCAGGGCAAGTATATAGCATTTGAAAAAAGCTATAGTAATTTCTACTTTTTAAAAAAGTAGAAATTTGGGGGTTGATGAGATGACTCAATGGGTAAAAATATCATCAAGCCTAATGACTTGAGTATGATACCATGGTAGAAGGAATGATCAACTTTTACAAATTGCCTTCTCACCTCTATTTGCATACCATGGCAAATAAGTTACACCTCATGGATAAATAAATAAGAAATAAATTTAATAATAAAACAATAGAAAGGTAACTATCAATAAAGACCTGAATCAACATAAAAATCACAACATAACAATTTGATTTTAATTCTTGTTTAATGGTCAAATGACCTCTATGACATCCTATACTTAATAATTTAATGGGAGATATGTCATTGTTCCCTGTTTTTTTTCAATAATGTGAATAAATGATTGAAAGATTAGTCAGGTACATAGATTGATGGTAAAAGATATTTCTTTATATGAAAGTAATGTTTGTAGAAAATAAATTTATGTTTGTTTCCTTCAAGCCCATCATTCTAAGGCATGTCGAAAAATTGTAAGAAAAATTAGCTAAACCCATCACCTTGCCTCACAAAAACATGACACATTTTCCAATATTAAGCTTTCTCATTAAGATTCTATATAAATGCTTGAAGAATGTTTTCACCTATCAGATGAAAATGAAAACCAATCATTTTATTTGAACTAGTGATGTCATTAATTATCTGTCTTTTGACAAATAGGTACTGCATTGCTAAATGTTTTAAGCATGATGGGGAGCCAAGCATTAATAAGACTTTCTCCTTTTCTCTGGTTGCTTCCAGGTTGCGAGAGAAGACAGCATGGGGGTGGGAGTTATCAACGGTCTACTGATGCCTACAAATACATGACAAATCCACCCTGGATAGAATTAGATAGAAGAGACTAAGAACAGCTTGCAAGACAAAGTTAAAGAATGAAAGAGTTGATAATTGAAAGAATTAGAAAAATGAAGAGAGCTGTACAGAAGCAAGGGATTAATTTAGGGTAGTGAACACACAAAAACATGATAGATGTGAGGCTAGGGCACCAAGTTCAAGATATTTGATGCGGAAAATGAAGAGAAGGTAAACAGAGTCAATGAGGTACAGTCCATGTCCCAGTCCATACAATCTGAATAAGATTGAACTCAACATTTCTCTATTACCTCAGGATGTTGAATGTTGCCTGCGCTCACTGAGAAGGAGCATTGTTTACTTAATCCATCAATTCAAATGTGATTGTCTTCCAGAAATACCCTGTACAGATATACACAAGAACTGTTTCAGTAGCTACCAGGATACCCTTTAATTTAGCTATATAGACACATAGTAATACACATTTAAATCCCCTCCAGGTTTTTTTCTAAGATTAATTTATTTTCTTTACCCTGAATTATATTCTATTATGCAAAATGGCTGTTCTCTATTTATTCCCCTAGTGAAGGACATATTCTTGTTTGCAATTTGAATTAAGAATAAAGCTGCTATAAACAGCCATGCACAAGTTTTTGTGTAAACATAAGTTTTCAATTCATTTTGTGTAAATACCACAAAGTACAATTATTGCGGTATAGAGCAAAGGGTATATTTAGCTTTATAAGAAACTGCCAAGTCATCTTTCAAAATGGATGTGCCGTTTTTCACATTTTTCCACAAAGAAGAGTTTTATTTCACATTCTCATCTATAATTTATGTTGTTGAGGTTTTGAATTTTATATATTATGATAGGTATACAGCAGTATCTCATGTTTTAATTGTATTTCTTAATACAATGAATGGCAATAAAAATTGGCATGATATATTATGTTCTTACTGGCCATCTGGGTCTCCTTTAGTGAGATATGTCTGTTTAGATATTTTGCACAACTTTAAATTGAGTTGTTAATACTCTTATTGTTGACATGTGATAATTATTTATATAGTCAATTGGAAATCATTCATCAGCTGAGTTTGTCATAAATATTGTCCAAATTTATTGCTTATTTGCCTTCTAATTCTGTAATAATGCATCTCTGAAGGAGATTTAATGCTCTCTAAAGGACACCCTCTTCCTTTCTTTCTTCTCTTTCTCTTGATGATACTTGCGTGAGTGAATTTTAAGTAGAAATTTAGGTAAACATGCAATAATAATAAAATATATAATTTACCGTATTATTTAGTAATATTGTCTCTTAATCAGAGAAGAAGATAGTCATGCTGCTTGGGCAAATGTCATACTAGTTGTGTCACAGAATTTGTATCATTAAGAGATAATAAACTAAAGAAAAAGAATGGCTGTAGGAGTCAGTCTGGATAATTTATATTGTATTTACCTTTTCACTAACAAAGTATATATTGTTAGCCTTCAAGTTTGAGTCATTAAAATGTAACCACTCTAGACACCCATGTCTTGTTATTTTGTGTGTAGGTTATAAGTTTTGAAATCACTGAGCACAAAGATGAGAAAATGTAAGGAAATGAAACAACAGATATTTTGACAAATAGTCATTAATTTCCTCAACCTATGTAGAGCACCATCGCTTGTGTATAAACTGCCCAGTAAAGGAGCCTGAGTTACCATAAGCCAAGCAGCGATTTAGAAACAGAGTACTGCAAACATTAGAAAATGACTGCTACAAATGCTCAGAAGGTGTTGTTTTTCAATGTGTTTGTGAAAACTCATAGAAACATTACAAAATTATTATGTATTTTAACAACTGACCAACTAAATCCGCAGGACAGATTTATATGCATAGAATGGTTCCATAGATAGTTCTATTTTTCTTACAATTACTTACTAACTACAATGTGATTTGGTCATAGTAGTTTTAACATTGAATCTTGACATTTTCTTTCTTTCTTTTTTCTTTTTTTGTAAAAAAGGTTTGCAATTAAAAGATAATTTGAAACCAAAGCTTTAAAGAATTTTCAAGCTTCTCAATTGAGCTTATCACCTGATGACCATTTAGAGATTTTAAATCTAATCATCCATTTAAAGTCAAATTTTAACATTACCAAAGGGATTAAATTGAGCTACTGTTTCAATCACAGCTTGGTTTTCTTGTCTTCAGCTTTATACAAGCATATTCCATGCAATGTATGCTGTGTATTGGTGGAAAGAGTTAACTTTTTCAAAGGCAATTCATTAACATTTTAAGTAGAGAATAAGTTTGATTTATTATTTCAAATCCCATAGATTTTATTATAATATATAGTTGGTGTCTTACTTGTATATGCCCTATTGTTAAAATTTTTTTTCACATAATATTTCATCAAAAAGTTTTAGGCTTGCTCACCTGTTGAAATATATTTAAAATGCCATTAAAGTACATTTGAAAAATTATAATGGTAAAAGAGTATCTCTAATCAAGGAAATATTAAATTGTTGTGATCTATCCAGATTATCAATATAAGGAGCATTACTTTGGTCTAATTTCTTTCTGAAATAAAATGTATTAAAATTATTTTTGTTGGTGTTTCTTTTTTTTTGCCCAAAAACAATAACTACAAATATGTGTGAATAGTGTTATAGATTTATTGTGTTCCATACTAATTTTTGAGATAGTTTCTAACTAAATCTGGAGCTCACTAATTTATCAAGGATGATTGTCCAACAGTCCTTAAGGATCCACTTGCGTCTGTCTTGCCAGTTATGGGATTTCAGACAAACTCTGTGTCATCTGTTTTTTTATATATGTTCTGGGGAATCTAATACCATAGGTACCCATGATTATACAGCGAACGTTTTTCTGAATTTTTTCTAGCCCAGAACATAAAATTTTACATGGAAAAAAATCACTCTTTGGGGGGATTGGATGACTAACGAGTTACCTGTTTTAAATTACCAACTCATGATTCCTAAATAATACAGTACTCACTAGCACATTAGAATTAGAGAACTTACAAATAACCCAAAAAAGAAAGGTATTCAAATTATTCCAACTAATGAAAACAAACACATTTAAGTTTCCTTGAAAGCTGTGTTATGTTTTTGTTCTTTTCTAGTGGTGGAGAAACCTATTTATTATTTTCCTTATGTAATGCTTCATAGAAACTGAACTAGGTAGTTGTATGAGTACAGGGCACTCATTCCTAGAACAATTATAGCTTGATATCTTTCATCTAGGTCAGGCAAAATCCAAGAGAATTACCCAAGTGTATATTATACTAGCAACACAGCTCTTATCTCTAGTGATGGTTAGTATTGAATAATTTCTAAAATGTTTTACTAATTATGGTGTTTTAAGTGCTTCATGTAAGGCCACAGTATTTCTTATTTCAAACAAGAATTTTAACTCAGAGAGGTGCTAATAAAACTTCAACTGTTTAAAAGTTTTTTTTGGAAGTGTAAATGTGTGTGATCTCATTAATTGGAATAGTTTGTATATGTCTCTTCTTTGGGTTACTTTTAATTAATTTTTTTTTTGAAAATGATCTTCTCTCGTAAATACATTCCAAACACAGTTTCCTCTCCCTCCAGTCCTTCCAACACCTCCCTGCCCGTCCCTTCTCCCTATATCCACTCTCACTTCATTTGCTTTTCAGAGAAGAGCAGGCTCACAGAGATAGTTTGAGGTTATTTTTAAATTCATTATATCACCACTTCTGTTTACCAGGAACAATTCATAGCGACCATACAATACTCATAATGTTATTCCTAGGCCTTGGATGGTACATTTAATTGGACCTAGAAGACAATATCAACTAGATTCTGTTTGGGTAGTTGCATAAAAATTGTTTCGTTATTGGTGTGAAGCATTTAATATGTATAACTGGATTATGTGAAATGGCCATAACATTCAATATAAAAAACAATAGAACAATAATGAAGCTAGCACAAAGACATAATATTTTAGATGATTTTTTAATTTAAATTTTTTATACAATGCATTTTTCCATGCCCCAACAACTGTCAGATCATTCTAACCCTCAGAACCATCCAATTTTATACTCTTTCTCTTTGTCTCTCAAACAAAACCCCCAAAAACACAATGAAGAAATTAAAAGAAAAAACAGCAAAAAGCCAAACCAAACCAAACCTAACCAAACCCTCTAAAACAAAAACATAAAACACAAAGTCTATTTTGTATTGGCTAATAGTTTCTGGTCTTTGGGCCTGTCCTGGAGTGGTTTTGAAATGTTTGTTCATTTTAGATACTTTCTGAAGTTCATTTATAATCCTATTTAAATTCTAAAAGATTTCTCTTCTAAGTCTAAAAGTCTTGTCCTCCTCCTTCTTCTCCTCCTCCTCCTTCTCCTGATCCTCCTTCTTCTCTTCTTGTTTTATTTATATCACTTGTATTGAACACATATCACTAAATAATAATATTCTTTAGTGAGAGAATCAATGGAGATATCTTGTAAATGATATGATGATATCATAGGGCTCCAGTCTGCATTAATCTTCTCATTTCTCCCATGATAAGGCAATTTTTATTGAAAGAATAAAGACACTAAGAGCATACTAGAGAAGATAGGCAGAGTTCATTTCAGTGTCGAACACAGGAACATACACTTTCAAGGGGCAAGGGCAGACAAGCTCTGAGGAGAGTGTTGGGAAAATCTCTTGTTACACTGTGGAAAGTTTCTCCTTGTAAGTATCAACTGTCTCAGTTTTTGTAAACTTCTTTTCCATTCCCTTTTGATTTGTTCAATAAAGAGTTGAATGGCAGGAAGGATAGGCGGGACTTCCGGGCAGAGATAGGAACGCTGGGAAGGAGTCAGAAGCTGGAGATTTGCTAGCCAGATATGGAGGAGAAATAGGTGCTGCTAATAAGAGAGGTAACAAGCCAGGCACAGTGGTGGGACAGAACTAGATGGTCCAGATTATAGATGAGCTAGGTGAGAGTCTGCCAAGCTAAGGCTAAACTTTTATAATTATTTAAAAGTCTCCGTGTCATTACTTAGCTGTTGATGGTTTGAGACAGTCCAGCAATAAGACAGTCATGCTAATCCACACATTTTACACAGGCCTCACATTTTCTAAGTTTTCTTGAACAAATAGCTTTGATCTTGTCCGGGTGAGTGACAGGCCTGTTTGGAGTGACAGTCTCAGGAGCAAGCTCAGGGGTGTACCTCACAGACCGTATGCTTTTGCCTTTTCCCAGAAAGACTCTTTCTCTCTACCCATGTAAGAAAAAGTCTAGAGCCAGATCTAGACAGCTGTGTGCCAATGACCACACCAGCAGCCTAGGGCATCCTGACTCTTGCCAGACATGAAAAGTTACTGAGTCTTCTTTCTTCTTACTCATAATTAACATCCTGTTGGGCCAAAGCTTTTTTTTGCTGCTACTGATGATGAATGAAATGTGTGGCCCCAATGTCCTCCAAACTTGCCAATATCTAAGAACTACCTAATAGTATGCACTCGATATACTTAATTAAATTTGCTATTCAAACATTATTATATTTCTAAGTTTCAGATCTAGAGGTTAACTTTTATTTGACTTTGTCCTCAAACTCTAAAAGACTTTAACCACATAGGCACTTTCCCTAATGGTATTTAAGAAGCTTTTCAAATCTAAGATTACATGAAATCGTTTACCTTATTTCACAAGGCAAAATATTGAGGAATTACCTTCTAAGAAACAAGTCATAAGTCATAGTTACATCTAATGAGTTGTTATTGAATTTGTACAGACAAATCAAAGACATTTTTTACAGCTCGAAATGCTGATCTCATCTGCTATGGTCGCTCACCACTGATATCTTAATCTTATTGACAACAAATGTAAAACAGCAAAGAATCATTTCAGCTTTATTCTATTCTGTGGAATGGTTACTATTTGAAAGGCCTAGACCCTGTAACTGTATGTACTCCTCTCTTTATACTGGTCCATTACTACTTGGACATTTTTCTTTTTCATTTTAATTTCTTCAAAATCTAGTTTATCTCTCTTAGGAAGTGTCATTCCTTTGTATGCTTAATGTATTTACTGATGAGTTTTTATTTTGAATTTCTACCAAATAGAGGAGATTGCTTTGCATCTGTTCGATCAATTCTGTTAAGTATGATTAGCTTTTAATTGTAGTATGGATTGAAACAGGTCCTCTGACTTCATGAAACAGACATGGCATCCTTGAGAGGCTGCAGAAGCTTCAGAATGGAAACTGACACATGTCATCATTAGTGACATGCTGAAGATTCAGATTAGGCTTGTATACCTCTGAAAGTTAAGACAATTCTTTCAATCTTTATAGTCTTAAAGTCTCTCTACGTTCTGTACTCTAGGCAATGTTAGTATTATTTTTGTTCAGCAAGGTCAGAAGAAAAGATGTGCTTGTTGTTTATTGTTGTTTTCATCTTTGTTGTTGTATTTCTGTATGCTCCTGTCACAGGCTGTCCTTTTTATTTTAGGTGACAACACATGGGGAAAACCAAAAAGAGAAATTCTTGGAGCTCTCAGTTTAATGAGTGAAATATAATGGGTGTCGAAAAGGGTCAATAGTGACAAACCTGAGATTGAAGCAACTGGAAAGAGTAATGTTAGGATTTGGCTATAGGAGGCTAATAGATGTGACTCAGAGGTGGTTTATTGGCTTCTAATATTTGAAGCAAATATAGTATTTGCTTCAGTAGAGGTTTTGGAGTAAGACAATGTGTATCTCTAGAAAATCAGAAACACTCATAAAATATAAATGGGACATGATGCCTGTAAGAGAGGAAGGGATACTTTGCTTAATATAATTATGGAATATGACAAGAAAGAGGATCTGGAAAGGACGAAAAAAATTTCAGAGAACAACATTATATTAGACAATTATCAAGCAGAGGACGTCAGAAGTGTGACACCAAGGCACAGTTACACAGGATAGTTGATAAACTAAAGATTCCTAAGGGCACTGGACTTTCTGCTCTAGGAGAGAACATCAAACAATATACCACTGTCACAGTAAAACTAAACATATATCACACTTTGAATCTACCAGGTCCTATCTTTACATTTAGTGTATATTAATCACGGTCAATAATTCAGATAAGTATTAACATAACTCATGGAGCTGTTTGACCACATACCACAGGACTCATACTTAACGAGTTAGTTTATGGTACAGCTGATTCTGTACCATGACAGATTGGTCATTGAGAGCCTTGCTCTAATCTTCTTTTACACAACTTTTGAGTATTTGTTCTTACTTGTCAAATATCTGTCATGTAACTTTAAATGTGATTGTCATTTAAAGAAGGAAAATATTGACTCTAACTTCATATGTATGTTACATGTATACATGTATATTATATAAACATACATTTATATGTTTGCTTTACCAAAACTTATTTTAAAGTTGTTTCTATTTTTATTATTTATCTACCCATTTACGTATTAATAGTACAGCACAGAATATTAATTTCAGAAAATCTAAGTTTTCTGTCTTTACTAATGGATGTTAATATGCAACCTGAAATAACTTCATGAGATTTTTAATTGCTTGCTCTATTCTTGCTTTCATTATATAATTCTTAAAAGGCAGTTAAACAACAATCCTAACTACCTCCCTTGTAGGTTTAGTACTTGACACTTCTCATCCTAATTGCAAATAAACTTTCAGTTTTTCTTGCTAAGCCAAGTTTGATATTAGCAATCCCAAAAGGTGATTTAGCACACTAATGTATCCATGCAGAGGCAGGGATCACAGCAACAGGGTAAGGAGATTTGGATATGAAAAGGGTCCTAAGTTTTCACTGCTACTTTCTTTTCAAGAGAACAACAGTAATCCATCTTTCAATTCCTGTAGGTCCATGACTGAGGGTCAAGTGTTTGTTAGTAATTAAGTACAATCTGGACAGAGAATTCATGAAAGGGTCACGAGGAGAGTGTCAAAAGCCACCTGAAATTATGGGGAGCAGCAAATCTGGGGTCACCTGCAGTACTAAATGTCATGCTGAAGAGTCTTCTGCAGGAACGGCTCAAGACAGGGATGGCGTCTTGCCCAGTCCCTGGTCAGAAGATCCACAACCAATTGAGACAACTAAGGGCTAAGATATGCTTTTAACAACCCAGCAGGAGAGATGAGGAAGGGAGAGTTAAGCTTCAAATGGACAGAATAACAATGTTGGTATGAGATGGGGCAAGCAAAAACACAGAAGCCTGGACTGAGTTGAAAAAAGTTCAGTTTCTGAACATATAAATTTTATTGACTGATATTCTTGATATTTGAAATCCACTGTGCATTTAAAATTAATAAAGGCTTTTCAATTGCCACATTTCCTTTCAGAGCTGACCCCCGCTTCTCTTTGTTTACGGGATTCAAAGATGCATGAAAGCAAAACATTTACATTTAAATTGTGCTCGTGCTGATTTTAGAGATAGTTTTCTTATATACATCATAATAGTCTGACACAATAAATTCAGTGATTAAACCATCTGTGATTATTTGTTGACAGTTGGTTACAATAGAATTTATCTGTGGACTTCTTTTTGTAATCCTATAAAACTCAACCTTAATTTAAATAAAAAAACTCAGAAGAGAAGGAATCCATAAAAGATGGCATCACAGACTACATTAAATTTTAAAAAGCTATAACTAAGAGAACAGAGCTATTAAATAATAAAATATAACTTTGATCCACAGAGAATTGGTAAATAAAAAGTGTGTATAAACTTCTTGTCCATTGCAGCCATTATAAAAGCTTAGAAGCATCCCATGTTATTTAAATAAATCCAGAGAGACAAACATTTACTGGTGAGGAAATTTATTATTTCCTCCAATTTTTTCTTTTTAAATTTCCTTTTAAGCAGCAACCCCTTGCTTATGTATAATAATTCCCTAGGTAAATTCAAATGATTCACTTAGCTCTCACTACATGTTTGCTAAAATGAAGGTTTCATCTCCATTTTTGATTCTTACAGTAGTTGCCGATCCATTTCTTTCAGTAGTACTCTAAAGTTTCTCCTCTCTCTCCCTCTCTCCCTCTCTCTCTCTCTCTCTCTCTCTCTCCTCTCTCTCTCTCTCTCTCTCTCTCTCTCTCTCCTCTTTTCTCCCTCCCTCCCTCTCCCTCTCTCTCCCCCTCTCATTATCTGCTCTGTTATTTTATTTTTATGTCTGTAGTGCATTTGTGTGTTCAAGTATGAACCTGAAGTGAAGGTGTGCATGCATGTATGTGCACCCGCAGGTGGAGGTGTTAGTTCAAAACCACTGAGAGACCACCCAGAGTCTATTGAGTTTTAATTAGCCTAATTTTATTTAAGCTGCAGCTGTCCACTGTCCCCAAGGTCGCATTTGGGAGTGCAGCCCAGTTAAAAGAAGAGGCCTGCTTTTAAAGGCAATTTATTTCTTAGGATCTGCACGTTGGTAGGTCTTATGCACTTCTTGTCCTCTTAATATTGTCCAGGTCACCTCAGGTTGCTTCCAGGGCTGGCCTCAGAAGCTACAGTGGTTGTTGGTTTGTTCTTCAATTACTTCCCCACCTTGGCTTATGAGACAGAGTCTCACATGGACCTTGGAACTCGTTCACTTTCCTCAGATGACTGGCCAGCAAGCCACAGGGATCCTCTTGTCTCTTTTCTCCCAGCACTGGGTTATAGAAGTGATGGCATTCCCGATCTTCCACATGGGAGCTGGAGTTCCGAACTCAGATCTGCTTCACAGACTGCTCCATCCTTCCATTTCCTATTCCTTTCTGAAATCTGCTTTCAGGATACCTAATTGTATGATCGGATAAGCAGTCCTTAGAAATGGACTCCCTCCCAACTTAACTAGTTCTTCATAGCTTCACTGTGTCCTAACCTCTTTACATTGTGAATCAAATATCAGTGGGAGTTTCAGAGAGTATAAACCACATTCAAAACTAGGAAATCTGCCCTTCGCATACTTCTGTGTAGATGGTAAGGGCAGGGCAGATTGCTAGCGAGGTGTGTGTTTGTGTGTGTGTGTGTGTGTGGGGGGGGGACTGTGGGACAGAAATGAGTGCTTTTAAATACATTTATAACTGTAATTACCAGTGTTCCTTTCCCATGCATCTCAGCTACAACAGTGAAACTAGTTGTAAGTATCCAGGGTTTCACCGTATAGTTTGAGCCAAGAATGTAGGGATTTGGGCTGCTGCTCATTGTCATTCTTTAAATTATCTACTATTTTTAGAAGCATCGGCTCACCCACCAGTTCTTGAATGTCCCATTCTGAGCATCCTGTTCTAAGTAAGATAGTTGCTCAGGTTTCCAGTGCCTTCAAGGGTCTCTTTGTTCCAGATTATGCTATGTTAAATCTGAATCATTACAGGAGGTGCTTTGTGCTAGCCTTTGAGATTCTCCTCCTAGAATACTAACATACTAGGTGGATTTTCTTCTTTTTATTTATTTATTTTTTTGGTTGTTTTCTGTCCTAATTAAGTAATAGGAGCAATTCCAGATTCTTTCTTATTTCTTAATTCTTTTAGGATGCACGACTGGGATGTAGCCTGGATCCTACTGGTAGCCTTCCAGTATCACCTCTGTGATACACTTATTGTATGCATGTGTTTTCTTTCTAGCTAATAAGAATTCTCTACAGTAAAAAATTACAAGTAGCCACAGGTGAATTTAAACTGCCAGATAATTTATCACACCACACACACCACAGCACACACACACACACACACACACCACACACACGCACACACACGCACGAGTGACAGATGTAACAGGGAAACTAGTCTTCTAGAAGCAGAGGCAAGGTCATCTAAGGGAACATTGCTGCTGTATAGAGTGCTGTGGTCCGTAACCACTGGATACAGGGTTCTGTCACCAGCTCTGTTGACTCTGTACTATACAGCCTGCTGCTGGCACCATCAATAGAGTCAGAATTCTGAAATCATTCCACTTCCATCCGCAAAGGCATGAGAGATGAGGCAAAGCTATTTTGTTTTAGAAGATGACACCTGTTATCAAACATTGCAAATTCCACCAAATAAAAGGCAATGAGTGTAACCATTACAGCAATTGTGCAGATCTACACCTCTACATTTTCCATTGTGCTTGATATCCTGAATTTCCAAGTTAACAGTACATCAGTCCGCCTCTTCTTTCTTTTTTTTTTTTATTGGAAATTTTATTTACATTTCAGATGTTCTCTCCTTACCCCATTTCCCCCCTCCCTCTTATTTCTTGATAGCAATGATACCGCCAAAATCTCACCCATTTGGAGTTAGCTTACTCTCTCTGTCTCTCTCGCTTGTGTGTTGTGTGTGTGTGTGTGTGTGTGTGTATAAGAGAGAGAGAGGGAGGGAGGGAGAGAGGGAAGGAGGGAGAGAGGGAAAGAGAGAGAGATATTTTTGAATAATTTCTAGCTTCTTCTCTGTAGTATCCCTATGAGCTGGCCCCTCATCTCTTGATTGAAGTGTTAGCTCCTGTAGGCGGTCCTTTCTACCAGCTCTCTGGGACACTGGGACATTGTAACTATTCCCTGCCCACCTCCTTCAAGCCTATGGGTAGAGGTAATGACATGAGAGGCTGTACTATCCCTTGCGGTTTCTGTATGCACTACCCTCATTTTTGTAAATCGCCCTTTAATTAAATCCCTCTCAAATTATCCTAATTTGAGTGTACCATCTGTTTCTAGCAGGAACTCTGAATGATACAGGCAGCCTCAAAAGTAGCAAATGCCCCATATAGAGACTTCCCTCCCTGCCCCCCAGGGCAGGGTGGCCCCATGCTGAACACTGCAGGCCTCCTTTTTCTTTTCCCTGCTGTGACCCTTTTAGGTAGACACCCTTCAAAAAGAGAAAGCCAGCTCAGAACTATTCTATTAGAATGATTCAGTATAAAATCTATAGAAAAGAGATCGTTTCCAAACAATACAAATGCGAACTAGAGGAAACCAAAAACATATCACAGGCGAGAGAGATTTGTTTTTATTCTCTAACCTCTAAACAAGGACAAAAATTAACTCATCAAAATACTGAATTTTATTTTAACTCATATCACAGCACTGTACTTGAGTCTGGAACTAGGTATCAGTAATGGTTGAGAAAAGGACCCCAGAGGAGGTGAGTGCCACCATCTATGCGGAAGCATTAAATTAAACAGTATTTTAAACTGCATAATATATGTTGCAGTCAGCTAGATTGGAATTAGTATTACAGTCAGTTAGGAAGATTAACAGACTAATTGGAAGTTGAATCTAACATCCATATTTAATTTTTCATTTGTAGACCAAGAAAGTTCTTTAAATGTTAAACATTAAAAGGTGTCCTGTGATTTTTGTGATATCAAAATATACCTTCAGTATTTTCATGTTTTATACATTAGATTTTTTTATAAATGATTATCTCTTCATCTATCATCTATCTATCTATCTATCTATCTATCTATCTATCTATCTATGTATCATTTCTCTCTGTCTCTCTCTGTCTCTCTGTCTCTGTTTCTCTCTCTCTCTCTCATTTGTTTCTAGGTAAAAATAACTTTGGAAAAAGACACTGTCAGTAGTTTGGGTCAAATGTATAAAAACTAAATATAGGATAAAATAGAAGAAAAATTTCAAGCAACAGAATTTTACCAGATGTATTTTGAAGATGCCATTCTTTAACTCCCTTTTTAAAGTCACACCATACATATAGTTTCACATATTGTCAAGGCAGAAATCAAAAAGTTAATTTCAGTACCTGATTTATTCATACCCTTATCACAGAAAAGGAAAGATGCTCTTCATTGGAGGAGACGAAGGCAGTGTTGCTTTGGGAGACACACAGACACACACACACGGACACACACACACATTTTCTGAAGGTAGCTTACTGTGAAAACCTGTGAGTTAGTACTTGAGGTTTTAATTTACTTGTAGGATCAACCTTACTCTATGGATATGACAAACTCATAGGGCTGAGAGTTGGTTCTGTAACCAGCAGTAGTAAGTAAAACCTCCCTTCACCCTTCATTGGAATCATATCGTCCTCACAGAACTGAAACCATAGTCAAGATTGTAGCTAATTAATTTGAGACAAGAATAGTCCATTTTAAATGATAAATTTTGCATATGCTTTGCTTTAAAAAAGAAACTGTATTTTACAACAGTTTTAGATTTCTGAGAAGTTAAATTATTGCTGTTTATCTATAGTTTACAGTCAGTTTCTCATATTGTTACCTTTTTACACTGATAGGATATACAGGTAAAGTATGTTGATGAAAGAATTATCTATGCATTCAGGAGCTCAATTCTGTACTTTATCTAAATTTTACTCAGTATTTCCTTTCTGTTACATGATTATAGCAAATTAGAACATTTCATTTAGTGAGCATACATGTGTAGTTTTCCCTTGCTATGCTGGATTCTCTTGCTTTTCTTAGCCTTCATGAGTGAGTGAGTGAGTGTGTGTGTTCTATCTGATGCCAGTACTAATCCATTATCAGTTGGAAGCTAACTATAAAAACCAATTATTTATAATGTATTCAGCATTTCCAAGATTATGAAAGGAAATGTTTTCCTTACTTTTGCAGAAAAATAAATCCTCTCACAGAAAGAACATGAGATTGGGTGGTAAAGATATGTATGGGGAAGAGCAGGGCAGATATGGGGGAGAGAAAAGATACGATCAATATGTACATTATATATACAACATTAATATAGCCTTTGTATTCAAAAGGCTCACAGATATAGAAAATTAAAAATCCCCTCAAATCATTGACCTTGACATTTAAGAAGTCATCTTAAAATGCAGAAGGTATGTCTGTTACCATTTTAGTCATTTGCAATTGTCTAGTTCAGCAGCATCAAACACATTCACATTCTTGTGCATTCACTACTCTCATCTATCTCTGCAAAACACTTATTGCTAAAACTTGAAATACTTGCTGCTCATACTGTACTACTCCACCTTCTGTGAATTTGACTAATTTATGAAACTCATGTAGTATTTGACCTTTTGTTGTTTATTTATTTCACATGGGGACTTGGGTTCAATCATGTTTTATTAATACTTAAAACACTTTCTTTTTAAATGGGAGTGTTACTTTTTCTTTGGTACATTTCACTTATGTATTCCAGTATGGATATATAATTGGGTTGTTTCTGTCTCCATTTGTTAGTTATGTTGAATACGGTTACTATGAACATGATCGTGTAATTTTGTGTTTCACTTGTGGATTTAATTTTTTTAATTAAACATTTTTGAATTATGTGTTTGTGTGTGTAGTGGGGAGGACTCTTACATATATGAGTAAAAGTGCCTCCATAGGGCAGCTCTCCTACAACTGGAATTATAGGTAGTTGTGGTGCTGGCAACTGAACTAAGATCTTCAGAAAAGAGAAATATATTCTCTTAACCATGTGCCAAGTCCTGCTTGGCCAAGTGGAAGGGACATTGTGACAAGGTTTCCTGCCTCTGGAACAGAGCCAGTTGAACGTTGTCTTCCAGGATGTTAATAGTTACTAGGTATGAGACATATATATGATATGTATATATATACACACACGCACACACACACACACACACACACACACACACACACACACACACATATATATAACTTCATGTTCCTCCTCCTTTGGAAAATATTCTCCCTGCCAAAGTTATCAGGGCATGTCCTCTCTGCCAATGTTAATGACTCCATGATGAACAGATGCAGCACAAGTCTGGGAGGTGAGTGTGTGCCTAACGTCTTAGCAAAAATGGTCAACTCTGTGACATTCAGGGCAACATTTAAGGTTGTGGAAAGAACTCTGAAAACATGAGTCGAACAAGAATGTAAAATTTAACTAATGCAAAATATAAGCATGCAATATGAATTATATGAGGGACTTCATGAAGGGAAAAGAACAGAGGCAGCTGCACTATAAGCCAGCTTGTCAGGAAGATACAAAGGCAAGCAGATACAAGAGGAGCCAGATTCCTGAATTCAAGGTCAGTCTGGCACAGAACAAGTTTAGGCCCAGGCCCAGGCATGGTGGGAATGGTAATTTCAGGATGGGATTCTACCCAGTTAAACTTATTATCTGCGCTTATAAAGGCAGGTAGATCTCTGAATTCATTTCAATGTTTTAAAAAAAGTGCTTGCAGGTGGGTTCATGGAATGCCAATTCGTTGGATAACCAAAATGGAACCTGAAGTAAATGACTGAATTGATATGTAAATAAAAGACTGGGCCTTGGTCTGTGAAAGCTGAGCTATATGGTTCAGCTGTCTGGAGATCTTCAGAGAAAGCTGTCTCTGAAGCAGGACATAGTCTGTCAGCTTGTACTCCTCAATTTGACTTCAGGTCATTCTTTTAGCCATTCTCAAACGTCCCTTTCCCTAGGAACCTCTCTCCAAGATGAGGCTATTCCTTGATAATCATGGAGTTCTCTTCAGCCCTTGCAGATGTTTGTGCTATTTTTTCTTAGGTACTTATTATAGACATCTTCATCTGAATGCTGATTGCTGCCATGATCCTTGTTATTTCTACTTGAGATTACAGTACTTCCACTACTGCTGCTACTACTGCTGGTACTGGTACTGCTGCTACTACTACTATTTCCGCGACTCCTACTATTTCCAGGAAGCAATGAGTGCTCAAGAGTAACCACCTTGGATATACAACTCAAAAGAATGGCCGTGGATGATAAATGATGAGCAAGCCTCTCTTCTGTGTCTAAACATGGGCAAAACAATAATATTTCCAGAGTTGCCAGTGGGGTGAGCTCTTGTGGCACAATCTGCTTCGGCATAAGGCCCCTCTGTTTACTTCCTTCTTACTCCATTCTTTATTCTGTTGTGACATTAACTAGTGCTGCAACAGAAATACAACAGCTTTTAATCTTTTCTGAGGATGAGTGTGTGTGTGTGCCTCTGTTTTGTGGCATTCCAAACCTAGCAGTCAATCATATTTAATGACAGATAACAAAATTATTTAAGATCCTGATAATTTAGGCGTGATTTAAGCAGAAAATAATAAGAACTGTACAAAGAAAAGCATGAAACATAATAATTAGTCTTATGAAAAGTTTACATATCTCTAATCTAAGGTTGGCACAGACTATCAATTATGTCAACAGACCCCAGAATCCTCATCAATTCTTAACAGACACCTCTACCAACTTATGTTACAATATGGCTGCTATACTTCTCATCCTTAATGCTTTTTCTTTTTCGAGAAATAAATAGAAGACATTAAAAGAAAAGAGAACAAGCAGTCCTCTACACAGATTTCAAAGTCAAAAGAACAGAGACCAAAATGTGTACTGTAGACTTTATTTATAGCTTCATAGACTTTTCAGTTAGGAACTGGGATGGAGATGTTAAAAAGGGCTTAACTGATTACCCCAGTGCTGTAACATGAATAATTAATCCCCAAATTTGTTCTTAAAACCTGACCTAAATTTTAGTCTAAAAAACTTTTCTACTTTCCAAACAAACCACTTAACAAAAATAGAAACTCTGTAATGTTAGACTATAGTAATAAAGTCATTTAAAATAATCTATTATGTATTTAGCTGGTTCACAATGCCTAATCTGAAAAGACTGGGCATTTGTCCTTTGGATTATAAACCAAAAGTAAACCATAAAACTTTCTCATAATCATTTTATTCTGGAGTGTAATAATATATTTTCCACATAACTGGAAAATATTTTCATTTATTATTTTTCATAAGCATTGTTAAGAAATTAAAAATAATATCCAAAATTATAATTCTATAATTCCAAACTATATAACTTTTAGGTTCAAAATTTAAAACTTTTGAAATGTCTTAAATCTTAAACAAGCAAGACAGGGTGTAACTATTTACCATGATTAGAGTTACTGACATCACCTTACATAGGTCTTATACTTTAACCTTTGTTGTCCCTATGACTTTGCTATCTATATTCATCCTTTGTACTCAAAAGGTTTCACAAGATCACTGACAACTAACATGTGAAATGGCAATTACACTTTTATGTTCTGTTACTGCCCATGATTTTTTTCTCTGCCAGTTTTGTCTGTTAGGTTAACAACATTACATATTTTTAATTGCTGTTTCTATGTGCATGGGTATAGTTTCCAACTGTTGAGTAGTAACAAACCAAGACTTTTATCACCACAATTGGTGGGTACCTGGGCAACAATACTGCATGCTTAGAACATCTGGGGATATTCTGGGCTGTTATAAAAGTGATTTCTTGGTGTCCATTTACTTCATGGGCAATATCTTGGAAGAGTTTGTTTATGAATTGAAGAAAAAAAACCTGGAAGTTTACTTTTTTATGGTTAAGTAAATTATGATTTTTAGACCAAAATAAAAGTAAAATTGTGAATAATATATAGCTTTACAGAGCTTGTTATTTTATTAGGAACAGACATTAATTTTAGGGATAGCCTAGTTTATTCAAAATATAATCCACACACTTATATTTTCCAGGAAATTCAAGTTAGTAGTTACTTTTAGTAGTTAAACTTTCAAAAGATCACAATGTTGATTTTCTTTAATCTTCCCATTATGGGGTAAAATTCTGTAAGTAGATGACTCTGGAGTTAGTAATCATAGGCAACTTATATTAAGCTTTATTGTTCCTTTTATATGACAATATAGATATCCTATTTATTCAGTTTATTAAGTTTGAATCTACTCATTCTATAGTTTTTGTTATTAAATAGGTATTAGTTTTGACAATTATGCTCATTTTTAATAAAATTTTTGTGATTCTTTGTGAATTTGACATCATGAACCCCAGTCTCACTCATCTCATCTCCCTGTCCCTCCATATCTTATATCCACCCTTGCGACTTCCACCCACAAAATAAATAAAGTAAAATAAATAGATATAGTTAAAAAAAATCTTGTGGAACCTGAAGCATGTCACAGAGTGTCACACAGTATTGCTTTTTTGTCTGCCTAGTTCTAGCCCCCCCCCCCCGTTAGCCACTACACTTTAGAAAGCTTTTCCTGCCCCTCATCTCTATTAGGTGGTTTGAGCAACAAATGACCTCCTCACTGACACCTCTCCACCTGAGGTAGGTGGGAGTGCTGGCTCTAAGATCATGAAAGCAGATACTCATGGTTTTAAAAGATAAAATTTCATAATCTCAGGGCATATATGAACCATGTACATACAATATTACACAGACTGACTTCAGCTCTAACTTTCACACATCAACCAAATCTAAGAATATAATACTCTGAACTGAATCTTAAGGTTTCAATAATATAAACATGCATCATACATGTAAACATAAACAATGACAAAAGTAAACAACCATTTACACAGTAAAAATAAACTTATACATTAAAGTGTAATTACAAGAATGTTTTGATTTAAACGATTAGTGTAATAGCTTAGTATGAATGAAATGATTCCAGAATTCTTAGTGGGTTTTTGTTTTGTATGTTTCTTTTTCACTCTAAGGGGAGGGGGACAAATGGCTTTCCAATCCTTTCAGCTGTGTTTTGAGGCTGCAGTGGTCTCTCAAACGTGAAGAACACACACAACACACAAATCAGCCACATTATTAGCCGAGGAATTTCCTAATGCTTGAACTGCCCTAGAAATTAACCTATTGTCAATGTATACACATCAGCACAATCTAACTGAAATTTCCACCTCAGTTAGCTGATTAGTGCTTGTTAAATGAGACCATCCATTTCATTTGTGTTGGCAGGCACATCGTCCTGTATGCTGTGTGACTGACAGACTTGTTTGGCGGAACAAGGATCTGTTAGTGCTCCTAGCATCCTCTTTAGCCTGAGGCATCTCCATCTTTCCACTCCATACAGTTTATTTTTGGGAGAGGAGGGGGTATATCTATCCCAATTCTCCAAAATTTCTTCATAGTCACTAATAGTGCCAAGAAAACTATGGAGTCTTCCATGTACAGTCAAGGAGGTCAGTAATGATTTATATGCCAAGACTGAGTGAGAGAACGAGAGTGCTTTTTTTTTTTTTTTGTACTAAATCATCATTTAGTAAGGTAATTTTAGCTTTTCAGTCCTGCAAAACATAGACATTGAGGTATTTTCAGGCATAGTACAGGGCCTGACAGCTAACAAGCAATTAAGAAATATGGAAAGAGACTGCAGATCAATCAGGACAAATTTTAAAGAATTGATATACTTAAGAATCCTACTGGACAGATTTCTTAAACACTGATAATGCTTTAAAGTGATCCTTATATATTATTCCCACAAAAGACTAGAGTTTACACACATACTCCTAAATGTGCAAGAAGCGAAGCTGTAACAAGCAGCAGGCTTCCAAACCTCCATTAAGCTTGTGTGCCTGACTCGCCTTGTGATTGAGAGTTGGAAAACCTCAGTAGAGAAAGAAATATGGTTCATGTAATTTCCATTGGCCTTACAATAGCCACATAGAGTGCCATCTAAATCATCCTGTGGTTGGCAGTAACTTAGACCAGCAACGTACTGTTTGATTTCAGACCCAAGTGTCACACTATACCAATTAAATTAAGGAACAATATAGCCAAGAAATCATAATAGGTCCTTACCATAAACTAAAAAAATATATATACAACCCTCTGTTATGTCCCTGAAAGTATTTACAAATGATATGAATTGGTACAGATCCTCCTTTGCACAGAATACAAAAAAAAAAAAAAAATGCTATTTCATCATGTAAAATTTTACAGCCTTCAAAAGAGTTAATGTCCTTTGGTTGATTGATTTTATAGTTTTGCTGGCCACCTCACATTTTTAAAGTCTAATAATTTTTAGGGGCAGTGACTGATATTTCAAAACGTAAAGTATTTTCAGATATGAACAGAAAGATAAAGATCAGAAGAAAACTTTGCCAAAAACCATTCATTGTGTGTTTGACAAGCGAAATCAAGCTAGTGTGACCCAGAGGGAAAATGTCCAGGTGAGTGCTTTGTTTCAAGACTTATATAACCATAATGTCACATCTAACTTCTTTTCCCTGATCCTGACAAGCTTGTGATGTTCTAGTCAATAAGTTATTGAAAGGCCATTTCATCAGCTGGCACCAGCCTCAGAAGGGGCTGAAAGCGCTCCCTCTGTTGAGAAAGAAACATAAGATAGATCCAAGGACGTTAATTTGATGGAGAAACAGTCACCAAAAGTTCTTCCAACATAGTAGACTACAAACCCTCTTATTACCTGTTGCTTTAGAAGGAAATAAAATGTCTCCAAAATGACCCTTCTTCTGCTTCAACATCCTAACTCGCAACAAATTACTCTGCTATAAAAAGAATGACTAATTACGCTTCCACGAGGGACTATAAAGTGTCCAATTATAGGTCTAATTAGAAGAGAAGGGCATAAAACAATGGTCTTTATTTAGAAATGGTATTATTCTCAGGACACCCCTTCAAGTGGTGTCTGTGTATTGTTTTCTGTATCACATCTAGTCTACCTTTCTGCAACTGGCTCAGATTTATCTCAATAGGACAAACATCTGTTACATCTTGCATATTGCTTTAATTTGATTGTCCCTGACCCCTTAGGCAAATACAGACAGGTGGAAAACATACTGGCTATTTCACATAACATCTGTAGTCACTTTAGCCAGTACTTTTTTTTTTTTTTTACGACTTGTCACAGCATGAGAGGACTGCAGAAACTGCTTCTCTCCCACTGAACTGGGAGAGAGAAGCAGGTGGAGTTCACCCTCTGATTGCTTGAATGGCTTCATGCCACTTAGCATTTACAAATGCAGGCTTGGGAGAACAGCTGTCGGGATACTGCACTGGTGTTTGATATTTCGGGGGTAGAAAAAGTCAACAATGGGCAGAGTTTAATTAAGTCATTGTCTCTGTCCTTTAACTCCAAAGGTGTTTCATAAGTGACCACACACACACACACACACACACACACTGTGTATGTACACAATGTCTTTAGCACCAATTTGATGTGATTAATGAGGCTATTCCAGCACATCTTGAGGGTAGCGTATTAGTCACAGTTAATGACTCTTGCACAGCCTACTCAAAGAGCAATACATCCTTATTAAATATTTCTATCATCAAATCGGAAGAAACCACAATGGCCATATTTTCAACATTGGTAAAGTGACATACTGAAAATAGTAAGGATGATAGATTTTTTAAAAAGAAAATACTAATATTAATCACAACTAAATGCAACATGTAGAGTCGCAGACTGCTCTTGTTGAAAACTGTAGCCTATAATAATTTTAATACAAGAAGTATTTCCTTCAAAATAAGTTTTTACTTTATTCCACATCAGTTTCTTCTTGTGTGGATAATAGAAATGGGGATATACTGCTCAGATATACTTTTATACACACAATAAATCACCGTCATTAACTATAGATTAAACTTAGTTACTTTATCTATCTGGTTAGAATTAACTTCAATCTTGTAAAATGTTTTTGTTTTGTTGTTGTTGTTGTTTTGTTTTATAGAAAAGAGACTGATTATATTACCCAGGATATTATTATCTAGAGTGCCCTCAAAATTGTGTGTGTGTGTGCTCTAGTGTTTGTGTTTGAGTGAACATGTATGAAGCTGTATGTGCACATGTGGGAATGTGAAGATCAGAGGGATACCAGCGTGTTATTTCTCAAGTAGGATACAACCAGCTTTTGGAGACAGGGTTTCTCACAGGACAGGTATTATAAAGTAGTTTTGTATCCCCATGTTTGTGCCTCCACAGTTCTGAAATGAGAAGCATGTACCATCACACTGGCTTTCCTTTTTAACATGGGTGTTTGGATTGAATTTATGTCCACACAGCTGTAGCCAAGCACTTTGCTCCATCAAGTGCGTCACCAGACCTCCAGTATACTTTTCTATCTCATCATATCACAGGTCTCAGGTTAACCAAAGCTGAAACATCTCCAGTGTTATCAGCCCTCCAGCTTTTCATCACCTGTCTATTTGTTTTCTTGTAACAGCTCCATTTCTGTTTAGCATAGGCTATTAATTTTTTCCTAAGTGTCTACCTTTAGTCCCTGTCCTGCTTTGTTAGCCTTCATAGTGTCTCCTTCTCAAATCTTTTGTATGTTTAACATTTTGCATTTTATCTTTCTCACCTTCAGGATTACTTTTTCCACATTTCTTTCTCTATACTAACTACGTCTCCAGCCTTGGATCAGATGCACTTTTACCATAAGGTCTTTTTAAATTGTCATGTCAATATGTGGTGAACTTGTCACATATCCATTTTGCTTCATATGCGTTTACATTCATCTCAGTTCTTTGACAGTACATTTGCTTGTCATTGTCAAATAACGAAGGCAAATATTTACTAGATAGAACATGTTTTTAAGGTCAATATTAACTTAGTCTTTATTTCTTTACTGCTGGACCAGAGTTCCTATCTCTTTTACAAGTATCCTTTCCAGAAGATGGTATTTACTGCAAACAGTGTATCCTCTCTCTCTCTCTCTCTCTCTCTCTCTCTCTTTTTTTTTTTTTTTTTTTTCTATCTAGTATGTGGCCCTGGTCTGTGTTGATCCAGAGTATGGGTTAGAACGCTCCAAGGAAGCATGAATCGACTCAGTTTTCTTTATTCATCAAGTAGGATGTAATGTTGATACTGCAGGTTCAGAATATTTCATCTTAATTTCCCCTGTTTCATCTTCATCATTTCCTTGTATTCAATTACTTAATAGTTCAGTTTGCACTTGTCTCAAGTCTGCTTTATATCAAAGCACTAGTGAGCCATGAATTCTGATATCTGATTACTGATCTTCACTTATTCTTAGCTTCTTTTTATTATTTGTTTTAGGTAATCAATATATCCTTAGAACTTTGATCACCTGTTTTATTTTTTGTCTCCTCTTTTGTAACTTCGATGCTTGTTATTCTTCCTGCTGTCATCATAGGATATTCTGGGGTCATATAAAATTGAATCAATTTTCTACTATGTATCTTTATTGCTTTACTTCCTCGAAAAACAAATTTTTCTATAAATCCTATAAAACTTGTTAATCAAAGGGTTTCAGGTTTTTTTTTTTTTTTTTTTTTAATATAGTCTTGCCTTTCTTTGCAGTTCAGACTTGCTTTTTTCTTAAAAGTCAATTTTATGTTTTTAAGAGTTTCATGAGTCACTACTGCATTTAATCTTTTTCACCCCCTTTTTCCTCCAACTTTTCCTGTGTCCTTCTCACTTCCTTTTAAATTCTGTCCTCGTTTATTACTTAGAATTGTTACATTGGTATACATAAGTATACACAAATCCAACAAATGAGTCCATTTAGTGTTGATCTATGTATATGTGTGCATGCTGCTACATAAATTTTCTCTGGTGTTAATGCTGACATTTATTTTTCATGGATACCATGCTAAAAGATTTAAAATGTAAAATATAAAATGTTACTTTGTCACTGGTACATTTATGTTATTTAATTTTAGGAATTTAATCAAGAATGATCATCAAGTTTAAGCTATTCTAGTACAATATTTCAATAACACAATATATTTATGTTTATATATTTATAGAAATATATATGTATACACACACACACACACAACCACACACACACATATATATGTCACAGCACTGTATAGTTCTTTTCTGACTCTCCAAAGAACTTTAGAGTTTAGAGAAAATATCAATAATAAATTACTACATATTTGAGAGGGGCAATCAGTCAGCATTCCATAAGTCAATGGGTTCTTTTGCTTGTTTACTTTTCAAATTGGCATCATCAGTAGGAATAAAATTTTTATTTGACCCTCTAATGAATACACCTTTTCCTCTGTCTAGTTCCTTTCTTTTTTTTTTTTTTTTTTTTTTTTTGTCACAGGACCTCAGCAATCTTCCAATTTGCCGCTTCATCTGCATTTCATGTACAACAGACATCCCCTATTCATTTTATCACTGAAAGTGAAATCTCTAACTCTCTTCTGCTCAAACACAGTTGTGTTAATTTCAACACCTGACCTTTATTTGTGTTGCTCCCTCTGTTTGTATATCAACAAATATTTAAAGAGCAAATCATTAAGAATACGGCCTTTTGAATTCTGAAGGAAACAGAATGTGCTCTCCTTCTTGTTAGCTCAGAACAATTTGACCTTGTGTTGGTATTTTAATCACTGTAAAATCCACTTTACTTCCAGCTTCCCCAGAAATACTGGTGATTCTTCTCTATATACTTTTAGATAAGAGGATTAAATAACGTACCGTACCATATTTTAAAAAATCATTTAAAGAATCCCTCTTATAGATATGTCCTCAATAGTTATTAGGTCTGTATTAATAGTAATACAGTATTTGGTAGTGTTTATAGAGATATCATAGTAGTGTTCACTGTAAATCATTATGGTAGATGAATATGAGAACTAACAGTCGAAGAGCACAGAAAATCAACTACTCTCTCCTTGGGATTCTGCAATCTACAAACAAACAAACAAACAAACAAAACAATCCTGGAGAAAATTAATTTAATATTTAGAATAAAGTTTGTGGTATATTATTACAACACAGGAGCCTACATGAGATAAATATTTTAAGAGGGCTTCCACAGCAGAATAAGAATATAAGAAAATATAATAAGTAATCATGTTGGTGTGAGTGAAAAGAGAAAAGGAGATGCTTAGACAAAAGTTGTGCGCAAATGAGAGCCTAGAGACAAAGGAAAAATGGGGGAAAGTAAACAATTTCAATCTCTGATGTCTGGACGACTGTGAAAGTGAAGTTTGCAGGAGTTTAATTTCAAGTTAGGCAGGATCCAGATCACAGGCTTTATTAGGCTTCTGGAAAAAAAGAATAAGCTCAATTCTATGAAGACTATCAGCGTAAGATGTTGAGTAGCTAACTATCTTCAATGCATTTTTGTTTTTCATATTACATCACAGTCCTGGGAATTCTTCAACAAGCAACTTCAAGCTCAAGGGCCTAACACAGTGGGAATATATTCTGGCTATTTTGTGGGTAGAAATATAAAATCAAGATGTGGCTGTTAGTTTTGGAATTTTATTGCTACAACACATTCCTGCGATAAGTATTTATAAAAGCAAAAGATTTGTTTAGTTTCACAGTTTTAGAAATTCTAGCTCATAACAGTTGGAAAGTTGCTTTGGGCATGTGGTGGCCAAGGATGACTTGAGCAATTAGCAGAGCAAAATTACCCCTGTGACTGGAAGCAAAGCAGGAAAGGAGTGTGAGGTCCTATTACCTTCTTCAAGGATACATCACCAATTACTGGAAAACTTCCTACTAGATATCCTTTGTCTGAATTGGACTATGGGCTTAGAACAAGCCTTTAAAACATGCGGCTTCTGGCACTCAAGAATTAAAATAACACAACCTGCTTGTAGGCAGGTTTGTTTTTGCTGAGGGCTCTGTATGGAGAGCCTTTCTAGTGTCTGATATGATAGTCAAGCTTTTTCCATCTGTTCTGTAGATGCATCCTGACTCTACCTTCAATACACTTCATTCTTCAATTTGTCTCCATTTGTAAATTTCTACAGCGTGATACAAATCTCAGGGTGAGCACTGGCTCTAAACCAGTGTGGCCTCTTAATAACCCTAATTGCGTTCAAGTAAGTTCACATTCACACGGTTACTATGAGTATGAGTTAGAAACAGACGATAAGTTTTCCTTTTTTTTTTTTTTTTTTTTGAGGGATATAATTCAAAGCACAACACCTACTCATGTGGTTCTAATTTGAAGAATTTATTCCAGGAGAATAGTGAGAAGCAGAGGGAATAATTTGCCGCAGCGCCAATGAATAATGACTCTGACCTGAACAAGCATTGTGATAACAGGGGAAAGTACATCAGTTCCCCAAATTGAATTCTAGAAGTACATTCAGCAGAGTTGTTTATTAATGACCATGCTGGGAGAGTACAGGAGGGAGGGGGGTGGGATAGCAATTCATAATTTCTTGCCTGGGTAAGAGGATAAATGGTATAATGAAAAGGGAAATGGTGAAGAGAAGTTGGGTTGGGCTGTACTCGGTGGATAAAGGGCTCAACGTGGCTGCCACAGTGAATGAGTCAGATACAGGTCATCCCTGTGGAGTCTGTGGTCCAAGCTACTGATACGGACGTGACTCTTTCCTTTATTAGGGATCTTATAAATTCTAAGGTAAAAATCAAATGCTTAATAGAATCATCACTATAAAATTCCTTATGTTATCTACTTTTATATCTATTTAATCTATTGCTGTGACTGGGGTCCTTATTCATGAATACTTTTATAAGTAAAGTCATGTATAATTTTTGATGTAGTGATTTCTATTTATAATTCATCTTCTTGGAAAATTCCTATTGTGTTCTTTTTTATTTTTTGAAATTATAATATAATTATATTATTTTCCTCTTCACAACAATAGACATGGGAATGTGGAGGAGGGAAAACCCCAAAGGCCTTAGCCCTACACAAAGAACTATAGGAAACTAAGAAACACTGAGAACCAGATAAATAGTCTCCTGTGTAGAAGAGCCTAGCGATTTGTTATCCAACCAAATAATCAGCTATGAAAGGATGCATACTAGTAGCATTTTACAGATTGAGCAAGTTTCTTTTATGTGTTTAGAAACACACACACACACACACACACACACACACACACACACTGACAAAAGAGGCATTTGAAAACGTTCAGGGTCTGTGTATATAGAAGGATTTTGAGAGAGGTAAGGAAAGGGAAATTACCTTATAAAATCAACTGACCTGTACCATCCTTCTAAACAACATTTTCTGTCTTTCCTCCCAATTAGTTGGCTTGAGTAAGGATCTCTTTGCTAAGTACAAATTGTCTACTCTATTACTCACAGCTATATGACACTCTCTCTACGTTTGGATTCTTGAGCTGATTATAGTTTGTGCTACTATTCATTGTTTCAAAGCACTAGATGGTGAGTTTAGGGCATTTTCACAGGTCTGATATTTTTCTCAGCCTACATTTCCAGTAGTACTTGTAGGTCTTTCTTCAGTATTTGTCAATTCATTCGTTCATCTTTTCAGTAATTCATGCACTCATTCTTTCATCCGATTCACACTCAGCTGCTGCTTCACTCCTGTCACTACACAGGCCAACAGCTGATGTGATGTAGTTCACATTCTCAATGGAATAGAGTCACAATGCATGCAACGCCATTGCACATAAAATCCTAATGCAAATGCTAAAGTTTAAACAAACAACCAACAAAACAGAGAAGAGGCAGGCACATGCTCTGGACTGACTAGGCAAGGGAGGAAAATTAGAAATGGCTTATAATATCCAGAGATGAAAAAGCTGAATGGTGAGACTCTGACAGAATTTATTGTTCAAGTAGTTGTTGGTGGGTAGATGTGGGAGAGGAAGATGATGATACCAGAGAGACAAACGGTACTTCAGAGGAAGGAAGCAAGGACTAATGGTAAGAGGAAGAACAATCATGTTCATTCTGCACTTGCAGAAATGTGTGATGTGAAAAAGAGATAGGAAGTCCAGGGACAGTGTTGGTGTTGTTTTGTTTTTCCCCTTTCCTTCTCCCTCTTGCTCTGGCCCTGCTCTCTCCAGGCTAGGCTCACTCCAGGCTAGGTTCCCTCTGGGCTAGGCTTGCTCCAGGCTAGGCTCGCTCTGGGCTAGGTTCGAAACCAAAAATGTAAGGAACAGTGTTTCAAGCCTGTAATTCCAGAACTCAGGAAGCTGAAGCAAAGAGATTGCCATGAATTGGAGACTGGTAGTTAGTATGTAGTGAGTTTCAACGTAGCCTGGTCTATAATGTGATATGCTTACACCAAACCAACAAACAAAATATTACACACACACACACACACACACACACAAAGGAAAGAAAAAGAAGAGAAAGAACAAACAAAATCAAACAAATAAGCATTATCCATATCTATTGTAATGTTTCAGAAAGACAAATATCTTTTGTTTTTTTCTAACATATAGAAAGTAAATTTATATAAATATATAGCCGAATATCTGATGTGAATCTAGACAAAGAATCATTTGTAAAGAGGAAGGGGACAAAAAAAATCATAAAAGTAAGTCATGGCATTTCTACTCTCTTACTATTCCCTAACCTCACTAATGTGGTTTATTTCTTTATAATATCTAAACTCATCAAAATAGATTACAGGGACCTTCAAATGTCATGTCTAATGGTGATGGGTTTATTATTCAATAGAAGCATGTAGCACAAGTTATGTTATAGATGAGTTGAATTCTGTGATTATGGCTGTGGACTTAGAAAGTTGACACACAAAAGAATATTCAGTAGTCAGGGATGAAGTCAGAAAGTGAGGCATGGACCTGTGTGGCAGCACACAAGTAATGATTAAGTTGAGTATAGAGGCTCTCATATTCAGGAGGATCACTGTGAATTTCGAGACAGTTTGGACTACAGTATATGACCCATTTTAACAGAAACAAACAAAATTAATGCTCTCAAATCAATATGTAGTCATAGAGAACATGGTCACTTTGAGTAGTCGTTGTGTACTTGAATTGATGATATGGATAAATTCCTTTTATTTGTGCTTAAAAATAGGGATTATAATTTCAAAGCATAATTATGTGAATAAAATTAATTAAGACAGTAAAGTAACTAATACTTTAATATTAACAGTGGTGAATGTGGTAAATACATAGACATGTCCAATAACTGTTCCCTAACTGTATTACTGAAATAGGACTGAAAGTAAAGATTCATGATGGTAAAGGACTGATTCAGTTAAAGTGGACCTATGAAGCTACTTTTCCATAGCCAGACCCCATGTTATACTAACAGGCAAGTAAAGTGACTGTTGGCTTTTCATTTGTCTTCTGTTTACCACAATAAAGGACTCAAAACTGGATGACATAGAAATAGCAAAACGGATTCTCACATTTCTGCAAGCTGGAAGTTCAAAATAAAGATGTCAACAGGGCACATTGCTGCTGAGAAAAGGGAAAAGCTCCATTGCTGTTTCTGGAGTTTGATAATTTCAGATGGTTCTTTGCTTATGGCAACCTGACTCCAGTACCCATCCACCTTTCTCCTTGTGCTTTGCTATGTAGTCTATTAATTTTCTACTATGTCTGTGTACGAGTTATCATCCTTTTGTTTGTGTGTGTGTGTATGTG
Organism: Mastomys natalensis; assembly: GCA_021653895.1. Taxonomy (NCBI): domain Eukaryota; kingdom Metazoa; phylum Chordata; class Mammalia; order Rodentia; family Muridae; genus Mastomys; species Mastomys natalensis. Next base: position 38,250 of record JAJTUV010000844.1, on the reverse strand, counting down.
TGTGAGAGACAGAGACACGTACAAGACACACACATGAGGGGGCTAAGGGAGGGAAGGAGGGAGGGGAAAAGAGAGGGAGAGGAGGGAAGAGGGAGAGGGAGAGGGAGAGGGAGGAGAGGGAGAGGGAGAAGGAGAGGGAGAGGGAGAGAGTTTGCACATGTATGTATGTCCATGTATCTCTGAGAAGGTGTGTATGTGGAACTCAAGAGAAGTCCGTTGCTGTAGGCAGGCTCTTGTTTGCTTGTTTACCATTACACTGAATGTATCAGGCTAGCTGGCCAGTGAGCTTCTAGGGATCATCCTGTCTTTGCCTCGGGTCTTGTCATAGTTCACTGGGATTACAAACATATAGAACCATGCTCAGATTTATGTGTGTCCTCTGGATTTAAAGCCAGGCCCTCATGCTTGGAAAGAAATCTACTAGTTTCAGAGTCATTTACCCTGGCCCCAAGTTTTCTCTTTTTATAAGGACACCCATTATAGGCAGGAAGGATCCAAGGTAATAAGGACTTTACATGGTTACAGCTTCAAAGACCATACTTTCTAATAAGGCCATCCTTGTGTGAATGGTTTTATGATTTCAACATTTTTTGGGGGGGCATATAATTCAACCACTAAGATCACTTAAGTAATTATTTAAGTTAATAATTCTAAAATTTGTCAATGAAGCTGAATTTTACTAAAGAGGCAGCATTGCCTAAACACAAAATTAATAATATGCTCTCTATATTGGTTAAAAAAAATCCTATATTGTCAAATTTTCCCAAAGAATTTTGTCTAAGAAAGTTATTGAACTAATGAAACTTGGAGAGCTAATCAAGGAACCCGACCTGTGATCTGGTAGTCAAATACAAGCCAAAGCAGCATGTGCCTGTAGGATTTGCAAGTGCAATTTGGCAAAAATTCAAAATAGTTTCTATCAAACTCCTGGGTCGAAAAAGTATTAGGTCTGCAGTATTTCTGGGAGGTGCCCAACACAGCTTCTGTCTTTAGAGAATCAACTTTTTGAGCTGATTTGGTATGAGAACACGTGTGCAATATGTGAGTGGAGGCTGAGGAGGTAGTTCACTTGCATCCTCTCACTCACAAATAATACAGTGCTATTCAGACATCAGCATCCAGCTCTGTTGATGAGACCCGTAGGAGGCAAACACTGACTGGGAATTGGAAAAATGAATTAGTATTACTATTTAACACGTTTAATAATTCATTAGAAAAATGTCTCACTTTTTAATTTGGGAGGTTTATAGAACAAGAGGAGAAGTAATTGTATTTTAGATATTTACTGGGGAATTCAAATAATCAGCAATAGAGTTGTTAAGAAATAGTTTCTGAAACGGAGATAGCAAGAACCAAGAGTTTAAATGAACCAAATGAATGAGATTTTCTTTTTGCTATACATCATATTCACACCATATTGATTTTATTTTTACATATGGGACAAGGTAAGAAAAGTTCAAAATGAAAATATTAATGATGGTTTTATGAGATAAGAATCTAGTTTTAGTTCATACAAAATAGCCAAAATGAGAAAGCAAGAAATGGTCGATATGTAATCAGCAGAACACATATAATCTGACAAGTTAATTCAAGTTATTAAAACTTATGCTGAGGATTATTTGAAGAAAGATAGTGAAAATACCTAAAAAATTTTATTTAAAGAATTGGCTACGAGACAGATGAAGAGGAGCTATTGGGCTTGTTCTTAAAAAAAAAAAAAAATGTTTATGAGCAAAATATGCAGTCCTCTTCAGGTACACCAGAAGAAGGCATCTGATCCCATGAGAGATGTTTGAGTCACCACGTAACTGCTGGAAATTGAACACAGAACCTCTGGAAGAATAGTCAGTGCTCTTAACTGCTGAGCCATTTCTCCAGCCCCAACTTCTATCAGTTCTTTTGCTACCATTCTAAATATTGGCCACCAGCAAACTGATTTGATACTAACCGAAAAATAGTGTTACATAATGGTGACAAATAAAAAGCAAAACCCAGATTGTAACAAAAAATTAATAGTTATCTGCTATATGAGGCACTTTATAACTTATCACTCTGTATGTTTGCAAGAATTTTGATAAGTTATTATTTATTCCTTCTGTTCCATCGTTGCAAAAGGGAACGATGACACAGAATCCACATGTAGCCCAACCCAGGTCACATTATGAGTCATCAGGAAACTGTCATCAAAAATAATCTCTAAGCTTCCAAGCTATCACCATGCACAACAACAAAGTATTATCAAGAAATATTTCCCCTTTAAAATTAATAGATTAAAAATCCACACTTTACATCTAATTTAATTTATATAAGGTTAGAATCTTTTTGACAATAATTTTCTAAGGCAACATTTGCTTATTGTGAAAATGCTGTTGAATACAGTAGAATAAATTAGTAGAAAATATGGCATGAATGTTACTCTTTACTATGCTTACAGAAAAGTCCAAAGTTCCTATCAGCAGGGTCTAGTCAACATTATTAGTGAAATGTTTAAGTCTCCAGATATCACTATGACTTCTTGAGACCAGAGAGAAGGCCCAGCATCAATATTGCTGAGTTGGGCTGAGAAGGGTCAGAAATATTTCAGAAAAGATGCTGAGCATCAAAGTTACAAAGAAGAATAGAGTGCATTAAGTTTTTCTTACTGCACTTAAAGTCAGGAATAACATGTGTAGTGCTTTGCCCCTGTGATAGTTTTTGTATCAGCTAAAAGAATAACAAAACTCTTTTTATTATCTTGAGGAATAGAAACTTGCAAAATGGCTGTTGTAATCTTATGGGTTCTACTTTTGTAAATATCACCATGGAAGAACTCTTGTTCACTGTTCTCAGTTGTTTGGGGTAAAATTCGGATCCACCTTTAACAGAAAAGATAAAAGAATAATAGTGTGAAGCGTATAAATGTTTTAAGAAAGAATGAGTCTGGTCCCCACTTCTCAGTGGGTTTTCTTGGCCTGGTTCACTGTTATAATTAAATCTGAGTTCTTTTAGTTCCTAGAAGGTCTGATTATGCAATAAAAGTTCTAAAACCATTCAAGTTCTGCCTACATCCTCCAGCTTCCCCCTGTGTTAGGCTGTGTCAACTCCACCCCAATAATTTAGGATTTCCTCTAGGTTTCATTCATTTTTCTCCCTCTCCTAACACTGGATTTCCATGTCTATCAATAAAGTTAGCCAATGGACTCTAGTTAACTGTATTTCATTCCAAGCCTTGAAAGAGTCAATCTGGCACAAGACTTTCAAGGGAATGACCTTTAAACTCAGCTGATTCCAACGAAAAATTTTCTATGACTTCATTTTGTATGTATCAATATAAATCTGTTTGTATAAAAAAAAGAGAGAGAGGAAATGGTACAAACTATAATTAGCATATTCTCTATGATTAAATTGTTACTCCCTGATTATGAAAATGAATGGTCAGAAGCCATTAAAGAAAAGCTATCTCCAGTCTATACTCAATGTACTTGAGACTATGGGGGCTACCAAAACTAATTTTAAACATAATTTACATGCCTTATTCACTTACATAATATTATGTTATGATTTTACAATGTAAAATTGCTCTGGAATGTCTCTAAGATACCTCCAAAAGGTCCTTTGCTCTAAGTGTTCATTTTTTTCTGCTGCTTGAAGAAGTAACAACTGCAAACTTCCTTTGTGTGCTTGTGAAATTAAGAGAAACTGTAGTTCTGATTGCAGTTTTTAATCTATGAGATCTTTAGCTCATCTACGCCATGTGTAATTTCTCATGGGTCATCCACATAACCACAAACACTTCAGTGTGTTCTTATATTGAATAAAACAAGTGACAAGATGCTCAGAGTTCCTTTATCACTGCCAAAGTCCACAGCCTAATGTCATCCTCTAATCTTTCATTGACATTGACTAAGTAGCTCTAAAGCACACACACACACACACACACACACACACACACACACACACAAAATGATGTAAAAATTCTTAGCACTTAATGGGATCACATGAGAAAGAAGTTACTATTACATCTTTTTCTATTTTTTGCATGCATACTTATTCAAAGAAAACACAATGTGAACTAGAAGATTTAATGGGGTATTTTAATTTCTGTAAGAGGATAATTGGGTGAAAGAGCCCTAGTGTGGTTATTCTGTGATGTGTTTTTGTGGAGGAGGATTTTTCATGGCCTCAACCACATGTGGCAAGTGCTCTACCACTGTGCTCATCCTCAGCCTGAGAATGTGTTTTACAAGAAATATTTTGCCTTACAGGTAAATAATTCTTATTTACCTCCTACTTAAAAGTATACATTGTTATTATAGATGCTGTCTATTTTCCTTTTAATCTTTATTTATAAGCCAAATTTGAAGCAAGTTTTATTAAATACTGGCCAGGATGATAGACGTTAACCAGGCCAATACGTAGCATTCCTGGAGAATTGACATGAATTACATTAGTGCCATAACTACATAGGCAAAACCCACAAGGCTACATTCTTTCTGCCTTCATCTAACCAAGAGCAAGTATACATCCTGACATATATTCTGCCTATGTACCGTCTATGACCAGTTCTCTTTCTCATAGTAACGATGATGTCAGACACTACTTTTACTTTTAAATAAATGTTGGTAAAATAGGGTCTGGGACGTAGCTCATTTGCACTTGCTTAGAATGCACAACAACGTGGTTCAATAGCTAGCAACATATACAAACTAGGCATCCTGGTGCATGCCTGCAATCTCACCATTAACGAAAGCATAGGCATGGGGTTCAAAGTCACTTGGTTACACTGAAACTTTCAGACAAGTTTGGGATAGCTTTCTGAAAGAAGAAAATAAACAAACTGTTACTATCCTAAATTTTTGATTGTTTTATGCTCAGACACGAATTATTGTGTATTTTAATCTAAATACATTTCAAGCACAAATTAAATCATCCTAGAAAAGTTTGGTAAAAAGTCAAATTATATTCAACTATTTTTTGATTTTTTAAAAATTTATTTAGTTATTTAAATCACATTGTAATTTACTTATTTACACAGAGGTTATAAACACAAAAGGGCAGGATGTGGGGAAGGAATGGCACCGGAGCATAGGTGTTCAGGGGGAGCACAGATACCTTTCAGAACAGGGTATCAGCTGGGTGTAGGTTCAGGGGACAGGTCTTTTTCCTCCTTAATATCCATTCAACTGAATTTAAAACAATTCAAACCCAAACAAAAGAACAATTCAGAATTCATTTTCAGGGCTACAGTTAATTAACAGTTTGAATAAAGAAGCAGTTTATTAGGTGTCTCACTCAAGAGCTTTAGACTTACATTGGAAACTGAAAAGCTGAATCAGAGCCGAAGAGGAACATGATTTCAAAAAGTTCTGTTTCAGGTCTGGATCTGTTTTTTCAGAAACCCTCAAATTTTTACTTTGCAGCACAGTGAACCTAATGACACATTTCTCTTTCCCTGGCGGCTCCCTATCGCTTAATTAGCTGATTCAGGTCAACTACCTGGTTCATCAGTTTTGTACATCTGAGACTTGGTCTTAAATTCCCTTTTGAGAAATGAATTCCCCTCACTAGGGCCTCGTGGGTGTGTATATGTGGGAAAATCATTTGGAGCAATTAGGAACTAATGATAACTTTGTGAGGGACAAAGGAGTACATAATTATAAAAGTTGAGCATCCATCAACTAAAAAGAGTGATGCATTACTGTTAGCATCATTGACTACCATGAAAATGGGGATATCTAAAGTTATTAATGTTCAGAATGTTCTTGGGGAAAAGAGGAGGTACAGGAAGATACAATCCAAGGTACTACACCTGCAAGTTCTTCAGTCCTAACTTGGAATTGTATGTAAATAAAATCCGTAAAGTGAGAACCTAGAAAAAAAAAGATTTCTAAGGAAACAAATAGAAAATGTACTTCAAAGAAAAACTGCCACAATTTGGTATGCTGAACACACATTGTAAAGAATAAGAATCTAATGCATATTCTGTTCACCATGTTTCCGTCTCTTTTTTTCTATAATCTCCTGATTTGTCCAAGCTGGTTTGAACTCAGAGTCTTCATACTCCATTCTTCAATATCCAGAATTACAGGCACATGTTACCTACAGGGCTGTAGTTTTAGTTACCACCAAAATTAGGCTCACTGCTCTTCCATCTTTTAACCATGTTCATGGGATGATTCTTCAGCAGATTATAGAAAATGTAATATGACTACATATTACTTCATAACCACATTGAACAAAAAACTGCATTAACTAAAATACTTATGATACTCAACTGCTGTTGGTTCAGAAGCATATCAGTCCTACTGGGGCAAACACTTAGTTCTTTCTTTTTGCTATGGTTAATTTCTGAGTTCACTGTGCTCTTAGTTCTCACACTGTCTTTCTTAGATATGTGGTCAGATGTTGACAGGGAATGCCGTTAACTAACCATTCAAGTGGGTGAATTTTCATGGTAGATCACCCACAAGATTGGTTGGCAAATCTGAGATCCTGAGTTTTCTTCCTCTCTCTGATGGAGAAAAATTGACTACATCATTAGCAGGATCCAAACAGTCTGCAATGAAAGGACCGACTCTTGTCTTGAACTTCCAAAGAGTAACAGCCCAAATTACAAACTCTCAGTGAGATACTGGTTTTGGAATTCTCAGAGTTATTCTCTGTCTTCTGAGATGTATCACAAGAGAAAATATGTTGACAGGTATATGAAGAAATGCAAAAGCTTCTTAAAACCTAGAATTGGATTCTATCAGAAAGCTGTGCAGGCTCCAAGGAAAGGGAATTAGATGCAGTCTTTCCCTTCCCTCTCTCTTTTTATAACAGTTCTTGCAGAATTTCCCATGTAATATATTTGATCATACCCACCCTTTCTAACTCCTCCCAGATCTACCTTTGCAAAGTAGCTTACCTAGCAAACTGTGTACTGTTTCTCTGTCTTTTTTTTCTGCCCTCCCCTCTCAATTCTACCAAGTTCTATTTGTACTGTTCATGTTCTTGATGTGTTACTTTCCACTGGAGAGGATGACTTACCAGAAGTACACACTTTATGCAAACCAATCTCTTTTCTCTCAGAAGCTATCAAATGTCAATAGCATCTCAGCTAGGAGTGAGACTTCATGCTTACACCTCTCTCCTTGCTGGGATATTTTTTCTGGCTTGTACTTGCATAGGTCTGGTGATCATTGTCACACTGGTGTGAGTTTCTATGTGCAGCTTCCCCACTGTGACCAGTAGACACTTTTGCTCACAGTCAACTACCACCTTTGGCTTTTATACTCTTTATACTTCCTCTTCTGTAGTAATCCCTGAGACTTGGGAGGAGTGAGTGTGACATAGATAACCCATGAGCATTTGTCGTTTATTCTTTGCACAGTGGCCAGTTGTGGGTCTCTGGTTAATCACCATCTACTGAAAATAGAAGCTTCTCTGATGAAGGTCAAGATATGTATTCTATTCTATCTTTTAAAGTGATGGACAGTATATTTGTTCAGGGAAACGAAATCAAAAACAGCTATTTTGGGAATTATCCTCAGCATAATCTTGAGGTTTTCTTAAAATGAACGGAGATAATCCATATTACTTACTTAGTAGAGGGTCTATTCTGAAAAAAATCTTGTGCAATAACTATTATTATTATCCTAGATCGTTAATCTGGGAAGAAGCTTGAGATACTAAGGTCTTGTATTTATAATACATCTGAGTTAAAATGTTAATATGTGTTTCCATATTTTATCTTCATACTTCTAGGAACTCTTTCTTGCAAAAGAATATTAGAAAAGAAAAGGTTATTGCTTCTGGATTTTTCAAAGCTTAAAACACAATCTTGTGGTAAATATTAATAAGTTTCATGTTATTGTCACTGACAATGGGCCTTCTCTTTTACCTAAAGGTATTTTGCATAAGTGGATAGTTTAGCTTTGACATTCCTACTTATTTAACAGCCATCTGCCACCTGTAGTGTATTGTCTTGCATCTATCACAGATGACTGCAGAACAAAAAATATGAAAATAAATTGCTTTAATTCAGTACCATTTCCACACTTTCCCACAAAGAACCACATTTCTTTGAATTCATCTTAAATAGTTTGTAACTTGGGATTCCAGGTTATGAAAGCTTTTTATAATCCTTAGTCATTTAACACTACCTACACCTTATTTAACGGCTTTTCAGTTCATACCAAAAGCAATATAATTTTTCAATTAGGAGGCAAACATGCCTTTTAAGAGGAGATGCTGTTTTTGACATACAAATTTTGTTTATTGTTGGTTTTATAAGCACCAATAATATTCTAAAAAACCTTGCAGGTAAAGATAATTATAAAGGGAAAGAACTGTAAAATTATTCCCAATTATACTACAGAACTGTTTATTCTGTTTTGATAAAAAACAAAGACAAAAGATAAAAACATTTATAAAAATATGTTTATTCTTTTGTGCGAGGTTCTTGGAACACACTGCAAATAAGCTTTATTTATGTTACTTTATTCATAATTTCAAACTGTGTTGAAGGATTCTTTAGAGTAGAATATATGTATGATATATTTTTACATACTTTATATTTTTTGTTATTTTCTAACTATAAACACATTCAAATTAAGTTTAGAGGAACTTATTATTTCCGAATGTTACCTCCTTATTTATTGGGATCTTCTTTATACATATGTTTGCATTTTTCCTGTTGTCTCATTTCCAAAATGCCATACATAATACAAGAATTTATTCTGAGTTCAAGGCCAGCCTGGTCTACAGAGTGAGTTCCAGGACAGCCAGGGCTACACAAAGAAACCCTGTCCGTGTGTCGAAAAAAAAAAACAAAACAAAAAAAAAACAAAAACAAAAATCAAGAATTTAAAAATTTACATGTGTGTGTATATTTTGCCTGCATATATATATAAATGTCTATATGTGTGAGTGTGTGTGTGTGTGTGTGTGTGTGTGTGTGTGTGCACCATGTGTATGCATTATCCAAAGAGTCCCAAAGAGGGTCCTGGAACTGCAGTTGCAGGTGATTTGAGTTGACAGCAAAATGTTCAAAGATGGAAATCTATAGGAGATGTGTCCTGTTCAAAGCACCACACCATGTGATAACAATTTTTTAGAGCTTTTGTATAGAAATGTGGCATACTTATTCCAATGCTTGAAGGAAGAATAATAATGCACTACAGCAACAATTTAACTTATTTTCAATAAATACAGCCTGCAAACAACAATAATCGAAATAGTAAATAAGACAGCCTTCTGTCTTTTTTTTTGTTTTCAGCTTACTTACAGCAGGATAAACAAATACACCAGTCACAGACAATATGCTAGTTTTGTAAAAGAAATATAAAGTGTTTGTGATTTATGTGGAGATGGTGACATGGGAGCTGACTAAAATTTTGGAGAATTCCCAGTGATAGTTCTTGGGTGACTGTATGGTCAGATAGAGTCATGCAATTTATATGTTTCTGGGACAAAATAATGAAACAACTGAAGAAAATTGAAAGTATTGAAGAACGTATAAACTTAAAAGATGTTTAGCTACCTCAATTAAAATGTCAAGAAAAGAACTAAATGATTAAAACAAAGCAGAATACCCATCGAAGTTCCTTTCCATCTCTATGAGAATAATGGAAGTTTCTACTGGGGCTCAAGAACAGAAATGATTGGGGGAAAGGGTTGGAGAATGGGGTTATTGGAATGCATATTGCTTATAGATTACTTGTCTAAATTATTAGCACTGGAATAAGGGGGGATTTCAGAAGAACAGAGCTCAAGGTCAATTGAAACAAGGAAAAGTAATTGACAATTAGGATTGTGATTATGTCTTCCAGAAAATGAAGCAATTCAGGACCACACAGACTACAAAGTGGAAGAAAATTACAATTCTATTGCTGACATCCTCAGTGAGATAAACAGAGAGTTACTGGTGGAGGAGATGGGAAGAAGATGTTCATGTTGCCAGCATCACAGTGCCTGAGTAATGACCTGGAAGTGCAGTTGTGAAGCAAGAATGTGCTTTCTTCATCTTGGAACTCTGAAATGAGTATAATCTGTGATAGTGGATATTTAGGCTACAGAGCTGTGTAAGAAATGATGCTCTCAAGGAAAATCAGGTTTCTGTTAATAAGGTGATGGAGTGTACTGAGAATGTCTAGTTTTCTTATACGTTTATTAGAAGGTTTAGAGGAAAAGCACAACTGAAGCTGTATTCCTTTTTGAGGAATACAGTGCAGAATGACATGCAGGGAGTACATAGTGGGGAAAAGAGCCCATAAAGATGTTCAAAGGCAAGTGGAATTAGAAGACGTTGAAATAATTTGATACTGAAATTCCATGGGAGATGAATGCTGGTAGATTGGCTGTCTTCTTAAATAGTGAAAGTATAGTGATTTATATCCAGCATAGAAGAATATAGGAATTTTTCCTGGTAGTTTTTACTATAAGATATTATAGATCTATATATCTATATGTATATAATATAGATATATACACATATATAACATGTATAACATATATAAAATTTACACATATGTATATATGTACATAACAAATATATGTATTTGAGAAAATGAAATTAGAAAAATATATATAAATTTGAAGAATATATATTAATTTCAAGGTGATATATAATATATATATAAGTGTGTTATATATATATATATATATAAGTGTACATATATATTATATATATATATATATATAAATTTGAAAAACATAGGGAAATTTGGTAATAATAAAAATATATTAGAATAATAAATGACAAGATTTTAGAACTTGGGATGTAGCATGGAGTTCATTGACAAAATATTTGCATAGCACTGAAAAACTATAGTGCTTAGTAGTAATATTCTAAATGAGAGAAGGAAAGGTGGTAATAGAAATGGATGCAGACTAAACATCAGAGGTAGATATGATAAAATTTATTCGTAGTTGTGAAGATGGGTGTGGATATGGGCAGTTAGTAAGAGTTACTAATTTTCTTTAAGTCTTGAATAACTGGCATCTCCCAAGTTTCCAGGTTACAAGTCTGAGTAGAAGCCTGTTGAGTAAATGGTTGAAGATCAGCATGAAGTGGCGGCACATGCTTAGCCTGGATGCCATGGATATTTTTCAGTGCCTTCCAAACATCTATTATCTTTTATTTGAGCACATACTACATCCTTTGGAGACAGAATCTGTCCCTTTTGAAAACCCATGCTTTATATATACACCCTATATACCAGGGCATCACTCAAAGCTCTGCATATATATACAAATGGATTCATGTATTAGTAGAGAGAATTTCTCTGAGTTAGAAATTCTGTAATAGGATGAGAATTTTGATGCTGGAGTCATGGTAAAGAAGGAAGACAAATAATCTTGGATATTAAAAAGGCAGGAAGTAATTGTGATATTGTTTTGAGATTGCATACAATCATTTCTAAATGATTTCTAGCATCCATGGAACTTTCTGAACAGCCTGTCTCTCATTGTCTCCTCCCTTCTCCATCCTGTTCCCCCGGCCTCTCTCTTCTCTTCACTTCTCTGTCATTTCCCTTTCCTCTCATCTTGTCCAGGCTGCATCCTCTCTTCCCATATCTCATTCTTTTCCTCTTCACCCTTCCCCTTCCTGTCTCTTCCTGTTCCCCATCCTCTCTGTTTAAGGTTGTCTTTTGTTTTATGGAAATTTTAATAATACTAATTATTGACAAATATGTTTGAAGAGGAGATTTAAATGTGATGTTTCTTCTATTAGAAATATTAGAATTATTAGAAGACCTTAGGCACTCAAATCTGGACAATCACAGTCTGAAACATAAAAGTTCAGAGATGAATGAAGAATACATGTGAAAAATAACCAAAGTCATAAACAAATGAAATTGATTTATGGTGAACTAATAGAACAAGATTCAAGGATGGAGTTTTAGTCCAAAGAGAGGGTCATGAAAAGCACAAAACTTTGTTGTCTGGCCATTAAGCTGGCAAAAGTAAAAGCTGGAGATAGTTAAACAGAGTGACAACTGAACACATTTTGATTGTAAAAACTGTGAATCTGGATGCCAGTTTTCAGAGGTAAGTTCTATAGCATTTAGAACAACCAAGTATTCTAGACAAACTCTAAAGTACCAACACAAGGAGCTATGCTAAAAGGAACTAGACTGAATGGAAAACCTGGAAAGTTTTGGTTCAGTAAATTTTTGTTTTCATCTTGTTTTGTAATTGGATGTGACAGTCAGTTTGCAGATTTGCATGCAAGCTCTGGATCCTCTCTCAGACCCAGTTAACAGTCTACTGGTCAGGCTTGATCAGTGGCATCTATACTAAACTCCCTAAGGTGGTGATTTTCCTGTAGCACAATCAGGTCAGTTCACATCACAGAACACAGGGAGAACAGACATGCTTCAGTGGAAACAATTGTATGCAGTGATAAATAGGGGAAGAATTAGGTAGATGTTACTTATCTACTACTGAACATATCTTAGTAATTTCTTTGGTACAAAGGTAACCTTAAGACAGTTTTGTTAAGACAAATATTCTTGTGTAGTTCTGCTTTGAGTTGTGTGTGGAGGCAGGAGAAGGAAACAAAGGCAGGAGGGGTGGTGGATGGACACATTTTCTAAAAGTAATTTTTTTTTATTTTCCTGAAATTAAAATATAATTACACCATTTCCTCCCTTTCCTTCCTCATGCTAACCTGCTCCCCAAGATTCATGATCTTTTTGCCTTTAGCTCTTGATATAAATATATAAATGCAGTTAGTTCACTCACTCTGCATAATGTTCCTTGCATGTATATGATGTCAGGGATGACTATTTGGTGTTGGATAACCAACTCATTGGCTCTTCTTTCATTCTCAGCATTTTTTAGTTTCCTGTAGTCTTTGGATTTGTGCGAGCTTCTGCTTTTTCTGTTAGTGTGTCTGTGGGGAGCAGATGAAGTCCTGAGTGAATGTGTATTGTTGACATGAGCACAGTTATGTCAAGGACGCCAGTGCCTCAGACTCAGGGGAATGACACTGCCTTCCCTGCCCTGAGTTCTGATGTTTGCACATGGTTGACCTTTAGCTAAGACTAGTGTGTACAGAAAGTATAAACTGCAGCCTTCTCCTCTTGGATGACTGCAAATGACGACTGCTTCACTATAGAGATCTCTTACCCAGGATAGCTAGCCTGCCTTCTCCTGTTGCTGTACATATGAACTTGCTGGTTTTCCTGGCTGTTCCATCAGAGTGCAAGCACCACCGCAACCAGCTTTTCAATATATCTGCCTGTAATTTTCTTCATTGTCCTTCAGCTCTCAGTCCAGTCAAGTCCAAAGCTATGAAGTCTATGGTACATATTTGTGGAGTGTGTGTGTGTTTTAAACTCTGTTATTATTTTAGTCTCCACAAGAACCCCAAAGCACTATCTCTTACAGTGGGAAAAGCCAGTGGAGCTGACAGGAGAAACTGCTAGCTTAGAATACTTTGGTGATTGGTTCTGTGACATGAGGTTTTGTGTAACTCTGTGACTTATCTGGCTTTGTGAGCCAAAGAGATCCCTAAGGTTAATTTTGCTCAGTTGTGTAATCTCTGAAAGTGGAATTACAAAGGTCCTTGTAGGAAGACTTTGGAGATCTAATCAGTCATGTACTGACTGAGACTTGTACAGTTTTAAGGATGGACAGATATCACAAAGAAAGCTAACCTCCCATGGGGAAAGGCTCCCCTCAGCTCTTATCACTGGCCAGTGGACCTCAAGGAAATCCATGGAAACCTTCTTGCCTCAAGTTGGTGTTTGAATGTTCAAGTTGCCTAGACCTGAGTTTACTTAGACAGGAGCATTCCAGGCATGCAAATGCACAGGTGAATGTTCAAGGTCTTCTCATGGGTTCCTGGTATACAAATACACGGAGTGGAGGCTGAGCACCATTTCCTACTGGAATTTTAACATGTGGAGAAAACTGGTGCCATATGTAAAAATCTGGAGCCAGTACAGATCTGTGACACTGTCAGGCATCAGGGAACAACCTAAACTTCTGGATTAAATGGTCTAAGGAGTTTTTAAAAAAATTTTTGCAGAGATTTGTCTTCTAAAGCTTTCGTTCTGAATTCTATACTCTTTTATCATATAATGTCCATTCTTAAGTGTTTCTCTTTAGTTTTTCTTTTTCTCAACCTCCTTCTCCTTTCTCACCCAGCATGGCCTCAGGTTTCTACATTTATTTCTGCTTTGTCTTACCAGTTAGGCCTCACTGTGTTTGCTAAATGTGTGCTTGAACAGGGGTCCTGAAGAGTGGATTTTTTAATGGTGATTGCGTTTTTACTTTATTTATGTATTTATTTATTTTGGTCAATGTGACATAAAGTAGCACCATCGAGCAAAGAAGGAAATCCAATTGTGAAAGATGTATCACATTGGTCTGCAGACAAGACTGGAGCAGGAGGTCATTTTTTTATGATTAATGACTGATGAGGGAAGTCCCTACTCGTTGTAGGAAGTGTCACTAGGTTATTTAAAAGAGGAGGGTGACTATGCATAGTGTCCTTCATGGTCTCACCTTCTGTTCATGCTTCTAGGCTCTTGTTTTCAGTTCCTTAGGTGATAGAACATAAATATTCAGGTGGAGTTAACCCCTTCCTCCCAACTGACTTTTGCTCCTGGTTTTATCACAACAGAAAGCAAACCAACACTGTCTTTGTTACTGTTCTGTTACTGGGAAGAGATACCATGACCTAAGTAAGTCTTATAAAAGAAAGCATTTAATTGACAGGAAGGGGAAAACTTCCTTACAGTTTCAGAAAGTAAGTCCATAATCAAGGCAGGAAGCAGACACCCACCGTGCCAATGGAGTAGGAGCTGAGAGCTCTGTACATCCTAGAGAGAGGCACTGGGCTCTTGAAATCTCAAAGCCTACTCCCAGTGACAACCCTCCTCCAACAGGATCATATCTCCAAGTCCTTCCCCAATAGTCTCCCGAATGATGACTAAGCATTCATATATGTGGGCCTACTGGTGCTGCCCTCATTCAAGCCACCACCCACAGGAAGACTGAAAGGTCTGCTTTCACTAGCCTTTTTTTAAAGTTTAGAAGATCTACCATTCATATTTCCTATTTTGATTTAAACTATGTTATTCATTTGTTTTCTTTCTTCATTCTCTTTTCCTCAATCGACCTTACATTTCAAAAGAAAAGGAAATGAGTTCAAACTTTAACAATGGAAGCAGTAACAGTCCCAAGAAAATGCATAAGACTGTGCCTCATCTTTCAAAGGCAATCTTCAAAAGAGCTGAAAAAGTACTTTGAGTACTGGCTCTACTACAAGCATCAATTCTAAGAGCTTAGATTAATTAAGTGCTAACCCATCTCTACAGCATCTATCAGCTCCTTTATATCTTAAGTGGTCATTTTCAGAAAACCCCAATGAAAGAGCTCTGCTGTCATTCCTAGCTTACTGAAGCACTGAGGACTGAGTAAATTTCTCAGAGCCACAGTTAGAAAATAAGGACATAGGACTCAAAACTGAGTTGCCCACCCAGCTATTCATTGTCATGAACTTGGAATTCCTCAAGGTGACAGAAGTATGAGATGGTTTGTGTATACCACCCTTCTTACATAGATAAGGGATAGAAGGATCCAGTGTAGAAGAAAATAATTTTCTGCTGCTTTGACCTTATGGTAATTTTGTGAAATAAAATAGAATAGGGAATGCAATTTTTATTGATTTTTATAGTCTTGGAGACCCAACAGCAGAAGGCCCTGGAACACTCAGCAGATTGCTCCCTAATCATCCAGATCTAGGCAGTTTCTCATGAATAAAAGTTTGTAATGTTTTCAAACTATTTAGAGATTGGCAGCTGCATGTCTGTCAATTCCTTTTGGAGCATGCCACTTAAGATGGGCCTTAATGCATGCAGCATTTTATTTTTAATTAAAATATTTAGTTCAGGGAGTATTTATTAATAATTTGAGCAGCAACAGATGGTCTGCTTATGTGTTGTAACAATCTTTACCCCAAATCAGTCAAAATAATTAACAAAATGTAAATTATTAAGCACTTAAATATGTATTATGCATCATTACAATTCCCGTAACATATTTTAATCTTTTATGAGAGAAATACGATTGCTGTACGGTAGTATATAGAATATTCCATGCCAAATACTTAAAAAATTAGATTTTCTTACTTTGATCCATTAGAAAAATAATTTGCAAATATTCTTCTAGCACTTTTAAAATTCTCGCTGCCTAGACGTGTTGAAAAGTCAAACTAAATGAATACATCATTCTTGGTGAGATCATTCCACAAAGTGCTTTGAAACATTGGGCAAAGTGGAGAACCTAATTTCCTATCTGGCTTACTTTGTAGGCCATACCTTTCTTTCCATTCATCTTCTCAACACTTTAGTTACTCTCAGTAACTTGCGAATTTCTTTGGCTGAACAGGCATCCAGTGTGTGAGGTTTACTGTCACCAACCCAATTTCCATTCCCTTGGCACACTGCTCCGAACACATTGTGGTCTTTGTTCCTCTTAGATCTTAGACTACCAGCACGTCTCTGCAGATCTACATTTTGCTGATCTTAGAGTTGTGGGTAAGGATAGTTTTTAACTAGGCGATGGCATTTGAAATTTCCTAGCTGAGGATCAGCAAGCTGGACATCATCCCGTTGTCGTATGCACAGTTCTGCATGTAGCAATTTGGTATAGCATTTGACATAATATGAATCTGTATGGGAATTACAGAAACTATTATTTTCACAGCACAAATCCCAAAAACCAAAATTTGCTGTGGAAACAGTGTTTGTATCCACAGGGACTAAGTGACCTTATTTCTGTTTAAATCGTAGTTAAATCCAAGTTCTCAAGTTTAATTCCAGGGTCTGCATTATGGCTCAGCAGGTGAAGACTCTCACTATTAAACTTGATGACCTGAGCTCTAACCCACAGGGTGGGAGTAGAAAAGCACTTCCTAGAGGATGTCTTCAGCATCCTTGTAAATAAATAAATAAATAAATAAACAAACAAATAAATGTAAAATGATAAAATAATGTGCTATTTCAATTCATATCATATTCACATGTAATGTTTCGAATTATAAAGCAAAATAGGATAGAGCTTAAAAATCACTTCAGTTGTACAATTTTGAATCTTATCATCATAAGTTATTTTTTGTGAATTATTTTAGCTGTAGTTTCAAATATGAGTAAGAAGAAGAGGACCTACCAGAGGCACTCTGTGACTTCAGTGAATTAATGAACAGCTTCAGTGTTGTGACTTACATGTGTTAAGAGACTATCCAATCATCATCTCTCTTAAAATCCATTGAGAACCTCAGTTGCAGAGGCTCATAAGTCATAAGTTCTCGTGGATCACTAGATATCTACAAATCTAGAACTTAGAAACGACACATAGATTCCAGGTCCCCACTCATTTAGTCACTTATTTTTTTTCTGGAAAAGAGAATTTGTCTTGTATTTCTCAGGCCTGGTTTTAACATAAATAATCATTCTTTTGAGTTTTACATGTATAAATGAAAATTTGAGACCCTTTAATAACTATGTACTTAAATTATTACATTAGAAAAGTTAGGGTCTTTAATCTATTTGAAGTGAATTTTTCACAAGGTAAAAGATATAAATCTAATTTTGTTTTGCTATTGATAGAAATCCAGGTACTATATCAAATCTTAGTCTTTTTCCAAAGTATTTTTTGCAGCTCCAGGCTCTCTTCATCACTATAGATCTTCAGTATAATTTGAGGCTGTGAATTGCAGTACCTCCAGTGTCATACAAGACACTGGAGACTTTAGGATTGGTTTGATAATTTGTGTTATTTTGTGGCTTCATATTAATTATTGTTTTTTCTTTAAACTTTTGAAATATGACATGGGGATTTTGATAAATATCACATTAATTCTGTAAAGTATTTTTTTTGGACTATAGATATTTCACATTATGAATTCTGCCTATCCAAAAACGTGGAATATTTTTCATCATCATAATATTTTCTGTAATTTTCAATATTTGAACATTTTGTGATAGAGGTTCTTCACTTCTTTGGATAGACATAGTCTTAAATACTTAATTTTGGGGGAATTTATTTTTAATGGGACATTTTTCCTAATTTCTTTAAGAGTAGATTGCATAAATGCAGGCCACTAATTTTTAATATCAATTTTGTAAATTCTTAAAATTTACTGTAGGTGTGTATTTCAGTTTCCAATTTTCTTATCAAGTGTCTAGGATCTTTTAAGGAAAGTGTCTTGTAATCTGCAAACAGGCATAGTTTGACTTTCTCCCTTCCTATCATTATCCATTTTACACATTTCTCTTGTCTAATTGCTTAGTAACACTGGTAAGTCCAAAATAAAAAATAAATAGTATATCTTTATAATATACAAAGACTGTCCCTAATATTCATAATATTTTTTTCAGGTCACCTCTAATATTGTAACATGTTTTATGCTAAATCATATGTTCATGAATAACTCCACTATTATAAATCATATTATACTTAAGTTAAAAGTATCAAATAATCATATTAAACAGTTAGTCTATGGTTTTTAATATCTTCATAATTGTAATAAGCTGAGGAAACAGGCATTATTGTAGTTGGACCAAAATGCATCAACAGGCAGATCAGGTACAATCTCTAAGAGCTACTTTATTTCTTTGGCCATTGAAAACGAATATTTTGCATCCCAGCCAATGCCTTCTATCGGAATAGCTACTAATACTCTTGAATAACATTTGTCATGTTCTTCTATGGCTATATAAACCGCTTATGCTACTTTAAGGATGTTTAAATCTCTGTATGTACTAAATGACTCTAGTCATTTGGTTTTGAGGCTTTTGTTTTCGTTGTATCTATAAGAGCTTTCACAGAATTATTTTTATACACTGGATGACTTGTCATTTAAGTTGCCTTTCAATTTCATTTCATTTGTGTTCTAAGATATTTTTTATGATATGATTTACCCTTAATGCAGCTATCCATTTACTAATCTTGCTTAAAGATCAGGCATTAATAGTCACATTTATTTCCAGGCTTTTAGCCACTGGAGAATAAACACTTAACCGTAAGGATGTCAATTTAGCAGTAGTAATGCATTGCTGGTGGTCAGTGGGTTCTGTCCTTTCATTGCTCTCCCTCCCTTAAGCAGAAAAACCTGTGATCCATTGAGAATGGTTCTGCTACCCAGATCATATCCAGTCTTTGCCTTTCAAACACCATCTTTGAAGAACTTAAGACTGTGTGCTCTCTGTGGCCTTTGAAGTCAACCCTTCATCTGCATTTCCTTCTTTGGCCACCCAGGATAGTTGCTCATCTTTGTAAAATGCAAGTGCTGTTTCCTTGGGGTTTCTCAGGCAGCATGTATCTAGAGAGATGCAGACATTAATTATCAACCTCTTCTGCTGCACGTGGTGGCAGGGTGGAGATTTGGGGATTGAGCATGTAACATAAAACTTGAAGAGAAAAATGTGTTGTGCTCTATCTGCAAATTTAGCATTCTGTCAGCCTCCTGGTCAACAGATTCCATGCAGAGCTGACTAAAATGTCCAAGTAAAGCAAAGATGCAGATGCTTGGGACTTGGCAAGGGAAATTTGGGAATATCATTAGGACAGGAGTTTGGCTTCATTAACTATGATAAAAATGTCTGCATTCTTAAAATCTTTATATGGCTTGAAATTGTACATAAATAAAGCTGTGGCTCAAAGGATCAGAACTAAGAAGAGAGAGAGAGAGAGAGAGAGAGAGAGAGAGAGAGAGAGAGAAGGAGACAGAGGGAGAGAGGAAGAGGAGGAGGAGGAGGAGGAGGAGGAGGAGGAGGAGGAGGAGGAGGAGGAAGAAGAAGAAGAAGAAGAAGAAGAAGAAGAAGAAGAAGAAGAAAGAAGAAGAAGAAGAAGAAGAAGAAGAAGAGAAGCAACCTTAAGAGTTTAAGAGTTTAATCCACTTGTGTGAATCCACCAAAAGCACACCAACTAGTTAAACTTTTTTGAAAAATGTTTAAGGAATTTCAAATAATTTTTATTGACTGTTTTTAGCTATGTGATATCTTTATATACATATGCTTAGTGTACTTAGTGGTAATGAAGTTTGATCTTTGTTCAAATGCTTATACCTGGGGCTAGAGAGATGGCTCAGTGATTAAGGTTAAGAGGAGTTGCTTCTGAGGAGGACTCCAGTTTGGTTTCAGCACACAGATGGCAGCTTTGAGCCATCTGGAACTCTAGTTTCAAGGGATATGCCTTTTGCTGTTGGCATCTGTGGTTGTGTGTATAGTTTTGGGTTCCATAGATTCCTGTGTTTGAGTACTTGACCATAGCGAGTAGCACTCTTAGGAAATGTCGATTGATTGGAGGAAGTGTACCCTTGTTAGAAAACGTGAGTTACTGTGAAGGCTGGCTTTGAGCTCTTAGATACTTAAGCCACAATCAGTATAAAACACACACAGTCTACTGTATGCCTTTAGTTCAAGATATAGAACTCTTGGCTTCTCCAGCACCATGTCTGCCTGCAGGCTGTCATATTTCCTTCTATGATGATAATGGACTGAACCTCTGAACCTGGAAGCCAGACCAAATTTAAATGTTCTCCTTTTTAAGAGTTGACTTGGTCATAATGTGTCTTCACAGCAATGAAACCCTAACTAAGACAGAACTGGATATGCAAACGGTATTATACATACATGTAAGACAAATACTCATATACATGAAGTAAAGTGAAATAAATTAATCTTTTTATAAATGATCATAGTTACAGTCTCCTTTATCTTCTTTAAGCATAATTACATTTGTTCCAGTAATTTCTGACTAGTAAATGTTCATCTTTTAAGTTTTCTGTTTGTTTTAAGTTTTCTGTTTTCTGAATCATTTCTTCTGTTTTTAACCCAACAAGGTGGTCTTGGCTTGTTTGTTTGTTGATCTTTGGTTTCTTGAGACAAGGACTCACTAAGTAGCCTCTGTTATCCTATAAGTCTATGTACACAGTCTGGCCTACCTAGACATGTGATCTTTCTGACTCAGTCTCCCAGATGTTGGAATTACATCATGTGCCACAAACCTAACTTCCCTTGCTTTTTAGTTAGTATGGTAGGCTTTTTTTAATGAATTAATTTATTATTATATATTCATTTCTACTAATACAGAACTGTAGGTATCATTAATTACATTTTATATACATGTGTCATGTACATTTCTCATATTCACTTTCTTATTTAAATATTGAATTTTAATCCATTTACAAATGTTATATATACATTACATTTTAATAAGTATAATACTTTATGTATAACTGTCTTCTAACACAAAAATTATTTAATTGTACATTTTGGGAGAAGTTCTCTAACATTTTAGTTCTTAAGCAACTATATTTTCATAGGTGCTTATATATTACATCAGTTTTAATGCATAATAAAGTCTTTGATTAAAAATAAGGGATTTGCAACCTCATAGAAAGAACAACAATATCAACCAACCAGACTCCCCAGAGCTCCCAGGGAGTAAACCTCCAACCAAAAAGTACACATGGAGGGAACCATGGCTCCAGCTGCATATGTAGCAGAGGATGGCCTTGTCTGGCATCAGTAGGAGGAGAGGCCCTTGGTCCTGTGAAGACTCGATGTCCCAGTGTAGGAGAATGCCAGGATAGGGAGTTGGGAGTGGGTGAGTGGTGTGGAGGAACACTTTCATAGAAGCAGGGGGAGGGAGAATAGAATAGGGGGTTTCCAGAGGAGACACCTGGAAAGGGGATAGCATTTGAAACCCAAATAAATAAAATATCCAATAAAAAAATGAAGAACATAAAGTTCAGTATAATATGCTTTGCAAATTGGAAGAACGTTAAAAGCCTTTACAGTTGGGCATAATGATTTTGTCTTTAATCCCAGTACTTCGCAGGCACAGACAGGCAGGTAGGTCTCTGTGTGATTGAGGCCAGCCTGGTCTACATAGCCTGTTCAAATCCTTTCAGAGTTGGATGGTAAGATCCTACCTCAAACTAACAAACGAAAAACCCTTTTCAAAAGTGACAGGTACTTTCTTATGAATTATAGCATTATAATAAAATATATTTTCAGGATTTAATCAAGTATTATGTTTTTTCCATTTGAATATAACAGACTTATTCATGAAATAGGTAGATGCCAATACTTTAAGATCAAATAAAAGGAGAGAGCTTTTTCAAAATTCTAGCTTTCAGTTGAAATTATGAAGATTTGTGGAAAATATACTGTGTCTCCTTTTTTCCATATTTAAAATATCAATTTTCTTTTCTATTTTTAGTTGTTTTTTTTTTTTTTTGAATTTCACATCATGTACTGAGATCACACTCACTTCCCAGACTTCCCGTGTCTGCCCTGACCCTTGCGATATCCCCGCAAAGGAAAATTTTAAAAAATATTTAAATTAAAATAATCTAATCATATTGGTGTTATCTGAATACTCACTGGAGCATGGTCTGTGGCCTGTCCCTTAAATAGAATTGAGTCCTTTCCTTTCCACAACCCTGTCAGAAGCTATTGATCATGGAAAGCTAACTTCAACATCGTTAATATACATTTTAAGAGTTCTCTTTAATGATTTCCTGACTTCTATGCTACTTTTGTAGGGAGGTGAGAGGTTGGGTAGGAGTTGTCACAGATATCATCCATTTCCCTATTTCTTAATTATGCACTGCCTCCTGAAACTATAGTGATATCTAGATCTATGATGCCACCAAGGGCCATCCATGTCTTGGACTGTCATCCTATTGCAGCTGGAGTCTGTCCATGACCTCTGTTACCATCAAAGATCATGCAGATGTCCATGGTCTGAGTTGCAGCTTGAAGCCGTGTTGATGACTTTGGGTCATGTATTACGTTCAGGCGTGATGCTGACTTGAGTGGCTTACATTAAAACCCGAGACTGTGATTTTGATTTTGTCTGCAGTCCAGGCTACGTCAGAGGACCATGTCTGGGTTTGAGAGCCTACTGCAGCTGTGGACTGTATGCGTGGTCTGTGGGGTTGTCAGTAATGATGAGCAAGCAAATAATCCATGTTCCTGCAGCCTTATCAATACAGATGCGGATGCTTGCAGCCAACAATGTGACTGAGCACGGGGACCCCAATGGAAGAATTAGGGGAAGAACTGAAGGAGCTGAAGGGGTTTGCAACCCCATAGGGAGAACAACAGTATCAACCAACCAGACTACCCAGAGCTCCCAGCGACTAATCCACCAACCAAAGAATACACATATGTTGCAGAGGATGGCCTTATCTGGCATCAATGAGAGGGGAGGCCCTTGGTCCTGTGAACGCTTGATGCCCCAGTGTAGGGGAATGCTAGGGCAGTGAGGCAGAAGTGGATAGGTGAGTTGGGGAGCACCCTCATTGAAGCAGGGAGAGGGGGATGCGAAAGGGGATAACATTTGAAATGTAAATAAATAAAATAACCAATACAAATTTTAAAAAAACAAAATAAAACAAAAAAGAACAAAAGAGCTACTTTTCCAGCAGTATGGATGATTGCAGATATACAATTGTGGAAGATAATTTTTTAAACATTGTTTATAAATTTTGTTCACTGTGTTTTGATAAAGTGTATCCTCATTCTCTCTTCCAATTTGTTCCCTATTACCCACCCCTCACACTATTCTCTTGAGGGTAACAGGAGCAGTGGCAGTAGCCTGTGATACTTGTAGGCTTATGGGAAACCACTGACAACTACATCAACAGGGGCAGACTTTCATGACATTGGGCTTTTTATCTGTTATCCTGTGCTGTCCTAATAGCAGCATGGTTGTTCTGTTATAAGGTAATTTCATTTCAACTACTTTTTTACATACCTATGTATATATTTAAGAAAGCTCTTACAGTAGCAGGCTACTATGAGACTTTTTCAAAGGTTCTGAATATGAGTTATTAATCCCATATTCATGATATAAAATAGAATTTAATAAAGAGAAATATTTTTGAAGAAAGACAAACTGAACTAAACCTTGGAATGGAGAATTCAGTAAGGCAAATAAAAACTTGATGGAAAGCCTCATTAATAGAACAGATGGAAAGAAAGAGACTGGGTGGGCTTGAAGATAAGGTGGAAGAATTACTCAATCATAGGAAAGCTTAAATCTAAAACAACACACAAAATCAGTAATGGAAAATTCTGGAATTCTGAAATACTATATAAAGGTCAAAATTATGAATAATAGCCATAGAAAAATGAGAGGAAAACTTCTTCTACACTAGTTTTTAAATCCATTTGCAAATATTGTGTCAAATGGACAGAAGATATTTTCAACAAAACCATGGAAGAAAATTTCCCTGTTGCAGCCCTCTCCCTTCTCTCTTCCTAGTCCGACCTTTACTAACCCCTCCCCTCATTACCTCTGTCCCTGTCCCTGAGAATCAGGGATGTACCCCATGTGTACCAACCCACATTTGTTGTAGATAGCCCCAGCCTTGTATTTTGATCCTAGTTTCACTTTCCTGGGAGGGGCTGCAGAGGATGATTGAATCTGTACACATGTGACGGCTTGTAAAACCTGTCCAATTAAAACCTGTAAAATAAAGGGTAGAACCAGAGATTGGGCAGTAGAAGGGGAGGCGGAGAAAAAGGCTTAGGGGAGGAGAGAGTGAGAGAAAGTCGATATAAAAGGCAGAAGCAGGAGGAAGAGAGGCAGAAGGAAACTGGCAGTAGAAGAGAGTCAGAGGCAGAAGGAAGGAGAAGCAGGAAGAAGTAGAAGCAGAAGGAAGCTGGCGGTAGAAGGAAGCCAACGCCAGAAGGACAAGCACGGATAAACCGCAAGTTATAAGGGATCTCATAGCCGGGGATTAGAATGTGTAGTGGTAAATCTGCCCAATCTAGGCATACTATTTATATCATAATTATTGAGCTGTGTTTTCCTTTACTGGTCTCCTATGGGTAGGAGATCTTACAGCAACAAATTTGGCGGTTTAAATAATTTTTACTATACACACTGGCACATCAAGTCACAGCAGGACTAAGGGTCTCTCCTACTAAGGCCAGACAAGACATCCCAGCTTGGGGAAAAGAATTCACAGACAAGTAACTAAGGCAGAGACAACCCCTAGTCCAATCATTATTGCATCCACATGAAGACCAAGCTGCATATTTGTTATATATGTGTAGGAAGCCTACCTCTAGTCCAAGCATGATCTTTGGTTAGTGGTTCAGTCTCTATGAGTCTTTATGGGTCCAGTTTATTTGATCTATAGGTCTTCCTATGGTGTCTTTGACTCCTCTGCCTCCCTCAATCTTTCCCTTTAATCCTCCACAAGACTCTTTGAGCCCTGTCTAATGTTTGGCTGTGGGTCTCTGCATCTGGTTCCATCAGCTGCTCAATAAAGCCTCTCAGAAGACGGTTATGCTAGGCCTCTGTCTGTAAGCATAGCAGAGTATCTTTAATCATGTTTCAGGTTAGCTCTCTCCCATGGAATGGGTCTCAAGTTAGGCAGTCATTGGTTGGCCATTCCTTCATTCTCTGCTCTATCTTTATCCCTTCACATCTTGTAAGCAGGAAATATTTTGAGTCAAAGGTTTTCTGGGTGGGTTGTTGTCCCTCTCCTTCCCCTGGAAGTTCCACATGGCTGTAAGAGGTGGACATTTCAGTCTGCTTATCCCCAGTTGCTAGGATTATTATATTATTATTATTATTATTATTATTATCACTATTATTTCAATAATTCCAGGGGAAGCAACAGTGGAACTCCTAAGACTGTGGCAAACAGAGGAAAACCATTTTCAAGCACCATTTTCATAGTGTGGTTGCATTGCCCCTGTTTATAATTTATTTTTGTTTTTACTCATGGAGGAAGGTAAAATACAGTTCTATCATAAGACTAACATAAGTAGATTATGTTTCCCACAGGGAGGTTGGCAACATCTGTCTTAGCAAAATTCAGAGAGACCATCCAGAGACAACAAGAATAGAGACAACAATGGATTATTTAGAAGTTTATAAAGAAAACCACAGCCCTCATAGTAAACTCTGGTTGGAAAATGTGAGATTATACTACAGTTATTTTAAAAACTACATATATGTTATTCATTGAAAATAAAGATATCTTTATTTAATTTCATTTTGCTAATAAAGTTAAAAATTATTGAAACATTCATGGAAGATATTATATAAAGTA
The DNA here is from genome assembly GCA_021653895.1 of Mastomys natalensis. Taxonomy (NCBI): domain Eukaryota; kingdom Metazoa; phylum Chordata; class Mammalia; order Rodentia; family Muridae; genus Mastomys; species Mastomys natalensis. The sequence continues at coordinate 12,188 of JAJTUV010000844.1, read as the reverse complement.
TTCTGACTCTGGCTTAGAGTGGACTATATTGTAGTTTTTGTTTTTTTTTTTTTTTTTTCTGTCTGATGAAGTTTTAATTCAATGATAGGAAAAATTCCTTCTTTTGAATAATTACACCTTTCTGATCTGAGATAAAGAATAAGAGAAAGCCATACAAAGTACAAACACTAGAGTAGAAAAAAACAATTGTTACAAGTACAGAACAATAGCTTTTTAAAATTCATGATCAGAATATCATCATTATAACCAGAGTGGAGATGCCTATCTTTAAATTTCTTACTCTGGGAAATAATTCTGTGAATGTATGTAAACCACAGAGATTAGGCCATTACATGTATTTGCAGTCAAATGAATTGTAATTAATACAACTTGTGCTATGTTTGCAAACATTTCTGTATGATTGACACAAACATTATTTGGATAACTATGCAATATATTTGTATATTTTATATCCACTTTTAGAGGGAGAGATTATAGTTAATTATACTTCATACTTTAGTTTCCATTAAGCTGGAAGATTTCTAATATTTGCTTGAAGTAAATAAAAACTGGCCCAGTGTAGAATAATGTCCATGACAATGATGTACTCACAAGAGTGGCTACATGAATATGAACTCAAATGTGATTCATAGATGACTGTTCTGACAAATGATGCCACAGTGGATTCAGCCCATCATGACCTGCAATGCTATGATCATGAACAAATCAAATATAGGGTATTTGATTAGGCAACTATTAAAAGACAACAATTTACCATTAGGTATTCCTATACCATAATTTATGCGATACTGTCTTGTTTTCTAGACTGTCAATAGTTTGCATGTCTTTTTTCTCTCACTCTCTCTTAGGCAACACATGAGAAGTCTGTTACCTTGAACATTCTGGGTTACAAGGATGCCCAAGTGAGTTTTGTGGACAAGCCCAGTGGAAACTTTAGAAGTGTATGTGTGTGTGTGTGTGTGTGCGTGTGTGTGTGTGTAGGTATGTGTACATATGTATCTATTCTATAGATGCATATATGCATACATATGTATATAAAATTATCTGAATTGAAAACACTAAATTTTCTGCCCACCTTCTAGTTTTCTGTCTATGAACTCATATGAAAGAAAATCACATTATAACGTATGTCTACTAATACAAATATGAAGACCTGTCTGAGGTGTGTGGCAATGTCTTGAATGTACCTCTATTCCATCATTTTTTCCAAGTCCAGATTTAGAATGAGTTGTCTTGCTTTTAGAACATTCAGTCTTCTCTCTCTAGTCCTGATCACTGATGCAGGTTGAAATGGGAACATTGGTATAAAGATTTCCTTTTCCTCTTCCAGAAAGTTCTTGCCTTTGAGCAGGATTCAGTAGAAACCTGCAACATTTGAAGCAGTCACCTTGCAATACCTTTACGTGGCTATGCCCTGCAGTGTTATACAGAAGGAGATAGAGCAGGGTGTCAATTATTTCTGCACTCAGGGCTATGGACTAACAATACACTTGAGCGAAGCAGAGGTTACACATTAGCTGCAAACCCACAGGCAAGTCAAACCTTCCATTAATGGAAATGAGCTAAGAGTTTCCAGAAGCCTGGCTTTCCTTGGTTGTAAGTTGCAAACTTAGATGAGGATAGAGTAGTCATTGCTACAATACTTCAGTACATCAGCTGGAAGATGAACAGGGAAAGTATGGCAGTGACATCTCACAAAGTTATATCTCAAACTCTAAGGCATATACGTTGTCAGGCTATGTGACTAAGACCTTCGTCTTGCTGACAGCCACACATGCAAGGAGCTGCTGCAGACATTGCTTTCCCTAGAATTAGCAATGGAGCATGAATTCACCTTATTGGGATCCCATAACAAGGCCATTTTATCATGTTTATACTACAAATCATAGTATAGGGCCATCTAATAAGAACTACTAGTATCAACCTTTAATATGGTATAGAGTAATGTGTGTAGTAAGTGTTTGTATGTGTGTGTTTTACAGAGTGCATGACAAAGATGCCAGTTGTAAATCTTAAAACAAACTCTGCAGCAGGTTGCTAATCTAACAACTTTTGAAGACACATCAAAGCAATCTCAAGGCAATACCATAAGCTTGCCTTGTCATAAGCTCCATTTAATTTATTTAACCGAAGTCTCTTCATAGTGTCGTGGTCACTTTTACATCATTGTAGGGATGGATTTATTCTTCTTACTATATGGCAAAGAGGCCTCAAATTTTTATCTAGAATTTTAATTTTGATTCTTCCCAAGGCTGATGAAGGGTTATGTTTCCTCTTTAATATTACCCCTGGCTAGTCAGATGTGTGGATAGACCTGATTAAAGAAGAACAACACATCCTTTTCTTTTCAAATGTTTGACTGTTTCTCATTTCTCTTTTGAGACACAGGTCAGTAGACTAGATTGGAGTGTTAACCATGGTCCTACCAAGGGTCTAATAATCAAAATTTGAATGCCATTTTCTATTTTCTTCCTTTCCCTCAGAATCTCAAAAGCAAGTTTTAATTCACCTTGGAGTTTTCTAGCAGATGGTAAGAATCCTTTTTTAAAAATATTCGATTAAACTCCTTTAAGCACTGGCTTCTGAAACAGACAGGGTGGAATTTTGTAGCCTTTACTCAAGGTGATGGATATCTTTGAGTTTCATGTGAATGGAGGAAGAAATGGGAAGTAAAAGCGTCATGGGAAATAAAGTTCACAGAGAATAAAATGCATATTTAATATTGCTTTTCTCTATCCACAATTACAAGGATTCTACTTTGGCTTCTGAGATTATTTTTGTTTTTCTACTATGCCTTTACTTTTTCTGTTTTAAATTATCGGTTATTTTATTTATTTACATTTCAGTTTTCATCCCCTTTCCAGGTTTCCTTTCCATTAACACCTCCATCCCATCCCCCACCCCTGCTTCTATGAGAATGCTACCCATCCCCTCACCCACCCATTCCTGTCTCACTGCCCTAGCATTCCCCTACACTGGGGCACAGAGCCTTCACAGGACCAAGGGCCTCCCCTCCCATTGATGCCTCATAAGGCCATCCTCTGCTACGTATGCAGCTGGAGACATGGGACTCTCCATGTATACTCTTTGGTTGGTGGTTTAGTCCCTGGGAGCTCTGGAGTCTCTGGTTGGTTCATATTGTTCTTTCTATGTGGTTACAAAACCCTACATCTCCTTCATTCCTTCCTCTCCATTGGGTTCCTGTGTTCAGTTGGTCACTTGCCTCCACATCTGTATTTTTCAGGCTCAGGCAGAGCCTCTCAGGATACAGCCATATCAGGCTCCTGTCAGCAAGCACTTCTTGGCATCAGAAATATGCCTTGTCTGTGTTTGCTGTCTGCAACTGAGGTGGATACTCATTTGGGGCAGTCTCTGAATGCCCTTTTCTTCAGTCTCTGCTCCACTCTTTGTCCCTGTATTTCCTTTAGAAAGGAGCAATTCTGGGTTAATATTTTTGGGATGGGTGGGTGGGCTAGTTCTAACTTTTAGTTAGTGCCCCAGCACACTCAACTAGATGGTGGCTGACTTCATCTTTGTTATCAATATAGGAAACTAATTCAGTGAACTACATTTTTGTGTAGATGAGTCTGTTGTGATTAATTTCATATACCATCTAGGCTACTTTAATCAGATGTTAATCAAGATATTACTACATTTTGATAGCTGAAATCCAGAATCCGTTGACCTTGAAGGAGGAAGGTGATCATTGTGTGATGGGTCTGAGAGAGGTTTGAAGAGCAGAATCAAGGATATTCTTCCAAAGACATCACACCTGGGAGAGTCAGATTCCGTTTGAGTTCTGGATCTCTAACCTGCCTTTTCTGAGAGCTGGCAGACAAACCTAGCATGTAGCTGGCAGGCACTCAGGACAACTCCTTGAAACCAATTTCTTACTATCTTTTGCTAGTTTGGTTTCTGGAGGTAAATGCTAGCCAATACAGATATCTATAAGAATAGATGGGTGAAAATAACTTATGTTGTTTACCTATGAACTGATTTTGTTATTTGTATGATTTTATAGCTGCTTCAAATGTTTCCTTATGGTATTGGCACTGTTTAATTCTTTGCACCAATAATATATTTCATTCCTTAAATGTCACCACTTGAGGCTTATCATCATGGTGGGTTTGGTTTCAATGAGTTGCTCAAAGCAGTGAAAATATGGGAACTTGAATCTTAAATTAGACAACAGCTCTCTAGGGATTCAGACATTGGCTGAGCTTCTCCACTGACATATCATAGGATTCCATAGCCACTCACATCCAAGAAGATACTTGATTCCATTATTGGGCAGTAAGCAGAGTATAAAATCTGAGCCTTGCTTCTAGGAAACTGCTGCCATGAAGGTTAAACAGTCTAGTTCCAAATCCAGACATCCTTCAAATAGATGGAAACCTTAGTGTTTGAAAACAGGTTTTCTTTAAATTTATTGTCTCCCCTTCCTCCTCCCTCCCTCCCTCCCTCCCTCCCTCCCTCCCTCCCTCCCTCCCTCCCTCCCTCCCTCCTTTCCTTCCTTCCTTCCCTCCCTCCTTTCCTTCCTCCTTCCCTTTCTTTCCTCTGTTCTTCCATTCATCCTTTCCCTCCCTCCCTTTTTTCTATTTACTTGTTTGTTGATTGACTGCTTGATTAGTTGGCTGGGTCAGAGAGCCAGGTTTCACTTTGCAGCCTAGCCTAGGCAGGCCTTGAACTCATGCTATACATAATCTTCAGTATTGGGATTAAAGGCAAGAGGCAGCATGCCTGGCTGCAACTGGATTTCTAATACTTGTATTGCAGACCACAATGCAATGCTGCTTTGAAAGGTCGGGGTCTAATTGACATTTTAACTATTGCCAAGGTGAATTGTTCTTTCTGGAGTCTTTCTTGGTTACTTTCCCCTCAGAGTTGACCTATCATATTTACGAAGAGAACATTTTAATATTTTTTTTTGTTTTGTATGTCTCACTTTTTGTGTGTATTCCTTTCTTTCTAATTCAGCTACTTATGTTTTAGATTATTCATCAAGGCATTCAAAATTCTCCTGGGTTATTCTTTAAATTTTTAAAATTTAATTTAATTAATTTTTTATACGATTGCTTTATCCACATGTATGTCTATGTAACATGTGTGTGCATGGTGCCTGCTGAGGCCAGAAGAGTGTACTGGATCCTTAGGGACTGATTTTACAAATGGTTGTGAGCGCTCGTGTGGGTATTGAAAATTGAACTTAGATCCTTTGGAAGAGTAGCAAGTGCTCCTAACCACTGAGAATTGTCTCCAACCTCTTCTGATTTATTTTTTATCAAAATGAGAATGGTATAAATTTGTGAAAGAACAAATAAAAATAAAGGAGAGAATGGTTGTTTTTTAATTAAGTGTTCATATCTCATGCCTTTCTTTTTCCCATTTCTGAAAGAAGCTATAGTTAAAGTGCTTAAATGAGCATACCCCACATCACTGTCTGCAAGCACTGAATTTGCCAAAATAATTTCATGACCACCTCCAGCCTTCAGATTCTCTCTAGCAACTGTCAGTATTGCAATGCCAGATCAGCCAGTAACACATGTGTGACCCTGTGGAATGCTGTCTTTTTAAAAAAGCTTGCACTGTTTCTCTATGCCCAGTCCTTTTCTCCATCTGCTTGCTGACCCATGTGGCTGTTTTAACATCCTCCTCAGGGAGGCCTCCCACCTGCCTGGGCAGCAGAAACTAACACAGTGACAGCAATTTCTCAGGGACTGAAGAGGAAACCTTGGATGCCCTGTCTTTTCTTTCTGGACAGCTAAAATTAAGATAGGAAAAGTCATGCCCTGGAATTTTCAATCAGTGTGCATCAGTTTAAAGAGTGGATGAATAAATGGGCAATCTATTTCAGGGAAGTTTCCCTTCTGGAAGAAGGGGCAATTTGTTTGAGGGTCATAAGCTGGGCAACTATCTGCATAAGAAACCCAAACAAGAGATTGAATAGAGGACCTTGTGATGACTTTCTCAGGAAGGTTAGGCTGCAGTGAATCCGAGCCTGTCAACAGACTCATCAAGATTGTGTTCACCCCAGTAATCATGGCAGTGTATTTGGGGTAGTAATTGCTTCCTTTGAGAATATTCAAGCTTATGTACAGTTTAATTTTTCATCTGAATTTCTTCCACATTTCCCAACACAACATTTAACTAGTGAAATTTCTTCAAATGATCATCTAGATACTGAAGAGAACAGAATGTCTGTTTACACAATTATCTCCCAAAGCAAAATAAAAATTTGAAAGTAACAGCAACTTTGATTTGTTCCCCATGCTACCCAAATGATTTTCTATTTCACATTAAATGGAAATAATTCATCATTGAGAAAAAGAAAATCATGTTTTGATAATCAAATTTGGACTTAGTAAGTGCCAATTAGCAAGTATATAAAATCTTATAAAACTCATCTGAGGAGTATCACTGTTAAAATTAAAACACATTAATGATCTTTGAAAATATTTAAATAAATGTTACATAAGTCAGTTGAAGACTGTGGGCCATGTTAAAGGAAATTAAAGCAAATGGATGTTTCCCTGAAAGATTCCTGTGATTAGAATTTGTTGGAGGTTTTAAATTTTCAGAGCCAAAATTAAAGGTAAAGGTATTATGACTGGTAAAACAAAATTTGTATTGACCTCTGTGAGCTGAAAGTGCTGACTCTCACTTGGCTCAGAGATGTCACATGAGAGTCTTGGGGAAAGCAGAGTGCTGTGTTTCTGACAGCCTTCATGGTTTCCCTGGTTGCCCAGATCCCTTCCTTCACATAATTCTGTATAGTGACTTCCACACCTCCTCAGGTACCTTAAAAGATCTGTCTGATACAGCATTTTAGAAAGCACCATTTTATTTAACAGAATACTTACTAACTTGCTCAGATTATCAGTTAATGTTGGAAATGTCTTTTCTGCCAGAACAAAAATAGGCCTAAGGAAAAAGACAAACAATCCATCTGTATCTGTGTTTTTAAAAGCTCCAAAAAATATTTGTTTACTGATGACTCAAAGATCATTCTGAAGGCAGGGAGTTGGTCTAAGGCAATCAAGGACACCTCATTATTTTTGAGCAAATTCGAATTTTGAGACAGCTGACTACTCAGTTCAATAATAGCATTCTCTTTCATCACAGTAAGATCAATATTGAAATATTTACTGTGGATGCTTCCAGAATGATTTGAAGCCAGCTCTTCGGAGAGTCCTGATAATCTTTAGGTAATCTCAGTCATCCTTATATAAGATATCAATTGCAGCACAGAACAATGCCTCTGATACAGATCTATGGTCCATAAATAATAAAATGCTATTTAAGTGGAATTCATAGCCCACGTATAAAATCACTTCTGACTAAAACCATGGCAGTTCAGGTCTCAGTGGGGAGAAGGGAAAATGTGAGGTTTTAGACTAACACCCGTGAGGATCAGAGCATAGTAATAGTTCAATTACATGAAATTTGAAGTACCTGTGAAAGTATTAATGGTATTATTTTTGAAAGGTAGCCTGGAAATTTTTGTATTTCTATTAGTATGTAGTGCTGGAATATTTGCTCTGCCTTTTGTTGACTAGAAATGCTGAGACTCTTCTCTTCATAGCATAAAGTGGGTTTCAGCCCTCCAAGAGTGAAATTATTGAATTTTAAAATATTTTTTTAAATTTCATTTTGTGACTGCATGATAATTAAATGCATAAAAAGATGCATTACTGAAAACAAGTGATGGGCAAGTTATGACTGAATGCTGCATAAATTATTGATGTATATCTTCAGAATACACACTTAATAGTCTGTTATGAGGCTGATTTGAAAGAAAAGACAAAAACAGTCACTCACAGAAATTGTCTAGCACCATTTCACAGACAATTGCACAAATTATCCAAAAGCAGCCATGACATGAGTTCCATCCCTTTTTGTAATATGACACAGTAGATACGGGCCACTGCTTGCAGGATAATATCTCAATTATTTTAAATAGAAAACTTTAACAAGTGCATTCAATTATAGCCTAGTTTTAATAAATTGCAACCTTGCTTAGGCAATGCCACGTCTTAAAGTAGCAAAAACCTTCTTTCAAACAATTATTGGACTGGAAAGGAATGTACAGTGAACTAAATTATAATTCTAAAAAGCTGAGGTCCTTATAGCCAAAATATTTGATGGTATGCTGGCCTGTTCTTTACATTATCATCAAGAAAAGCCCTGGGTAGGCTATCTATATTCATTACCACTGGGTCATTTAGGAAAGCCTTCTTTGGCTGAGGAAGCTAGAATATCGCCTACCATGTGCAATTACCTATTTTAAACCTTATTAGTAGGTAAATAAAGTCTTGCCAATATATTTAATAAGTTCATATTCAAAGTATAAAAATTTAGCTTTACAAATTGAAATAAATCTTTTATAAGTTTTATGATTCAAATGAAATGATGGGTATCTTATAAACAGTAGAGCATCAAGATAGAAATAAATACATTGGAGAATTTCAATGAATAAAGGCCTGAAATAATAGAGGTGAGTTTTGAAGATAGTAAGTTCACAACAATTTGAGTTCTTACACTTAGGTAGGGTTTTTGTTTTTTTGTGTTGTTGTTGTTGTTTTCTTCTTTTAATGGGTTTTCCAGACAGGTTTCTCTGTGTAGCCCTGACTATCATGGAACTCTCTCTGTAGACCAGGCTGGCTTTGAATTCAGATATCCTACTGCTTCTGCCTCCCAAGTATTGGGATTAAAGGCAAGCACCACCAGAGCCTGGCCTTGTAGGGTTTTACAGACCCACAGTGCATATTATTAAATGTATTTTGTTAAATTAATAATTTCAAAATATTGAAAACATCATTCTAAGATTAAAGAGCATCCTCCAAATGTGCACAAATTTAATGCCTAACTAAGGAAGTAGAGACCTAATTCTTTTAGGAAGATGTGTGCTTTAGCTGAAGTTCTTCTTGAGGTTAGATTGATTTATAATGTACATGTCATAACATAGTTACAAGATCGTGCACAACTGTATATATAATGGCATATGTATGTACATATATCTGTATAATACATATATGTGTGTTTATGCTTCTGCTAAGTTCACTTTCTACGCTTTTATACAGTTTAGAATACATTACCTGGGAAGAGTGCTACTCATGTGGACATACTTTTCTGTAATCAGATGTAACCAAGAAAATCTCTACAGACATGCCCATAGGCAATGGTAGTTTCCATAAGCAATACCAAGGTGATTCTAAATTGTTAATTGAAGTTTTGTGTGTAGTATGCATAGCATATGCATATGCTATGATTGTATATAGTATTATAGTATAAGTAATGTTATGTAATTATTATATATAATAATATAATATATATAATATAATTAAATTAAATTAAGCTACATATCTGACAGGATGGTTGCTCTTTTCTGGGTAGTAAAGTAAATGAATGCACAAATTTCAGCCTTTCTTGTACCCATTATAATTATTAATTCCATTTGCAAATTGGTCCTGGCAAAGTGAAATCTTTGTCTAAGTAAGGTTCTACCATGTATGAATATGATTTTTTAAGTGCCTTTATTCGTCCTGACATGAGAGGCTATAAGAGTTGTATTCATATCTCTGGACTTGACCTCTGTTGGCAAAGCTAAGAGAAGTGTCTGGGCATCATTTACTTCTTCAAATATTTTTTTCCAGGACAATGAAATCTTATAGTTCAACACATATGTGTTATAATATTGTCATTACAAAGATGGCAGCTATACCCTCTTTTATTCTCTCTTTTTCAGTATTTCTCATTTCTGGCTAACACACTTTTAATACTAATTGGTTTCAACTCTCTTCTTTCTACTAAGCTAGACAATCTATTTTATCTTGCTATATTTGTTTTAACTTTATTTAAACTCTGTAATACAGAAATCCTTTAATCAGAAAGTATTTATAATCATATGAACAGTGAAATTTGTTCATGAATAACTGAGTTTTGGAAGAAAAAAAGGCTTGTTATCAATACTTGACCATGTTTTACAGAATGATAGTAATACTTGAAGTGAAGTTCAGTATTAGAGTACTGACAAGCATAAGTGAGGCACTGTGTTCCACAAATTTCTAGAACAAGGGAAATGTTGTTTGATGTTTGTTATGATAATCACATTAGTACTGATACAAGTCAAATTAGGTTGTGGTAATTAGGATATAACCGACAACTTCAATTTAGCATCACTTTGGAAAAGTGTCTCAATGAGGATTTTCTTAGATTAAGTCTGTGGTGATGTTCTTAATTACATTAATTAGGGTGAGAAAATATGTCCATCATGGGTGTCACTATTCCCTAGGCAGTGGATCCTAAACTGTATAAGAATGTAGAAAGTGATATTAGCATAGGTATATGTGCACTCTTTTTTTTTTTTAAACACATCATTGATGGATGAAGGCCTTCCACACTTTTTTTTCTTCCATAGCTTACATACCCAGAAAAATCCTCCAAGCAGTCTAAAATTACAATACGATTAAGTTTTAGTTTACTTCTAGTAAATGACTATGAAAAAAAAAACTGTCTTCCCTAATACAATAAATAACATTATGTAGTGTAGGTAAAGATTTAAATAATAAATTACTCCCTAAAACCCATGTACATTCATAACTAAGTAACTGGTTACAGATTAACAATGTGTAAGCAAGTGAGTAGTTTTCTCATCCAGTTTCTTTTACCAGCAGGCAACAATTGGTGGTTTCAAGGAAAGGAGTAATTATTTTATTATTTTAGTCTTTAAAAGTAATTTTGTAAGAATCTTAGAGGAATCACAAATTTAAACTTTTATATAAAAATCAGTCTCACCTTAAATCCTGAGAATGCATATCTACTTATTAGCATTTTTTTTTTTTTTTAGTTATTTGTTTTCTTTTTTATTGGATATTTTATTTATTTACACTTCAGATGTATCCCATTTCCCATTCCTTCCTAGAACATCTATCCCATCCCCCCTTCTCCTTTTTGCTTTTATACCATTTTACTTACATGCATGTATTAAGGTTAGTTCTAGGTTGAAGGTCTAGCAACTACAATAGTTGCAAATAGTCAAATAACAAGCAATACGTAAATTCAAATAGTAAAAGAACAAGCAAGGCATTAAACTCAATTATGATGGAAACTCCCATGTATTGTTTCTAAGGCTTATCAGTGACCCAAAATATCTGACCTACTGCTCTTAACATTCGGCAGCATCTCCTCAAGTTCTCTTTTAGTGATCTTACTTGGCTGAATTGTAAACTGGACTATGAGATAAAAAAAACCTTCACCCATAATATCATTATAGGATATTATGTATCACAAAAAAAGAATACATAACCCAAACATAGTGACAATATGATGACTGTTTTCAAAGGCTTTTATCAGGGTAGAGACCAAAAATTGAAGCTACTACTTTGAATAATTTCAGTGCACTATATCTAAAATTATATCTTTATATCTCTAAATAGTAATTGTAACCTGATATAGATAAAAAAAATAATAATATATATATATATATATATCTAAACAAAAAAGAAAACATATAACTTAACTTACATTATTGAATATATGAATAAACTAATTAAATATATAAATATATATAAATTTTTATAAATATTATGATAAAAATATATAGTAATAATACCTTACCTCACATATAGGGTATAAGATAATATATAATAATATATAATTATAATAAATTAATATAATATGATATCACATATAATATATATAATATTAATATATATATATGTGATTCATATATATATATATATATATATATATAATATATATATATTAATAGTGTTGATTCCATATATGCTTAAGTTATTAACTCCATCTCTCAGCTTTTTGATTATAGATTGTTTTTGTAGAGTTTACCTGTTAATCTAAAATAAGCTATATCCTTACAAAATTAAAGATAACATCAATAAATATTTTATAAAATTATTTTTCTGATGTATACATATAGGGAAAGGCTTTTCTCCATGATACATACAAACTTGTGCTTCTTAAGAAATTACTCTGAAACTCTCCCACTGAAGATAACTGGTGAAACTTTTTTCCTTTTGTAGTTATTCACCTCATCTAAATAACTTTCTAGATGACACTGAGTATTAGAAAATCAAAAAGAATACGGTGAAGTTTCACAGTCAGTATTTGATTTGATATTCCTTTAAATGTAAATCATGGCCCAGCTGGATCCCTAAAAGAGAATGACT
>JAJTUV010000843.1:782500-1025000 GCA_021653895.1 Mastomys natalensis | reverse complement strand
CAAACATTTGTGATTCTAGCTCCTGAGGGATCCAAGGCCTTAAGCCCCTGCAGGCACCTGCACTCATGTAGATGAACTCACGTAAAAACATACACACATACAATTAATTACAGAAATAACAATTTTCTTAAAAGAAGAGCTTAGGATAATTTAAATTTATATGTTAGCAGTTGGAAATAGAGATTTGACTTTAAGGGAAATTGGGGTTTGGCAATAAATATGACAGCAGCCTACAGTGCTTGAATTATATGTAATATTGGAAATGGTAAGGTAAATTTACCCAGGGTTGGAACGATTAAGAAAGGCCTTAAAGTTACATGGCTCACCACCTGTTCAGTAGTTGACACATAGTATATAATATATTTATTGAGAACTGGGTTTAAGGGCTGAATATGAATGTGGTACAATTATATTTATATGAAAGCATCACATCGAGACCCATTGTTTTGTGTGCTATTCAAAATTTTTAGTTAAAAAAGAGAGGATATTGAGTCTGTTCTGGTTTTACTTTCTTGATTCCAGGAATTGTGTGATCTTTTGATGAGTCTGTCTAGGGTTAGTCCAGTGTTTACCACATGACAGGGGCCTGGAATAGACTGGGATACCAACCAAATTCTAAGACAGTTCAGCGTGAATGTGGGATTGGAGCGGGAGCACCCTGGTGCCAACTGATTAGTTACTAATAGCCTCCGGGAGCATCCTCCTCATCCCATCCTATAGAAAGAGCACAGGGAAGGGAAAACCTAGTATATTGTTCAGATTCCTTGCCGCCTTCTCTTCCCAAAAGACTCCTTGTCCATGTGTTCTTTACACGTTTTCTGACTGGGTTAACTTTATGTCTGACGCACCTGTTATCAACTGAGCATGCCAAGCTAATTATCATCACATTACCGGGGCGAGTCACTTCTTCAGTGGCCATTCAAGGTCATGGGATGTTTACTCCCATTTCCTGAGGAAGCTGAAGTGCTTGCAAAACGGTCTGTCCTGTCCACCTCCAGAGAGAAACTCAGCCATCTTTGAGATCCCGTGTGGGTGAGCAAAGGAAGGAGAAGTGGAAAGATTAAATTTTGTATCTCTACCCTCAGCTGTAGCTGTTGATTCTGTCCATAGCCTTCTGGGTAACTGCCTGGAGCTCCTGGGATTCTGGATCACCTTTCCATCCCGTCATGACCTTCAGAGAGAAGTCAAGTGTAGGTCAACCCTCACTTCCGCTAGGCCGTGGTATTTGCAGCACACAAGCTGTCTTCCCATATGTGACGTCATTGCTACCTTTTCCACTTAACATGCTTCTACCTTCACTTTACACTTACATTTTAAATCTTAGATATTACCCCCAAACTGTACCTTCTCTGCAGTTTTTTTTTTCCAAGCGTTAAAGCCTCCCATCATTCCACACTCTTCTGTGGTTATATCAGCTACCGTAAAGTCTCTCTCTCCACAGTACACCTTGAGGTATCAATTGCTCGTTTCCTGAGTGGGGTACACTTGAGTGTGCCTAGGGCATACCTTTGAGACTGGTCCTCAGCTTCACTTACAGAGATGGATAAGGTGAATGGACCATTTGACTATGCCGAATCAATTCTAAGAGGAGACTAGCACTGATAAACACTGCACTAAGCATTTGTTATTATTACGTTTGATAACACTGCATAAGCTTTATGTTATACGTTATTGCCGCCATCAAAACTGAGGAAGCTCTTACCTCTGTTTCCCAGATGAGGAAACAGATGTTGAAAGAGATAATTTGTTTAAGAAGCAGTGACTAGATTCAAGTGTGTGTCCTTTTTTTCTAGCTTTATTGAGGTATAAATGACAAAAATGGTATGTGTTTAAGTTCTGCGTATTCATTTAATGTTGCCATATCAAAATCCCCAAGGCTGGGACACCTCCTTGGCTGAGAGGGTAAAGGCCATTGCTGCCATGCCTGCCGATCTGAGTTCAATCTCCAGAACTCAGGTGGGAAGAGACAACAGACTCCTGAAAGTTGTCCATTCACCTCCACATGCTCCACATCATTGCCAAATGAAATACAAATGTAATAAAAGCAAAACAAAACAAAACGTTTGTAACTAACCATCATAAGGAGGAGAGGTTGTTCAGGGTGGATTGCAGATCAAATGAAGAAGCTTATTTAGAGCTGGGTGTGGTGGCATGCACCTTTAGGGGAATCTCTGAGTTTGAGGCCAGCCTGGTCTACATAGAGAGTTCTAGGCCAGCCAGGGCTACATGGTAAGACCTCATCTCAAAAACAACCAAAAGAGGCTTCTTTTGACATGCATGTTTGGGCACTGACATCAATACACTGAATTATGGCATGCTGAAAAGCAGGAAGCAAACAGCTGTTTGCAGGAGGGCCAAGTAGGTGAGGTGGTCTCCAGGGTGCCAGGAGATTCGTTATACTTCCAAGAGTAGCAATGCCACCTCTGAAGGTAGACTATACCAGAAGATAGGGGTCAGATTCTGACCCCTGTCTCTTTGGTAGACATACTTAAACAACACTACTGATTTGATATCTGTGTACATGAATGAAAGATCACCATAGTAAAGCTAGTTACCACATTTATCACCCCATGCACATTCATTTTGTCAGTTGGTGACTACCAACCAATATCCCAGAAAAGTAAAAGGTACTCAAATTGACCAGGATCTTTTTTATCCTGTTTTTAATTAAATATTTTAATATCTATTATTGTGAAGAAGAAATCTTCTCAAATATTAATCCTCAAAAATGGCACGTGGTTTAAAATTTTAAGATCATTTTCTGTGAGCAATTAAAACACCTTTGGCATTATCAGTAAAGAAAAGAAGAGACAGTATAAAGGCTTCATGATAACAGTCAAAGGGAAGAAATAGATCAGAGAAAAGAAAGTAAAGAAAAAGATGGGAAAAAAATCCAGAAAGGACAAATAAAAGTCAAGGGGAAGTTTTAACCCCTACCTGGAAAAGACAGTATACAGTAAAAATTCCAAGATTGTACAATTTAATGTACAAGGGTATTACCCTTAGCTTGGTTGGTAGAGCATGAAACTTGTGATGTCACATAAGAAAAATATAAAAACAATAGTAAGTCACAAATGTTTTCTTACTTTTGATGGACAAGTGAGTCTGGAGACACACACTGGTAATCCCAGCACTGCAGAGACAGGAGTTCAAGGACAACCTTAGCTGCTAAGTAATTTAAAGCCAGCTGAGCTGGGGGTGATGGCTCACACCTTTAATCCCAGCACTTGGGAGGTAGAGGCAGGCGGATTTCTGAGTTCAAGGCCAGCCTGGTCTACAGAGTGAGTTCCAGGACAGCCAGGGCTATACAGAGAAACCCTGTCTCGAAAAAACCAAAAAAATAAAATAAAGCCAGCTGAGGTGACAGGAAGCTCTTTATTTAAATAAGGAAAAAGATTTGATGGAAAGCAAAATGTAAATCTCAATATAGATAAATAAATATTTCAAACTATGTTAATAAGATTCCCCCTGTATTATTCTCATTACAATTCCAAAACAAATGAGGGATTTGGAGTCATCATAGAATTACCACTAATGGCACAAACTAATCTGACTGAATTAAATTGGACTCAGCTGTCCTTATCAGGCCAGTCATCAAAATATGGGTTTGATCACCCCGCAATGAAAATAGAAATTAGTGTGTGCTCTTTATCACTGGTGTCTGTCAACCAGACAGTTCAGTCCTGTCTGTGATAGGTCCCTGGATGATGTAGGTCTATCAACTAATTGCAGTAATATGGGAATTTTAAAAAGAAAACAGCAGTAAAACAAACACAAAAATCCTCTAAATGAATCAATGTGGAAAAACACGATTGGCTGGAAAAAACTGGGATTGAGTTAATCCCAGATTATCATCCAAAAATGTTTTGATTTAGGATTCACTTGCTAAATAATGTTATTTCTAAAACATCTTAAATCAGATAGGTCAGGATAGAGCCACACTCTGATGTCACAAGTTGTAGTGGGTCCCAGTGGTATCTGATTTAGCTAGAATCATATTCTCAGCACATATAACCAGCTACTCGTGACATGCCGTTGAAGCACTGGCTCTTGTGTTAGCAGTAGGGTGTCAAGGAGGATTCCAATATGCTAAACCTCTGGTAGAGTGGGATCCGGGGGCCACATTGGGATCACAGGTAGGGTGAGAAGCATCCTCATCAGACTTAAACAATTATTTGGAGAGTGTTTCTTTGGAGAACTCTACAGGCTAATCGCCATGGTAACCAGCAGCTAAATAATACCCTAGACATTTCTCAGATGACCAGGACTTTGTTACCCGAGTAAGCTATCATAGACAATATGAGCTGCTTACTTGAGTCGTAGAAAATGATAAAGCCAGGTTCATCATTCTTTCCTGTTCAGGACTGTCAGACTACTGCACAGGTCTGAATTGGTGGCTGTTCTTCCCCCTCCCATGGCACCACAGCGTGGTTCTGCTCAGCACTGGAAGAGAAAAGGCTGGAAGGGAGACAATGTTGCAGGAACTTACTTTTTCCTTTTGAAAATACAGATCTTTTCTCTTATTTTATGTGTACGAATGTTTCGCTTACATATATGTATGTACACCATGGTACCCACAGAAATCAGAAGAGGGCATCAGACACCCCCCCCCCACCGCCCCCAAGCTCGAGTTACATGACAGTTACAGCCAACATGGGGTGCTGGGCACTGAACCTGGCTTCGCCACAAGTGTAGCAAGAGCTTTCAACTGTGGAGCCATAGCCTTGGCAGGACATCTTGCATTTCTATGAAACTCTGTAGTTGCTTGGATGAGGTCCTATCACGTGAGTCGTTTCTGGGAAGGAGGAGTTGGAGGAGAACCTATCACGTGAGTCGTTTCTGCAAAGGAAGAGTTGGTAACATTGTTCTCACTGTTTAGAAGAGAGAACCGAGGCCGGGCGGTGGTGGCGCACGCCTTAATCCCAGCACTTGGGAGGCAGAGGCAGGCGGATTTCTGAGTTCGAGGCCAGCCTGGTCTACAGAGTGAGTTCCAGGACAGCCCGGGCTACACAGAGAAACCCTGTCTCAAAAAAAAAAAAAAAAAAAAAAAAAAAAGAGAGAGAGAACCGAAGGAAAGGAACTCAGAGTCGGAAGATCGCCATGGAAACACGTATGTCTCCCTGTCTCTCAGATTAAAAACAACATCAAACATGTACTGAGTGCTTCTCATTCCTTACATGGATCGTCTCATCCCACCCCTGCAACATCTCTGAGTGAGCACTTTTACTTAGTTCTAAGCACAGATGAAGACAAAAAACAAAACAAATAAAAAAAAAAAACAAATTTTTTGAAACAAAACCTCAATGGGAAGGAAGTACTCAGTACTCGAATTCTATTATAACCATGTAACAGTGTTTCATTATACAGAGGCAAACGGGTGACTTCCTCTTTTCATTAAGTGCACATATTTTTCCCTTTCTATTTTTTCTCTCCCTTTATGGACATTTTAAATTATAGAAACACTGGCAGTTGGATTTTATTTGTACTTCAGCTCCTGCCTCTCTTTGTGTGTGTGTGTGTGTGTGTGTGTGTGTGTGTGTGTGTGTGTGTTGTGTGTGTGTGTAGATCAGAGGAGAGTTGATTATCATGTGGGAGCTAAGGGATATCAGGCTTGGCAGCAAGCACCTGTACCAGCTGAGCCCCCTCACTTGTCCCCACTTCTTTACTTTAAGTCATGTTTAAGAATTGGGCCAGCTGTCACAGGCCTATAGCCCCATCACTTGGAACAACATCCTTTGGGACCATTTTGGAGGCTGCCCATCAAACTCCTTAAGTCAAGGTGTGTCTTGCTTGGTAGTCCAAACATGCTGAAGGATATAGACCATACAGACTGAAGGGATTCAGATTCAGCCTCTGCAAAGAGGCAGACATGTCAATCTACTTACTTGGAGGAAATCTGGTTGAAATATATGGGCATATTTGGCTCAAAGAATGAAGATTTTGGATGGGGCTATCTTTGCGGTGTTGAACTCCTACAGAAATACAATAGTGCCGGGGAGTGGTGCCGCACTCCTTTAATCCCAGCACTTGGGAGGCAGAGGCAGGCGGATTTCTGAGTTCGAGGCCAGCCTGGTCTACAGAGTGAGTTCCGGGACAGCCAGGGCTACACAGAGAAACCCTGTCTCGAAACAAACAAAACAAAACAAAAAAAGAAATACAATAGTTTTGTATCTCAGAGAGTATAATGAGAAATAACAAATGAACAAGGACTGAGTGACCCTAGATCCAGGGAGTATTCAAAAGCTAATATTAATAATAATAGTCTTCATCATCAAGAATCTAGAATCTAGCTTTTCTCGTGCAGAATGGACACTGCTTTTGTATATACTCAACTAGACATGATGTTTAACGTCAGAGTTAGAGTGTTTAGTTTCAGAAGAATCGTACGGACTAATAAATTTATGCTTAGTTTTCTTCTTTTCCTCATTCGGTTTCTTAAAGTTTCTTGTAGCTCAGGCTGCCCTCAAACTTATTACGGATTACCGTGAATTAAGCCCCCTGCCTCCACCTCTGGAGTGCTGGGACTACCCACCGTGTTTATGTAATGCTGGCGGTCAGACCCATAGCTCCATGCTTGCTAGGTCAATGTATGCGCTACAAACTCAGCCCCCTCTTTTGTTTTCTCTTTTGAATTAGGGAGTCGTGCTCTGTAGTTCAGATTAGCCTCAAAGGAGGGATCCTCCTGCCTCCACCTCTGATGTAGCTACATCTAGTTCTGATAGTTTTTGGAAGGACAGTGTGGACCAAATGGCTCTGGCTCCATTCTGCTTTATGAGAAACTATTGTGTGAACTTAAAAGACTGCAGAGAAGAAAACTGAATACAGCTTGTATTTTATGCTTAGAGTGATGAATTTAAATCAGATAATATTTAATCATACAGTATTGAAAGACTGTAAGAGAACCCTTTGGGTTTTTATTGGATTTATGACGAAAATATCTTGGAGACAGGATATGAATTAAATATGTATTCATAGTGTGAGATGACCTAGAAAAAAGGAAGTAAATGGCTTCATTCACATAGCCACTTTTTATTTTATTAATCTAGTTAATTATCCTGCTGCTGTTGGGAAGATTGAGGTGTCAGTAACCCACATATTTGTCTGGTGTTTCACTTGTTTGTTATTTTGAGACAGTCTTGCTGTGCATTCCTGGCTGATCTGGAACTTGCTATCCCTCCCAGGCTGGTCTGGAATTTGCTGCTGTCCTCTGGCCCCTATCTTCCACGTACTAGAACTATACATGTGTACCCCCACACCTGGATTCTACTGGTATCTAGACCATATGATGAGGAAACATACTACTTAGATCCCAGTCCTGGTTCTAATCATAACCACCACCACCACCACCACCACCATGATCATCATCACCACCACCACCATCATCTCCACCACCTCCTTTTCTTTAGGTAGTCTTTTGTAGCCTAGGCTAGCCTTGAAGCTACTATGCAGCCAAGGATGACCGTGAATTCCAGAGCCACTTCTCCCTACATCTTGGAACACTGAGACCATCCTGTTGGAGTTTATGCTGTACTTCAAAAAGAGACCCACCAACTTTATGCATGCTAGGACAATGGAACCAATAGTTTTGGTAATGTATAATGGGTAAAGAGCGTAAAACAGTGCCTTCCTGGTATGGTTTTAGTGGTTTATAACTAACTATAATTCTGTATTTGGGAAGCTAAGACAGAGGGGTTGAGGTTATCACTGACTACATGGAAAGTTCAAAACTAGTCCCAGCTATATGAGTTCTTATCTTAAAAGCACAATACAGAAGGACTAGAGAGCTGGTTCAGCAGTAAAAGGGCTTGCTGGCCTTCTAGAGGACCACAGTTCAATATGCAGCACCCATGTGGGGTGGCTCACGACTGCACTAATTCCAGCTCCAGGGGATCTACGCCTTACTCTGGCGTCTGTGGCACCTGTAGGCATGCGACATACATACACATAGACACAGGCACATAAGTAAATTAAAAACGTAATAATAAAAAGTCTTGAACAAATCAATAAAAAACCTGCGAGAAAAACAAATTGTATTTGAAAATGTCACAATGAAACCCAACACTTTGATCATTTAAAAATTAAAAAGTTTTTAAAAGGAGAAAAAAGAACAATGCCTAGAATATTTTATGTAAGCATTTACTTTTGTCCACCTACATGGGGACTGTTGAGATGGGTCATCAGGTAAAGGCCCTTGTGAAGCCTGGTGACCTGATTTCTGTCCTTGGAGTCCCTGTGGTAGAAGGAAAACTCCAGAAAGTCTCCTTAGCCTCCACCCATGGACTCACACACATGTACACGAGAGTACAAATACATGACTAAATGTAATAAAAATGTTTATTAAATATTCTGCCTTCATGAAGCTCCAAATCTTATTTTTAAAATGTATCACATGTAAACAACTATATAATAAGTAAGTATACTATCTTCCTATGTAGTTCAGCCTGCTTCAAACTCTTAAGTTGGTTCCTTCCTTATTTGTAGACAGCTGTGTCCTCCTGCAATGGAAGAACAGGGCAGTTCTCTGAGGGCTGTGATCTAAGGGCACACCTTTTGAGTTGGGGTTTCCGGACACAGGCTTGCTGCTGCTAGGGCACAGTTTTTGAGGTGGGGATTTAGGACACAGGCTTGCTGAAGCTCCTGTTTTGCTTTTGAGACAGTCTCACTATGTAACCAGGATGGTTTGGAACCATTGATCTTCCTGGCTCAGCTTCCCAAATTCTGGGATTACAGGTGAGATCCACCACATCTAGACCTATATAAGTTTTGTGTGGATACAAACATGTAGTCCTTGGGATTAGTGACTTTTTTTTTAATGTAGAAAAGCAATTTATTCTCATTATAAGCACTACACAGTTAGTCACCAGGAACAACAGGCCTGATGGTGAGACAAGCTAACCAACGTGGGGATGGTATCAAACTATAATGGTCAAAGACACCTCCTGCCAAGAGAAAAACTCTTATCAAGGATCAATCTAATTTAAAGCATACAACTATCAGTTCACTTTTCTCAGTGACAGCTTACCCATGGGACAACTGCCAGGTAAAAGCATGCATCTTTAAAACTTGGCAGTCCCAAATTAAAAAAAAAAAAAAAAAAGTAAAAAGCACAACAACAACATTTCATAGAAAAGAAGAAACAATATGAAAACAGCTCAAGGAATACATGAAGGGGCAAAAAAAAAAAAAAATCCCTGGGGAGAGAAAATCATGCAGTTTTAGTGAAGAAACCAAGTGGAGACCGGTGTGCACAGGGAAGTGCTTCTGAGGGAGTCAACTGAAGGGCCTTAAAGTAAGGCTCTATATAACTCGAATCTCCCCTCGTTCATGGATAAAAAAAACGACAACTTGCAAACCTACCTTACTTCACTCCACACCTCCTTCATTCTAGCCTTCGCTGAAAGGTCTGAAAAACTTGAGCATTTAGCTTAAGAAGAAAAATAATCACACATAATATGGCCCATTTCTGAAGCTACTTTTGACCTGACTTTGTTACTAGAAAATTCCTCAGAAAATTTAAGTCTGTGGCTTATATTTAAAGGTAAGAGCTAGAAAGCAGAGCCTGAAGAGACGGCTCAGTCCAGACAGAGGACTGGGGTTCAGTTCCCAGCACCCACATGGTGGTCCACAAAAGCCTAACTCTAGTCTTCCAGGATCTGATGTCTTCTTTGCTCTCTGACAGCTCTGTACACACGTGGTACACAGATAAACATGCAGGAAAACATTCTCATATATAAAATAAATAAAATCTAAAAGCAATTTGAGAAAAGGTTAGAGAACACTCAGTTTGGGTTAATAATTTTTGGTGGCACTAATATTAAAGGGAGAGTTGAACAAAGGAGTCTCAAAAACCAGTGCTGAATTGATCTTACGGTTCAAAGGAAAAGGGGGAATCTGAAAATCACAAATGAAGACATGTCTAGGATCCTTGTCTTCTGGACCCATGATGCTTCAGGGATCCATTGCTATAAGTGTTCTTGGTTATCTGCCTCTCTTGCATAATATTATTTCCTGATACAAAACAAATCAACCTAGCTTCACCAGGATTCCCGGAGAATTCAGAGATCTTGGCTGTGTGACGTCCACGGTGGGCCATCTTCTGCATTTTGTGGCCCGTTCCTCTTCAGTTTTACTTAAACTCCAGGTATCCCACCTACAATCAGTACCACCAGAAGCCAAAGTAGTCTCATTGTGAGGTGATGACTAAACATGGACTACTTCATCCTTATGTGATTACGACTTGAGTTTCAGATTTCTCAGATCCCACAAGGCAGCAGTCTTGTCAGCAGATCCCATGGCAAGAATGAGCTCACCGTAAGACGGGAAAACCTACCTCAGCAGTGTGAGCATCTTCTGAGTGGCTTGGTTTGGAAGTATTCTTTGAAAGTCTATCATGAGTCCTATGCTTATGATCATCCACAACTGACCAAGACAGATGCCAGGAAACGTGGATTACAGCTGTGTGTCCAGTCAAGATGGGCTCTCCATCCGTCACCTTTCCTTCCTTTGAAGCTGAATTGCTGTCCCATAGGCAGATGCTACCCCGCCATCTGGAGAACTAAGCACCTGCTAAAATCTGCCTCCCTTCAGATGTTCCACTCTCCAGGGGCGTCTGGTTTAGAAGGATACTTGGTCAGTCAAAATCAAGAATGTTGCTGGAGCTGGGCAGCGGTGGCACATGCCTCTAATCGCAGCCCTTGGGAGTCCGAGGCAGTTTGAGCCAGGCTGATCTGCAGAGTGAGTTACAGGGACAGCCAGGGCTGTAAAGAGAAACCTCCATCTCAAACACCAACTGGGGGTGGGGAAGTCACTGAATGGTCTTTGTTGCAATGATTCAAGCAAGGGTCTCTGGGGAATATAACAAGCCTAGATTACTTCTTCATGGTTGATCCTGATTTCTATTTCAGTTTCTCACTGACCAGAGCCCAAACTTCCAAGTTCTCCTGCCTTACTATTATGGGATGCATCAAATCGAGCATCACCACTAGGGAGCTAGACACTGGCAATTCCAAGGTGATCACACTGTTCATCTGATGTATGTGTCCCCAGGACACATCAACGAATGTTGAAATCATTCCCTTCATGTCTGCTGCGGTGACATCTGGAAGCCACTGGGCAGTTAAGCGGGCCAACTCCAGGCCATGAGTCACCACAACATTATAAGGAAAGGGTGTTCCTTTTCCCATTTTGTACTCCTCATCGATCATGGTCTTCTACCGAGTAGTCAAAGGCTGCTTCCTAGTCACCAGTGATTGCTGGTGAGGCCCAGAACGGGCATGCGTGGGGGAAATCCTGGGGCTCTATGTTGTGGGAGGAGCCTGGAGGCTGCCCACCTGGATTGAGAGTGGCTCAAATAAGAAGTTATCTTATAGTCTGGAGAGAGGAAGTCAAAGAGCCAGGGACCAGCCTGTCCAGGACATTCTCCTGACTCTCAGGTAGCTTTCCTCCTGCTGACTTCTTCCATGGCAGACAGGAAGAATCCAGGGTCTCTGCCATCTGTATCAAGGTATGAATGTTCTTCTGAAACCTTCGATGTTCTATTTTTAAGCCCATTTAGCTTCCCCAAATCCCCATGTTCAAAGACTGTCATGACACTGAGTGTTAAAGCTGACGTATGAATTTTAGGGAAGGGTTTAGTTAAGGCCACAGCGTGTGTGCTATCTCATGTGATCCTTCATAACTCCCTGGCAAAGGTTTTAATGAGGATGAAGCAGCTTAGAAAGATAGATGTGGAGGCTGGAGAGACAGCAGTTAAACATGCCAGCTGTTCTTCCAGAGGACCTGGTTCAATACCCAACACCCACATGGCAGCTCAGAGTTGTCTGTAACTCCAGGGGATCCAACACCCTCACACAAGCATATATAGGGGCAAAACACCAGGGCATAAATAAATATAAATAAATAAAAATATATTAGGGGAGATTGTTTCAAGACAGGGTTACTTTGCCGGTTGGTGGTGGCGCACGCCTTTAATCCCAGCACTTGGGAGGCAGAGACAGGCGGATTTCTGAGTTCGAGGCCAGCCTGGTCTACAGAGTGAGTTCCAGGGCAGCTAAGGCTATACAGAGAAACCCTGTCTCGAAAAACCTAAATAAATAAATAAATGAATGAATAAAATAAAATAAAATAAAATAAAATAAAATAAAAAGACAGGGTTACTTTGCTTACCCTTGGCTGCTCTGGAACTGCAGATCAACCTGGCCTTGAACTCACAGAGATCCGCCTGCCTCTACCTCCCGAGTGCTAGGATTAAAGGCATGTGCCACCACTTTCTGACTAGTTGGAGGTCTTTAAATCTATGAATGATGGATTCCTCACCACTCAGAAGGATGAGACAGGAAGATTGCCACAAGTTTGAGGCCTAATCTTGGCTACATGACAGGTTCTAGGCCAGCCTGGGCTATGAAGTGAATTGCTGTTTCATGCTCCCTGTCTCCTCCCTGCCTCAAATAGCAGCTAAAGTCTTGTTTCCTGGGGTTAGTTGGTTTGAAGCCCGTTTGTCTGAAGGGACATGTGAATGTGAGGGGCTTGAAGAAGTATGCAAAAGAAGGGACATGCTTGCAGGGGTGTTTACTGTGATAACAGGAAAGGGGGGACATTTTGGAAAGGGTTGGTTCATCCTCAGGCAAGGTGGAGGAAGTCGTCTGGCAGGAAACAATCCTGGAGCGTTGGGGGTGGAGTTTGGGATTATGATGTCAACTATTATAGAGAAATGCTTGACTCATCTTTCCTCACCCTCTTGGCCCCATTCCCAGGTCTCGTGCCCCTTTACTGACACCAGCAGGTTTTTTGAAACAGGAAGAAGACGAGTCAAAAAGAAAGAAAACAACGACTCCTCTTTCCACCTCGGCAGTGGGAGTTAGAATGATCTCTCTGTCCCACCAGAATGCTTCTCCTACACGTTAGGGTTCAGAGTGAGGTTCTTGACAGTCCTCCGATGCCTAATTAACTCCCAGTGTTCTGTCAAGCAGTGCCAGCCACGATCCATCTCCATTCAGAAAACATTCTTGGAGGTCCTCCTCTGAAGTCGGATCTGTGTGTGTGTGTGGAGGGGTGGTGTTGCTGGAGAAACAAGGGGCTGTTTCAGTTTCTCCATCCTTGGAAAGCTGTTGTCAACTATGTGATGATCAGCGGCTGTGTTTACTGAAAGGTGAATTCTGGGTCACACACAGCATGCAGGGTGTGGCCCGTGACCGGAACAGGGCCATTTTCCTCCTCCTCATCCCCTGTCCCCCTTCCTTTATGCATCCACTCTTTGAATGTGGCCACTGGTCTCTTGATGACTGTCAAGGAAGAGACCCAGGAGCTTTCTGCAACCATTTTGTTGAAGTTGAAGTCCTGAATGAGAGTATTAAAAACACACATACGCACGGGACCAAGAGCAAGTTAACATAGGGTTTCTGAAACTAATGACACTTCACAGACACCAAAACATTACACAATGCCAAAGGAACGTGGTGATCTTCATGGTGGAGAAGCTGGGGAGAATCAGGAATGTTTCCTGTTGTGACTATATATTCACCGTGTGCCAGGCCCTCTTCTAAGCATTCCACATACATCAAGACAATCTGTCAAGTAGCCCATGGGATAGGTACTATTATCCTTATTTTATTTTAGATACAAGGGCCCATTATAGCTCAAACTGGCTATATAGAGTGACTTTCAATTCCTGACTTTCCTGCTTCCATCTCCCACCTACTGGGGTTTTACAGATGTGTGCTACCACGCCCCACTTTTGTCTTCCTGTTACATGTCAAAGACCAAGAGGTTAAAGGACTTGTCCAGGGAAGTGACAGAGAAGGATTCAAAGTCAGCCTTCAGAACTACCAAAGCTAAGCTGCCTACTGTGTGTATGCTCCACTGAAGCTTTTGACATATCTTCTGAACCCCTGATAGAGAATTACCATTGCTTGCCTAGCCCGTTTTCTTCAGCTCTTCCCAGGATCAAGTTGTCCAGAATTTCCCACCCACATATTAACCTTTGTACATTTTCTGCCTGGACAAAGACCCATGAATGTGACCACTACGTGGAGAACTGTCTGTGGGACACTGGGTCCTTTCCAGTACAATGAAGAACTGTTGCTACCCCATTGTCCAGATTGTTCTTAGGAGTCTGGCCCTGTTCCTATGCTGTTTGGATGCCCAGCAGACTCTTGATTATGAAACCAAGTCCAAGGTGACCCATCCATTAAGTCCACTGCCTGTCCCTCCTTTTCTCCCCACCTCTCTTGTGGAGGAAACTGTTAAGGTTTATGGGAGAAAACAAATGATCTTTCATTAGGGAGGTGAAGCATACAACTGCAACTTCTTAATTGGAACCCAGAGAACTTGTCAACTTCGTTTGCTAGTATGATGGTGAGAGCTCTTGTTTAAACAAACAATAAAACCTGGGACTGTACTTGAGAGGCTAAAAGGACATGATATTTGGCTTTGGAGATATTTTGGAAAGTCAGGTAGGACAGCAGACAAGAAGGCACTGCTTTGTTGGTCCGAGTCGGCAAAGTCAACCAACTCTGCTTCGCATCGTGGACTAAAAAACGGATTATTAAACCGGGCAGTCAGATTCTCTCAGGACAGATTCTCTCGTCCAGCCAGGGGCTTCGTCTGCTGTGGTTGTTTGGGCTAGAGATGACTTCAGCTTGGCTCTCCGAGTCGAGTCGGGGTCAGCGCCCGGGTCCTCACAGACGCCGCCTTCCGGGTCGCTGACCCTGGAGCCGGAGGGCGGGGCCGCGCCGGGTGGAAGCGGAGGAAGAGGCCGGCGTCCCGGGAGCGCGCGAGGCCTTCCGCGTGCGCGCGCCCGCCGGCCGGCCCGCCCGCGCGCCCACGCCCGCGCCCGCCCGCGCTCCCGGGAAGTCTCGCGATGCGGTAGCCGGCTGCTCCTGCTGCGGGTGGCTCCGGCTGTTGCTGTGGTTGCCGGAGTTGCGGCGGCGGCGGCGACGGCGGCAGCGCTGGCGGCGGCGGCGCTGGCGGGGGTGGCGGCCCCGGCGGATGTTGACATTGTGTTGTTGTTCCTGCCCACGGTAATGGCGGCGGCGGCGGCGGCGGCAGCGGCGGCCGGGACCAGGTCTCCTCAGTAGCCAGAGCCGACACAGCCGAGCGCCAGCTCCGCGGCCTCCGCGCCCGCCGCCTCACCAGCCGTTCCCCCGCGGCCGCCCCAGAGCCAGGGCCCCGGGCGGGGGGCTCGCAGGCGCGGGATGGCGGATTTCGATGAAATCTACGAGGAGGAGGAGGACGAGGAGCGGGCCCTGGAGGAGCAGCTGCTCAAGTACTCGCCCGACCCGTGGTGGTCCGCGGCTCCGGTCACGTCACCGTGTAAGGCCCTGCGAGGGCTAGGACGAGGACGGGAGGCGCGGGCTGGGTGGGCCCCCTCGGGGTCCTTCCTTGAACCCCTAGTCCCAGGTGATTGGCACGGGACAGGGGCCTTCGGGAAGCTCCGGCGATCAGGAAGTGAGAACTTGCTCTGTTTCCATTTGTTTAGGACTCCCAAGTGGAGACAGACACCGCCTCCTCTCCCTTCCTCTCTCCCTTCCTCCCACGGCCCCGGAGCAGGCCCCACGGCCCGCGGGTGTGTGGGATCCCAGCCGGAAGATGGCTCTTTAGGGTCTGCTATATGGGGCCATCTGTACAGGCTAGAGGTGCACATATATCTTAATGGGATCCATCTTTGTTATTACCCCCCAACCCACCCACCCCCGTTATTCTTTGGGACTCTGTCTGACTTACAGCCTATTGACATATGGCTCAGAGGTCAGATCTGAGGTGTAAGATCCCAGTGGCAATTGGTAAAATGAGGTTCACTGTCGTGTGTCTGCCACACGTAACACACAGGACTACTTCCCAGTTCCTCAAGAGTAAATTTCTGCAAAACGGATTCAAGTTCCTGTCAGTTATGGATGATAGAAATACACAGGTGGACGTAAAAGTAGGGAGATACATTCGTTGACAACGGATTGCAAGTACTGAGTTTCTTGTAATCGTTCTGCTCTGGGGCACGGATCTAGGTTGGCTTCTTTGATAAGGGCTCCTGTAAGGTTTATTAGCAACATCAAAAGTCCAATATTATTCAAACAATAAGAGATGAAAGCATTCTGAAAGGTCATGACTAATAAAGGAATGTAGACTTGAGGCAAATAATGAGCTGTCCGGAAGAAGGAAGTTTTGTAACATTTCCCTGATAAAATCCGGAGTTTGTACAACTTAGGGTATTGATACTCTTTTGCGGCTGCTATCTCCAGTTAAAAAGTCATAGCTCAAACTTCCTGTACTTGGATATCACTGATATAAAAAGGCAGCGAGTCTGAAGATGTCTTGAGCGTTTTTTTTTTTTTTTATTGTGTTTTGGTGTAGGGTGAGTGGGGTTTGCTGTGAGCAAGGCAGTGAAGCAGCTAGGCTCCTCATAGGATTGTCTCTGTGTTGTTGAGAGCAGTCATCCTGACTGGCCTTGTTGTTGTTTGGGTATGCTTATGTAATGCTTTCGTTTCTTAGCACCTGTTAACGTGTGTATTTAGGTGACTTAACAGGGTAAAAACACTGCATAATCATTGTCCCAGTACCTGGTTAAGGAGGTGGGACTTCACCATAATAACAGCTCTGTTTTAACTGTCAACACAAATTTAATTAAGCAATATTGCCAATTATGAATAATACAGTTTAAATGTATATCATAATGCTTTTAGTTTAGCTTTTAGAGGACTTTTTTCTTTTTATTTGAAACTTAAGGACTACGGGTGCTTTTAGAAGCAATTACAAACAAACAAGAAAAGGACATGGGGATATGTATCTTTAATCCCAGTACTCAGGAGTCAGAGGCAAGTGGATCTGTGAGTTGCAGGCTCCCCTGGTCTTCAGGGCTACATAAAGGATTTCCAAACTTTTCCATGTTGTCTGTGGTCTTCCTTAAACTCCTCCTGTTGAGTCAAAGCTGGCAGAATTTTATTTACAGAGGCTCAGCTAGGGCTGAGATGTAGCTCAATGATAGAGTGCTTGTCCTGGGTTCAGAGAAGCCAAATAAAAATGTTAAAGTGCAGTTGTAATGTCTCTTCTGTTCAAGAAGAAGAAAAGCGAAACACTTTGTTGGGAAATGGAATAGTCAGAGTGTTCAGATAGAAAGTTTGATTGTAGTTGACTATTGATTAACAGAATGTGAAGTAATTATTAATGGTTCTGTCTTGTCTGTCAGAATCACCTGGCTTGTGCTCAGGAAATACTAACCTTTATTATTATCATCAGCATTAGAAATAAGTACTTCCATTCGCAAGACTAGCAGTCATTTAGTCTAGTTTATCTCCCACTAAAAGCATCTGGGGATCCCCGGCTTCTGTTCCAACCCCTCTCCAGGCCAGTGGTCCACGCATGAAGCTCTGGGTCATGAGTAGGTTTTCATGGGGTTGGAGGAGGATCGTGTAGCGAAGATTCTGCTGCAGACACTGGTGATGGTGGTGTTTGCCACCTTAGCAGGAAGCCCTTAGACACTTCTGATAGGTAGTAACCTGCCTCTGCCACTTTTATATAAAGTACTCATCCGTGTCTCCTCAGTTCACAGGATGACAGCTTTAGTTCATACCTTTCCATATTAAGGAGTGAGATAATATATGCAGAGAACACATGAGTGTGTGTTGCTGTACTCAGAAAACTCTAGCCTTTATTAGTTATTACCCTCCTCAGGTGGTTCTCTACTTTGAGAAACATTTGTGTAAAATATAGATTAAGAATTCAGCATTGCCATTTTCAAACCAAACTGATTCATTTAGCTAATTTTTTAAAATTCTGAGCCAACTTGTGTATACATGAATCTTTGATCAATGAAAGCCCAATCCTGTTTTGTGGTGACACAGATTTATATAATAATGTAAAGCTTACATATGACCATCATGCATGATGTTAGACATACTAGACTGTATAGCCAAGTTTGCACCTGCAAAACATTTTGAAATTTGTGCTCATATGTTGTTATAATTGTATCTCATTTTCCTTTTTAAGTATAAACAGGAAAAGCGATTAATTATACTAAATCATGGGCTGGAGAGATGGCTCAGCAGTTATTTATGAGCATTTATTGCTCCTACAGAGGACCAGGTTCGGTTCCCAGAACCCACATGGTAGTTACAACCATCCATACTCAAATTACAGCAGGTCCAACAAAACACTCATACACAAAGATAAAATAAAGAAATCTTTAAAAAATTAAAATTAGAGTAAACCACGTAAGCTTACTTCTCTTTTGGCTAAGAAGTTGGTTAAAGCATTCCTCCTTTGTCACTTTGAAAGAGATGATATATTAAGCAGTTACTGTACTGTCTCTAATCCAGGTCACACTGAAAAGATTCAGGTCTACTTGTATGCTTGCTTTTGCAGTTGAGTATTTCTAATTTTTCTTAATAAGCTCACTATTACTCTAATTTCAGAAATCATATTATTCTTTTGTGATAATGTTCTTTCTTGATATTCTAGATGAGTAATATTTTTTATTTTTTTATTTTTCGGTTTTTTTCAGACAGGGTTTCTGTGTGTAGCCCGGGCTGTCCTGGAACTCACTCTGTAGACCAGGCTGGCCTTGAACTCAGAAATCCGCCTGTATCTGCCTCCCAAGTGCTGGGATTAAAGGCGTGTGCTACCACTGCCCTAATATTTTTGATTTGCATGTAATAGGAGAAATCCTTTATAGAAACATATTGAAGAAAATCATGTATAGGAAAAGAAAAGAAAATGTTAAATTCCCATGGTTTCTTTTTTTTTTTTGGTTTTTTCGAGACAGAGTTTCTCTGTGTAGCCCTGGCTGTCCTGGGATTAAAGGCGTGTGCCACCACTGCCCAGCTACCATGGCTTCATACTATGTACATACATGTAACTTGGAAGACTGGAAGAAGAAAAAACTGACAAACTTACTAGATACTGTTGGTCAAACTGATTAATACTCTTTTTGTTGAAAGGGCGTAAGTAATAATGTAAACCTCACCGATTTAACAGCCAGTCACAGCTCAACAGATTGCTGAGTCTAGAGGAGCCAGTGTGATCATTACAAAGCATATCACACAATATGTCAGTATTTACTAAGTTTACTCCAACCCATTTCTTTTATTCTCTAAACCACATTTCTTATGTTGTTTGATGGGATAGAACCACAGGAAAGCCATGGTGCCCAAGGTCAGCCAGCTTCTAGCCAGTTAGGTTTAGTAGTTGGTGGCCACTCTGATCATGTTGAAGAATAGTTCAGCCGCCAGGGGCCAGGCCCAGAAACTGTGAAAAGGACATGCAAATGGTTTGCTGGATGGTACTGGTTTATAATTTTAATTTTTGTAGATCTTTACCTCAAATTTCAAGTTTTTTTTTAACCGTATTATTTACTTTGTGTATGTGTGTGAGGGCATGTGATCTTGTGGAGGTGAGGGCATCTTTCCTACGGATTCTTGTCAGGCTTGGTAGCAAGCACCTTTGCCTACTGAGCCATCTTTCCAACCCTACTTTGATATATCATAAGGATGATAACTCTTTTTTTTTTTTTTTTTTTTGAGACAGGGTTTCTCTGTGTAGCCCGGGCTGTCCTGGAACTCACTCTGTAGACCAGGCTGGCCTTGAACTCAGAAATCCGCCTGCCTCTGCCTCCCAAGTGCTGGGATTAAAGGCGTGTGCCACCACCGCCGCCCGGCAAGGATAATAACTCTTAAGGAATGTGTTAGTATAAAAGAATTTTTAAAAGTTGAGGAAATGAATTTCAAAGTAATTCAAAGCTTGTGTTAGCTGGGTAACATACCATTGTTGACTGTATAATAGTCATTGTTATCTTATTTCGGACTCATCCTGTATCTGAAACAAACTTGAGACTTCTAGAGTGGGCATCATCTTTGATTTTTAACTTAAGTCATCTCATTTATTTGTTAAGTAGCATTAAAATGCCTTTAATCCCAGCACGCAGGCAAAGGCAGGCAGATTTCTGTGTATTCGAGGCCAGATTGGTCTATTTTAGTGAGTTCTAGACCAGCTGTGGTTACAAAGAGAAATGCTAGCTTATGAAAAAAGAAAAAAGTAAGTAAATAAACTTAATCAAAATAAATTGTAGAGGCAATTAATTTGTTGAAGAATCTGAAGGAAGACAAGCTATGTATGTGTTTTAATAGGACAACTACTAAACTTTAATGGGTGAACTTTGTTGAAGAAGTAAGAACAACAGAGCCAGCTAATGACTCAGTGGCTGAAAGCCCTTATTGCACAAGCTGGTGACCAGAGTGTGTCCCTGATCCCTGGAACCGTGTAAATGTGGAGGGGAAGAACTGACTCCACAGTTGCCTTTTGACCCCACGTGCATTGTGGTATACATTCCCCCCCTAAAAATAAAATAAATGAGATATATGGTAGTGAGCTGAGGTTTCAGAGTTTTACTGTATTTGAACTTGCAACTTTACATATGGTTTGAATTCAGAGTTTTAGTTAGATTTGAGCTTATCTAGAGATGTGAAATTGACAAATACTTTAATTTTTATTATGACTGACTAAGAAGAGTACAGGGACTAAATAGTGAAGAGTAAATTGTGCATACTTATTTATGTTGATAAACAGTACTCCAAACAATAACTTAAATAATACTGCTCTAAAAGCTTGAGAGACACCTTGATTTCATATTGTTCCTGTGTTACAGGGCTTGAGCTGAGCAAGAGATCAGCTCAGGAATCTTTGAATTCAGGTGTAGTGACTGATGTATGTAATATCAGTGGAGGTAGGAAGACCACTGAGAGCGTGGATCTGGCCTGGACTAGAGGGCCTGGCTGCCTGCCTGGCTGCCTGCCTGCCTGCCTGCCTCTGTTTGTCTCTCTCTGTGTCTCTTTCTCTGTCTCTGTCTGTCTCGGCCTCTCTCTAAGACTGTTGTCTATCTGTCTCCATGTGTATCTTTTTGTAGCGTACCCTGACTTGAAGCTCAAGCTATCCTCCTGCCATAACCTCCAGAGTGCTGCCTGAGTTACCACTCCTGGCAGGTTTTTGATTCATTAGATAGCTGTATTAGATTTTGTTCTCAGAAAGGTTAAGCTTTAAGTATAACGTGAACAACTGCTGCTCCGGAGTGTCTGTATACTACTATTTTCTGGGGAAGATTATTTTGCTCACTTGACTCAGCCAGAATCATCAGGCTAAGTACGGGATATGTGTATCTATGAGGCAGGATCTTGACAGGCTGCTCTTGAGCTCCTGGGCTGACAATGGTAGTCTGGCCTTCTGAGTCGTTGGGCCTGTAGACATGCCTCTCTTACTGTGCTCTTTTCCAAGTGTTTTGTGTGGAATGGGACTCTAGGTGTTTCCTGTATCAGACATATTTCATATGTAATGGGTAATGCCCCGGAAAGATACCAGGAATGGTTTTGATCCTTGGCTGTGTCCTAAGTGACCATAGATGAACTTGTCTGAACTAAAGTTTGCTCATCTGCAAAGGGGATAATACCTACTTTGGAGCTTAAGTATGAGAATCAGACTATAATTGTAATTTTATGACCTGGACTCATCATAGGGATTCAACAAATTATTATTTTTTTTTTTTTTTTTTTGGTTTTTCGAGACAGGGTTTCTCTGTGTAGCCCGGGCTGTCCTGGAACTCACTCTGTAGACCAGGCTGGCCTCGAACTCAGAAATCCGCCTGCCTCTGCCTCCCAAGTGCTGGGACTAAAGGCGTGCGCCACCACCGCCCGGCAACAAATTATTTTTTATCATTTGTATTTTATCCTTGTGTACACATGATTTCATTATTTTTAACCCAACATTTTTTTTTTGGAAAAAAACCCAACATATTACTTTCCTGCTTTATTTTCACTTTTTTCTTTTCCTTTCTTCCTTCCTTCCTTCCTTCCTTCCTTCCTTCCTTCCTTTCTTTCTTTTTTTTTTTGACAGGGTCTCTATTTAGCTTTGGTTATCTTTGAACTATGTAGATGAGATTCCCTCTTCACACTCCTGGGAATTTAGGTAGGTTCTGTGTTTTCTACTTTAAAACAAGATCTTGAACATAAAAGCAGATGACCAGATCGACTAAAGGGATATTTAATCCAAAGACAACCTTATCAGAGGGTACCTGGAGGTTGTGTTTGAGACCTGACCTTTTCTATTTATTTATTTATTTATTTATTTTTGGTTTTTCGAGACAGAGTTTCTCTGTATACTCTGGCTGTCCTGGAACTCACTCTGTAGACCAGGCTGGCCTCGAACTCAGAAATCCGCCTGCCTCTGCCTCCCAAGTGCTGGGATTAAAGGCCTGTGCCACCACTGCCCGGCCCAAGACCTGCCCTTTTCTAACGGCACAGTTCGCCTATGTGGGCTGCTGCTTCGCTTCCTTCCACTAGCTAAACTGCTGTACTTGCCAGTGAAACAACCAATCTTACAGGATTTAAGAAGTAAAATTTTTTGTTTATTTTGTTTTTCTAGACAGGGCTTCTCTGTGTGTATCTCTAGCTGTCCTGTAGCTAGCTCTGTTGACCAGGCTGACCTTGAACTCATTGATCCACCTGCCTCTGCCTCTGAAGTGTTGGGGTTAAAGGTGTATACCACCAAAGCTGGCTCTTAATTCTTTATCACCACCTTAGATTTAGCATATGTTTTTTGTTTGATTCATTGTTTTTTCCAAACCTGTTTTATGTGGTGTTGGGGAGCAGGCCCTGGGCTTCATTTACTCTAGACAAGTACTACCATAGAAAACTACTACCATAGACAAGTACTACCAATTGAGCTGGTCTCCAGCCCCACAGGTATTCCTTAAATTCCCATTTCATGCCAGGTCTTGTACAAACTTTCAAAAGACATGAAGATTTCCTGTCATGTGGATTACAGTTAGTAGGTGAGTGATGAATGAAGATTGCTGTGAAGATGACCAGCGAAGGGTGCTATGATGGGAAGTAATGTGGTTGGGGAGAATGGTGTTAAGAGAGGATAAAACATTCTTATGAAGAGCACGCTGAGTCTAGAAGATGCTGAGATGGAAACTCAGGAAGTCTGAAGAAGAGTTGCATTATAGCTAGAACTTACAGAAAACAGGATTGTGACTTGAAACCAGATAGGAGAGTTCAATATAGGCCAGAGATGATCTAAAATGGTTTGAAAGGTTCCTCCTCTGCCATTCGTGTGTGTGTGTGTGTGTGTGTGTGACAGAGACAGGCAGAGGCAGAATTAGGGTTACTTCCAGGGCTATGAATGAAAGGCCATCTATAAGAGCACACTCTGTACTGTAGTGGCTCCACTACTGAGGAGAATATTACGATAAATTGAAGAGGCTGCTGCAGCAATCTGGGTGACACATGACAGTGCCTGGCTGGGTCTATGGTTGATAGGTAAAGGAGCTATTGCAATTTTAGGTAGAAACTATCAAATTTTACAAAGCTTTTCCATAAAATAGAGAAAAACATAGTAGTGACTATGTTTCCATTTGTGTATATGTGATTCATTTGATTTGGTTTTGGCTCTGTGGTGGAAGAAGTCAAAGGGTCTGCCCTTAATCTGATTTGAGATCATTTTGTTTGTTTGTTTGTTTGTTTTTTGTTTGTTTTTCGAGACAGGGTTTCTCTGTGTAGCTCGGCTGTCCTGGAACTCACTCTGCAGACCAGGCTGGCCTCGAACTCAGAAATCCGCCTGCCTCTGCCTCCCAAGTGCTGGGATTAAAGGTGTGTGCCACCACCACCCGGCTTGAGATCATTTTTAATGACATATTTGGATCTCCTGTTGAGTGGTTGCTAATGTGCCAAGAGAGCAGCCAGAGGAGCTTCCTCATAATTTTGAAGTGAGGATGTTTGTGGAATGACATTCTTTACTACAGTATGTGTGGTGTTTGATGGCTATTTGTTTCTTAAATTTCAGGGAAAGATGTACGTTTAAAGCTGATTTGGAGTCTCAAGGGCTGAAATGGTCTGATGTGTCCTGAAAAAAAAATTATTTATTTATTTATTTATTTATTTATATTTTATGTGGGTTTTTCTCTTTTTATTTTTGCTTGCTTGTATGTCTATGTGAGGGTGTCAGAATTCCTGGAACTGGAGTTACAGGTGTGAGCTGCCATATGGGTGCTAGGAATTGAACTCAGGTCCTCTGGAAGAGTAGCCAGTGCTGTTAACTTCGGAGCTATCTCTCTAGTCTCCCCTTTTTCTTATTTTTTAAAGTTCTTTCATGTAGCTTACTTATGGTAGAGATGGCTAGACTTTGTCCTTCTTTTCCTTTTGTTGATCACAAGTATGTATCAAAGTTCCCCTGACCTGGAATTCATTGTAGTTCCAGCTGGCCTTAAACATGAGGGTTCCTCCTGCCTCTGCCTCTGCCTCTGCCTCTGCCTTCTGAGTGCAGGAATTGTAGGTGTGTGCCACACTGACTGGCAAAGCCTTCTGTCTTTTCTCTGATCTTGCGTTGTGTTTATGATGAAGTCACTTCTGGGTTTGTTCAGTGAAGGAATTTTTATATATTCAGCCTTCTTTGCCTTTTTATAGTAGCAAATGTTACTTGTAGTTACTGATTTTGGTGGTCTGCTGTGCTAGTAAGCTTTCCATTGCTGTAACAAAATGCCTAGAGTAATTAACTTAGTTATATTTTGGCTTACACATGGGGTGGGGAGAGTGAAGGACGACTGACACTAAAAGTGTCCTTCGTGCCAGCAGTTCTCTTATTGCTTTCCAGAGGACATGGGCTGGATTTCCAACACCCACTGGGCAGCTCACACTGGCTGTAACTCTGGTCTCAGAGGATCTCATATCTTAGATGAGCCTAAACATGGTTCAGAATGTGGTCTCAAAGTTAAAATGAGACTAGTCTACAACTGCAGAGGCTGTGTCTTCTGGTAGAGAGCAGTGTGTGTGTGTGTGTGTGTGTGTGTGTGTGTGTGTGTGTGTGTGTTTGTTTGTGCGTGCACTCGTGCGTGTCAGTGTCTGTCCAACTGCAGGAGGTTCGTATCTTCTTTCAGTCCTTGTTGAGCTGTATTGATACTCAAACACATATGAGATGGCTGGTGTTTAAAGCATGGTTGATAAACATCAAAGTCTGTTAATTTCTTCCATGGTTACAATTTCATCTCCAAAAATAGCCAAAAAAAAAAAAAAAATCTGATTCCATTAAGCTTAAAGTCCAACATTAGGAAATATGTTCTTTTTTTTTTTTTTTTTTTTCATTTACTGTCTGTATAACACATGTGTTTAGTTTGAGTCTGAAATTTTTAGTCATTTGTGCATAGGTCTTGTCATAGTGATGGAAGGTAAAATTCTGTGAGTATGGCTGAGTGTCTGAGAGGAATGCTAGGCTGGAGCTTCTTCTATCCAAAACTGAATACATACTCTTCTGTTTAAAGCAGCTTCAAGTACAGCTTTTTTTGTGTTTAGTTGATGGTAGACCTAGTATTATTTAGACTAAAAAAATTCTTTGAAAGATTTTTGCTTCAGTGTATATTTGTGTGTGTGAGTGTCTCTATGAATGTGTGTGTGCCCGCAGAAGTTAGAAGCAGCTGGCGGACTCTCTGGAGTGGCAGTTACTAGCCACTGGTGTAGGCACTTGTCCTAGTTTGTCTCTGTTGTTGGGTAAAAACCATGGGCAGAGCATCTTGTAGGGAAAAGATTTACTTGTCTTAGAGGTTACAGTCTGTCTTCTAGGGGAGGTGAGGCAGGAACTGAAGCAGAGATCATGACGGCGTGCTGTTCACTGGCTTGCTCCCCATGACTTGCTCAGCCTGCTTTCTTATATACCCCAGGACCATCTGCCTAGGCATGCCACCACCCACATCACCCACAGGGAGCTGGGACCTCCTACATTCCCAGTTGACACTAGCTTGTGTCAAATTTACAGAAAACTAGCCAGTATAGTGCCTCATAGAGCAGAACATTTGATACATCTTAGAAGGCTTTCTGTATCCAATGTGTGAAGCAACCCATCAGTTGTCTTTGAGACCTAACAAGGTTTGTTTCTTTTGCCTGAGACTTAGTAATTTTTCCTTTTACACTCTGCTTCTTTCCCTTTACAGCCTCACTGGCACGTCTGCCATAAAAAGGCTTGTGAAATGTAATTCAGCTGTATCTCTTCTGTATCAGCTTCCTGGAACCATATCTCCCAGAGTCCTTTGAATAGCCTGCAGCACTCTCCCTGACCTGGCCTATCTACCGTGTGAACATGTCTCTGACCTCTTTCTTATTTCTGCTTCTAGTTGTACTGGCTTCTTTTCCATTTCTGAATTATTCTAGGCAGATTTCTGACCTAGACCCTTTGTATTGGCTAGCTCCTTTCTTTGAATACGTGTTTCCAACATCCGGAAGCTAAGTCCTTATCTTCAGACCTCTGTCAATGAGAAGCTTATCCTCCTACTTAAAGTCAGAACTTTCCATCTTCTTCTTACCATGTACAACATCTTTCTTTTTTTCATAATTGTATTCTGTCAGAACATGAATTAGCCAGACATGAAACTCTTTCTTATTTCTTTATTTATTTCTTTCTTTACTTATTTATATGCAGTTAGGATTTACTATGTAGCTGTAGCAGGCCTTAAACTTCAAATTCTCTTCATCCTTCTTAATCCTGGGTGTTACAGTAGGCATACACCTTTGCATCTTATTCTAGAATATAAACTTCAGACAAACTTTTTTTTTTTTTTTTTTTTTTTTTTTTTTTGGTTTTTCGAGACAGGGTTTCTCTGTGTAGCCCTGGCTTCCTGGAACTCACTCTGTAGACCAGGCTGGCCTCGAACTCAGAATCTGCCTGCCTCTGCCTCCCAAGTGCTGGGATTAAAGGTGTGCGCCACCACCTCCCGGCCAGACAAACTTCTTATAAAAAGAGAGACCTCAGTAAACTTTTTTATAAGAATAAATAAATAAATTCTTAAAACATTTACTGTTGTATAGCAACTGTCCTGTGTGTAAAGTGAAGCCCAAATCTTGTAGGGTTTTGTTTTGTTTTATGTTTTTTAATTTGAGGAGCTGGGTATGGTCACTCCTTTAATTTCAGCACTTGGGAGGCAGAGGCAGGAGAATCTCTGTGCGTTTAAAGCCTGCCTGGTCTACATAGCAAACTCCAAGACAACCAAGCCTATCCAGAGAGACTCTCTCAAAAAACAAAACACACTGGGGAAAGTTGGGCTCATGAGATGGCTCAGTGTATAAACATGATTGTTACCCAAGCCTAGCAACCTGAGTTTGATCCCTAGAACCCATGTAAAGGTGAAAGGAGAGACCCAATTCTGCCAAGGCGTCCCTTGACTCCATGTGAGCTCCGTGGCATGGATGTGTTCAAGAATGCACACTGTCTTAGTTTGGGTTTTGTTGTTCTGTTGAAACACTATGAGCAAAGCAGTCTAGGGAGGAAAGGTTTATTTAGTTTACACCTCTATAGCATTGTAATATCCATATCATCCATCGACAGAAGTCAGGACAGGAACTCAAGAGGGCAGGAACCTGGAGGCAGGAGCTGATGCAGAGGCAATAGAGGGGTGCTGCTAACTGACTTGCTCATCATGTTTTCCTCAGCCTGCTTTCTTATACAACCCAGGACCACCACTCACAGCAGGCTGGCCTTCCTCCATCATTCATTCACTAAGAAAATGCCCTATAGCCAGATCTTATGGAGGCATTTTCCCAAACGAGATTCCCTCCTTTTAGATAACTCTAGCTTGTATTCAGCCAGCACGAACACCATACCAAAAGTACACACACACACACACACACACACACACAGTTTAAAAATGAGGGTGAGGAATTGAGACAGGAGGCTTACTAGTTCTGTGCCACACTGGCCTATATAGTAAGACCATGCCTCCAAAATAAGTAAATGGATAGAGCTGACACTGGGATGGAGCTTTTATGAGACAGCGATTGCCAGCGCTCTGGATATGATCCTTAGTGCTGTAACAAGCAGAAGCTTTGGACGGCACAGCATTTGCTCTTTAGTCTGCTGTCTTATCGGAGACAGATAAAACTGAAGGGAAGACTTGCTTTTCTGATAATATATTGAATTGATATTTAAACCAGGATTAGAATGCAGGCAATTCCCTCTGCATTACATTGCTCTTCCAGTTACAGCACATTAGCTTTCTGTACTTGCCAATTCCTGTTTTACCTAATTGGATTGCTGGCTGCAAGCTTGCCATTTCAGAGGAAAGCCTGCTGTTACTGCTTAGCTTTCTTGAAATCAACATGTTTCCCATACCTTGTTTTCTACATTCTACCTCATGACCTTGGTTGGTTAAAAAGTTGGAAATTTTGAGGTGCTTGAGAGATGGAGGGGGAGGAAGAGGACTTGTCACTCTTATAAAAGACCTGGGTTCAGTTCCCAACACCTACATGGTGGCTCACAACCATCCCTAGCTCCAGGTCCAGGTGATCTGTCACCCTCTTCAGAACTCCTTGGACACCGTGTACACACACGGTGTGCAGACATATATGCAAACAAAACACTCAGAAACATAAAATAAGTAAATCTTATAAAAACACAAAACCACTGAGAGATGGCTCAGTGGTTAAGAGCACTGACTGCTCTCTCAGAGGACCCAGGTTCAATTCTCAGCTCAATGGCAGCTCATCTGTAACTCCTGTTTCAGGGGATCTGACACACATGCAGTCAAAACACCAATGTACATAGAATAAAAATGAATAAATTATTTTTCAAAAACACAAAGCAGTGGAGAAGTATGGAAGCTAGATATAGATGGAATCTCAGCACCTAGGAACATGCTGTGACTCAGGCTGCAAGGGGAGCAGAGACTGAACAATACTGGGAACTTTCTGGGACTTGGCTAGCAGAGATAGCCAACCCCAAGTTCAGGAAGAAAGACCCTGTGTCTAAAGATTAGATAGAGTGGTGGAGGAGGATAACTGACCTCCTGTTTCAGCCTCCATGTGTGTGCATATGCAGAGACACATAGACAAATGCGTATAAAAAAAATCCAAACCAAGATGACAAAAGTGCTTTAAAATGGCCTCTTTTGCTTGTTTTTGGTTGGTGTTTTGTTGTTGTTTTGACAGTTTCTCATGTAGCTTGGGCTGACCTTGAATTCTTGATCTTCCTGCTGCCACTTTGGAGTTCTGGCATTATGGATGTGTGCCCCCACACCTAGTTTCTGTAGTCCAAGGACTGAAGCCAGGGCTTAATGTATGCTAGGCAACGTTCCGAGTGTTACTGACGGAGCTACATTCCCAGCCCTGAAGTGCACTCTGAAGCTTGTAGAGTCGTCTCTAAATATTGGTATCTCTCTTGTGCATACATTTCCTTATTGTCTTAAAAACAAAACTAAGTTTTCTTCATATTTTAATTCTTTTTATAATTATAAAGAAAGGCATAAAGACTACTTACAAATTGGGAAGTTGTATTTCCCAATGAAGTAGAAAATGAAACTTAGGATCACTAAGATAGAAAAGGGCTCATGGTTTTTTCGTGTAATTGTTCCTAGTTTTCTTTTTTTGTTTTCTATTTTTTGATGTGGATATATATGTTGTGTGTGTTATATGTACTTTTAAAATGTGTACACTTGATTTGAGTGTATATGTGCATTCATGTGTGTTACATGCTCTTTTTAATGGTGTATGTTTGCTCATGCTTGTGGTAGACATGGGCTGTCTTTTCCTGTATTGCTGTCACTCTACCTTTATTTTCTGAGATGTAACTCACAGTTACATATACTTTCTCCTGTCTCCCTCCCCCAGTGCTGAGTTGTGGGCGCTGTGCCTCACTTTTTAATGTGTGTTCTGAGGATCCAAATGTAGGCTCAGGCCAATCTCCACAGTCTATCCTTAGTCTTTAAATTTAGTCTTAAATACTAATGGATTTTATTAGAGAAGTCATTGAAAACATGAAAATAAGAAATGTCTCCATAGTCTTTATTCTCTATGATTAACTATTAGATGGATTTGATTTTTGTTTTCATCTGTAAATAATTACATTAAAATTTAGGCAATAATATTTTAGCATTTTGCATTTTTCATCAAGGGTTATATTGGGAGCATTCACCATTATCATTATGAGATCTTAAAAATGTGAATAGTGAGACTCTATTACCTTACAAAGAACAGAAGTACTCAAGGGGGTTTAAGAGACAGGCCTCTACTGTCGTACAGCTACACTTCAGCAGATCTGATATATTTCTCTGCTCTCTGGTCTAACGCTTCTCATGGTGATCTGCCTACTTGGTCCTCCCAGCTTCTGCTGTTGCAGTGAGAACTGCTGACTACCTCTCCTTCACTTGACAGTTTCTGCTTCTTACTGTCTGCTGTTCATTTTGACTTTCTTTTTTTTAAGTCATCAAAAATAATTTATAATAGTTAATGTCTCTTAAATAATACATAATATCTTCTGAAGCTAAAAGAAATATGCATTCAACCAGTTTTTAAAATCTATTTGGAACATCAAAACATGATAGAAGTAAAAAAAAAAACAAAAACCTCTTATGAAGTCCTCTATGAAAGGAAATTGTAACAAGTTCCTGATTAGATGGAAATCGTTCCACCTCCAAGGGAGAATACATAGAAGAATTGGGTAGTGTTCTTTCTGTTTCTATTTTGTAGAATAGTTTGAAGAGTAATTGGTATTAGGTCTTCTTTGAAGGTCTGATAGAATTCTGCACTAAACCCATCTGGTCCTGGACTTTTTTTGGTGGGAGACTTTTAATGACTGCTTCTATTTCTTTAGGGGTTATGGGACTGTTTAGATGGTTTATCTGATCCTTATTTAA
The DNA here is from genome assembly GCA_021653895.1 of Mastomys natalensis. Classification (NCBI taxonomy): domain Eukaryota; kingdom Metazoa; phylum Chordata; class Mammalia; order Rodentia; family Muridae; genus Mastomys; species Mastomys natalensis. The sequence continues at coordinate 994,357 of JAJTUV010000843.1, read as the reverse complement.
CTTGGTATTTGGTATCTGTTTAGAAAATTGTCCATTTCATCCAGATTTTCCAGTTTTGTTGAATATAGGCTTTTGTAGTAGGATCTGATAATTTTTTTTTTTTTTTTAATTTCCTTGGTTTCTGTTCTTATGTCTCCTTTTCGGTTCTGACTTTGTTAATTTGGATACTGTCTCTCTGCCCTCTGGTTAGTCTGGCTAAGGGTTTATCTATCTTGTTGATTTTCTCAAAGAACCAACTCCTGGTTTTGTTGATATTTTGTATAGTTCTTTTTGTTTCTACTTGGTTGATTTTGGCCCTGAGTGTGATTATTTCCTGCTGTCTACTCCTCTTGAGTGTATTTGCTTCTTTTTGTTCTAGAGCTTTCAGGTGTGCTGCTAGTGTATGCTCTCTCAATTTTTGACTTTTAGGCTTTGCAGTTTTACTGTATCTTGACTTGAATTTAAACCTTTTTGTATATTTCGGCCCTTACAATACCATCTCTTTATTAATACCTTCTCTTTATTAATACTTTATATTCATATATGTCAAGAGAAAAAACAAAGCAAAACCTTTGTCTGAGCTGAGCAGCCTTGTTGGGTCCTGCCACCTTCTGTGTTGCTAGCCAGTCCTGTGATTAAGTGTGGTCTCACTATCCAGAGTAGAGAGGCCCTAGTTAGTTATTCAGGTAATGGGTTTTCTTGTCTAGTGTATGTGCTTTTAGCTGTAATACATTATTATATATGTTGTAATTAATATCATTGCAAAATGTTTCTATTTTAAAATTTTCATTCTTAAAAATAGCACTACAACTCAGAAGCAAGGGAAATAAACATTGAACAAATATTTTTGGTTCAGAGTGAAATAAATTGAAGCAAGTGGATACTGTTGATTTGGTATTTAAAGACAGAATGTAGTTAGAATTCAAAACTGTGAAAGCTAGAAATTTTGCTATCTGATGAAAATACTATGCTTTGATGCTCTGGTAGCTCATGAAATAAACCATCGTCTTACTCATGTACTGCTGGTTATTTAACATTTTGCTTCATCATTCTATAAAAGTTTGGTTCTACTGGGAAACTCTTTATATGCTACACTTTGTAGTTGCTCATTGTGATGAGCTTGTATCTTAGACCTTCATTCTGTCTCAGTCACTCTGTGGAAGGAGTCATAGTCTGTTCACGCCACCTTTAAATAGTTTGAACTTCTGTGCTGTTGGCACAGTGACATATAATAATATATTTTTTTCCTTTTTGAAAACAGATTTGGACTGAGCAACAAATTTGAATCAGAATTCCCTTCTTCATTAACTGGAAAAGTGAGTGTCTCTCTTATTGATCTACTGTTTATATATCTCAAATTAGTTTCTCCTAGAAATGAGAACAATGTGTGCTGAGACCCATTTACTGTCAGTCAGTGTCTCAGTGTAAACATTTCTTGCCTTCCTTTAGGTAGCTCCTGAGGAATTTAAAGCCAGCATCAACAGAGTCAACAGCTGTCTTAGGAAGAATCTTCCTGTGAACGTGCGCTGGTTGCTCTGTGGCTGCCTGTGCTGCTGCTGCACGTTAGGGTGCAGTATGTGGCCCGTTATTTGCCTCAGTAAAAGAGTAAGTTGAATTATATCTTACTTTATATTTTGAAGTGTGAGACAAGTCTTCTTTTACCTTTTTTTCTGTTGAATGAGCCACACTGTTCTGAATATTATATTGAAATAATCTGATATAGTAAAGTAAGATTGAGTCAATTATATATTCAAATATTATAAAACAGCTATGTAACACTATTCATAATTTTTGTGCATAAGGAAATTATAGTTAGAGAGTGCAGCACTGTGTCTATATACATCAATTATGGACTAGAATGGTACCATTTATTTCTGTGTCCATGGACATAATTCTTAACCTCTTCAGATCTGATTGATACAGTTATAAAATGATAATATTCACCTATGATTTGAATAGAATTGTTGTAAGGATACAATAAAATAGTATTTATAAAGCTCTTGGCTGAACAGCTTATGAGAGATTCTGTCAGCTCCAATGCTGTTCTATGTACAAGAGAAACAATCTAAAGGGAGAACTATGTACTTTGGCTCATGGTTTTAGAAATTTTAGTCCCATTTGTTCCATTACTTCTCTGTCTGACCAAGCAAAGCCGTCATGATGGCTGAGCAGAGCTGCGTGCCTCATGTCACCAGGTATCAGAGAGGGAAGGAGGAGATTGGAACAAGATGTAACCCCTGAGAACAGAGTCTTCCCTACTTATTCCACTAGACCTATGTCTAGACATTTGAACCACTTCCAAAACGCCTTCATATTAGGACTCTATGAGTGATTTAGTCTGTTGAGTAGGTTGTGATCCAGATCACCTTCCAGTGTACAGAGTCTCCCCTGCAAGTGCTCTGTTGTCAGCTAAGCTATCTTACAGCTCTCCTTTTACTTTTAAATGTCATATTATGTCCAGCCAGTGTTCTGTGTGCACCAATCCCTGTTGCCTATCCAGATTAGAAGAGGGTGTCAGATTTCCTGGAAGTAGTAACAGATGCTAGTGAGCTACCAGGTGGGTGCTGGGAATTGAACCCTGGTTCTCTGCAAGAGCAGTCAGTAGTCCCAACCACTGAATCACTTCTCCATCCCCTAACATACAAGCTTTTGGAGGAGGTACTTCAAATCCAACCCATAACAAAAGTTGTCAGTAAGGAGTGACTAATATTAGTACTATGAGAGTATCCATAGAGGAGGTAAAATGCTTACAGTAAAATAATATGGGTTATTTTTGTATGTTACAGTTTCTCTATAATGAATATTTACTGATTCTGATTAGGAAATAATCCAAAAATCTAATTTTCACTGCTTATAATGAAAAATTTCCAAGATATTAGTTATAGATATGCCAAAATAATACAAATCAAAAATTGGGTGTTTTTTTTTGTTTGTTTGTTTGTTTGTTTGTTGTTGTTTTTGAAGACATTGTCTTACTCCTGGGACTTGACTGGCCTGAAACTCAGTGTATGTATTAGGTTAGCCTTGAACTAAAAGATCTGTCTGCCTCTGTCTCCCAAATGCTCTAGGCATGTGCCACCATGCCCAACATAGCACCATTGTTTCTGTTACCTTAAATATTATACTTGCATGTGCGAAATTGATGTAATTTATTCAGCCATGTATGGTAACTCAGGGATGAAGTGCTAGCAATCAGGCTGAGACAGGAGGATTGTGAATCTGCTACATAGTAAGTTATGGCCAGCCTGGAAAACCAAAGGAAGGGGACAGATGTCAACCAAGTTGGCTTGAGTGTTTTTTATGGAAACATTTAATTTTTATGCTAAATAACAGCAAGGAAATGAAGGAAATCACATTTAATTTGTTACTTGATTTCCATTATAAAGTTAGAGGTATATTCTACTGAAAATTTTTGAGATGATTTATTGCTAGAAAGGACATGATACCTTTTAAATAGAATTGTGTATTATTTTTATAATATGTATAATATTTATATTTTTCATGAAGTGTTTTATTTGTGTGTTGAGCTGGGTCTCAGGTCACTAGCTTGTGTGGCTGAAGATTTGTGCTGCCTTACTTTCTTTAAGACTTTTTGTTGTTTAAAAAAAAGAAAAACCAGCGGCGGCAGAGGGTTCCAGGAGGAGAAGTTTATTTAGGCGGAGGGAAGAGAGGAGAGGGAGAGCAGAGAAAGGTGGAGGCCGGCCATGACCACGTAAAGGGGGGAGGGGAGAGGGAAAGGGTCAGATATGAAGTGCAGGCGCGGGGTCCCAGGAGCAAGAAGGAGAGGCAAGAGGGCAAGAGGGCAAGAGAGGGAGGAGGAGCCAGAGAGCAAGAGAGAGAGGAGGGGCCAGACAGCCCCTCTTATAATAGTGGGCAGGGCTACCTGGCCGTTCCCAGGTAGCTTTGGGGGGGAGCATACCTAGCTGTTGCTAGGTAACTGTGGAGGTGGAGTTTAACAGAATGCTAACACTTTTTACCCCACAATTCTTGCCAGATTATCTCTAGGCCATAAAAAATTGTCTGACAGTCTTTGGATCCACAGTTGGATTTTCTGACCTTCTTTAGGTCCTCTCTCTCACTGCCGTCCTCAGTTCAGGCCTTGCTGTTGTCTGAGTGGCTGTCCAGCTCATGTGGTTACTGTGGTGGGCTTTGCCTTTTGGATCTGGCTCTGATTTTGAGATCTGATCTGATCTGATCTTTTCTTTTCTTCCCTCCCTCCCTCCTTCCCCCTTTTCTTTTACTTTTTAAATTAATAATACAAGATATTTTAATATGTGGATGGTATATTTCAAAAACAAAAGTGAACACCTTACAGTTGTCTGTCCATTTCCCTGTCTTGAGTATGAACTTCTTGGTACCATGTCGTGAGTGTATGGAGAGCACTAGCGCAGCTTTGTGAGATGGAGACACTCATTGTCATGGAGCACTCTGGTAGTCTATGGCCTATAAACACTGTCTTAGTATAACATTTAGTATATTCTAAATACTACATTAAACAATATTTTAGATTACATCTCAAACAACTAAAATGAGAAACTGGAAAGTATCTGAAGACCTGTGGAAATGCTGTTCAGTGACTGCAGTGACAACACACTGGTAATGTGCAAGCTGCAGATGACTTCACTGAGAATTAGGAAAGGAGGATTTTGTAAAAGAAGACAGAAGCTGCAGGACACTCCAGGTCCATCCATACCAGATGTCCCGTTTACCTATCTCTTCCCACAACAAGAGTCAGGGAGAGCCTAACCAAGTGACGACCCCCCTTATAGCAGAAGCAGCTGATCAGTCGAATCTCAAATCCTTGGGGTTTGGAGGGGAAATGATAGGGTTAAGACTAGTGCTAGGGAAGTATAAGTAAGAGTAACCACAGGTGGGCTATGAGACAGCCACGGTAACCAAAGTAGAGGAAGGACAGGGATCTGTGAACAACAGCTGCTCTCAGCAGGTTCCATTTAGCTGCTGTGGAGCCCCTTCCTGAAGAATATAATAAGGAACTATTTATTGCCCTTCCCCCAAGGAAGTTCAACTTTATAGTAGTTACACTTTTATAGGAAGTCCTAGATCTAACGCATCTATTGTAACAGAATGAATTGTGGGTGAGGATGATGTCTATGAAACCTCTACCTATTCTAGGAACGTGACTACCCTACGGTGTAGGCAACAGGAGGACAAATGGTAGACCAAAACTATAGGTCTAGCTTTGGGGGATTTGTCCCTCCATCTTGGCTTACTCTATGCTTTACTCTAAGTGTGTACTTTTCTGCCAGATAAAATAGACTTTGTTCTAAAACAAAAGGAAGTCCCACAAAACAACCAAGAAACCTCTAAAATACTTTAAAACAAATTTATCAAATTGTTCTTTATTAACATATATGAAATAAAATAGCAGATCCATGATGATCTGGTCTGATGGAAAGAATATATGATTTTTACAAGTGATCAAAAACCATTCCTGTTTGGTCACTATAGTTAGCATTCACATTGATAGCTGAAGAAGATACATTTTAACTAGAGGTTAAAAATCAAGATGCAGGGTTGGAGAGATGGCACAGCTGTTAAGGGCACTGACTGCTCTTCCAGAGGTCCTGAGTTCAATTCCCAGCAACCACATGGTGGCTTACAACCATCTGTAATGGGATCTGATGCCCTCTTCTGGTGTGTCTGAAGACAGTTACAATTTACTCATATACATAAAATCAATATCAAGGTGTATTTTTATTCCTGTCAGTTTTGTGGACTCTGACAATTCTATCTAGGCATTCCTTATTAAGAGGCCTTGAAGGGGTAGAGACATAGTTCAGTGATAAGACACTTGCCCAAGATTGCAAAGTCTATTGTTTGATTCCCCAGTAATATATGCAGAGACAGACAGACAGACAGACAATACACACACACACACACACACATTCATACACACTATATATCTACACATACACCTACGTACCTGCAAACACACCTATGCACCTACACACATACCTACACACCTATTTGGTATTAGTATTTAAAAGTGGGCTAAAGTGCTGCCTGATCTGTGGCTTGTGAACCTCTCTTGTCTCTGCATTTGTAACCCAGAATCTTTTTACATGGCTGTGATTGTCTCTGACTCCAATATAAGTCAGGACCAAAAATATGCTTTATTATGTAACTTAAAGCTCATCATCTTCCTCACTGTAATCACTAATTTAAGTAATTAACCTTCTTTGCCTTTAAAACTTGATGCCAGGTGGTGATACACACCTTTTATCCCAACACTCAGGAGGCAGAAGCAGCTAGATCTCTGAGTTTGAGGCCAGCTCAGCCTACACAGAAAGGGGCCAGCTAGGGCTATACTGTGAGACTTTGTCTCAAACAGAACAACAACCCCCCCCCCTCACACACACACACACACACAATCCCTCCAAAAAAGCCCTGTCTCCAACTTGGTTCCCCTGTTACGTAGATCTTGTTCCAGAAGTCTGTCAACAATCTGTTATTAACAGTTATTATTTTTATGCCTTCTAGTTTGCCTTTCTTTTGATACTACCTTAGTTTTTGAGAATTATCTTTTATAATTTAAAAAAAGTAAATTTTCAGTGTAATGCTTTATAATTTTTATGAATGTAACATTACAAAACTACTCATAATCAAGGTACATAGCATTTTTTTTCCCCAAAAAGCCTTCCTTATACTGATGGTCACTGATACATCTGTCCATATAGTTATGTCTTTTCTAGAGTATTGTATCAGTGAAGTTATTTAGTTTATGTAGCCTTTTGATCCGGATTTCTTTGTTTTAGCTCAGCACATTTGAAATTATCTATTTTGTTTTATATATCAGTGGTTTGTTCCTTTTTCATTGTGAGCAGTTTTTGCTATATCTTCTCCAGTGTATGGATGAGCTTTTCATAGTTTGTTTATCCATTGTCAATTGGGAGACATTGGATTGTGTGTGGTTTTAGTGATTCTGAGAAAGGCTTGCTTTATATTCATACGAATATAAAAGTGGGATTACTGGGTCACGTAGTAATTGTGTGCTTTATTTTAAGAGAAAGTTGTAAAAAAAAAAAAAAGAAACCTTTTCCAAAGTGGCAAGTGATTCTGCATCCACACAAGCACTGTGTGAGCTGCAGTTGCGCAGTACCCTTGCCAGCGCTTGGTGCTGTCAGAAGTGCCGATGTTTCTGATGGACGCGTCATGGTACGTCTAGTTGCCTTGCCCTTGTAAGTAATGATACTGTGTTTATTTGCCACTTGTACATCTTCCTTTTTAGTATTTGAGGGCTGTGAAATGTTTCTCAGTGGTAGAGTGCCTTCCTGTAGTGCAATGTTTTCAGCCACAAAAACAAAACAAAGTAAGAAATGAAAGAGTTGAAACAAATTGCCCTCTTCCCCCTGTTTTTAACATGGCATCTCACAGTGTAACTCTGGCTGCTGGGCTCAGACTCAGAAAGATCTACCTGCTTTTGATTCAACTCCCATGCCACACACGGGATTAAAGGCAATGCCGTCACACTTAGCCTTCTTATTTATTTGTTTATTTATTTTAAGAGCACAAACCTACTTTTATTTATCTACTTGTCACTAGTTTAAATCCTTGAGAATTCTCATCCAATGACCTTAGCAGAAAGCAGGAAGGTTGCTTTGGAATTTGACACAAGCTATGCCACTGTTAGGCTCTGATAATATCAAATTATACTGGTTTTGCTCAGTTTTTCACCAGGAGGATTATCTTATTGTTTGCTTTGAACAAATTATATCTCTTACCCAAGTAGAATTTGATTTTTACCTTGGACATAAATACTTTTTATTTTAGACCAGCTGTGTAGTCCCTTTGGTTTTGGAGACCCCATACCTACAGCTAACAAATAAATGACCTCAAAGATTTCTAGACATACTTGCCTTTACAAGCCCTTTTTTCAGCAGACTTCGTGACTCCAAGATGGAGGAAAGGACATCTTGCCTGTTTAAAACTGATTATTTGTTGGTAAGAGATTTTTTTTTTTTTTTAAGTAAGGGAGTGCTTACTTAGCATTCACAGTGACCTGTCTTTGAACCCCAGCACTGAAGAGGGGACAGGGCAAAGAATATAAAAGAACATTTTAAAAGGTTCCTTTATTATCTGTGTGCCTGTGTGAGTTATGTGCACCACATGTATGTATGAGCCTATGGAGGCAAGAAGAGGCTGTCAGATATTCTGGAGCCAAAGTTACAGGTGGGTACTTTGATATTGAACCCCAGTCCTCTGCAAAAATAGTAAGTGCTATTAACCTGTCAGCCATCTCTCCAACCTTGAGTCTCTGACTTTTTAAAATGGTTGTTTTCTTTGTTGAATTTGGACAGTGTCTCATTATGTAATCTATACTGAGGGTTGAACTTAGTGTTATCCTGCCTCTCAGCCTTTGGAGTGCTGGGAGTATAAAGCATGCACCAGTGTGCCAGGCTTAAGAGTATATTTAATGTAATTCTGATTAAGTTCCTTGTTAGATATGGGTCAGTATTATTGTCCTAGTATATAGCCTGTCTTCTCTATTTTCTTAGCAATGTCTTTGGCAGAGCTGAAGTTTTGACTTTGGTGGTCTAGTTTATCACTTAAAAAATTGTGCTTTTAGCCGGGCGGTGGTGGCGCACGCCTTTAATCCCAGCACTTGGGAGGCAGAGGCAGGCGGATTTCTGAGTTCAAGGCCAGCCTGGTCTACAGAGTGAGTTCCAGGACAGCCCGGGCTACACAGAGAAACCCTGTCTCAAAAAACCACAAAAAAAAAAAAAAAAAAAATTGTGCTTTTATGCCAGGCTCACAAATCCCTGGTGGTAGGAGGCAGAGAATTGCATCTCTGTGAGTTCAAGGCCAGCCTGTTCTGTCTACATTGTGAGTTCCAGGGCAGCCAAAGCTTCATAGTGAAACTTTGTTTTCAAAAAGAAAAAAGAAAAACTCTCATGCCCACTGTTTTGCCTAAAGCAAAGTTGTGAAGATTTTGATCTTTTCCGTATTTTGTATATAGGTATGACAGGGAGAGGAGGTCAAAGTTCATGTTCTGACATATGACTCTCTAGGTTTTATAAGTTGTATTTGTATGAATTCCTTTTGGATTTCATTTTTCCGAATGTGTGACTCCTAACCTGACTATCACACTGCCTTATTTACTATAGCTAGCTTACTTTAGCATACTGTCCAGTGCTGTGAGCCTTGCAGATGTGTGTCACGCCCCCCCCTCCCCCCAGTTGGGTCTCATGTGGCCCAGACTAATCTTGAGCTTACTATGTAGAAGTGACCATACTCCTCTGACCTTCTTGCCTCTGCTTCCCAAGTGCTGGAATTGCAGGCATGTATTTATCAGGGACTGGGAGTCAGCTCTGCTTTGTGCGATGGAGGCAGGGCTGCACCAACTGAGCTACGTCTCTAGCCCTGGAATTTTTCTCTTTCAAGATTTTCTTGATGATCAGGTTTTAAGTTTAGCTTGTTAACAGCTGCAACAGCTACTGACTTTTTTGAGGTTTTATGTGTATGAGTAAAGTTTGCTTGCGTGTATATCTATGTATCATGTCCTGTAAAGAGAAGTCTCCCCTGCAACAGTGTCATTACTCTTGATTCTGTAGTTCAGTATAGAACTGGAGTCCTCAATGTAAAGACAGAAATTACATATTAAAGCCTAATCGTGGAATAGAATAGCATAGGGCCATTTTTCATTGAGGAAGAAAGGCTTTTAGGAGCTGCAGAGATGGTTCAGTGTTTTAGAGCAGAGGACCTGAATTTGGTTCCTAGCACCTGTGTCAGGCAGCTCACAGCCACTTGTAACTCCCGTCTTCAGGGAATCTGATGGCCCCTTTGTGACCTTCACTGGCACCTACACTCAGTGGGCACACATTCATGTGCCACCTTCCTCATAATTAAAAAACAATTTTTAAAAGATTTCTTACTTAAATTTTTTATACAATGTGTTTTGATCCTGTTTTTACCCTCCCCTAGCTCTTCTGTTTTCTCCCCATCTCTCTACTCACCCAGCTCCATGTGCTCTCCCTTCTTCTTCTCTTGTATCACTGGCCAATACGCAAACTCAACACTGGACATTTTGTGCATGGTCTCCAAGGAGAAACTAGTAACCACAACCAAAGACTTGGAGAGCTGACAGTGGTGGAGTCTGGAAAGAGTAGCTGTGCTTGAAAAGACCATGTGTGAATAACAGAGGAAGAAATAAAGCACACTCACACCCATAGACCAGTGTGCTGGTAAAACAGGAAGACAAAAGCATGCCTGTAGCCCCCCACCCCAGTCTATTTTCTGGTTTTACCTCTGTCTTTCAGGCACAAAGTTTATCCTGGGTCCTCTCCCATTAGCTTCTACCTGGAGTGGTGATATCAACCTACAGAATTTTATTTTATTTTTGAGACAAAGTTTTGCTTTCTGTTAGTTGGTTTTATGTCAATTGACACAAACTAGAGTCATTTGGGAAGTGGGACCCAACTGAAAATATCTCTGTAATAAGATTTGCCTGTTGGCAAGTCTGTGAGGGCATTTTCTTTACTGGTGATTGATATGGGAGGTCCAGGTCACTTACCAGTGGTAAGTATACATGGTTTCTAGTGAAGTCCCCTTCTACCCCAATTCTGTCTTTTTAAAAATCCTGTAAAATCTTAAAAAACAAAACAAACCTTGGGGATTTACTCATACAGAGTCAGTGGTTAAGAGCACTGACTGCTCTTCTAGAGGTCCTGAGTTCAATTCCCAGCAACCACATGCTGGCTCACAACCATCTGTAATGGGATCTGATGCCCTCTTCTGGTATGTCTGAGGACAGCTACAGTGTACTCATATACATAAAAATAAACAAATAATTCTTTTAAAAATAAAAAAAAAATTAAAAAATCTTATTTGAGATTTTTTTTTGAAGTCTTGAATTTATAACTCCAGAAAAGTACTCTCATAAAAGACTTCTTGTATCTGAACAGTATATTTACTGTTTCTTCATTTTAAAGGAAGTGGCTCTTACATAAATGAATGTATTCATGTGGATAGTACTGACGTTTTGTGATAGGGTTTTATTTTAGAGCCCAGGTTGGCCTAGGCCTTCCGCCTCAGCCTCCTCAGTTCTGGGATTTTTAGTACTCATTATCATGTCCAGTTTGATCATCTGTTTTTAATTAAATAAAATATTGCAAACGTTTAATAGTGGTATTGAGATCTTAGAGCACTTTACTGACTGAACCGTTTTCCTACCTCTCAGATTCAAATGCATCTGGAAGGTGCAGTAACACTACTGAATCTTAAAACTCAACGTTTGCAATTATAACATGTGTCTCAGCATGGTATTGTTGATGTAGTAGCATGTAGAAAGATGTGGTCTCTCTTTCGTGTTCAATTGGCTGATAACTAGTACATTTTTACTATCAAATATTGTATTTTACAGTCCTAGGATGTCCATATGTTTTTATACATTTCTATTCTCCTCCTGAAGTTCTGTTTTCATTCATTTTTCTCTTCTATTTTCTTGACTATATTAATCATATTGTTAGTTTGAGTTGGTTATTTAAGGCAGACAACCTGGTTAGTAGCTGAGGTAACTTGCATGTCATAGTTAATATTTCTGTTAGGATAGCTTCAGAAACATATTCTTTATGTATTCATAGTTCTGTCCTATGGTGGAAAAGAAAAGACTTGAGGTTGGTAGCTCTAGAATATAACCTTGGTTTCAGATCACAGCACCACTATGCTCTACTGTAGCTTTTCCTAGAAGAGTGCATTTTTGTATGTAAAATGACAGTCATTCGAGCTGCCTACTAGTCGTGTTGGAAGGGAAGCACCTAGCGTGGTCAGGCTCTGAGTGACAAGCCTCGTGCTTGTTGCTTTGATTCTTGTTTCTCCTGTTGTTTATTGCAGTCAGTCAGTCAGCAGGTATCTTCTAGTTTGTCAGTCTTTCCTCACTATCAGTTAGTTCTAAGACAAAACAAAATCTAGAACTCCTTAATGGCGTTTTTATCTTAATGAAGTTTATTTGATTTATGAAGTTTTTCTAATTTTGTGCTGTTACTTGAAATTAAATTTTAATTAAAAAAAATCTTACCAAGGAATTTTTTTTTCAAATACTATTCTCAAATATCAATTTCCTTACAATTTTGTGCAGCATTTTATATATGTGTTCATGTGTCCTTTTCTGGAAAAAGTTCAAAACTTTCATTATTCATAAAGTACCAGTATAGCCTTTAAAAAATTAAAATTCACTTGCTAACCTGATGAAATGTCACGCAACGGTGCATTACTGAGCTCCTTTACAGTCACCCTGAGTGTTCCTGCTCAGCACATGTCTCCAGTTGTTGGGGTCTCCCCGTACTCCTCGGCATGTCCAAATGCTGGTCAAGGCTGCTTTACTTACTGTGGCTACACTACTTGAAAGTCAGTGTTCACGTGTAGATTTTTAGAGGAGTTTTTACATATGGGAAAGAATCTCCTTTGAGGAATCAATTCATACTTTTGTTTATCTTGGCAAATTTCAGGTTTTGTATGTGTAATTATACTGAGATAACACTTTTTGATTTTCAGCTCATCACTGGAATGTGGGATTTAACATTAATCCAGAACAAACGGAAGTGAATCACTTGACTCTTTAAGTTGAAATAATTCACTCCAGGTTATATACAGTCTCCTTCTGGAGCCTCAAAACCATTGTTGTCTACTTATTTCTACAGTTTCCATTTGTACAAATGCATAAGCACAGATCCTTATTTGGAAAACATGTAAGGATTAAAAATAAAACCACAAATGCTTTAGAGGTACTATTCTAGTTAAATCTTAATTGATGAATTACAAACTTAGCAGTTTGAATTTCAAAATGTTTTAAATAATTACTCAAACATTTGAAATTTGCCTTGACGTTGTTTAATACAATGAACAAATCTAGTTCAAATAAATTTTAATTCTAGGTTTAAGTTGTTGGTCTTTTGTAAATGGTTGTAAAAATTTGAAAAACCATTTTTTTTTTTCAAACAACTGACTGTGAGTGCGTGTAACTGATTCCGTGTCCTGGAAAACTTATTTATGTTTAGTGGATCAGAATGTGAACTTATATATGGCAGTAATACTTTATTCCTTAGGAAGGTAGAATGTTTAGGGGTAATTACAAAAAGGCCTTATAGTAAATCAAAATTTAATTTTGAAGAAATTTTAATTTTCTATTTTAGTAGTTAGTTTTTTGTGGTTTATGTTTTACTATTTTAGGCTTACTTTAAATTACTTCTTAATTCTTCTTTAGAAGTTAAAACTGTATGCCATATTTACTATTGTTAATTAATCATCTTCGCCATTTTATGAATTCTAATCTTTTCATTTTCTTTGTAATTTTTATGTCCTGACCCGTTTCCACAGTTCTATCAAAAATCTGTACCAAAGGCAACAAAAATAAGGCCAAATGCTCAGCTTAAGTCTACAGTTCAGTAATTGAAATATATTTGAATTTTAGTCACTCTTGTATAGCCAAACAACTATATTAGAACTAGCTAACAGTGAGAAAAATATAACTGTAAAGATGACTGCTCTGATGAGGAAGGTTGGTGGGTCCAGATGCTTGGAGCTGGCCGTCTCAGTCAGGTTCACTGCATGAGAGCATCTCACAAAGACTTGTTTTGCTTACATGGTGTAAGCTGGTGGTCTTGGTCCTTTTAACTCAAGACTCCATGTGATAAGAGTAGGGTTCTTGTTGGCAGCCTAAGCAAAAAGGACTGGGGATTCATGGTAACCTGTCTTTCCACCCCAGGGTGTGAGGACTGACTGAAAAGGATTAAGGCCACTGTAGGGAACTTGTACTGCAGTCCGCCTGCACTGCCCTTTCTCCTGTTCTTTCAGCTAAAGAGAAGATTTTTTAGTTCCCATGGCTATCAATCTGGTGTTTTATTCAAGCACTACACTCTTACAAGAAAGCTAATATGACTTATTTTTAAAAGGTGGCCTAGAAGGATAATGTTTTGTTGGTATTTCATTTTTTATGGTTTGTATATTTTTTCTAATCCATATTAACTTAAAATATTTTGAATTTGTAAAGCAGTATAATCACTTAAAACTAAATGACAAGTATTTATATGATTAAATTTGCTGGTCTAGTTAATAGATAACAGGTTTGGCTGTGTTGAATTTTATATTTTGTTAGAATAGCTATCTGACAACCCTGTGGACATAAACTCTTAACTTTTATTTCTAGATGACTGTAATTAAAATGTGCTTTCTTCTTACTGAAGTTTTCAAAGCTTTGAAATGGCTTTCATAATGCTGAAATGTCATATTTTCCCCACAATCTGCCAAATTGGTATTGTACTTCATCCTGAAAATATATTTTGATTTTATGAACTAAAAATAATTGCATGGTATGAAACATTCTCTATGGTTAAACCTTTTTTCTTCCATTTAATTTAATCCTTTGTTGTTACTAACAAATAATTTGTGGCAATTTCTTTTTTACTCTTAAAAAATCATTACTGGAATCACTCTGCTTGTCACCTTAGTGTGCTGGAAATGTTGTCCTCAGATCAAGGGCCCTTTCTGGCTTTGTGTGTTCTCACCTGCTCCTCGCTGTAAGTCACCGACATGTCAAGTGCAGTGATGGATTGAGCTGCACGTGCAGCGGAACGGCCGTTGTCACCTGTCAAGCAAGCAGGAGAGAAGTGGTACAGAAGCGCTAACTCAGCTTTGCTTCACACTTGAACAGAGTAGAAGTACTGAAGATTTAGACGATCATACTGAATAGGGCATAACATGTTGTTTGCTTTAGAATTGGTAATGTTGGTTACAATTATTTATATCCATCCCTATCATTAAATGCCTGATTAGAGCCAAAGAATAAATTCAAAGTTCCTACAAAAATATTTTAAAATTTCAGATTCATACTTTGTATAGACATTGGTACAGTAGTTGATATAAGTACAAGTTAATATTTTTAAATTGGTAAATGCCGTGTGTACGTGTGTATGTATGGATGGATGGATGGTCATGGGGTATTCCCACTGTATAGCGTCACTTACATTTCTGATAACTTGATGGTGTGGTAAAAAACCATTCAGAGTAATAAATATTGGCAGAATGTAGCTAAGCTTTTAGGAACTATTTTTTGTATAATTTTAATATTAAACAACAGATTTCAAAAGCTACTTCTTCCTACCCTGTTTCTTTAACTTCCCCATCCCCTTTTAAACCATCAGTAAAAGTAAAACCTCAAATTGTATAGTAATCTTAATCTATTATTAAAAGATCCTAGAAAGGAAGATTACAAGGTGGATTCAGGTTTTGAAATGGTTTTACCATTGGTTTAGCAGCGGGTGGGCAGGCAGATGCCTGCTCATAGGAGAACCTATTGCCATTTTTCACCATTGATAGAGTAGCCTTTCAGAGTCAATGAGCTCTGTCAATGTGAGCTTGTCAAGGCTACAACTTCATAGACCTGAGAGGCGGTTTGAGAGGTCAGCCCTTTTCAGGTTCGCTGTGATGCAAATGAACTTTAATGCTTAAACAACTATTGGAATTTTTATGTCTGCTCCTTGTTCTTTTTTCTTCACAAAGTCATTGACGAGACATTCAGTGCTTTTTAAATTGGAAGTTGCATTGTGCTAAAGACCTAGTACAGATTTACGGAGGGCTGAAAGCAGTTAGATCATGTTCTTTTCATGGTGCGATTAGAATCAAATCGATTTCCCTACAGCCTTCAGCATTCAGATGGCAATTTTAACAAAGCTTGGGGGCTAGACAAGGGACAAAACGACTGAACTGAATGTTAATTACACTCTGCAGCCTTATTTTCTTTTGATTTGGGGCTGACTGGCAACTAAATTAACAAAAAGTGTGACCATAACTGCTGCCCTATTTTCATTTAAAAGGAGAGCTGCCTCTAAAAGGCTATCTTACAAAGAAACAAGTGCGGGCCGCTGATCACTGCTAACAAGGGCACTTCTTCTTCAAAATTCTTGCCAAAAAGACTGTTCGAAAAACTGTAATAAATTAGTCATTGACATATTATCGTCAGAAAGTAGTTGATTCTCTTATTTTTTGTGACATAAAATTGGAAAATATAAGCACTCGTGGTAATTTGTTGGTAGCTATGAATTATAATTGGCACGGCATCTATGTGACTTCAGTGTCTGTAGCTGTTCAGCATGCTGAAGCATATGTACTGCTGGAACTGGACTAAGTAGAGTCCTTAAATAAATCCTAATGTTTTTATGTAACAGTCTGCAAAACCAGCTTGTTCCTACCAGTTTTTTTACCTCACTTGGTTGGCATGCAAGTTTTTATGTGATTATCAGTACTTATTTACTTACCTATTTATTTATTTATAATATACAAATATATAATACATATTATTATTTACTTATTTACATTCAAAAATCAGTGGCCATGTCTTCCTTGAAGCCACAGCTGTGTGATGGTGCAGTTGATGACATGGCAATGCTGTCACTTACACACCTGCAGAGTGTTAGTCTCCTCCTGTCACCAGCCTCCACACATCAGCTCCTTGTTCACACGTCTAAGCAAGCGTTGTCCAGACACGCTGTGTAGTCTACATTGCAGCAACCTAGGGAAGTCAGTGGCTCAGCTGACTTCTTAAACAGTACTATTGGATTAAGAATTAGATTTTACTCTCAGATACTACTTTTATGTTACTTTTAATAAAAATTTGGCTCTGTTTGAAAACTGCACTGACCAACACACTGGTTTTCTCGCATAGTCCTAAAGTTATTTTGGTTCTGTAGCTCCTTTCCCCTTAGTAACCCTCAGTTTACTAGTGTTTTAAGACGTACCCTAAAGGCCATTTGTTTTTTATTAGCTAATATTTAAATTATTGTTTTAAAATAGAGATTAAGGAATGTTCATTACTATTTAAATACTGCAAAATGTTTCCTAAAGAAGTGGGGGTTTAAGTTTAAATTTGGCAAATGACATTTGCTTTAAGGCTAATAGTTTTAAATCAGAAGCTAGTAAGTACAAAATACTTTAAAAATATTTGATACATATTTAAAAGAAAATTCATGTTTATTCACAAACGACTCTGATGCGGTTGCTGCTTAGCGCCAGACCATGGAGAGTCCAGGCCACTCTTGCCTTGTCGTGGGTTTATACTTCTTCCTTTTCACACAAAAAGCAGCTGCAAAACAGCTTTTCTAAAACCAGTCAAGAGTAAACTCTCCCCTCATTTGTCTTCCAGACACGAAGATCGATTGAGAAGTTATTAGAATGGGAAAACAATAGGTTATACCACAAGGTGAGTCCTGCGGGGAGCAGCTTCGTACTGTTGGGTCTGAATTGCACAGTATGGAAACAGATGCTTTTGTTGGACTGAAAATATGAAAGGTGGACGAATGGGCGAGCCTTGTGCCCAAGAAAATGGAGCTCATTTCTCTTCTTTTGCCATCCTCACGTCTAGCTGTGCTTGCACTGGAGACTGAGCAAAAGGAAATGTGAAACGAACAACATGATGGAATATGTAAGTTAAAGGGCTGTTTTGTGAGTTTCTCTATTAAATGATCATTTATTTTGTTTCTGATCTTATTCTTTCCATGATTATTAATCAGCAAAGGTGTCAGGAGCTTAATCTCCCTAGTGCAAGGATTTTCTACGGTTCACAGATGCCTGGGTTTCATGTGCAAGACTGATTTATAAAGTTATGAATGACTTGAAAACAAGGCTTCACTGTGTTCTGAAAAATAATAAATTAATTGCCAAGATAAAATGGCCTGAACATGTGTTGATGGAGTGTGAAATTTTAGATGCTGTATAAAGAATAACCACAACCTTGGTTACGCAGCACGTCAGATATGGCGTTTTATATAATGCTAATGAGTTTCCAAGTATGGAAGAGAACCTTTCAGCCGAGCTGCTGGAGCCTGAGGCGCCTTTATAGACTGGCTGTCTGTGTTCCTCGTGGCTGTAGTGGGTTTTCCAAAGTGTTACTAGAACATTGCTTTGTACAGTTACCTTAGATGTAAACAGATGTTGGCCAACCCGTCTTGTCCTTTAAAAGATAGCTAATTTTGCCTACACATACAAGTATACACACACAATTATTCTAGAAATTTAATTTATTAATGCCCTGACTTATTTGAATAATTGTTCTTATTTTGAAACCAAATACTATAAGAAATTATGAATTTATTAATTTTCTCTTGAGCTTTAGTGTTTTGCTTTAAAACACTAAAGAGGTTATTGGATTAAAGAAAAAGATTTAAGAAAGGAGTTAATTGTTGAAACTAAAACCAGTCTTTGTGAAAGCCCACTGTTATATTTTTGAGAAATTTTCTCTATTCTTTGAAAATAACTCCTTGTGTGTGTGTGTGTGTGGTGTGTGTGTGTGTTGTGTTTGTGTTTGTGTGTGTATAAAAGATTGATTTTAAAAGTGTTTAAATAGCCAAATCTTTCTTGTCTTGAACATCAGAGATATTTTATGTGTTTTCTCTGCAACCTCCTTAGCTTGTTGACAAACTAAGTAATTTAGGTTTTACTTTTATGACATCACGTTAATTTTTGAGGTTGAGAAAGACACATGCTGCTTCTTTATAACCATAAAGGTACTAGCTGAGAGACTCCTGTGAGCGTGACCTGGCAGCTGCTGTCACTTTATCACTGGTGGTAAGAGGTTGGTACCTACTGAGAGAACAGCAATAGCTATTTGGGACATTTCAAGGGTTTCATGAAATAATAATTTGCTATTATGTATTCATAAACAAAAACGCCAAGCTTAAACGTGAAGCTTTAAATACTTTTTGATGTTTCTAAATTTACTTTGGAAAGAAAAAAAAAAAAGCTAATCCCAAACTGAAAATAGTCCAATGGTAGAGCATGTGCCTACCATACAAAGGGTTGGATCTCTTGAATTGAGAAAAGAAAAATCTAAATTCTGTGATTTCCAAGTGGAGCTATATCAAAAATGTTCATTCATACAGCATATGCAGTGGACTTTCTTTTATCTTTAAGAAATTCTTTCATTACAATTAAATCAGTAGCTCTTTAAAACATTCTGAACTGTATACTTCGTGAAGATTTATAATTTACCTTGAATTTTTATATAATTAAGCACTTTTAAATGAATTGTATTTCACAAAATCATAGACAGAATACAAAAAGTAATTTTTTCTTCTTTTTTTTCTTCTGAGTCAGTATCTTCTTTGTAGCTCTGGCTGCCCAGGAACTTGCTCTGTAGACCAGACTAACCTTGAACTCACAGAGATTCTCCTGCCTCTGCCTCCCAAATATGGGATTAAAGGTGTGTGCCATCATGCCTGGCTTAAAATTGATTTTAAAGTGATCTTTTTAAAAAGAATTAGAATATATTTGTGGTACTTGGAAATGGAAATAAACAAAGCTTGCAAAGCCCTTGAGAGCATTTAAGCATCATACTCATACGTAGGCTAGGAAGAAGAAAATGCCTCCTTATTCAGTCAGTGTGAGCTTTTCTACTGTGCACACACTTTTGCCTATATAGCTTATACAACTTTTTTGTTAAAGCATGTCCTCTTGATTATATTTTGACTTAATTATATTTTGACTGTTAGAAATAATCTACAAAAATATCAATGAAAAACTATTATTTTTGTTGTTGTTATTTGGATATAAAGTACTTGTGGGGTGTGTGAACAAAATCATATTTCAGGAGATTGTTCTTAAAAAATGAAGGCAAACTCAGACTCAAAAATAGCCACGTTGGCCTGGAGAATTGGCTCCTCAGTTAAGAGCACTTGTTACATTCATAGAGAACCCAGGTTCAATTATCAGCAGATCTATGTCAGTGCATAACTGTCTGTAACTTCAGCCCAGATGATCTGACATTCTTTTCTAACCCCTTAGGGCACCAGGGATACACATGGTGTGTGTGTGTCTCGTCCGTTCATCCATGTGTCCATGTGTCCATGCAGGCAAAACACAAATGCACATAAAATAATCAAATAAAAAATAGTCACTGTTTTACAGTTTTTTAAATTTATACTGTAAAATGGTATGCTCACCCCTGGAGCCTGAAATTTAAAAACACTACAGTAGAAGATGTGTTTGATTACCAAAGTATTAATTCAGTATGAACTTGCAAGACATTTAAATATTGAATCATTAACTTTTAGAGCTACGAAGAACCTTTTCATCTGGTCCAGTCCGTTTATAGGTGAAGACCATGAGAAACAGGGGAAAGAGCACAAAGAAAGAAGCAGGGTGGAGGGAAGAGTACTTTCAGAAAAGATGTGTTTTTATTTTATGTGTATGAGTGTTTGGGCTGCAAGTGTGTTTATGCACCAGATTCACGCCTGGTGCCATTGAAGGCCGGAAGAGGGCATTGGGTATGCTGGGACTGGAGTTAAGAGTCTGAGCTACCATGTGGGTGCTGGGTACCTGACCCAGGTCCTCTATAAGAGCAGTCAGTGCTCTCAGCTACTAAGCTTTCTTTCCAACCACATCAGTTTTCCTTATACTTGGACAGCTTCAAGCATGCATGGTGTGCTTGTTACCCTTCTCCCTCAGTTTCTTTCTCTTCCACTCCCCCACTCCTCTGGAACCCTCCTTCCCAGCACAGCTTCCTCCTGCTCATGGTTAGGATCATTCCTTTGTAAAAATAACCTGCTGGGTTTAATCAAGGTTGCTGGCTTGTGCATTAGTGAAGGATTATTTACTGGATCCTGGGCAACTTAGCAGTGCCTCCACGACCCTCCCTCTCCCAGCAGCTGTGCATGAATCCCTTGCCACTAACTCCTCGCTCGGTAAGGCCTGAGGCTGAGTGATCCTTTCCACATGTGCCCGGAATGCTGACCTGTAAAGTCCAGTGCAGGCAACCACAGCTGCTGTGAGTTCAAGTGTGCAGAAGACAGGGCTTTTACATGCTTCTCTCCCCTCTTCCTTAGCATGAGCTAGCTAGCGAGCCGAGCCCTTGTTGTGGGTGGAGTCGTGGAGGTGCTCTGCTTATGGCTGAGCACTCACAGGCGCTCTCAGTGAGACCTGCTGGCCCAGGACACCAGCGGTATCTTCCAAGTAAATCAGAAGCTGGGAAGGTGGCACTGCTAACACCTAAGGCTTCCTGTAGGGTAACTAGAGAAAGAAAGCTGTTTTAAATCAAGACTGGAAGTATTTAAGACAGTAGAAAATGGAAGTTCCTGGCCCAAGAGGTTAACTAAGCACGTGATCAGATCCACTCTTGTAAAGGCAATGTTTCTGAGAAAAATGAAGTCTCAACTCTAGAAATTATTCACATCAAATAAAATTTTAACAATAAAAATGTTTTATCTGTTTGTCAAAGGGACTGGGAGGGGGGTGGCGGTGAGACTATGTACTGGAACTGGTTATGCAGATCAGACCAGCCTCAAACTCAGAGAAATGCCTGCCTGCCCCTCTGCCCCTCGTCCTGTCTGCCTCCGCCTCCAAAAATCATTGATGAGGTTCTGGGTTATCAGATAAATGTCTGCTTTAATAATGATAAAATCAGGGTGGACGTGCTGCACATGGGGAAGCAAACAACTTGGTCTCCGTAGAGGCTACAGGCCAGCCAGGGCCACATAGTAATCTGTCATTGACATCTCCATAGTATATAGTATCTGGTCTGTATGCCCGCCTCTGTAACCATCCTGTCCCTGCCCTGCTCACACTGCCCTCCCTTCTTTTTCCAGGGGCTTCTTGTAGTCTCAGGTCTGGTTGGTTGGTTGGTTGGTTGGTTGGTTGGTTGGTTGGTTGGATGGATGGATGGATGGATGGATGGATGGATGGATGGATGTAAATATGACTGATGTGCTTCCCTTTCCAGTGGATTTGGCTATGCCACTGATATTTTAAAGTTAAAAAATCTGTTTTAAGTTGTTTAAAACCTTTTTCTTCTCCTTTTACAGGTCATCCTCATAGAATTTTTACCAAAGACACCGATTTTTCGACCAGATTAGCAGTTGCTTTATTTATAGAGACTTTGCAAGTGTGTTGTCTTTCCAATGGTGCCTTGCTTGGTGCTCTCCTGCTGGTGAAATGATGCTGGGTCTACAGAATCGGGTGGTGTTTTTGTTTGTTTTGTTTTTTAAATAACCGCATGTTCTATGTGTGCATATTTGTCAAACTTTGCAAGTTATTTCATACAGATGTTTAATACTTAAGTTATTGTGCTCTTTTCTGTTATATATTCTGATTTTCAAGGATTACTTTTTGTATTCTCAAAAAAAATACATTCGAACTTAGCATAAAATGGCCAGCCTTTGTTATTTTGTCAACAAGGTTCACATAATAGTCCTTTATCAGTCAGTCCCTTAATATAGAAAAACATATTACTATCTGTTATGACATGCTCATGAACTGGTTTTTTTTTTTTTTTTTTTTTTCTTCCCTTTAGAATTTGCCGCACTAGTTACTAGAAAACTGTAAGTTTTCTCACATAGTCTCTTGGGCCCTGAGCTGACCTTTCCCAGGAACCTCAGGGTTCCTGATGTCTTGTCTCAGTAGTTACAACCTAGCCTTAGGAAGAACTAGCAGCGGCTTTGAAAATGCCTGTCTTGGAGATGGGTAATTTCTCTGGAGTAGACACATCACAAAGGGTGTGCATGCACTACGGCTGCGAGAGTCAGGCTCAGTCTCCCGAGCTCCAGTGGGCAGGGCAGTGAGCAGGCTGTGCTGCAGGCATTATCCATTGCTCAGCAGATCTTACCCATAGACGTAGAGAACTGTCCTTTTTAAAGTTAAAAGTAAAACAGATGTCCCAATCTAACATGATTGTAGAACGGATGTGTTTCTGAGTAGTTTGGAAAGAAAACAAAGTTCTAGAATTAAAAATCATCTGAGATGTGATACCCCACTGGTATATAGTTATATAGAGCAGATAGTTACTAAGAAATGGAGGGTACATTTAATACTGTTTTCACTCTTCCCATTCACTTTCATCTAGTTATGTACTTTTTTGATTGAAAATTGGATATTTAAGTTCAGATCAGGTTAGCTTGTTGCTTTTAAATAACACTTACATGTATTTTTTTTTTCTGTTTGGTTGTACATATCTCCACACTATAGATTTCTGGATGACCTATGTGTAGACTTTGTTTTTTATAAGCCTAAAATTATACACATTTTAATGTGTGTCAAGAACTTGTTCCATACAGTTGTGGTATAGAGCAATAATGTGAATAATGTTTGAAATTATATAAACTATGCTTAATAATTTGTAAAAAGAATTGGTACTCCCCCTTGTATTAAACCTTTTAAATACCAATTTTGTTAATTTATATACCTATTTTTTAAAAAGTATTGCTTTGTACTTCTCTGAAGTACTGTGCACACACACACACACACACACACACACACACTTTAATAGCTAAATGCCAGTGTCTCATATCCTATGTGGGACTTTAGGAATTGTCTTTAAAACTTTGACTTAAGGCAGTCCCCTGTCTGTGCCCACTCCCTAACTTCTTCCTCGACTACAGGAACCTAACAGCTTGAATCTATAGAAAACTTTTCTGGGAAGCACTCACTGTACAAAGGATTTTAATGCTTTCACACCTTTATTTAACGTTTGTCTAGCCAGAGTAGGTGTGTCCTGCCACCATAATTAGTGCAGTTCAGAGTAATGTGGTTCCAAAATGCACTATCGTCTGTGTTTCAGTGTGGAGTGATTATATATTCACACAGTGCTGAATTAGCCTCAGGCTTCAGAAAGAGCAGAAATCCAGGATGACCACACAGACTATGCAAGTGTTCTGTATACTGTAGAATGCCACACCTGTGGGCTTGAGAGGAGATGGACCTAGTCAGAGGTCATTGTCTCCTTATTGCTGGCCAATTATACTTTCAAAATTATATTGTAAGAATATTTTCACAATTAATATTAAGTATAGGACTTTAAAAGCTTTTGTAACTGTAATTAAAAATGTTTTTAGTGCTGAAAAAATTCCTTAGAAATGTGCACTCCCACATTTCACACAGAGAAAACCTAGGGTGAGTTGTATGTGCATTACCATGCACCAGTCATGCTCCAGGCATTTAGAATTCTAGTTAATAGTTTACAGCGTTATCATTTCTTAAATCATGAATCTAAGTGCCCATGTCCTGGAAAGTACATGTCTGAGGCACACTTGTTACAGTGAACCTTGTTACATGTCCAAGGAAATATTTAAAATGTTCCTTAGCTTCTGTTTTCTGATTTTAGGTTTGTAAGTTATGAACCATGGTAGTTTTTAGATTGGCCAAAAAAATGGCCAGAAATTCCAGTGTTTATTTATAAGCTATATAAATTACCTATGATCTTTTTTTTTTTTTTGGTATCTCACTGGCTTTTTACAGGTAGTCACTATTACTGCATATACTCTTTTCTCAGACAATGTATTTTACAAACTATTCTGCACACAACTGTAGGAGGAGCTAAGGTGGGAGGAGTTAGGAGAGGAGCAAGAGCAGAGCAGAGATGTAGGAGGCTGGAGAACCACACAGGTATGGAGAGCACTCGTGGAGAACAACTTATAAACTTATAATTAGGTTAGCTAATTGGGATATAACTCTCTTTGTATGGGCATCTTGTTATTAATCATTATCAAACATATAAAGCCTTTGATTAAGCTATAAGAATTAGAGTCTCATTCTCTTACTGGGCCCGCATGGATGGCAGAATGGTCTGGGCAATGCCCTGCCTTGCGGAGACAGCGTGGAAGATTGGCAGAGCCATCTCTGACACTGGCATCTAGTCGGTGGCAAGCTGGTGTTTCTGGTGGCTGGTTCTAGCTGCAGCGTGCACTCAGCCTCAGGCCAAGAAACATGGTGGCTGGGCTAGGCAGAGCCGCTGCAGCTTAGATACTTGGCCTGAGCCAGAGGCCTTTTCAAATAATTACCACAACACACAACTGTGGATATTTGGATTAAAATAGCTATTTCAGAGTCCAGTAGCAATGGAAAAACTGATGTGACATTTTTTAGCTTTGAGGTAACTTTGCCCTTCCCTCATGAAGGCTTCACTGTGTCTATCCAGATGACCAGCAGATCTATACCTACACCCTTTAATGACTGCATTCCAGTCATTTAGAATATAAACCATGGAATTTTGTCTTAAAATCCACAAAATAAATTTAACAAAACCTTGAATAATCGTAAACAATAATTTCCATCAATAATTAGCATAGTTTTCTAAGTGAACACTTTTCAGTCAGTTGGAACCAAAGCGTTCCCTATGGTGGTTTTCATGGTCATCATGGAGTGTATCTGATTGCTTCCTTGTAGACACAAGCTAGCCATCTAGACTTTGGAGAGCTTCCACTGCAGTCACAGGGTAAGATGCTCAGGGGTGAGGTATGCAGTTGGACCCCTATCTGTGTGAGATCAGTTACACTGGGTTTCTATGTGGCTCTGTACGTAATCAGACCCTTTGACTTTCCATGGTATTTGGATTCACAGTCTACCCTGTGAAGGTTAGCTGCATACCTGATACTTCACTGTACAGATTTGCTATTGACAGTACACCAGCATCCAGTCGTGGCCCTTCTGGCCTCATAAAACTTGTGGTGCTGGGTGTGTTTCTAAGGCCTAGTTGGTGATCTGTAGCGCTGTGTTAACTGAACCATATTCTCAAGCACTGCTGCTCTCTTGGTGATCTAGAATTTCCACCTAGACCTGGGAATAGTTGAGAATAGCCTTTTATCGTCATTCCTGAAAACGTTTAAAATGTCAATTCTTTTTTACTCTTGTTCTGTTCTCAGATAGCGTCTTACAGTGTAACCCGAGCTAGCCTTTACCTCTCAGTCCCTTTTTCTACCCTACCAGGTACTGAGATCACAGGCTTGTGCCAGGCTGATATTTCCATTATCTGATAGCACTGAAAGCAGATTTCAAGATGCTGATCCTGTTTTTGTGTTCTGCTTTGTTTTGCAATGGGCTCTCATACAGTCCAGGGTGGCCGGAAACCTCTTATGCAACTGAGGATCACAGGCACTAGCCGTGACGCCAGCAATATGCCCATCTTGATTTCAGGACATTCTGATGTTTCACAAGGTCATCAAATTATTTGGGTTCTTTATTTTTACTTTCTTTGCCAGAACAGGATGGTGCTATGACTACCTCATGAGGTTCTCTTTGCTCAGCTGTTTGGTAATTTTTTTTCTTTCATTAAGTTTCATGCGTGAGTACTTACCTAGACATTCAGTGGGGGTGTTTGGATGTCCTTAACAACGTGGGCATTAAATGGTTAAATTGTGTTAAGATTAGAGGTGGGATACTCCCCATACATACTTAAAATGGTTTTTTGTGTTTAAAGATTGGGAAAGTATTGGCTATAATATTGAAAGAAAATTATACATGATCCTTTAAACTGTAGGTGCATGTGAGATACACAAACTGTGTTCTCCCTTTGCATTCCTAAACATAATGTTCTTAATGTGAGACTTAGCTGGGTTTTTTTTTTTTTTTTCTTTTTTTTGAAAAATAATGTCTTCTTAGCGTTGTATCTCAACATTTTACTGAACTGAACACAAGTATTTTGGTTTTGGTGAATTAGCTATCTTTTTCTCTGTTACTGCTGTGGAAAGAAACAGTGTCAACCAACCTCCAGCAGAAGATTTTCTCCCCCAGGGCCTGGGAGACCAGCACTCTGGCGGCTGCGGCTAGTTGGTGTATGTGAGGCTAGACAGTGGCCCGGCAGCACGGGAGAGCAGGAGCTGCTTCCTCCTGGTTCATGAGAAGGAAAGGCTGGGTGTGGTGGTGCATGCCTTTTAGTGCCGAGGCTCAGCAGGCAGAAGCAGGAGCTTCTCTGTGATTTGGAGGCCAGCTTGGTCTACGTAATGAGCTCTATCTAGGCCAGCCAAGGCTCCCAAGTGAGAACCTGTCTTTTGGTCCTTACTACCTCCATAAGAAAATCTAGAAGACACTAAATTGATCGACTCATTCCCTCCATTTAAGAGTAGGTAATAACATTGCTGTGAATGGAGTCTTCATAAAAAGAACTTGCCTTCTCTCAGTTATCAAAACCCTTTACATTCTGTTTCTTTTCATTTGCTGAAGCTCACAGTGTTATGGCTTCTCAGAAGACTTAACCATTGCCAGGCATGATGACAAATGTCTAGAGTCCCATCATTGAGTAGTCTGACTTCAGCAGGAGGATAAGGAGTTCCAGACCATCCTAGTGGAATCCATCTCAAACACAAAACAGAAAACTCTAGTATTATGAACTTACTAGTAGTGGCAATAGAAGTTAAGCTAGGCAGAACTAGAAGACAAGATGCTAAAATCCCCCTTCCCACCCAGAGAAGTTACTGCATTTGTTAGCCTGGGCTAACTTATAAGGATGGCCAGGAGTGCACAAAGCCTTTTGCGATCTTTCATACAGTCTTAAAACAGGAGTTATTTGAAATTACACTGCTGCAGATGGAGCTTCCCTCTGCTGATGGCCTTTGAGAGCATAGCAGGAGGCCACCTTGGAAACAGAAGACTTTTTTATTGTTATTTTTTTTTAATATGATAATTTACCAAGAAAATCTTCTAGTAGATTGTAGGGAACTCTTTCTAGATGTTTAAACGAGCATAGTTTGCAGAACTCCTGCCGAGGGGCAGTGCTGCTGAGTAAAGTGGCCCTTCCTGCTTGAGCATTCAGCTGACTCAAGCTACCAAGTCGACAAAGTACAAAGGTGCATTTTAAACGCATATGGATCATTCCTAACAAAGCCATTGCAAATAAACGTGGTCTGTTTTTCTTAAGAAACTTTCTTTTTGATTAGTTAAAACTTTGATCCATAATTAAGAAGTCATGTTAGATGGGTTATGTTGCTGGATTGTAGTTATGGTGGCATGGTTTGTGATCTCTTGTAGGTTATAGTAAAATGTATAAAAATTTTAATAAAATTAAACATCATAAACTATAAACTTTTCTTATAAAATTAACTCTTCAAATAGGATGTGGGAATGCACACCTGTCATGCCCACAATTTGAAAAACTAAGCCATGAAGATTTCAGGTTCAAAGCTAGCCTGGACTTGGACTACAAAGTGAGTTCTGGACTAAATAACAAGACTAAATAACTAAATAACAAGAATCCTATGCAAACAGAAATCTAGTATGAACTGGAGAATTACAAATTTATGTTGTGTTGGTTTGCTTGCTTCGACTGGTCATCTGAAGGTTGTTTTTTCTAAGACAGGTTCACTCTGTAGTCTAAACTGGCCACAAACTCATGCTCTTCCCTCCTCAGCCTCCTGAGTTAGGGGGTTGTAGATGTGTACTGCCATACCTTGTATAAGAGTGCTGTTTTTAGCAGAATCAACTGTAGCATGTAGTTTCAACAGGCAATGCTGTGGCCAAATTAAACTAAAGCACAGCTTTTATCCTTGCAGAACTTACATAGTAGATGAAGTAAAACTGTGAGTTCATCCAAATCATTTCAGAGGAAACTCATGGTCTGAGCAGGTCTGTGGTCATGTCTGACTGTGTGAAGTCTACATCCATGCATACACCCATAGTGCACAGCACTCTCACAGATGTCTGGGAATAACATAAATTGACATCCATATGAATTTGAGTTCAGGACTTGGTGTGGTGAACTTGAAAGTTTTGCAGTAGGTGTTTGTGAACTTTCCGCTTAGTGGTGAGACAGTTGACTAGCATGCTTGAGGCCCTGGCTTCTGCTATGAAAGAAAGGAAAAAAATGGAACAGTGTCATTTGTATCTTACCCCTTGCTGTCTCTGCTGTCTCTGAGCCGTCCTTACATTGTCAGTTACCCTGTTTGGGCTCTCACGTTTTCAGGTGAAGTCAGCAATAAGTCTAGCCACTACCCCTGTAAACACACAGTTAGCAGTGCCTGTATGTTACATTGTGTCAAGTGACTTGCCACACAGGATTTGTTCTATTTGACCTAGATTCCAGTACATATACAAACCTACACATTCGATGCAAAAGCAACTTTTCACTTCAAAGGGAGTTTCTTCTGTAGCCAAATGTAAGCAACCATGGCTTGCAAAGTGTGTGTTTTAATGTGGCATCTGTCTCATCATTTTACAGTAACAAAACAAAGAAAGTCATCAAACACATTGGTAGAAATACCAGGTAGGTGGAATACAGCAGTCAGCTGTGGGTCTCAGATGCTGTCTCATGACATTCTTAGCCTTTAAATTGGTGGAAGCCAGTGGTGTGTTAGTACACCTGAAAGGTCCTACCTGTTACAAGGGTGTGAGAAATGGCCACTAAGTGGCTAGTGATACAGGTAGCCCAAGAGAAATTGTAATTAGGTTCTAACATCACCCCCCTCCCCCCCCACCACACACATATAGTCAGTCTTTGTTTTTAGCTGTGCAGGTGTGTGTAGACACAGGGTAAGCCACATAGAGGTGTGGTTCTGACAAAAATACTCATCTCCATTTACTTGAAGATTTTGTAGTATGCACTGAAGATGGTTTTATCTCCAGTGCCTGAATTGTTTTACTTAAGATACAAAATGAAAATGCTACATGAAACATTTTAAGAGAGAATTTTTTGTTTTGCTGAATCATCTATATTAGGTTTTGGGGGTCTGTTTTTTTTTTTTTTTTAATTGATAACTTATTTTCTGAATTTCCGTTCTTTTTACTGTTTTCATCCTAACAAAAGTGAGAGCATTCTCAGAATTGTATTCCACTTTTTTTTTTTTCACAAATGGAAACTGCAGCAAAATGCCATTGCTGCCTGTGGTGTAGTTAGTATCTTAGAACCCACTGCAGAAAGCTTAATATAGCCCAACCTTTTGTACCTACAGTCTTAGATATTGTTAAATAGCCATTCAGTTTTCTTCACATTGTGTGTGAGATGAATATTTCTTAAGACTTTTTGTTTGCTCTCCCAAAGAAATCAACCGAGGAAAAAAACCCCAAAAAACAAAACAAACAAAAAACACCCTGTAACTCATGTGAAGCATGCAGGGTGTGGTAATTTCAGTTTGCAAAGCGCTGAGATACAATGTTGCTGAGCCAAAAGCACACGATAGATTTAATGTAGCCAATTGTGGACTTTTGAAAAAAAGAGTAACTGTTCCCTGTGAGTTAATTTTGGATTTTTTCAAAATCTCTCTTTTAGGCTTTGTGCTGGATTCTTCCAGACAAATGCGTCTTCCATGTGGGCCAGTGTTCTGCTAAATGCTCTCCGTTCTCCTTTTGCAATCAAGACTATGTTGCTAAGGAGATTTCGCTTTTATTGGTGCCATTGATTTGTGTTAATACGTTTTGAATACCTCTTGGTATTCTTCAGTAGACAAGGCCAAAAGAAAAACTTCCCCGAGTCCCCCAATTTACATGACAAATGGAGCGGTGGTGTAATGAAGCCCATCTAAAGTGGGCAGTTGAAAGGGACCCAAAGAAGGGCACTCAAGTGAGAAATGAAGAAATGCGCCAGTGCAGCCTGTGGGCTGCCTTCGGGCCAGCTGCAGGAACTGGCTCCCGCCAGAGGTAGGGTGCGGGAGCACCTCCCTCCGCAAAGACCACCCACTTTTGGAGCCCAGACTGACACACCATAGATTACCTCACCGTACAGGACCACTTAAAATTGAGCAAGGCTCCCAAGCAGGCACGAGATGGTTCTCAGGCCTTTGAGCCCCGAGCTTGCATAGGCCAGGCCTCCTCCATGCACCTTTTGACCTCAAGTGGCTAAGGAAGTCCTCCAGGAGTGAATTCTGGTCCTCAGGACCGACATACTCAAATCACCTTGGAAAAAGACTTTAGCTGATGTTTGGTTTAGTCTTCTATTTCTTTGTATCCCATCCCGGATACCAAAACCCTTTCATGACTACAGCAGTCAGGAGCTCTGTGAGGAGGTGACTCCAGGCTGCTGAATCACAGCACATGAAAGCCCAAAGGACTGCTGTGTGGCACTGCAGACATGTTCAAGCCTGTTAACATGTTACCACAAATCATGTGTTAACCATACCTGTGCGACTTGAGGAATGTCAGGTGTGTAGCTCAGTTGGTAGAGTGCTTGCCCAGCATGCACCGGGCCCTGAGCTCACTCTTCAGACCACACAAATGCTGTTTGTAATCCCAGCACAGGGCAGGTGGAGGCCAGAGGACCAGAAGTTCAAGGTATTACACAGCTGTATTGTGAGTTCAAGACCAAAGTCAAAAGTAATGGAAACAATGTGAAAAAATTGCTACAGCCATTGGTCATGAAGGAAGCACTTCAAGTATTTTCTGAGTTATTTGGAGATAAAAATCCTAATAGTTTGTTAATTTAGCAAAAAAAAAAAAAAAAAAGGCATAAATTATTGGTTCTTTAATAACAAGTAATCTGGCAAGATAATTATAGGTGTCCTGTTGTCACTGGGAAATAGAAATTCCTCTCTTCACCATATCTTTTTAGTGCATTTTCCTACATCCAAGATGCTTGTTGACCACTGTACCTAAAATCCAATTTTCCAGACAAAATCGGACAAGTTTTGTCGATTGTCAAAAAATACTGTGGTTTGGGCCTTTTCCCTTGTAATACTTTTACATTTGCTTTGTTTTCTAACATGGTAGTTGTGGTAATATCTGTCAATGGTTTGTATAGTTACAGGACCATTCTTCTGTTGCATGAAGCTAAAATGGAGGCTGGAGAATGTAGCTCAGGATTCTTGCTTGCCAAGTACACGGCCTTGGGTTCAATCCTCAGCACTTCGTAAAACAGGCATGTTGGTGTACATGTACCCAGAGCGCTTGGGAGGTGGGGACAGGATGGCCACAAGCTCAGTGTCACTCTTGGCTGCACAGGGTTCGGAGTCAAAGCTAACGTTAAGGATTCTAACGATGAAATGATAGCTAAGGATTATAGGTGAAATCTAAGATAATGAAGATATGTGTGTTAAAAACATTAAAAAATTACATTTTACTTTAAAATTATACTGGGAGAGTCTGGCCTGCACAGGGAGACAGACATCTCCAGGATCATGAAATGTGAATGGCCTGAGCTTCATGTGCACAACAAATGAAACAAACCCACCCAACTCTACAGAGATGTATAGAATCTAACAGACAGATTCCAAGGGTTTTCGAGCCGTGCAAAGCCAGCTTTTCAGTCTTCTGTGTGCAACATACTCCTGATAATTCTGGGTAGAGGCTGCCCCCAGGGACCAGGCCTAAGCTTTATGCTTGTTGTCCACCACTGAGCTGTATCCCCGATCTTGTTGGGTGAAATTTTTCTGAACTAAACTAAGAAGAAATCAACCCCTCTGCCTTGATTGTCTTGCAAGTGGGTTTGTTGTTTTTTTTTTTTTTTTTATTTTTATTTCTGTGTCTGTTAGCCTTGTGTCACTATAGCAGATACCCTAAGAAAAGAATTATTTGACTCAGAGTTGGGAGACTCTAGTCTACAGTGGGTTGCCTCCGTTGTGTCTATGGTAAGAAAATGTACCTGCCCGAGCTGCCCCAGGTTTGGGGGTCACTGTGTCCTGGCCTGAGCTGCTGCTTTGGCCTGCGGGTCAGGGTCTAGCAAGAGAGAGAGAGTGGGGAATGGAAGGGCGAGAGACGCGAGGAATGGAGACAAGGCAGAATTTGTTCAAGTCCTGTTTCCTGATCCCGTTCCCTTTTATTGAAAAGAAATCATGGGTATATATAAGCACAAGCAGGGGGACACAGCTGAAGACACTTTACCACGTGCACCTTGCAGCTGGGGGCACCAAACAACAAAACAAGATATGGGAGAAAAACATGATGTTTATCAGAGTGTGCTCAGCTGTTGTAGGCTGTTGACATCAAGTCTCTTGTCAGGTTATATGGCCTGAGATGGCTGCAAAGATGATAGCCGCTTTCTGCTCAGAGTTGGCTCCCAACAGGAAAACACCTGCTGGGAGAGAGTACAAGGCTGACCAGAGCCACTTGCTTATGGCTGGAAAAAAAAAGAAGAAAAGAAGAAACCAGAGCTCCATGGTCTTAAGTGATGCCCTCAGTGACTGGAAAATCCCTCTCACTGCTTCAAAGTCTGCTACCTGCTACCTCTCAGGATAGTACCACTCTGGGAACATGCCCATATGTGGGCCTTTTTGGGATGCTCAGGAGACCAAAGATAGCATTCCCTTATACGGGGCAGGGATGAGGTAGACCATCAGAAAACACAAATGATTACTTTTGTCAGAACTATCAGTAATTAGCACCCTGAAAAGCATTATCTTTTTGCCCAGTTCTGTCAGCATCTTTAGCCATAGTTCTCACTTTTAAAAAGTGAGGGCTGGAGAGATGGCTCTACAATTAAGAGCATTGACTGCTCTTCGAGAGGTCCTGAGTTCAATTTCCAGCAACTGCATGGTGGCTCACAACCCTCTGTAATGGGATCCAGTGCCCTCTTCGGGTGTGGCTGAAGAGAGCAACAGTGTACTCGAATACATAAATAAACTTTTTTTTAAGGGTCAGTGAGATAGTTCAGTGGGTGAAGGTACCTGCCATCAAGCCTGACACCCCACAATTCTATTCACAGAATGCATAGAGGAAAGAGGACCACCTTCCAGGGCTGTGTCAGACCGGTGCAGCATAGCATCTACTCATTTGTCCTTGTGATACACACAGAAATACGTTTTAAATAGCTGGTGGTAGTTGTTTATGCCGAGAGCTTGGGAGGCTGAAGGAGGAAGAAGGCCACAGCTAGCCAATGTCATGGGCTACATGGCAAGACGTCACCTTAGCCAAGAAAAAGGAAAGGGGTGGGGGGAAGAAAACACCCAACCAGGAATAAACCAGGAAGTGTTTATTCATTCGTTTTTGCTCTTGAATACTCATGCTTATCACATCTACATGAGAACTTAGAGGAGGAGGAAGGAGAGCATGTATATTTTTCTTAGGTATGATCATTTTTTCTCTCCCATTCTGACCTAGTTAGACCCAGAACTGGGTCAGGCTGTCAGTTGTTAGAAATTGTACCAGGCCTAAAACCAGGAATCTGAGTAGTTCACACACGGGTCCTATAGGTTTCTGTGATACTTACTGTATGGAGAATCTCCTTTTCCTCAAATGGAATGATAAAAATATCTAAAGTTCTCTCTTGGAGTGCATGCAGAGCCTTGGGCCAGTGAGATGGCTTATTGGGTAGGGTGCTTAGGACATAGGCCTGGTGACCTGACTTGGTCGCTAGAACCTCATAAAGGCAGTAGGAGAGAACTGACTCTACAAAGTTGCCAAGAGTGAGTGGTCCAATCCTCATACAACCTTAAAACAAAAACAGTTTACAGCCTTGCCAGTTGTGGTGTCACATGGTGGTAGGGTTATGCTGGGAAGGCAGAGACAGGAGGATTACAAGTCTGAGGTCAGCCTGAGCCATAGCTTTTCTTTGGGGCCTACAAGATGGCTGGGTGGGTGAAGACAGTTGCCTCAGAAGCTTAGCAATGAGTTTGATCTCCAGAAGTAGAGGTGGAAGAGAACTGTGTTTCTCTTTTCCTTATGTGGGGGAGGTATGTGCCTTCACATATTTTATAATGTAAGTTCCGTTGATTTGTGGGTGTATGTGAGCACAGCAGCGAAGGCCAGAAATCAGAGGACCACTTCATCCATCCACCATGTGATCCTCAGAGACCAAACTCTGGTTGTCAGGCTGGTGCAAGCACCTTTAGCTGCTTATTCATTTTCTTTCCTGCCGGCCCTTTTCTTTTTCCTCTTCCTTCCTTTTTTTTCTCATTCATTCATTTATAAAGAAGCCTTATACAGTTGGCTGAAAGGGCATTTCATCCCAGGAGCAACCTGAGGTAGAGTGTAGCTTTTCCTCCAAAGACTGCTTGCTTGGCTCTGTGAGTGGTGAGAGCAACCCTCTGCACAGCCCTATCAGCTGTGACTTAGAGATTTAATTACTTCATGCCCATGGTGTGAAAACATTTCCAATGGCTGGCAACCTACCAGACCCAGAGTTAAACATTCTGCAGCCTGACTAGAGGCTGGGTAACCAGCTTCACATCAGATTAAACACATTGTTTTCACCACGAATAGCTTGGAACCAAAAAAACAGGGAAAAAAACTGAGTTCATTATAAAAAAAAAAATGCAAGGGGTGTTTTGTTTTCCAAATTGCAATTGTGTTTTGTTGCTTCGGTTTTGATGGTAAGTGTCAAGTGTATCTTCTTTGGAGATGCTGAGACCGTAGGGAAAGGCACAGGAGAGACTAGGGGTTAACAGAAACGACGAGAGGGACACCTACAACATTGGGCACAATGCAGCTGAAGGATGAACATTCATGAATCTTGTACCAAAAATTTACATTTCATTAACATTTTAAATGACAAAGACAGGTCCACAGATACTTGTGTGTGTGTGTGTGTGTGTGTGTGTGTGTGTATATTCACTCATTGAGTTTCCCAACTGAGTAATGTGGTATTAACTATGTCCTTTGTTTCTTTACCATTGAATTTGCTTTTTATTTTACAGTATATACTAACTGAAACATTAATTCCAGTGGACCACACTAATGATATATGTACATGAACCCCCATGAGACATCCCATGTGTAATAAGGACTTGGTAGTAATGAGGGGTCTTGTGAGCATTGTCACTCAGGCAGTCACTAGATTGGCACTCCACAGACTTGCCCTCTGGTTTTGTATCCACGTGGATAGAAGTATCACGTGGAACACTGGATATTCACACTCACTGGGTATCGTGCTGGAATTATTCTGTTCTACCTTGTAATTCTCTCAAGCTATTTGAGGAAGTTCTGTGAAAGAACAAAGAGCCCTGGAGAATGGAGTGGAGTGGCACAGTGACTGAGTAATGGAAGGGTCTCAAGTGTTTGGAAGACACTAAACCATAGGGAGGGAGCCACTTGTGTAGTAAGCTGCCATTTGAAGGTAGTTGATAAATACATACAGTCCTGTTAAATCTTTCCTTTCCTTTGAAACTTCAAAATTCAAGCCTCCACCTGCATTGCCCTCAACATTCTTATCCTTCAAGCTGCAATAGAATAGCCCAGTGGGCTCTTAACACAATGGCTCCTCCCCCACCCCCCAAATTTCAAAGTTTTTCCACAACTTTCCCCAAACAGGGTCAAAGTCTGTCAGAGCAATACCCCGCTTCTGGTACCAATTTATGTCTTAGTTTGGGTATCTATGTAATGATAAAACGCCACAACCTAATGCAGCTTGGGTGTGAAAGGGTTCATTTGGCTTGAATATTCAGGGTCACAGTCCACTGAACAAAGCAGGAACTCAGGGCAGGAACCTGGAGGCAGAAACTGATGCAAAAGTCATTGGGAAGTGCTGCTGGATTATTCCCCATGGCTTGCACAGCTTGCTTTCTTGTAGCACCCAGGACCACCATACCAGCGGTGGACCATCCACTGTGAGCTGGGCCCTGGATATCAATCAGCAACTAAAACATTGCACCATAGTTTTGTACATAGGACAACCTGGGGTCATTTTCTTAATTAAGTTTCCCTCTTCTGAGATTACCCTAGCTTTTTATCAAGTTAATATATAAATGTAGCCAGTACTGTGTACTATAAAATCAGAGTTGTAAAGGCCTTTATGGCTATGTTTATCTTTTTTGAGTAAGTTAATTTTTTGATATTGTAGGATGGCTGGGTGCTGAGAAGTTCTCTTGCCACTATCTCCCAGCACACGATTGTCCCTGTCCCCTTTCTTGCCACCTTCTCATGAATAGGTGATGTGAACAGTGTCTTGCTTATTCCCATTGTTTTCCCTAGTGGTAGATTTTACAGTATGTTCACGAAGACTCATTTCTCATCAGGATTGAATCAAGGTCACAATTGAAATTCAAATGGGTTTTGATTAGTCAAATAGAAAAATGACCTGGAGTAAAGGAGCTGCCCAGAAAGAAACCCATTTCCTTGAATAGAATGTTGTAGCAGAATTTTCCCTGTCCAATTAATTTAAATATTAATACAACAAGAAACCTGTGATTGGACAGGGGAAAAGGGAGGCGGAGCTAAGAGTTGCAGAGACAGGGAATGACACTGCAGAAGAGGAAGGAAGCAAGGTAGAGGAAGAACGAGAGGATTCTGATTTTGCTGATTCTGCGTGGCTTTAAATAGCCACAGGTAGCTATAATATCATATAGGGATAGAATAATTGGAATAACTTGTCTAATCTAGGTGGGCAGCTTGTATCATTATCAATTGGCTCTGAAATTATTGTGTGGGCATCTTGTGAATTGAGAATTTATTGATACATAAATCTGACTGATTAAAAAAAAAACTTTTTAAATATAATGCAACATAATGTAAAGCTGTGCTTGAGTTCTATGTAGAGACTGTCATCTTTTAAATAGATTAGAAAGAAAGGCAAAAGATGACTTGGCTTTGAATAACAAGGAGTGGTTCAGAAATAGAAAGTCAGTTGTGTCTTATCCTAGAATAACACTTAGATTTCAGACATTTTCCTCACAGGACAGTTAGAGACTGTGCCCTGAGGTGAACCGGTCAGAGATCTCCACATGTGCATGACGGGTAGACTCCAGCTTCATCTCGGCTCCCTTCATATCCTACGTGTGCTATACACACACGCCATTGTATTGGCCACATGAGAGAAATACACTTGTTCATTTCAATCAAGGGTCAAATCAAATGCTTAATGTGAAGGAGGAAGTTTTAATAGCAAGGCATTATCTGTGTTTTTCCTTTTTGCCTCTGGTGATGAGCTACTGACAACCAACCCCTCACCCTTTTTTATCCTGAAAAGACTGGCTTTTAAAAAATGGCGCTGAGGATTGAACCTAGGGCTTTGTGTAAGCAGAGTGCACCCTGAGACTTCTTTGACGATGTTTGGAGACTATTACTGTTCCTATTATTGGCTTTTGAGATTTTGTAGTTGAGGTGATGCTCTTGCCTTAGTCTCCAAACACTGGGGTGATAAGCTTAAGTCACCATGCCAGACTTCACACCAGTGAACTAAGGAGTATGGAATGGAGTAAAAAAAACTGAGGTAAAATGTAAGAACGCACAGAGCCATGGGGGAAAGCGGAGTAGAAGATGGGATGTAGGCCAGCAGAAAAAGATGCGCTTAGAGTGTTTGCTCAAGGCCCTGGCCAGGTTCACGCTCTACTACAACAAGGAAAAAAAAGGAAGATGGGGTGGCCAGGGTGGGGTGTACCACACTGACTTTAAATTATTAATACAGTTATCCCGATGGGCATTTCAAAGTAAGGCTGTGGCGTGGTTATTTCTAGTTTCTTTTAGCCAGGTTTGCAGTGAGGGGTGGGGGAGGAACTAAATAAACTAGGTTTGTAACACTTACAGATTTTCCGAAATGCTTGTGTCCATTTGGGACTAAAGGTGGTATGGTTTCTGGAGAGATTAATTGTCGAGTCTGCCTTGACCAGCAAGTAAGACATGACACAGTTGGATTCTTCTCAGACAGCTTTATTCCAGGAACATTCTTGGGAACGGGGAACAGGGAACCTCAAGCAGCAGAAACGAGCTGCTTATATATCCACCCAAGGAGGCGGGCTAGGCGGCGTGTTCTTTCAGGATTGGTTAAACTGCCAATACCTCATTAGCATAAGCCCTAGGATAGGTTAGGGCCAATACCTCATTAACATAAGCCCTAGGATAGGTTAGGGCCAATACCTCATTAGCATAAGCCCTGGGATAGGTTAGGGCCAATACCTCATTAGCATAGGCCCTATCGGGAGAGGCTCGAGGCTGACGCATGCGTAACAGGCTTGTTTATACAGGAAGCTGAGCTGGCCATGTCAAAAACTGGCGCCATTTAGATTGGCTGCCTACAATTAGTAGCACTACAAGCTGAAGGAAAATGCTTTGCACTTGGACAGTAGGAAAGATAACTGGAGCATCTCAGGGACTAGCCAGACCCCCTGTGTAGCAGGCTTGCCCTTGAGAAGAGAATATGTACAAGGTGGCATGTTGGTACAGGCCTCAGGACTCACACTGAGCTCTGCTCTCAGAGGGTGCTGCAGCTGCATTCAAGGGGTCTGGAAAACCAGGGTAGTGATGTACACCTTTGATACCAGCACTCAGGAGGCAAAGGCAAATGGATCTCTCTGTGGGTTCTAAGGTCAGCCTGGTCTACACAGTGAGTTCCAGGCCAGCCAGTGCTTCATGGTAAGGTTGTGTTTCAGACCAGCACAACATTCTACTACACCTCCACCCCCTAGTGATGTGTGACGGAGTCAGAAACCCTAGCCCTCAAGTGAAATGTCAGAGGAGGTGTGAAGGTGAAACCTAACATGGGAATTGAGACCCCAGGGTGTTAAGATGCCAGGTACATGAGCTGTCTGTCAAGACAGGCCACAGACCAGACAAGGAGGGGAGCCACGGGTGAAGAGGGCCATATGGGCGGAACAGCAAGGCTATAGAAGTGCTTGCTCAAACCTGTTGCAGCTCAGTCACAGGACTGCAAGCTGCATGAGCCCCTGTCCTGCTGGATTTGGTACTGCTTTGGTGCAACACTTCCTTACTGGTCTTCTGTTCTTCCCTGTAATGCTTTAAATGAGAAAGGCTCAGGCATTTGAACACCTGGTCCCCTCCTTGGTGGAGCTATCTGGAGAGGGTAACTGTGGCCTTGCTGGAAGATGCCACTGAAAGCAGGCTTTGAGAGATGACAGACTCACCCTACTTCCTTTTTTTCTCTGTTTTATGTTTGCATTTGGAGATGTGATCTCTCAGATGTGACCACCGTCAGGGATACTCTGGCTGCCGTGCCTCCAACTATGATGGACTCTCTCCCTCCAGAACTGGAAATCCAAATAAACTCTTTCTCTCATAAATGGCTTTTGGTAATGGTGTTTTTTTTTTTTTTTTTTTTTTTTTTTTTATCACAGCAGCAGAGAAGCCATTGATACACTGTGCCTTCCTTGCTTAGATGGACCCAAAATAAACCTTTCCTCTCCAGTTGTGTATGTTAGACATTCTGTGACAAAATTTTGACTCACATTCTATTAATGAATTAAAATATATCAAGAGTAAATTAAAAACAATTCTGATCATTGTTGTTATTATTTACTGTGTTAACTAGAGAGTCTTAGAGGTACCGTTATGCTACAGACTGCATCCTACTTGTTCAGTGATAACCATGGGCAGCGGAAGCTAGAAGGGACCCGCCTGGCCTTCGGCCATCACCCTCAACACCAAGCACAATATTAGTATGTACTGATGATTGTAAAAGTTCTACCCTTTACTGTTGCCCTCACTTTGGTAAACCCAATTCTGCCGTGATCCATCAATCCACAATATTTATTGACTCTCTTCACTGTCCTATGCCTGTATGTCTTGCCTGCTGGTCACTCATTATAAAAGGCTCCAGAGAACAGAGGCCAAAGCTCTCTGCCCCGAATGGCCATTCACAACCCTGCTAAGGAGACCAGAGAGCTTGCTGCAGTTTCTGTATCAAAGAGACTGGGCTCATGGAGGAAGCGGCACTGCATCCCACTCTCTCTTCAAGGAGAACTTAATAATACGCAATTTAGAGAGATGGCTTTTTTTTTCCTGTCATTCCCAAACTTGGGAGACTGAGACAGGGAGACCTTGAGTTCCAGCCCAGAGTAAGATGCTTCATCATCAAGAACAGTACAAACCCGGCTTCTAATGACATACCTATGATCCCAGCCAATTGGGGAGCTGAGGAACAGGGATGGAGTTACACCGTAAAGCTTCATCTGAGGGAATTAACATGAAGCCCTCATAGAAGCATAATGAACTCTGCCAGACAGTGCATGGCTCTGCCAAGTGGGCCTCAGCATCAGGAGGGTTCTTCTGCTGGCTTAGCTGCAAGGACCGGAGGTCGTAGGAGTTCCTCAACCTTGTAGAGTGTTAGTTTATTTCACTTCCTTGCTTTGCCATTGTGAAAAGATTATAGGATGGCATGAGTCAGCCTTGTCACTACTTTCTTTTGCCTTGGTCCAGGATGCAAACAATGTTTTTTAAACTACTGGTGTTCTTGAGGGGTACACGAGGAGTGGTGTAAGCAGCTTAGAGCACAAAGACTATGCTCCCTAAATCTCCAGGGATGCTACGTTGGCCATTTTGGGTGGGGCCTCCTCTTCTTCCTCCTCCTTCTTTTCCTCCTCCTCTTCTCCTCCCCCTCCTCCTCTTTTTTCCTCGTCCTTTTTTTCTTCCTCCTTCTCCTTCTCCTCCTCCTCCTCCTCCCCCTTCTTTCTTCTTCTGGCAGAAGGTAGCCTAGGAGACTATTGGGAATACGAGACAGACTAACAAAAAAGGATGGGAGGGAGTTTGTAAGTTTGCATGGGCATTTTTCTGCCACATAAGCTGTCTATAAATGTCTCGCTACTGTGTGCAGGACAGAGCAGGAGACATTGAAGGTAGTAGATTCAGAGTGTGTGTTCTTTAAGTATCTGGTGAGATATTGTCCTCAGCTCACAAGAGGATTCTCTGAACCACGGACTTGTATTAGAACTGAGAACAAGTACCTATTGTTTAGCCCTAAGAAGCTCCAAGTGTTTCTTCTAGAGATAATTAATTTAATTAAAATGGTCCCTGAAGCCAAATGAGCTTTGTATTGAGCAGTGCACACATTCCTTCTAAATTCCTGTGCAGGGCTGTTCAGAGTTAGCAGGCTAAG
The DNA here is from genome assembly GCA_021653895.1 of Mastomys natalensis. NCBI lineage: Eukaryota > Metazoa > Chordata > Mammalia > Rodentia > Muridae > Mastomys > Mastomys natalensis. Next base: position 952,992 of record JAJTUV010000843.1, on the reverse strand, counting down.
GAGCCTCAATCCCAACACCTCCTTCTGTGGGAATGCAGTCCCAGGGGCAGCAAGCTGGGGAAATGGCTTTTACAAGTCTGATGTGTTGAAGGAAAGATCTAGGTTTTGTTCCAAAAATGATGTGGCCATCTTCTTACTTCATGGCGATTTTAAAGAGAACTCTGCCTTTTGGCTGCGTCCATTTCGGAAGCCCACAACATAGCCTCAGCAGCTCGGTGCTCCCTAAAGTGGTGAATGACTGGATAATTGAATGAAAAGCCACCCCTTCGCAAACAGGCAGGGTTTGGGGTCTATTATTTTGTGGAGTAAGCAAACTGAGCAGCATTTGATGTTAGATAAAAACTACCATGCTATTGTGTCTCCCAAGGGGCCATGGTAAGACACGGTTGCATTGAATGGTGGCTTAGTTATGGTGGATCTAATTCAGCATGCTCATTCCAAACCACAAGGCAGCACCTCAGGGAGGCCGCATAGAATGGCTGTTGAGGCAGCAGCCTGTGGAGTCAGGAAGATGGCTTGCTGGGCTCTCCCTAGCCTGTGACTTGATTACTGGAATGGTTTTTACATGACTTTCTACCTCAGTTTTTTTTTTTTCCTGCATAAAATAAGGACAATATAAAGCCCAATGCATAGGTAGGGGTGTGTGTGTGTGTGTGTGTGTGTGTGTGTGTGATGAGAGAGAGAGAGAGAGAGAGAGAGAGAGAGAGAGAAAGAGAGAGAAGAGAGAAAGAGAGAGAGAGAGAGATTGATTTTAGCTTGACTTGAGAGCTTGCAGTGCTCTGAACACTGGTCTGGGTGTTTGGGGTGAACAGGATAAAGGTCCTTCCTGTATTGTGACAAAGTTCAGTGAGGGCAAGAGGGTGAAGATGCAAACAAACACAAATGACAGAAATGAGAGAACAAATTTGCTAGGAGCAGGGCTGGAGAGCAGGGACAGGGAGCACAGATAGGGAGCACGGTTAGGGAGCAGGACAGGGACAGGGACAGGGAACAGGGACGGGGAACAGGGATGGGGAACAGGGATGGGAGCACAGATAGGGACCACAGATAGAGAGCAGGGCTGGGGATGTAGCTCACAGTGGAACATTTGCCTAGCATGTGCAGAGCCCTGGCTTTGATCCTCAACACTGCAAACTTAATTCATTAAAAGACTTAACAAGGGTCTGGAGAGATGGCTCAGTAGTTTAGAGCACGGACTGCTCTTCCAGAGGCTGTGAGTTCAATTCCTGTCACCCACGTGGCAGCTCACACCTGTCTGTAATTCCAGTTCCGGGGTTTCTGACCCTCTCACACAGACATATGTGCAGGCTAAGCACCAATGATCATTAGGGGAAAAAAAGACATAAGAAAAACAGCAGTGCCAGATTCGAGTTGCAACATAGAAGACTATCCGAGTAGGAGGCTATCCGAGGCCGGAGGCATCCGCAGTGGGGTGAGGGAGATGGGGTGGAGCTGATGCCTGAGCAACGATTTGAGATGCGGGAACAGACAAGCACTGTGGGGTTCTAGACACAGAGTGGCCAAGGCTAAGGAACAGCCGGGACTTGGCCCCCAGAGCGTGGGGTGAGATGGGCAAGTCTGCGGCAGAGGAGTTCTGAAGGGCACTAAGTAGCTGTGAGACAGAGTCCAGGTGGCTTCTTTTGCTGATGGTCTGGGTGAGTGATAATTGGTGGCGCAGGAAGAAGAGAGACCACTGCTGGGGGATGACCATTAGCAGATGAGAGGGTGCACAGTCCACTACGACACAGACTGACTGGAAGACTCCAACACACACTGGTTGGAAAGACAGGAATGGTAAGTGGGCGTGTGTAGTTGTGGGAGCCTGAGGAAGTTTCTCCCTGTCTCAGACACAGAGAGAGGTCAGGGTAGCAAAGTAAAGAGAAGAGAGTGTTTGGAGCCTAGTGAGAGGGAAGGCAGTGTGACCGTCTACTGTGGCCTAATGGGAGAGGGGTGGACAAGAATGTATGAGCTGAATATCCCTTAAATCCAAAGCCTTTCCATTCGCACAAGAAGCTCCAGTTTTAGATTTTTATATTAGGGAACCAGGACGGACTCTGCAAATATTAAAAAGATAAGTAAAATAAAAATAAACCCAAACCTGAAACATTTGTGGTGCAAGTATTTAGGGCAAGATGTCAGGTAGCATCGTGAGGGCCTGTGATCGGAAACTCAGAGTAAGATGAACCTTTTCAGGGTGACCAGGTGTGAGGATAGCAAGGACATTTAAGAGGTTCCAGCTTGAAAATGGCCGGAAGCCTGGAAGGAGAGAAGGGGGGAGTTCCTGTGAAAAGGGGAAAGGGACAAGGGAAGATGACCCCATGGTGAAGGAGGGTTGGAGCAATCGGGGAGGGGGAATGGGGAGGAAAGAAGGGGGTGGGTCAGAGAGGAATGGGGGGTGTGGTGGAGGGTGGCTCTAATGAATGTTCAGCAGCTAGTGGTAGTTGTGAGAGATTCAAAGGTTTATATAAACCCCCTGAAACCAGGTGCCAGGGTAATTCAGATTATGGGAGAACCACACACACTTGTGTGTGTGTGTGTGTGTGCCTCTCTGCACCAGATGAGTTCAGTTCTCAAGATCCAAATGATGGAAGGAAGAACTGACTCTAAGATGTCTTCTGACGTCCACGACAATGTCATTATACAGATTCGAACCCCTTCCTCCCAAGTAAATACTGAATGTTAAATAAAAGAAACAAAACCAGAGACAAACACCACTGGTGCTTGAAAACAAAGCTGGGTGTTGTGTTGCATGCCTGTAATCCCAGCTTCCTGGGGAATTGAGGGGAGAGGATCAGGCCTGTCTGGATTATTCAGCAGATCTGAGGCTAACCTAGACAATTTGGCAAGACTTTACCTCAGAATTTTAAAGGCTCCTCGGTTCTCGGTGCCCACACCAGGGGGAAAGCCCTGTTTGAGAATAGAAAGAAGAGGGTGCCCTTGAGACGGCCTCACATGGAGCCTTGTGAGCTGAGGTGTTCCCTTCAGGACTCTGGATGTTAGGGGTGGGAGGCTCTGAAACTATCTGTGCACCTCCCTCTGCTCAGTGTTTCCTGATCTTTCCCATGCCTTCTGCTGAACTTTGAAAAACTAAATTGTTTTACTCATCAGTTTTTCACAAGACAACTGAGTGTAAAAGGACTGGACCTAAACTCTGTTTCAATAAATGGGCCTATTTGATTGCCACAGGGCCAGCTACGGACAGCCTACAGATGATCCTCCTGTTTCTAACTACTGCATGCTGGGACTAAAGGCAAGGGTCACCACAGCAGGTTTATTTGGTGTTGGAGACCAAACCCAGGGCCTTGTACACACTAGGTAAGCACTCTACTGACTGAGCCACATCCCCAGCCCCTAACATTTCCCTTTTTAGTAATTCAAAGTGTCATTTCATAAAATTTATCAGCAGTCCTAAAGGATCTCAGTCTCACTTTTTCGTCTTATTGGAGTCTTCCCTGGGGTCAGCCTGAGGGAACTGAATTCACTTTTGCTGTGAACAAGAAGGCCATTTAAGGCCTCCTGTCACCCTTTTGTGTCTTCCCTGGCTGTGGGCTCCTGATGTCTGATGCCGCACAAGGAGCTTGCCCCCTCCCCCCACCCTTGCATTAGAAATTGAGAAACCGGGAAGGAAATTACTTCTTTTCTTTGAAATGTCACTTCAGTTGGTGCTCTGCCACCTTGCAGGGAGATCTCTATTGCCTGGAAACACTGCCCATGGAGGAGGACTAAGCTGTTACTGATCTTGCAGAACCCCGTTAGGTCTGCGACTTGGAAGGGTAAAAATTCCTCACATCACAGAACCCAAGGAAGAGATTAGTGTGTGATGAGACCGGAGGGCTACCGCCAGTCCATTTAGCCTAGACCAAAAAAAACCAAAAAATGGTCGCTGATGCTTAATCATAATTACAATGACATTAAGGCGCCTTTTGGGGTTGTTTTTGTTTCTCTGTAAATGGGATTTAAGAAACATACCCTATGAAGATGATGAACAGAACTGCGTGCCTACCAGGTGCAAGAGGTCCGTTTGTGTGGCGTGAGCACACTAATCCCTCTCTCCCTCTTCTTCTATTTGGCAGCAAATCACTTCCTGGTGTGCTCCGTAATAACAGGCAGCTGTCCTGTCAGCCCCGCTGGAGAATGAGATAATAAGGCAGGCAAACGATGTCCTTTATGTCGGAATCCACCACTTCCTGCAGTTTGCTTCTGAGATGCTTTGAGGAACAAGGATCCAGGCAATTTACACTATTTCTTCTTTCGAAAAAAAAAAAAAGTTTGTCCAAATTCTTGGTGAATGTCATTTCCCTTTGGGACATTTGGTGGGGAAAAAAAAAAAAAGGCAGCTCTGCTTCACTGCACTAGGACAGAAGGCTTCCAGAGAGCCTCTGAATGGGGTCTGTGAAAGGAAATCCCCACTCAAAGACAACAGAGGTGATCAGAACTGTCCTGAGGGCCTGCAGGATGGGTTTGGCTCTGAGGACTCGGGCCTGCTCAGGACCTTTCTGTCAGCAGACCTTTCTGGAAGCTGCAGGAAGAGCAACAGTGTCTTGCAATCTAGGAAAATAGGCTGTCTGGAGACCTCCTAGCTGGGAAATCGCAACTGGCTAAAAGGGGTCTTGTAACTTCGAGATCCCAGGGTGGCGGGCAGTAGGCATGCTTCCAGCTTCCTGGAAATCCAAAGTGGGCCTCTTGAAACAGGAAAGGAACTCAAGGCTCACACAGGAGCTTGGCATTGCAGGTAGGGGCTTGTCTTGATGGCCAGGGCTGGAATCAGTGCCTTTCTTGGAGACAGCATGTACCGGTGGGCACTTTCTCTGATCTTTTCCAGTTTGAACCTGAGAACACTGGGCAACTTCACACTATTCTCAACCTGTGGGTCACTGCCCCTTTGGGATCAACGCACCCTTTCAGGGGGTGATGCATCAGCTATCCTGTATATCAATTTATAACATATTACAAGTCATATCAGTAGCAAAATTACAATTATGAAGTAACAGTGAAAATAATTTTGTGGATGGGGGTCACCACAACATGAAGATCCGTGTCAAAGGGTCACAGCCTGAGGATCTGTGTCAAAAGGTCACAGCGTTAGGAAGATTGAGAACCACTGCTCTAATGTAAATCTTGATCACGGTCTGAGGGCTTATAGCTCTGTATGGTAAAGTGCTTGCCTGGCATGAATGAGGGCTTGGGTTCTATCCCCAGCACTGCAAAACCAAATAAATGAATTAATCCTGTTTATACATGTGAAGCAGCTTACTGTACTTAGAGAGCACGTCAGTTAGAATATGCGTCTGAAGCTGGAAAGATGGCTCCACAGTTACTAGCACTCGTTGCTCTTGCAGGAACTAAGGGTTCAGTTTCCAGCACCTACACGGGAGTTGCAACCATGGAACACCAGTTCCAGGGGAGCCAACGCCCTCTCCTAGCCTCTGGGTACCAAGCATGCATGCAGTGTGCTTGCATACATGCAGGGAAACCGTCATACATATAAACGAAGATAAATCTAAAAAGGAAGAAGAATATGAATAGTCAAGGATCCACTCAATGCCTGTCAATCATTCCCCAGGAACCACTCACAGGCAGAGGATAGAGAGGAGTGAGCCAAGAGATGTGGCCAGGGCTGGAGAGATGGCTCAGAGGTTAAGAGCACTGACTGCTCTTCCAGAGGTCCTGAGTTCAATTCCCAGCAACCACATGGTGGTTCACAACCATCTGTAATGGGATTTGATGCCCTCTTCTGGTATGGCTGAGGATAGCTACAGTATATATATATAATATATAAATATATATGTATACATACATATGTATATATATGTATTTATTTATATTATATGTATACATATATATACATATATAAAATAAATCTTAAAAAAAAAAGATATGTGGCCAACCAGTGTCTTAGGCCAGAGAAACCCGCTATACATACTCCAGGCAGCATGGGTGGGTGGCCCGATAGACTTAGGAAATGCATACAGGGTTCCCAAGAAAAATGTCTGCTACATTTCATGGATTGGTTGCATGAGTTGAGTGTTTCTCTGGGAAGAGGGCTCCTGCTCCTGCAGCACAGCTGTCATTCTGTGTCATCTTTACTGGAGCTAGCCTTAAAGCAGTTTCAGCATAGGGATGGCTCTGAGGTCTGGGAGCACCGTGTCTGCTGTCTGCTGTGGGGTGGGGGAAAGCTGTCCTGAAGCCTTTGTCCTGCCCAGGAGCCAAGCTGGACCTGGACTTAAGGGGACCTGCGTCCTCCAGGGAGGGAGAAGTGAAGAGGCAGGAGCACTGCTTGGTCGCCTGCCTGTTCTTCCCCCTTCTTTGGAACTATTGGCCAAGGTAAGGTTTAAACAAGATGGAGACACTCTTGTCATCATTCAGGACCCACCCCTGCTGAAGAAATACTGAAAGGTCCCTTCATTCAAGTCAGCAGTCTTCCCTCCAGTCTCCTCCCCTCTCAGTAGCTCTCTCTCTCTCTCTCTCTCTCTCTCTCTCTCTCTCTCTCTCTCTGGTTGTTGTGGGTTTTTTTGTTTGTTTGTTTGTTTTGTTTTTGGAGACAGGGTTTCTCTGTGTAGCCCGGGCTGTCCTGGAACTCACTCTGTAGACCAGGCTGGCCTCAAACTCAGAAATCCGCCTGCCTCTGCCTCCCAAGTGCTGGGATTAAAGGCGTGTGCCACCACCGCCCGGCTTGTTGTTTTCTGTTTTTTATTTTTTTATTTATTTATTTTTTTGAGACATTGTTTCCCTGTGTAGCTCTGGTCATCCTGAAACTAACTCTATTGACCAGGCTGGCCTCGAACTCAGGGTGCTAGAAATCAAAGGTGTGTCCACCATGCCCTGCTACAAATAAATTACTTTCTAACAGAGACTAAGCACCTGCTGTGTACTCAAGTCCCAGTTCAATTGCCTTACAGATGCTAATCACTGATTCTTCTAAACAACCCAGTAAAGTATTTCTGTTATTATTCTCACCGTACAGACCTGCAAAGTGAGCCTCAGGCAGTTTGATCAAATAACTTGTCCAAAGTAATGAAACTCAAAAATGGAAGGAATTGCAGGGTTCAGAAGTCTGGTTTCAGAGTCTCCATTACCCCTTGTAGTAACAGGCAATCTGTTACAGTCTGAAACGTCTAGAAACACTTTCTCCAATACAAAAGACAGCCGTCACCCCTACCTGCTTCAGTTGGCATTTAAGCCAACAAATGCTAGACAGACATGCTACACTTCTATAATGCCAGCACTCTGGAGGCTGAAGTGGGATCATGAGCATCTGAGGCCAGCTTGGGCTACTCAGAGAGACCTGGCTTGAAAAGAAAAGGGAGATCAAATAAATGTAAGTACTACCTACGTAAAGTAAAATAAAACCTAAGCATTCAGGGCGTCCATTTCCTAGTCATAACTGTCACATGCTCAGTGCTCAATGGCCACAGGTGGCTGCACTGGATAACATGAAGACATGTCCGTCATTGACGGAGGAGGGGATAACGGGCAACACTTCCTTCAAAACCCATAATTCTGCTGAATAAAATGGAATAGCAGTAAGAGCAACCCAAAGCCCACTTTTAAGATCCATGGTAATGTCTGGTAGTGGTGGGAAGTTTGTTTTGTTTTGAGACAGAGTCTCACAGGTAGCCCTGGCCAGCCTGAAACTTGACCAGGCTGGCCCAAATTCACAGATATGCCTACTGTTTGTGCCTCTCAGGTGCTGGGATTAAAGGGACATGCAATTACTCATGGTTTGTTGTGTTGTTGTATATTTTTTAAAGTAATTCATTAGCATGTGTTTGTTTTGTGTGTGTGTGTGCACACGTATGCCATCGTACGAGGATAGAGGCTAAAAGACAATCTCATACCATCACTTCTCTGTTATCTCCTTTCTGTGGCTGCCAGGGATCGAACTCGGGTCACCGAGGCGTATGCAGCAAGCCTCTCTACTTTCTTACCCATCTCACTGGCATCTACTTGTTGTTGTTTGTTTTGAAATATCATCCTGCTAGGTAGCCTAAGACTGGCCTTAAACTCTCCTCAATTCTCCTGTCTATGTCTCCCAAGTATTAAGATTCCTGGCTAGTTACCACCCTGACTAGCCAATTAAGTTTAACTTGTGAAACTCAGGCTAATATAGACAGACTAAGACAAGTTCCACCAGAAGAGAAATTTCTAAGACAGAAGATAGACAGCCGGCTAGCAGCACACCGTTATGGAGAGCTGGGCTGTCTTTGTTAAAGCAGCCATGTGTATACACAAGTACACGCAGTGTGCACACAGGAGCCCCTAAGACAACCACACATCACCAGTATGGTCCTGCTTGCTGCACAGTATATGGGGCTGTGGCGAGGGGTAAATTTTCTCTCAAAGTTTTGTTTAAAATAATATAAAAACATTCATAACTCATTTTTATGTTAAAAAATTTCAGCATCTAAAAATTCATCTTATGAAGGGGGAAAAAATCCCAATTAAATGGTTCTGTAAAATGTTCCCTTCTAGTGTTTGGATTGATGCTCGTGTGATTCAAAGTCATAGCAGAGCTGATTTATAATTGAAAATGTTTACTTGGATGCTTCTGCCTCTTTACTCTACTGACTCTCGATCCCCCTCCGCACTTCTCTCTCTGGTGTGTGCTGTGGTGCAACTTGCAGAAGTAAAAAGTGTTAAAGATGCCCTGGAACTGATTGGATGGCCGTGGCCACATGTGCTGCTAGATCGAACTTCCTCCCCGCAAGCAAGCAGGTATTTAGATTACTGAGGCCATCTCTCAGGTCTACAGAGTAAGACTTTAGGAACCTAGCCCTGACAACAGATGAACCTTTGTGAAAGCAATCTTGCTAATTTAGAGTCCAAGGGAAAAACTAAGAGGTGACCTTCAGGTAGCCAAGGCTGAGCAGGATGCAGGAGAAAGCAGGGTCTCTCAGTGCTGGGGATCCCACCACACAGATGGTGACCCTTTCCTACAATCTGGCTGCACGTGCGGCCCCTGTGTGATCAGAGAGCCCTTACCTGCATGCCTAGGTTGTGCTGGGGAATACTCAAGTGTGCGGTCGTGCTGGAGCTCACGGAGAGAAGGCCCTTGAACACGGGGACACTTTTGTTCAGGCCCTCAATGGTCTTCAACATCCATCTATGTCCATCACTGACTGGGAGGAAGCTGCAGTGAGTTTCTGACGTAGATGACATCTTTTCCCCCCCGCATGTCTAGCTGAGCAACCAGCCTCTGTTCACCTCCTTGCAAAATCCACCCTGCCCTGCCCCCACCTCACACACACACTCACTTGAATATATGCTGGAAATGCTTGCAAAGACATTAACTTGAGAAGAAGAAAGGAGAAAAACTGGACTGTTATTTTACACGTGCCTCCTCCTATTGGTTCTGGAGTCTAGCATAAGGCTGAGCCTGGAGAGCCTTCATGCTGTGAGCATGAGCTGGGGCTGCAAGCCAGAAAGGGACCTCTGCTTGCACAGTCTCTCAGGGTGGAGGGAGCAGCCTCCCCATGCACTTCCCACCCGCCCTGGCAGACTGCCCAGGCCAGCTGGGGCCAGTGGACAGGGTTAGTCACTTGAATGTCCTTTAAAATGGGATATAGCTGTGGTTTATGACATCTGCTAAAGATTGAAAGGTCTGGGGATCAAACTCTCTCGGCCCCAGGGGAGAGAAAAGACTTGTTAAGAAAGCATTTCCAGAGGCTCCCCTCAAGCCCGCATGTGTGAGGCTCCTTACTCTTGACCCCTGTGTGAGAAAGGGTGTCTCCAAGTAGGAAACTGTGACACAGTCTGGTCCCCAGTTGTGAGTTCCTCCTGGGACTGGCCACACAAACCCTCTAGCTGGACTTGAGGAACCTTGGGAGGCCCAAATGGAGGCAGGCTGCAAGTCTCTCTCACAGGAAGGCTTTGCTGGCTGCCTTGAAGCTCTTTTCTCTAAGAGAGGGTAGTGTTTGGGCCTTTAGAATGTGTGGTATTTAAAAGTCTAGAGAGTAGGGAAGAAAACGGCTATTTATCCTAGAATTTAAACACAAGAAAAGAAATTTACCTCAACGAACTGAAAGAAAAATACAAGTAAAGGCATATGACATTATGGCTTGGAATGCCTAGAGGTCAAAGCCTATAGCTGCTGGGCAGTGGTGGCGCACACCTTTAATCCCAGCACTCGAGAGGCAGAAGCAGGCAGATTTCTGAGTTCGAGGCCAGCTGGGTCTACAGCGTGAGTTCCAGACCTGTCTCAAAAAAAAAAAAAAAAAAAAAAAAAAAACCAAAAACCACACCACAAACCTATAGCTGTGAGGTTGAGTTCCAGGTGACTGAAGCTGAGTAGGACTCAGGAGAGAACAGCTAACCTTTGACCTCAGATCCTCACAACGGGAGAAGTTTGAGAAGAAGCCCAGGCTCTCCTTCCAGTCTTTGTGTACAGGCTGCGACCGCTCAGAGTCAGCAGGAGCCTTTGCCCAGCATCCATCTCCTTCCCATGCGTTGCTTGACTCTAACCTTGTCACAGCGTTGTTAGGTTCCAAGTCCACAGATGAGTGCAACAGAGTCAGAAACCATTCACACTAAATGCCAAGGAAAGGTCCTGCTCTGTTCTGACCTAAGGGACTCCCTACATTCTTGAGTGGGGCTGACGGGCCCTCTGTGACCCTCTGCCCACTCGCCTCTGCCCTGGGCCCGGTGTTCTGTGTGGGTCTGCAGAGGCGATCCACAGTGGGATGTGCAGTACGACCGGTGGCGAGCCAGTGTTGCGGTGCAGTTGCCTTTCATCTGTTTTAGTAACAGAACATCCGGTCCTAAGTGGGCCGCCGCATTCGGGACTCGCAAGAACTGGGATGACTATGCCTATAAAAAAGAAATAAAGATCCTGAAAATGTTTCCAGATTTTTTTTTTTAAATTTTTCTTTGCGACAGACATTCAATAGCCCCCTAAAACATTTCCTAGAAATAGTGTTAGAACAAGTTAGCTCTGGATACAGGCCCAGGGCAGTCCATTCTCGTTATTATTCAGGCAGTCACGTGGTATAGAGGCACAGGAGGTAGACAATATCACTCCCCCCGGAAATCGTGGGAATTCTCTTCCTCCAGCCTCTGGTCCCCGTTTTCATCGCCAGTCAGAACATAACCTTACTTTAGATGTGTTTTTATTTAAAGACATTTATTTAAAACCCGTTGTGACTTATTATGGGACGGGGTGCTACCCTTCTACATTTTATTTTATTAATTAGTAATTTATTTGTTTTTTAAATTTTTGTCAATTTCATTATTAACTATTGCTACTATTTTGAGACAAGGTTACACCATGTATCCCAGCCTGGCTTCAAACTTGTAATCTGCACCTGCCTCCTGATTCCTGGAATCAAAGATGGTTGTGACTCTGTGTATTGATGGGAGCCATTTTACACAGTGAGAACACAGAAATGCAAAGATCTGACCCTGTATAGACAGCAGAAGGGATGCTAGTTCAGAGACCGGGAGAGGAAATCGAGATGGAAGAGCGCCACTTATTCACTCGCTGCTAAGAGAGTACCACTGGCTGAATATAATAATAATAATAATAATAAAAGTCTACTCTGTGTAGGTCTTTGAATGACCATGAAGTCCTTGTCAGGCATTGGGGTTGGAATTACCTTTTACTCTGTATTTGCGGTGGTCAATCTTTATTGTCAACCGAGAAGCTTTGGAATTACCTTAGAGACACACGTCTGGGTGTGTCTATATATCTCCAGAAAGAGAACTGAGGGAGAAAGGCCCACCCTGAATGTGGTGACTCTATCCCATAGACTGACTAAAATGGAGAAAGCCAACTGGACACCAGTACTCCCTGTAGCATGGAGTTTTGGCTGTACCACTTTGTGCTCCCCACAGGTTGAGCTTCCAGCCACCTGCCCAGAAACTCTTTAGATCCTCAACTGAAACACACACACACACACACACACACACACACACACACACACAACACTAGCTTATTTCTGAAATGCTTTGGCTAGCTCAGAGTCTTGGCACTCCTAAACCTTCCCCTGTTACCCCAGGCCAATGGCCACCCATCCAAATTCTTACATGGCTGGTTGACTTTATCTCCTGCAACCCCTACATCCATCCGTCTCCACCGCTTCAAGGTCATTTCATCTCTCCCCTCTCAGCTCCTAGCTCCCGCCAATCTAAAGGTCCGGCCCCATCTCCCTTTGCCAAGTCATTGGCTGCTGGCATCTTTATTGATCGATCACCATCCCACTAAGCCAAAGCTGCTCCTATGAACACTGCTCTTCTGCTCATTTCTGGAGACACTTTCTGCTTATCCCAGGGGTGGGAACATCTGTTCTGAGACTAGGTTTATTCTGTGTGATGACCCCTGAGGTTTTAACTCGCTGAGGTCAGTTTGAGGCAACAACTATTTCCTCTCACACAGGGCAAGGCCTTCAGCCTCCTGCTGGAGTTAGGTGAGACTAAGCAGGCAGGGCGAGTGGGTGAGGAGCTCGGTTTAACTGACTGGACCCTCCCTCCCTTTCTCTTCACCGAGGAGGCTGTCAGACGTCCACCTTCCCATCGAGGCTTTGGGAATGGTAGGTTCCTTAGCCTCTGGGCATTCAGTCTGACTGTCTGTTCGGCTTGTGGCTGACCTCTGCTCTCAGAATTCTCCATGGGCCCACCCTAATTTTCCAGTGTTCTGACCTCATGCTTGGCTTGATCTGTGGCAGCTGCAGGCTTTGTAACCTTCAGTTTGCTTGCTCAGCAACTTCTTAATAGTGTTGAATAGGGCTGCTGTTACCTACCCCTAACATGAGGACACACCCCAACGCCATCCCCAGACTCATTGTTTGCATGAGGCTGCACAGGTTTAAGTCTTATCTATAGAGGGTCCGGATTGCATGCCCATCACAGAACTCCCTAACAAGAGGACTAAACCAAGGGAGAGCCAAGACTTGGTACTCCTAATTTAGGCTTGTAACTGGCTATGAATGACGGAATGGTGATTTTCATGGTGGGAATTTGAGTTTCTTCTGGCCAATGGTAATCAATGGTGTTAGAGCTAGAAGAGACAATGTATTCTTTCCTGATAAAGGTAGAGAATGGGGGTTGGTATGGTGATTCAGTGAGTAAAGGCGCCTGCTGCTAAGCCCAACGACCTGAGTTCAATCCCCAGGACCCACGTGGTAGAAAGAGAGAACTGCCTCCCGCAATTTGTCCTCTAACAGCCATACACATGCAATAGAACACACACACACACACACACACACACACACACACACACAATCTAAAAACAATAGAAAACGGAGCTCATGAAAGTAAAGGAACTTGTAAAAGCCACACAGCTGTTAGATAACAGGGGAGGGAGCAGGCAAGAACCCAGGTCTCCCTGCAAGCTGCACTTCACCTTCTCCTCGCAGGCTGCCCTCTCCCTGAAAGTTGCCCATGTCTTGCCTGGGTCCCATTTCTTAGTCATGTTTCACTACTCCTCAGTCGCAGCCACTCAGAAGACTAAGGCGGAATGCTTCCCCACTCCCAGTCTGGGCAACATGGCAAATGGCATCATGTTCAAAAAACAAGCAGAAAAGTGGCAGTGTATGCCTTTGCTCTCAGTCCTGGGCAAGTTAAGGTTAGGAGAGTTGTATGTTCTGGGTTTTCCAGGCTCCACACAAGGTCAAGGCTAACCTGGGCTCCATGCAAGGTCAAGGCTAACCTGGGCTCCATGCAAGGTCAAGGCTAACCTGGGCTCCATGCAAGGTCAAGGCTAACTGGGCTCATATCAGAGCTCATCTCAGAAACAGAAACCCCCAAATCATGTCTGGGCTAACTTAGGGGACTTCTGTGGCACCTGCATGTATGTACGTGAGCCTGTGCATGTGCATACAAACACACACATGCAGACTTAAAAAAAAAGTAAAAAAAAAAAAAGAGAGATTATTCCTAAAAATCAATTTGATTTGTTAAGACTAAATCATTCTACCATTTCCCCCCCTCCACCTGCCTCTGCCTCCTAAGAGCTGAGATTAAAGGTATGCACCACCACACCTAGCCTTATTTATTGTTTTTACAAAGTCAGATGCATCTAATAACTAGACAGGACTGAAGACGGTTGAAAGCTTCAGTTGAGGCCTGTGCTGGTGGCACATGCCTTTAATCCCAGTGTTTCAGAGAGCAAGGCTGGAGGAATCAGAGTTCAAGGTCAGCCTGCCTCTACATGCAAGTTCCAGGCGGTCCAAGGCTACACAGTGAGACTTTGTTTCAAAAAAGCAGCAACAAAAACACAACTGGAAACTCAGACCCAGTGCACGGGGAATATGAAGTGAAAAAAACCTCATAAAAAAACTGTGAATAAAACTGTGAGACCATGGTAAAGTCTGTTTGTGCGTGCAAGGTTTGCTTTTTAAAAATTTATTATTTTATCTTATTTATTATTCATGTATGTATACGATGGGGGTGGGGCACAGATACAGTGACACCTGAGTGGAGGTCAGAGTAGAGGCAATGCTCTCTTTATACCTTTATGTAGGTCTAGGAATTGAACTCAGGTCCTCCATCTGCCTGACATGGTGCGTGCCTTGACTCACTGAAAAATATTAAAAAAAATTTTTTAATGTTTTAATTATTCTCTGTGTGAGAGTATTTTGCCTGCATAAATGTCTGTGAACCATGTGCATGCAGTAATCAGACTATGGCTCTGGATCCCTTGGAACTACAAATGGCTGGGAGCCACCCGTCCCCACGCTGCTTGGTGGCAGCCAGGCCTCTGGGTGTCTTCCATCCGTGGCTAAATTCTTAAAAACATCAGTTACTGTCTATTGAATATTTATGATGTACTAAAAACAGCACTTTGTTTACAATACAACCTAATCATTACTTATAACAATGCTATGAAGAGCCATGGCGGTGTGATGGAGCACAGCCTTTAATCCTTTAGCACAACTTGGAAGAGACAGAAGGCAGTGAAGGTATTTCATGGATGTTTGATGGCAGCCTGTGTCATACCAAAATTGAGTATTACCGGACAGCCAGTGCCTATCACTACAGAGAAACCCTGTCCTTTCACAAAAACCAAAAAAGAAAAAGAAAAAAAAACAACAACAAAACAAAACAAAAAATACAATGCTTATTAATCAGCAATAAAATCCAGATATTGCAATTCTTAGATACAAGAAGGAAAACTTTAAGGACATGATAGGAGCTGGAAAATGACAGACGTCCTGAGGAACAGAAGAAATATAAAATTGCAGTATTCTTTTTTTTTTTTTAATTTTTTTTTTTTTTGTTTTGTTTTGTTTTTTTTTTGTTTTTCGAGACAGGGTTTCTCTGTGTAGCCCGGGCTGTCCTGGAACTCACTCTGTAGACCAGGCTGTCCTCGAACTCAGAAATCCGCCTGCCTCTGCCTCCCAAGTGCTGGGATTAAAGGCGTGCGCCACCACCGCCCGGCTATTTGCAAATCTTTAGTATTATAGATAACACACAACCGTCTAGTAAGAGAACAGAAAGGAAGCAATTGAAAAATGGTAGTTTTAGACATAAAGCGAATGTGATACGATCAGGTGCAGAATACATATTATAAAATTTGCTGTCTTTTTTGTCATACCAATAATAATGAGTCACAAGTTATAATAAAGAGCCAGGGACAGCAGCACACACCTATCATCCTAGCACTGGGAAATGGAAAGAGGCTCAGAAATTCAGGGTTATCCTTTGCTACATAGTGGCTTTGAGGCTACCTATTCTACATGAGACTGTCTTAAAAAGCAAACAAAAAGTAACAACAACAACAAAACAAAGAAATTACAATACAAAGATAAAATCCTCTTTTCAACATCAACGCAAACCATAAATTATCTAGAAATAATTTAGCAAAGTTCGTGCTGGACCTACAAGAAGGAATAACAATATTTTATAAAGGGACATAATAATGGAAGCCTGAATAAATGAAAAACATACTTTGTCCCTGGAGGGAACAATGAATAGTATAAAGATGTCAGTTCTTCCCAAGTAATGCAGTTCTTTAATCCATCTCCAATAAAAATCTAAGAAAGGACTCTAGGGATCTGGACAAGATGATTCAGAATTCATCTGTAAGAATAATAAGTGGCATGAAAAGACGGAAAATCCAGACATTATTTATAGAGAGCCACAGATGAAGCAGGGTTTTAAAATGGATCCTGGAAGTCTCCATGTTAAATTCATGTTGGTGCTGGAACTGGGGACCCATAAGGGACTTGACATCAATCTGTTACATTACTTGCAATCGGAGGCAACCATGTTACAATGTCCACACTGAGTAACAGTGACAAGTGTGGAAGGTAGGGTTACATGGTTCTGGGTCATCTTTCTGGATTTTTTTATATTTCTTTTTATTTTATTCCAATAAGAACAGGGAGAGAGAAGAGGAGATGGAGTCCAGGATAGTTTGAATTATTAGTAATCCCTAGAGCGGCTGAGTTGAGTATCACACACCTGTAATCCCAGGTAGGTGAGTTTGAGACCAGCTAGACTTTGTCTCAGAGAGTTAGTTCATTGGTAACGAGCATGGGCTGCTCTTGCAGAGGACCCAGATTCAATTGCCTAGCCTCTACATGGCTGCACACAACCATCTGTAACTCCCTCCAGTCTTAGGAAACCCCACATTTCTGGCCTCTGAGAATGCCAGGCACACACATGGTGCGCAGACAGACATGCGTGCAAAACACCCATGCACATAAAAAAGGAATACACTTTCAAAAACTAAAACAAAAATAAACCAACTGGGGCTGGTCGAGAGATTAATAGTCAGCAGTTCATAGTGCCTGTGGCTCTTACGGAGGTCTGGAGTTCAGCTCCCAGCACCTATATTAGACAACTCATAACCACCTGTAACTGAAGGTCCATCTTCTGGCCTCCAAGGGCACCTATACACATAGGCAAACACACATAAATAAAAGTAAAATACATCTTTAAGAACAAATCAATAGCAACCCCAAATCCCCCTGTAATTCCCATTTCGTGTAATTCTTTAGCTTATGTAAAGGAAAGAGGCTAGTTCAATTTTACTAAATTTAGTTTTTGAGACTGTCTTATTATCCCAGGCTGACCTCATCGTGTTTAAAAATATGACCTTGAACTTTGGATCCTCCTGCAGCCTCCTCCTAAGTGTTGGGATTACCAGGGTGTGCCGCCACACGTTTCTGTGACCCTGGAGCCTGACTCAAGTCCCCCTGCATGATTAGGTAGCCTATCAAGGGCGCCCTCTCCCCAGTCCCTAATTTTACATATTTTTAACTGATAAATTCAAAGTCAGAATTTTGCAAATTGAGCTTTAGGGACACATCAAGTGTTAGTGAGTAAAATTCCACTTAAGATTGTTCTAGAAAATCCAACTCTCCGAATCCAGAATGACATGTACTCACTTTGCTGCTGTAAGTTAGAAAGGAAGAAAAAAAAAAAAAACGGACCATTACTGAATGGTTATTAAGTAGTATCTGCTCCTTAATGGCAAATTCATTTTCATTTAATAACATGTTATTGTGAAACATAATGAACACTAAAGTGGTGTGTGAAGCAAGCTGGCCCCTGCTTAGGTTGATGCTGTGCCAGTTTTGGGGATGGCGCTCACGGTGCTATCCATCTTCATAAGCTAGTCCTTGGGAGACTTTATTAAACAGCGGGAAGGAATAGAGGTTGACAGCTTCATTAGTCATGAGTAGGTAATCCTGGACGATTTCTCTACAGAATTATTAACACATTCCAAAGCTCCTCTAAGACGATGGCATCCCAAGAAAGAGGAGGAGATCTGTGCTAAGATCTTGGACACCATCCAAGTCTGCAGAGCATTTCTTTAGCTCGCCCCATGCTTCTGAGGAATCTGGCCTCTTAAGTCATATACAGAGACCTAGAAACTCTTGTCCATCATTATGCCCAATGTAGAGGGAAAAAAAAAATCAGCATGACATCTACCAGGGAGGAAGTTTAAGTTACATATTGCTTGACAAATGGCTTCATTAGTGCCAAGCTCATTTTGATTAGAAAATGTAAGCTAGAAAGCAGGAGTTTCTGGAGGGTATCTTCAGGAATGCAGGAAGAGACTTTGCCAGGTCCCTGAGAGTTCCTGTTACTAGGTAGGCTAAGTGAGCCAGTGTGTTCTGTGCTCCTGTGCATGTCTCTAGGACACCGCCTCTGTTTTTTGGTGAGTCGTCCAGTAGGGTTTGAGGGGGGCCAGCAGGGAAATGCTTTTTTCTGCAGTTCAGTGGGATTTTATATGTGTGCTAAAAACAGTGGTAACATGTCTTTTATGCTTCGTTTCTTTCTAGGGTAGCAAAAGGGATTAGGAATTGTGAGCGGCTGGGGAAGTGGCTCAGTGGGTAAGAGAGGATCCAAGAGCTGCCAGTTTAATTCACTATTTACATTTATCTTTAAAATAATTCATTTTACAGCAGAGTATTGTGGCAAGGCACCCTGGAAGCATTCAGGAAGCACCGATGTTTACAAATGGCCCTTGGAGGACCCTCCCATCAACACCTCTCAAAGCTCCAGCCAATCCACACCAAGCTTAGGTCCCTCAAGAGCTGCCCCAGATCTGTCTTCTCTGACTCTGTCAACCATCCTTAACACATCCTTTCCAAAGTCCACTCACTGCTCTTTCAACTCTTCATTCCTCAGCAGCTCCTGAGGAAGTGAGAAAGGATGATACCAGAAGAAGGTGACTGAGCCAGACAAGCAGGAGAAGGAGGTCCATGGAAGAGAAGTGCGGGAGAAGAAAGGGAGACAGAAGACCTGTGTGATAGAGACAGCGCCATGTTAGACCTTATTTTTAGTATCATATCACGTAGTCCACTTACTGTGGAAACTGACCTCCCTACCCCACCACCCTGACTCGTGAAACAGGGTGAAGTGCTTTAGACGGCAAGAATGAATGTTGTTTTAATGATCTTGACAGTACATAGGGTTTGTAGCAATAATGATGGTCACACTTTCCCTGTCTTTTTGACTTTGAAAGCAAGGTGAAGAACAATTAAGGAAGAGTCCCAATGTCCACGTCAAGACTCTACACACATATGCAGACACCTATGTTTACACAAAGCAAACACAAATACACAAAGAAGGAGGAGGAGGAGGAGGAGGAGAGGAGGAGGAGGAGAGAAGTAGAAGGGGAGGAGAGGAGGAAGAGGAAGTAGAAGGGGAGGAGGAGGAAGAGGAAGTAGAAGGGGGAGGAGGAGGAAGAGAAGTGAAGGGAGGAGGAGGAGGAAGTGGAGGGGAGGAGGAGGGAGGAGAGGAGAAGAAGAAGAAGAGGGAAGTGGAAGGGGAGGAGGAGAGGGAGAGAAGGAGAAAGAGAGGGAGGGGAGGGAGAAGGAAGAAGTGGAAGGGGAGGAGGAGGGGAAGGGGAGGAGAAAGGGGAGAAGTGGGGAGGAGGAGGAGTCATTCTCAACCTGGACATAGTGGCTCATGACTGATCCCAGCACTCAGAAGGTGGAAGCACCTTGAGTTTGAGGCAGTCAGAGTTACAGAGTGAGTTCTAGGCTTTGTGGGCTACAATGTGAGACCCTACCTAAAAAAAAATGCCAATATTCAAGACCCGGGTAGGCCAAGAACCATTTCCACTTTTACCCTAGGCCCAGACTCAGCCTTAAAGAACCTATCAGAGGCTCAGAGATGCCCCTGTAGACCTCTACTCTAGAGGAGGTAGTGTAGACAGGCTAGGCCAGACAACAGGCTTGCTTAGACTGCAGCTGACTGAGAATCAGGTTTCTTGTCAATATGTGGTGGTGGGGACACAGGATTAACATAGGATTATTGAGAAATGTATTTGTTTTAGAGTTTTTAATATTCAAAAGGTTAATTAGACACCCCTCCCCCCAATTTAGAGTTTCTATCTTATCTGCCAACACACATAGGTTGACAGAAGCCTTCCTTTTCTCAAATCAAACTGCTGCATTTCTGGACGTGACCAGTATAGCAAGCTCATAGGTGATCTAGTTAAGGCTGGGGTCAACTCAGTGACAGTACTTAGCAGGCATGTGTGAAGCTAACATGCATGACATCTCAGCACTTAGTAACCTGGTTAGACTTGGGTCTCTGCAAGGACAGCCAGTGTTCTTAACTGCTCAGTTGTCCTTTTAGTCCCCAGTGTTGAGCTCTACTTGGCACACTTTGAATTAGACCAACTTGAAGTGAAGAAAAAGTTTATGCAACACCTCCAACCCCCTTCCACCCTGTGTATGTGTCTGTCTGTCTTTCTGTATCTGTCTGTCTGTCTTCTCTCTCGCACTGAAACACTGAAGCCATTTTAATAGAACAGGAGCGTTTGTATAAAATCTGGTTAGTAACACTTTTTCCATTTTATTTGAACTTGTTATTGTAACAAGTCACTTAGAGTCCTATTGAGAACTTTTTTACTTATTCCAAGAGAATAAACGGTGCTTGCTGCTGAAGAATATGAAAATATGATCCTCAAGGAAGTGTGGGGATCATGTCCTCTTGTCTTTCAGAGAAGAGGGTCAAAGTGGAGAGAGACCAAGGTGGGATTGAGGATCTAGCTCTTCGGAGACAGTAGCATGATTTGGCATGGCCCAGGGTCTCACACATTACAGACAAATGCTCTAACACCAAATTGCAGTCCCAGCTCTGAGCAGTAATCACATGGGATCATGTGAGCACCCCAAAAGGAAGGTAAGAGCTCGTTAATCAGTGGTGTTGCTGCAACAATTATGGTCCAGGAAACTGCTGGCAGCTAAGGCTTTAACCCATAGCCTGAGGGGGACTCACTCTGGCCAGTCTTAGTGGATCCTTGAATACCTCTCTCCACCTGCACACCCTCGAGGTCCTACTCAGGACCACACAGATGTCCCTTCAGCAGGAGGCTGGCCTAGTGACAAGTGTGGACAGGTGTAGCCCCTGGTGTATCTAATCACCTAGAACCGGTATGGCTGAGATGTAGAGTTGGTGTGAAATTTGTGTAAACAATAGGTTACACATAGCTTAGATATAAATTTACTGGAAATCAAAAGGAAAGCAAACACATCAATGGTCTGGACATTTGGGAAACCTAAGGATCCTTTATTATTCTAGCTCTAAGAATGTTCTTGATAAAGTCTGGAGGGCTAAGGGACTCTACATGGGTGCCCATGATGGTCCATGACTGATGATGACAATGACCTGATCTTGGAGTTCCTTCCAGTGGCCTCCAAGGTCCTCTCTCTCTAGGGGAGACTTTCTCTGATATTCCAAATACTGAGGATCAAACGAGCTTGTAGACACCAGCAAATGAAACAGCCAAGATCAACTTTAAGACTTCCAGAAAGGGTGGGGCTGCTCCCTCTGGCAGGAATTTCTCTTTCCTCAATGCAACAGAAAAGGGGCTGGGAACGGAGTGTGGATCTTCTCCATGCACCCAGCTGACCAGCCTTTCTCGGGGTTATACTTCCTGGTCTACAAATGGGTTTCAGACCACTTCTTGACCCCCCAAGTCCCTGTGCCTGATTCTTGGACCTGCAGGTTGGAAAGAAACAGGCATTGTGCACGTGTGTGCCAAATGCCAGTGGCTGTGCACACTCCAGTCTCGGGAGTGACTGTCTGCTGATTGGGCTGCGAGGAAGGAGCTGGGAAGAAAGTTCCCTTCTCATTCTTTCGTGATGTGCAAATGCCTCGTAGTTGGCTCACATGAAGTAGTAGCTAAGCTAGGCATGGAGACATGTTTTTGTTGGCAGGAGAACACATTCGACATCCATATACAGTGTGTCTACTTTTTGGCGGACTGCAGAAACACAGTGGCTTTGGCCTTTCACAAATCTCTGTGTACTAGATCTTACAATGCCTCATGGTTCAGCCCAGTGCTTGTCTCCTATATGGAGTTTTAACGACAATACCATGTGGTGATTGGTCACCTTTACTGCAGCCAGAGTATTCCAATAAAGAAGAGTAAATGACAGGAACCACTAGTGGTTATGAACAACCTCCAAGACTCCAGAAGGGGCTTTATAAGTGATCACCTAACCTGCAAATGTCTACCAACAATGAGAAGTTAGGTTTCACCTGTGATAGAGTAGGTATGTTACCTCTTTCCACTGGCTTCCCTCTCTAGCATCACTCCTTAGGAGGCAGGGGGTGATGGAGAGGCCATGAGGCCTCCAGGGAGCCAGGAGGAATAGAATTGGAGATTCATTTATTTGAGATCTATAGGGCCCTCGTGTGTTGTCCATACTGACCTTCATTCAGAGGAAAAACGTTGCTAGTCTTCTGAGGGTAGAAATGGACTAGCAGCGTACATGCCCAGTGCATCCTCAGGAGAATCTCGGGTCCTATTATAAGTTCAGTGTGTCACACAAAGCTTGAGTCTGTAAAATGAGCAGAGAAGAGAACGGAGAAGAAGCAAGAGCCAAATGTTCTCTCGGTTATCGGCTGTATGGAATGAGATCGCAGTATTTAGCTTCTCATGGATATCTCATCAGATGGAAATTATCTTCAGAAAAATATCCACTATTTTGATGCATAAAATTATTTTTTTTTTAGTTTTTATTAGCACATATTAGTTATATAAAAGAATGGACTTCATTATGATATTCTGAAGCACTGTATATAGTTTGCATTGCTTGTATCCATCTTCTCCTCCTCCTGCTTCCTCGCCCCCAGCCCCCGATTTTATGCCCTTTCTTCTTTCTGTTTTTAATGCAAATTCTTCATATGAGAAAAAAAAAGTGATATTTGTCTTCCGAATCTGACCTGTTTACCTAACATGTAAATGTGTACAACCAGCACACACCACACAGTGGTACTTTTAAAATGGGTATCAGAGCAGAATAGAAGTAACTAGAATTCTTGTGTTTGTGGAGCACACAGCTGGCATAAATCCATAGACTGTGAAGTATTGTTCCTGTGCAGGCCAAACTACCTTCTTATGTCTTCTCAGTAAGTCTGCTACACCTCCTCCTGATGAAATCTGGTGATACCAGAAAAACTGACATTCAAAGGAAGTGAATATGACAAAATACACATTGCCAAGTTGCTACCAATAGCATGAGAGCAGTTCCATTGAGCGGTGATACTGCTCTAGCCAATAGGAGATCATTTTCCTTACGATTGCCTGCTTTTTATTTTTTAACATAGTATGCCTAGATTGTCTCTTTTCTCTCCATGAAAATTATATTATGAAATTGTTGTTGTAGGGAGAAATGATGCATACAAAAATGATGCAAACAAAAATCAGACAGTTCCAGACCTAAGTATGTCAATTTCTAGGATTTTATGTCCGTGGTACTTGCCACATTTTTAAAAAGGTTGTAATCTGTTGTGATTTCATTTTCTGTCTAAATAATATCTACTAGCTGGGCACAGTGACATACATCTGTAGTCTCTGGTCCTAGGGGGCTGAGATAAGAGTCCATTGGAGCCCAGGAGTTTGAGGACAAGCTGGGCAACGTTCTGTTTCAGAGAAGTAAACAAAACGATTTGGGGCATGTTTGATTTCTTACTCTTACATTGCTACTTTATGTCTTTTTCTTAGCTCTCCCCTCTTACTATATAAAGTTCGAGACCCATGTGTGCCAAATCCACCTTTGGTCATGGTTGAGCTGAGATCTATATACTCAGTTTCATAAAAATTATCGCTATTGTTGTTTTGAGATACAGTCTCCCTCCATAGTCCAGTGGACCTTGAACTCTGAACTCTTGAGTGCTGGATTGAAGGTGTTCACTGCCACACCCAGCTATTATTACTATTGTAACTCAGGGATTTGAACATGGACCATGGATCTTACACAGTGGGCCAGTGCTCTACCACCGAACTATACTTAAGGCTTTTAGAAAAATGATTGCATATTGGAAATATGCATAGTAGCTTATGGCTGTGGAATAATTTTAGGCAGAACAAAGCTTTGTGTAGAAGGTCAGTACTGTGCCTTCCCAATACTCGCAGTGTAACTGTTCCTTCAGTTCTTCTCTTGGTCTCATCCTCCCACAGTTCCTTGCTATTAAGTCCGGTTTGGTGCTAGATGCCTGTTGACTTCTGTCTCTGACCCTTTCTGCCCTGGACAAGTTTACCAAGTCTATAGACTTACAAGTGCCTTTTCTGTATCAGTTTCTTGGGTTGGGGTGTGTGTGGCAGGGGACTGTTGGGGGTTTAGAACTGCATCCGACTAGTGTCCATTAGGCATCAGTTTGATTATAAAATGCACACATTCAGTTTCTTTGCAGTTATTTCATGTGCTCGAGTCCCCTCCCCCTAAAGCTGTAAGCTCAAGATGGGAGACTTTTTTCCTTGGCACTGCATTCCTCAGAAATGTGTGGGCATGAGCGCCATCTAGCTGTGCTCTGGGTAGTTCTATGAACACCAGGCAGAAGGTCTGAATAGGTCCAGGGAAAATGTCCTTTGATCTGTCAGGCGAAGCAGGACAGCTCCCTGGCTCTGCTGCAGGAGAGAAACTCAGAACGTGATGTGTCCAAAGACACTCACTGAAAGCCAGAGTCCGAGGAAAGGATGGGTGTCTTCAAAAATATAAAGGGATGGAAGTCTGCAGGAAGGGACAGTTTAGATTGGAACATGACTGCAGGAAGCACAAAGCAAATACTTGTGTCTTGTGAAGAAGCAGGGAGGTGATTCTAAAAGGGTGATCATTAAGGAAGACCCCTCCCCTGAGAATGTGGAAGAGGCCGAGAGATGGAGAATAGATCACCAGCTACCTATTAACAGAAGAGTGCTGGGACAAAACCCAGGACAAGATGATCAAAAAACCAAAGGGAGAAGAGACAGACGCTGAAAGGAAGGCTGGTTTGGTGAGGTGGCGTGAGTGTCTGCCTCAGTCTCTGCATCCTCTCTCTCCACTCAGCCAGGGGTAGATGGAAAAGCTTGGCTGAACAGAGAGGCTCACCAGCAGGGAGGAGTCCAACTGCAGAGACAAAGTCACCAGGACCCTTTGGAGTTGACTCTAGGAGGAGACCATGCCGTACAGATGGGTTTGTGTCTCATGTTGCTACCTTTGCTGTCTCTTCTACCACCCACTCAGGCAAAAACAAGGACGCGCCCTTTTTCCTTTGCCTGTGGAAGTCTATTGGGAGCTCCGCAGGTCTAATAGCTTGGCAGCTTCCTTTGCTCACAGCTAGAAATCACCCTGTGTGGGTGTGGCTGCCTAGGCAGATGGTGTTTATGGTTCAGACTCAGACTGTCTTGCTGTCACAGCCCAGATGAATACAATGTAACGAGTCCAGGACAACATTGTTCCAAACTTGGATTCCTCATCTTGATTTCTCCATCAACTGCTAATGCAATGCTTGCATTTCCAAAGGGATGTGTGCCTCCAAAACCTGTAAGGACGCAGAGAACAAGACCAGGGAATTTTAAATGTCTTGCGAATAGTAGGTGCTGAATCAATGCTTATCACTCGTTTTGAAAAGAGGAACATTTGACTTTTCCTCTTGGCTCTTTTCGTTAGTAGCTCCATAAAACCTTTGCTCGGCTGGAAGAATGGCTCAGTGGTTAAGAATGCTTGCTGCTCTTCCAAAGGACAGCAATTACTTTCCAGAACCCACATTAGGTGTCTCGCAACTGTTTGTAACTCCAGCTCCAGGAGATCCATGCCCCTTTCTGGCCTCTACAGAAACTGCCCCCATCTCATGCTCAGATACAAGGAGGAGAGAGAGAGAGAGAGAGAGAGAGAGAGAGAGAGAGAGAGAGAGAGGCATGAGGATGGAGAGTGGTCCTGGAGTGTGTCAAGCCTATGCTCAGCACTGAGCTGTACCCCAGCCCAAGCAGACAAAGCAAAAGAACTCTCAGCATCTTGAGTTTCATAAGATCACGGCAGATGTTTAGGAATCTCGGGCATCAAAATAGCCTTCCCTATAGAGAAGTGCTTTATTATTTATTTATATCATTTTATTATTCAAATCATTTTTATTTATCATATTTGTTTTTTATCATTCATTATTTATATCATCTCTTTTCTTTTAGATATATAGCTAGGCCTTGAGCTCCTGATCCTCTGACCTCAGCCATTTTTGTGTGTTGCGTTTCCATGCATGTGTACCAAGGCTGGCTGGGATGATGATGGTGATGAATGATATAAATTTTTAAACAATAAAAATTCAACGCAACAGCCCTTGGAGAGCTCTGGACTACCTAAGCCACTTTTCTTGGCCAAGGGCTATGCCCAACCTTCAAGACTAGTAGTCAAATGCAGTTCTATTATCTGCTTTTCACTGAGGGATGGGTAAGGTTCAGAGAGGCTCTGTCTTCGTCTTCTGTTATTCAGCCAGAGGACAGAACAGGAACTTGAACTTGTGCCTCTGCTGCCTGAACTTTTAACCACTGCTCTGGAAATGGCTCACAGGAAGCAGGAGAAAGGATTGTGGAGACTTCACAGCACCAAGTGACCCTTCCCCTCATTTACTGTGCACAGTCCAGACGCCTCAACCTTTCTCCCGTGCACGTCTTTGACTGTTCCACGTAATCCCGATTCTTTTTATCTTTGTCTCCAGTAAATATTTTACTCATATTTAATACTGTATTTAAAACACCAGGCTACAGAAAGCCCTTCAAAGGCTAAGCGCTGAACACTTCTGAAGCAAACGTCAATACAGTGAGCTTTATCTCACAGCTGAATACAATTTCCCCCAGATGTCTGTTGCCTTCGTGCCTTTGAGAGTGTGGATCCTTAGAGGTTCAGAGCTGGTTGAAACTACACTAAGACCAGAGGTTTTGGAGCCTTCAGAGATGACTTTGGACCCCCATATAAGCCTGTCAGTATGGGGAGTGACACATTTGTTCCTAGTCCCTTTGGATGCTTTCATCTTTGATGACCCTGGGAACTTACTGAGCCTGGGACCTTTGGCTAGCGTCTTTACTTTGCCCAGCGTTCCGTATCTGAGTGGGAATGAATTCCACATGTTTGGGCTAGAAGTACAGGCTTGATCCTCGGTGGGCAAGAGGTGAGGACAGCTCTGAATGGCTTCCACGTGTGTTCACCTAGGCAGCAGCCAGACAGGAAGGGA
Organism: Mastomys natalensis; assembly: GCA_021653895.1. Lineage (NCBI taxonomy): Eukaryota > Metazoa > Chordata > Mammalia > Rodentia > Muridae > Mastomys > Mastomys natalensis. The sequence continues at coordinate 926,100 of JAJTUV010000843.1, read as the reverse complement.
GTGGCAGCATTTGGGTGCAGCCGCTCCTGGCTGTGTGAATCTGGGGATGCTTTCTCATCAACACTGAGACACCCTCTAGACAGCTGCCTGGAGTCCAGTGTGCTGCTGGCATCTCTGTCCCCTGGAGTCAGGTCTCATGTCCCTGCTAAGGTGGCGACACCTCCCAGAGGTGTTAAGCTTTGAAGGAAAGATGAGAAGCCGCGCAAGCGCAGGAGCCGCAGACTGGATGGATGGCTTATTCCTCCCACTGTAACCTGTCTCTCGGGAGCTGCCGAGCGTTTGAAATGTTGAATGCTCCTCTGTTCCCGTGTCACCCTGCCACCCTCGCTCTCATCCTTCTCTGTCACTGTCTGCCCACCAGCACCCAGTTGAATGATGACACCTTGAGATCTTCCACAGAGACACGCCCTGAATAGGCTCTTCCTTCAAAACATGTTTTCATCCGAGTCACTCAGGGCTTCGAAGCCAAAGCAACGAAGGAAGATGACTTAGAAGAGTATGGGGCGGGGTGGTGGTAAGGCCTCTGGAAAGCAGAGGAAGGCGGTTCTCTGAGGCCAGCCTGGTTTATAGAGTGGTTCCAGAACAGTCAAGATTACACAGAGAAATCCTGTTCACTGCACCTCCACTCCCCAGCCCCATCCACAAAAGAAGAGTATGGGCCAGACTGTGGGTCAGTGTCCTGAGTCTTCTAACTCTCTTTTCTGTCCCTTTTTCCCCTCCCATTCCCTTCCCCACTTCTCTCTTCTCCTTCTTGTTCCCCTTACTTCTGTCTCTGTCTCTCTCTGCCTCTCTCTATCTCTGTCTCTCTCTGTCTTTCTCTGTCCCTCTCTCTGTCTCACTCTATCTCTCTCTGTGTTTCTCTCTGTTTGTTCTCTGTCACTCTCTCTGTGTCTCTGCCACCCTCCTCCCCCCCCCCCCCCCCCCCGGGATTACTTTGTGTAGTTCTGACTGTCCTGGAACTTGCTCTATAGACTAGGCTGACCTCAAACTCAGAGATCTATCTGCCAGTGCCTAGCAAGTGCTGGGATTAAAGGTATGTACTGCACACCCATCATCTCTCTTTTCAAGCCTACTGTTTACCCTCATCCCTCATCTATGTCTTGGTTTGTTCTTGGGATGGAGAGACTTGTCCCACTGGAGGCTGAAGGACCGGCAGCCCAGAGGCTGAAGATTGAGCTGTGCTCACACTGAGATGGAAAATACCCAAACACATCTGCTTTGGCCTTATCACCGCTCCAAACCCATTATCCCTCCATCCCCTAAGACACTCTGAGGTTCTCCAGACCTGACCTCTCTGGCCCAGTGGCTGGTGGCTCAGGCACAGCAAGGCCATGGAGTCAACCTGGCCTACCTTGTGGCTTTGACCAAGCCGTTGACATCTTGGGCTCAGTTACCTGAAAACAGACAATGTTACACATTCATGTGACATTCACATGAACAAACACATGCATGGACTTTAAAAGAGAAACGAAGATGAACTTCATCTGCTATAAAACCAGCCAGTTTAAAGCAAACAACCAGGACTAGAGAAATGGCTCGGTGGTTAAGAGCACTGACTGTTCTTCCAGAGGTCCTGAGTTCAATTCCCAGCAACCACATGGTGGGATCTCACAACCATCTGGGATCTGATGTCCTCTTCTGGTGTATCTGACAGCTACAGTGTACTCATAGAAATAAAATAAATCTTTAAAAAAAATAATAAAGCAAACAATTAGCCAGGCAGAGTACCACACACCTATAATCCCGGTACTTGGGAGGCTAAGGTGGGAGGATTGTTGAGAGTTTGAGGCTAGCCTAAACTACATAGTGAGTTTCTGGCCAGCCTGGGTTACACTGTGAGATGCTATCATGTAAGACAAAATGAAACAAGAGAGAGCTGGGCATGCAGAGCATGTCAATAGGCCCCACCACTTGAGAGGTAAGGGTTTGGAACACCTTCCCCAGAAAGACCCCTAACAATCAACAGACAGATGAAGTGAACACTTTGGCTGGGGGTGCCAGCAGATCACAGAGTACCTGCCTGACATGAGGAAGGCTGCAGGTTTGATCTCTAATGCAACCAAATAGGTAATACCGTACAGCTATTTCCTCAGAATTGAAATAGTCCATTCTGGAAGGAGGTCGTTAAGACTCAGGAGACTCATGAAGCTAACTGGGTTTTATCCTGCCTCTCTGCCACCACTTTGGGGACAGCGTCTCATGTAGCCTGGGCTGACCTCAAACTACTATAGTCATGGCTGGCCTTGAACTGCTTTCCTCTATTTCCCTAAATGCAGGTATACATTACAACCAACTCTTGGGTTCTTCTCATTTTATAGCTGATGCTATTTTATTATATGATATGATATTATACACACATATATTATATGTATATTATATAAATATTACTTTGTATGTATATAATATAGAGTATAGAGTATAGAGTATAGAATATAGAGTAAATGAACATGCTGTCAGCTGTCCATCTTTTGAGGGGTATTTGGGCTGCACCAGCCTGATGGCTATTGTGAGCAGTATGGTATGCATACTTAGATATGAAGGAAATGAGGTGAGGCTTGTTATCCTATACTGATGACTAGAAGTTTCCCTGCCCCCACAGGAGCCCATGTAGATGTTACGTTCTCAGGATGATTCAGCTTCCCAGATCTGTGTTCATCTAGGGTCCAGCCCCCACACGCAGATGAGACAAGCACACCGGGCTTGCCCTACCCGACTAGTTTGGCTGGGTGACTAACAAGGTGAATTTTTCTGTCTGTCCCACATTCTCTCTAGGAAAACCAGGACACTACGAAGCCTCACTGAATCTTGGGCTCTTACAAAGACTGTTTTCTAAGTGGTTAAATGAAGTGACTCACTATCCTGGTTCCTGGATCACCTGTCAATCAGATGAACACAGACAACACGGATTTCCTTTTCTTCATACTGAAACTGACTGCTACTAACAACAATCCCCTTACCGAAAGAGCAAACAGCATCCAACTTCCCTAAAGTGCATTTATGAAGCAACTACTAAGTGCTAGTCTCTTGGGATCCAACAGCAAACAAAGCCGATGGAACTCTCTGCCCTGTGACATGACCTTGAGGAGGAAGAGATGGCCGTATGTAAATGAACTGGAGACGTTGGTGCCCTAGGATTTGGTAAATATAACAGCGTGTGGAGGTAGGAGTTTGCTATTGTCCGAAGAGTAGGTGGCCAGGATGGATTTTTCTGCAAAGAGTGACATTATCCCCAAATCGGAGAAGGCAACAGGAGTCACGTGGATACTGAGTGGTGAGCAGGCAGTGGACCACTCCCAGGTGGCTGGGAGGCAGAAGTGTTGTGAAGGGGCAGGAGCACCACCAGAGGCATGGGGAGCCCCCTGGCAAGGCCTGAGAGTCTCTGGTAGCTATAACTTGGGCTGTAGAGGGAATAGCTAAACAGGAGGGAAGGACTGACAGAGGCTTCCAGAAGCTTCTTAGAATATAGGAAGGGAAGCCAAAGTCCTTGGTTTCCCAAAACTTCCATCTTGTTGAAATCCCACTCCTGGATCCCAGCCCAGTCTAACAAGCAAACCCCCTTCCATTCCCATTTGTCAGTCTCAGAGACAGGCTATAGCCTTTCAATAAATGCGTCATCGCAGGCTGCTCCATTGCAGCATCCCTCCTCACTCTGGTGCTACGAAGTGTGCTCCATACCTTCTGCAAAGTCTCAGTGATTATCTGACAAAGGTTCAATGCTTTTTCCATAATGCACAAGATGGCAGGTGTTTATGATGACTTGAGAGCAGACAGAGAGGAGGAGGAGAGAGATGAGAGGAGAGGAGAGAGAGAGAGAGAGAGACAAAGGATCACTTTCCCATAAGATCTATAAGTCAGGTCAGGGAACAGATAAAAGTAAGTACTGGCCCAGGGCTGGAACCAGCACCCAGGAAACTGAAAAAGGATGCCTTGATTTGATGCCAGTTGGAATACAAATGAATTAGTGTAAAACTGAGTGTAGTCTGAGAGAAGCCTGTCTCAACTCCTCCCCAAATAAAATAAACAACTAAATAAATGAAAATCGAAGAGAGAATCACTTTCATGTACCAAAGCTGGTCATTCAGGGACATTCTTGTAAGCTTTCATTGCCGGTGCTTGGCAGTCCACCAAAACTTAGTTCCTTCAGTTGTGATGCAGTTAGCATGAGCGACTCCATTTTGGTTTTTCGTATGGGTGCTGGAACTCAGTCCAGAACAATGGCTTCCCGTAGTTTTTATTTAACATATGCTATGCAAACAGAGAAGTCAATGATTCATCTTTGTACCTAAAGGTAAATAATTTTCGACAGCTCTAGAAGCTACAGAATGATGGTTTTCTGGACCAAGCACTTGTTGGACTAGATGGTCCTGTGAACCTGGGGCAAAGCAACTCTGACCTGCTCCAGTTGGCAGGTATGGCTCTGCCCTCTCACTGCCTCTGCCTTGCTAAACACCAATTACACTCTATCTTTTTTTGGTTTTCGGACAGGGTTTCTCTGTGTAGTCCGGGCTGCCTGACTCGCTCGGTAGCCCAGGTGGCTCGACTCAAATCCCTGCCTCTGCCTCCCATGTAGGTTAAAGCGTCCACACCGCCGCATAACTACATTAAAGCTACTCGCCAAAGTCTATTCCCTTATTTGGCCAATTTCCTCCTGAGGTTGATTACCAAGGTCCAGCTATCAAACTATTAAACTCCAGCAATCAAAAGCCCCCTTTGGCTTACCTAATTAACACGCCTGATTAAACTTAAACTCCTTATTCTAACATGGGGTTCCCCTTGTACCTTTATAAATGGCCATTTTCCTATAGGCCATGACTGTCTCTTCTCTAACCAGAGGCAGCCCTTCCTCCCCAGGACAAATACCCTGTCCCCTTTCCCTTGTTCCCTTCCTCTTCTCCCTCATCCTCTATCTCTGCCTTTGTGTCCTATTCCCTGTCCTCTGTCCCTCTGGGGCAAATAACTCTCCTTTTGTGCTGAGAACTTGGTCTTAGGGTCCTGAGCCATTACGGATCATTTCATAGGAACTGCTCAGACTCCACGGACTGATGCAGAACTGGAGGAAGGGTGGAGGGCAGAGGCAGGTCTGATGCAAAGGTCCTGTGGTCTGATAGTCAGTGTGGGTAAAGTCTGGAGTGTACGGATGGACACGAGAGCAGGTCAGAAGAGAGCCTGTGACTCCTTCCTCAATCCCCAGAATGTTTGAAAGTTCCTCAGAAGGAACTTCAGAAGGGGAGGAGGAGGAAAAGGAGGAGGAGGAGAAAAAGGAGGAGGAGAGAGGAGGAGGAGGAGAGGAGGAGGAAGAGAGAGAAGAAGGATGAGGAGGAGGAGGAAGAAGAGAAGGAGAAGGAAAGAAGAAGAGAGGAGGAGGAGGAGGAGGAGAGGGAGAGAGGAGGAAGGAGGAGGAGGAGAAGAGGGTCTCCTGCATCATGGCAGCAGAAGGCACGGCTTCAAGTCTACTGTCTGCTCCTCGCTTCCTGCCATGTGCCAGGCCCTGCTGGGGACCTGCTAACCAGGTACTGCCTCTCTGGCTGGTGCTTCTGGGAATGCTAGGTTTATGTTCGAGTCTCAGTGCCATAGCATGTTGTATCTCCTTTGTGTTCCACAGCAGCTGTCAAACGGGTATGGTTTTTATACAGAAGGGCATCTGCAGCTACTGGACAGAGGGTATCTGTGACTGCTGGGATCCTCTAACCATCAGGTTCATCCTAAGCTACTGTGGCCGGGAGCAACAGTACACGTTCCCTGCCTTCTGCTGCTTGCAGATCGTGTGTGCACCCAGGGTGTTGTGCTAGTTGACGGCAAGTGGTGTGGAGAGCATGAAGTGAGACTGACGGGCTGGCATGGCCGTAGACAGCCCTCTTGCCTAAGCTCGTATAAAGCTCTGAGCTCCGTTTCTAGGACTGAAACACAACATGGCCAAATCCTTCCAGAATAATATGGCCAAATCCATGAGACATACTGAAACTTCACTGAGAGATGGGTGAGAACATTACTCAAACACGATAGCAAGATAGGTAAGGAAATGGAGAGAGGGAGATAGGAAGAGGGAATTGGGGACGAGACTTCCAGATAAGGGGTGTCAGGAAGAAAGGCCCTGGGGTGAAGCTCCCACAGAGGGAACAGACTGACTCCATCCAGTAGAGTGGGTTCAGTGAAGACATGCAGATGCAGGAAGAGATGAGGTGGCTGCGTGGGAGGTTCCAGTTGAGTGGACTACTCCCCGCACAGGAATGCCAGTGCTCCCCGCACAGGGATACCGGTGCTCCCCACAGAGGGATGCCGGTGCTCCCTGCGCAGGGATGCCAGTGCTCAGCAAGTGTTGCATCCTGGATGCAGAATTTCATCTGCTTAGAGAGGGAGCATGTTTCTAAGTGCACGACAAGTTCCCTTTTAAATGAAACAGCTGTTGCTTATTCTGTGAGGATGAACGATTATTAAAATTCACAGCTTAAGGATGTCAGCTGCCTGATTTCCTCTTTGGATATGGTATGACGACCGACAATAGGGGTCAAAGGTAAAATCAGCAAGGCAGAAAGTTTGTGAAAATGACTTGAGGGTGCTGCCAGCTTGGGTCCACCTTCTTGGAACTGTGCCTCAGCACATCAGAGGTCGCTTAGAACAGGCCAGGTGACTGGGGTGTGCTGGGTACTCCCCAGTTACTTTTAGGTCCCAGAGGAAGTCTCTGTTAGGGATAGTGCCTGCTATTGGACAGGGCTAAGTCCCCTCCACTCTGGCCTTTAGCATCTTCTACAGGTCAAACCCACATCAAGGGCCTGTCTCCGTTGCAAGTCTGCAGATGCTGAGAGTTCTAAGGACATTATCCATTTTGCACCCTCCATGGGGCAGAGCGAGGCTGCGGACCTGGGCTCTGCCCTGTCTTACTGCATGTTACTTTATCTGGGTGGAGGTAGGGACTTCTCAGCTTCCTCCTCTCCAGGCCAGATGGAGTCTCACACCTCACTTGTTTTGCAGGTAAGTTAGACAGACTGACAAGGATTAAGAAACAGTCCTGTTTTTCAAGAGAAGAGTTGTCATTTCCTTTGGTAACTTCCTTACTCTTGGGAAGCCAGGCTGCAAATGATCACCCAGGGGAGGTGTGGACTTATCTTTTCATCTAGTTACTAATTGGATGTCCACTCACTGCTGTTTGCTAAGGAGATCAGGGCACTGCGGAAGGTGAGTGACTCAGCTCAGGGATTCAGCAGGGGAGAGTAGGAAACCCCAGCCTGACCCAATCCACAACTTTCTTGACACACCTGACCTTTAACCTTTTGGGAGGTAAAGGGGAAAAGAGAACTGAACCAGATAGAGGTGGTCTTCACGGGTGTGTGTGTGTGTGTGTGTGTGTGTGTGTGTGTGTAAACTAGAGGGGAAGAGCGGTTGTCTTGATCTAATTCTGTGTGACCTGGCCATGGATCTAGTTCCCCATTTAAGCTGTTGCTCTGTCTTTTCAGAGGCGTGCCTTTGAGCTCATGGTTTTAGGCCTCAGTGTGCCCATTTGAAGAGAATGCATAGGTCAAGGACATTTAAAGATTGGCATGGACTGGGGTGAGGGGAGGCTCAGAATAGACTGTGTGCTTGGTATGCACAAGGCTCGGATTCCATTCCCAGTAAAATAGAAGCATTTGCTCCGCATCAGGTTCTTAGAGCCTCACTGTTCCATCATCTCAAGCAAGCTCTGTGAGCACTTTTTGGAAAGCTGGAGCTGCTTCCCCATTTTGCAGAGGAAGCACCTGAGACACAGAGGGACTGACTGAGTCCTTGTCAAGCTGTCATTGACAGTGATGGACTGAGAGGTGGAGCCACTCGGCCTGTGCCTGGAACTGCCTCCTTTTTCCCCAGAGCTTTGTCTTGGGGGTGGGGATGGAAGAAAGTGTTGTAAATGTACACTTTACCGATGGAGGGCAGGGAGGAGGGCTACACAGACGGACTGAGCTTAGTGATGTCATTATTGGAAGACTGTGTGACCTTTCCCTATAGCCAGGAGGGTCTGAGCCAGGGATGGCACCTTCTGGTTCTGGAATGCTGGGAAGAAGAATGGGTCCTTCTTTGGGACTCAATCCCCTGGAGGTAAGTGGGCCTGACTGAAGTCTGAAATGATTGTCTTCTAGTTAAGGGGCGGGGCCCATGTTTCTGATGGCCAAGATGTTATGTGGATAAATACCACAGGCAAGAGCGCAGAACTCTGAAAACATATCAGGACCTGTAGACATGGGGACCCCGTGCCACTCACAGTTAGGATGATGTCAAGGGCAGGGGACAAAGTGGAGTGGTTCAAAAGAGACTGTAGAGGGCCAGAGTGGCACACAGTAGGGAAAGCAGTGACTTCATTAAGCTGCTCTGTGCTGAGAGCCATGCAGAGCAGTATGCCCTGTTCCCCGGCCATATGATCATGTTAGATAGAACATTCTATCACTTTCTTGTACAGACATAAAAACTGTGGCTCAGAATAGTGAAGTGACAGATCCGTGCTCACACAGATTATTAAAGTATGGCAGGATCCAAGTTTCCTTCCTGATCTTTCCAATATTCCATAGCTCTGCCTAATGTCCCATTCTTCTTCCAATAACATTTGCTGAAGTATTGAAACTCATCTTCCTTCCCCTTTCTTATTTCCTTCCTTCCTTTTTTCTTTCCTTCCTTCCTTCCTTCCTTCCTTCCTTCCTTTCCTTCCTTCCTTTTTTCCTTCCCTCCTACAGTGCTTGGCTTTCTCTCAGCCTAGGAGCCTCTTTCCCAATGTCTATGAGTCTCTTAAAGCCCACTGGTTCTTCAGAGCTCAAGTGCAAGTCTCTCTTCCACGTGTCTTCCTTCCTTCATCCTCTAGTCCAGATGTAAACAATCTCTACTTTTGCAATTAATACTTTTTTCCCTGTGGACTCTGCTCTGTCTTGTATTATGACTATTAATAGTTTTGTCTGACCCTTCTTTTAAAAAGCTCTTGGCTCTGCTTGAGATAGGACCCATGGCCTTGAGTTCTACCTATGAGTTACATCCCAGCCCTATGTCTTATTTGATGCTTCTTTTCTTAAAGGCTAACACTATGTCCTTGTCAGCAGTTTGTATGTGTGTGTGTGTGTGTGTGTGTGTGTTACAATAGAACCTTATATATTGAGCCAGGTTTAGTGACTGGCACCCGTAATTCTGGCACTTGGAAAGTGGAGGCAGGAGAACTCCCAGGAGTTTGAGGTTAATTCTGGGCTACAGTGACTATTAGATACTGTCTCAAACAAAACAAATAAATAACTCTCCCAAAACAAAGTAACTTTATACATAGCTGGGCTCAAACATATTTGTACTAAGTATTGCTCTGTAGACGAAATAAGTATTCTTCCTTGTCAACAGAGAAGACTTCAGCTGAGAATAGACAGCTACCTTGGCAGCCTGGGCTCCTTCAGCTGCTAGAGTGTCAGTTCTTCATTGGCTACAGTGACACCTCCAGACAGTTTCTCCTAAAGAACATGGATCAAATCTCTCCCAGTGTGATGACGTGCAGAGTTCAGGATAGGATTCTCTTGCTACGACCTCGTGTGTGTGTGTGTGTGTGTGTGTGTGTGTGTGTGTGTGTGTGTATCTTACTTTGAAATGACTGCAAATTCTCTAAATACCTCCTGTAGGGAAGTCCGCCTGCCTGCCTTTCCCTCCTTACATAGCGATAAAATCTCAGCACAAAGCGAAAAGGATGATACATAGAGAAATCTGGGCCCCATCTGCAAAACGAATGGTTTCAGCTAAAGGATCCACCCATCAAACTTGCGATGGTTTGACAATGTTACACGTTCTCATTAGTTCTCTGAGAAATTTAGCCAAGCAGACCAAAAAAACACCGCACCAAAACCGAAGCCTCCCGAATAGCTAGGTTTTGTATAGGGAAACGAGTGACTTTTACAGACTCTCTCACTGTTCCCTTGTGGGGACTGCGGCGCCCGGTATCTAATCTGCTCCCCACTTCCTGTGTTATGAAATGCTGGGCATAGTTCTGTCTTGGCTCACTTGCGTTGTGCTAGAGCCAAGAGCGGGACAAAAGCCGTAGCAAACACTGCCCTCTTTCGTCCGTTTGCGTCTCTGCCGCTTCTCCGCGGGCCAGGCAGGCAAAAGGAAGGTTAGAAGAAGGAAGGAGAGAGCCTTGGCTTGTCTTTCCATCTCCGTGGTTTCTCTGTGTGACTGCGAGGCCTCAGCACCGCGGAACCTCTTATTTTTGGTGTTACAAATATCTCAACTTATCCAAGGCTGCCACATTGCTCCAGTCACTCTTGCCTGATGCTTGCTCAGTACTGAGTGGGTGTGAAGCAGAAAAGAGGCTTCTTTGTTTGAGGTCTTTCAGCTCGGCTTGGATTGAGCGCTGAGCTCAAGATAAAAACCCCAGGCAGAAAGTGACACGTCAGCAGCCACAGAGAGGATCTCTCCTACGTTCCCAGCCGCTCATTTGGAAGAGAAGGGCTTTCTCTTTGTGGTTTGTGGAATTCTTTCCGCATAATTTGGTCATGATGCTTGACAGTATGTTGTGTGGAGATGGACTGTGTGGCCCCCAAATAGTGCTATAGTGTTTGATCTGATCTGTTTGAGGCAATCTACTGCTTGCAAGGACAGCAAGAGAAAGACACCTCTGCTTGTGGGCCGATTTGATTTACACAGGTGTTTTTTTCTGTTTGCTTGTTATTGTTTTTGATACAACCATGAACCACAACTAGAAATTAAAGATAGGTATGACTTCTTCTTCTTCTTCTTCTTTTTTTTTTTAATTTTGGTTGACTTGAATCATGCTTCTCATCTATTTCTTAGGGTTTGAGGGGTGCAAGGAACACAGGTGAATAGTCAGAGGAAGGGTGTGCCACTTAGGAAAATTATGATCCAGGCAGGAAGGGAAGGAATAGAGGGTGCAATTAGCCATGTGTGATTTTTGTACTTGATTTCCCAGGACAGCTCTGGAGACAAATATTTGGCTCCGCTGTGCCCAGCAAGGAACTTGTGCTTTTCAGAGTGTGTGCTTCGATGGGCAGCTTTAAGACTATTAGCTACAGTCACAGGGACATAAAGCTACCTCAAGGGCTGGGTTCCTGGGGACCCTGGGTGTCTGCTGTCCAGTGGGAAGCCACCAGGGGTGTTACTGCACATTCCAGGAATGTCACTGTTCCAGAAGAGCTGGCTCTTCTGATCTCCGGTACCCTCTCACCACGGCAGATCTCTAGAAGAAAACATCAGAGAACAAAGCCAAGAGATAGATCCGTTTGTTCTCAGTAAGGGCTTTTGATGGGGCATTTACACAGGCTTCTGTCCACGTGCACAGATATCAGGGAAATTTCCAACAAGGGAGGGGGCACTGAGAAGGCTCATTCTCATCAGAGAAGCCAGCCAGATACCTGGGACTGAAGTCTGATGATCTACCTTTGATAATTGCACAGAACTCCATCCTGGCCTGCGCTGGATGGCTAGTGGGTTGACTTCATTTGAAAAGGCCTGGGGGGGTGGGAAGATGGCTCATTCAGTGACATTTTTGCTAGGAGTGTTGGGGAGGCAGAGACAGGAGGCTCTCTGATGCTTGCTGGCCTAGTTAAAGGATGGACTCCAGTTTTCTTGGGGGGCTGTCTTAAAATATAAGGTAGAGAGTGACTGAGACAGATACCTTATGGCTTTTATACACACTAAACACATTACATGTGCACTCACAAACATATGACTACATTGACACACACAGACATCACACACACACACACACACACACACACACACACACACGATTTTCTGCTGAAAAACCATTATAAAAAACTGAAAGGAAGCAAATTATAGAGACATTATTATCCTCAGGGTAGATTACAGAGCTCAACACTTAAACATTTGGTGGCTACTGAAGAGAAAGGTTGTCCTGAGTAGGTGTGCTTTCCTTTCCTCAGAAAGATGGGGTTTCAGGCAGGCCAAGGGAAGAAAACTCCCCTCTGCTAAACTTCAAAAGCTAAGGGGCTGTTTTGTTTGTTGGCTCTTTGTTATTTTGAGACTTAACTGTGTAGCCCTGGCTGACCAGAACTCACTCTGTGGACTGGGTTGTCCTCAAATTCACAGAGATCTTCCTGCCTCATACCCAGCACTAACGGGTGAATTTTTAAAACTTAAATTTGTTTTCATGTGTGTGTGTGTGTGTGCTCATACACGCTAGTGTGTGTGTGCTTGCATGTGTTTGTATGTATGTGTATTTGTGTGTGTGCTTGCATGTGTTTGTATATATGTGTATTTGTGTGTGTGCATGTTTATGTGTTTGTGTATATGTGTTTGTACGTCTATGTGTTGTGTGTGTGTGCATGTGTGTATGTATTGTGTGTGTGTGTGTGTGTGTATGTGTGTGTGTATGAGGCTCTTTCAATTCTCTCTCTAGTTTCTTAGCTAGTTTATTTAATCAGGCACGATATACTGAATACTGACTTCTTGAGTTTCTGTAGCACAGTTTATGTCCAAGCTTTTTCTCCTGGGCAGGGGTGGTTTGGAGCAGAGCTGAGCTGTGACCTGTGTGGATAAGAGTGGGGAAAAGCCAGTCCACAGTTAATTTATAGAGCAGATTGCAAACAGAAACTAAAGAGAGTTATTTCTTTCACTTGGGCCAGTCTGGTGTTTGGCAAACGGTCTGGAGAGTGTTAGGTGATGGACAGGCACCTTGATTAAAGACTTATCTCTCTTCTTTTCACCCCCCACGCTTCTTTCCTGACCATAGGTCGATTGCATTTCAATCACCCACAGTCTCAGCGGGGCAGGGCTGCCACAAGCTTGGGACTGGTGCCTTGGCGAGGCTGCTTCCCAGGGGCTCATCCTGGAATCAAAGCTGTTGATGGAAATGTTACCGTATTTCTCCTGCTATTGCCTCCTCAATCCCTGACTCTTGCAGGGCTAGACTACCATGCTCTGGCGCCAGCATTCCCAGGCCCTCCCTGCTGGATATATCCAAACTAACAAGAGCCAAGCAGGCACCCATAAAGGATAACGACTGTTTGGTTGGCCTTTCCACGAAGATCTGGAGTCTGCCAAACACAAACGCTGATTTAGAACTGGTCTAGGAATCCACCCTGGCCAGGGGACCCAGAGTTTCGAGATGTTCTTTACAGCCTGGCTTAAGACTCTGCAGCACTAAACAAATAAATGGAGAGTTCAGAGTTGTGGAGTGTCAGGGACAGCAGGTTCTACGTGGGCAGTGAAGTGAGCTAGGCAGGGAGCCTCTGCCTGCACTGCTGTCTGACAGACCACATTTTCTAGCTTGGCTTTGAACTTTGAATGGAAGATGTGTGTCAAATGTGGCCTCCAGAAAGGAGAGCTCAGAGACTTTTATGAACCAAGGAGAGTTTTCCTTGTTGTTTTTTTTTTTTTGTTTTGTTTGTTTGTGACAAGATTTTACTAGGACTCCTAGGCTGGCCTCAGACTCAAGGTAATGGTCTTGCTTTATGCTTCCTACTTAGTGCCAGGACGTGTGTCACGGCTCATGGCAAAGGAGACGCTTCCCAGGGTCTCCATAATTAACGTTTCCAATCTCCTTCAGCTCTTCCATAGTTCAAAAGTATCTTAAGTGGGGAGATCTTTGCAAATGGGAGTTATTAAGCTAACACTCTCCTCCTCTCCTTCCTCTTCCTCCTCCTTTGAGCCAGGACGTGTGTATGAGAGCTAGCCTAGAACTCACTACACAGCCAAAGATGACCTCTTGAGTACCAGGATTACAGGTGTATACTAGCACTCTCAGTTGATGCGTATTAACGATGAAGACCCATGGCTTCCTGCTTGCACACAAGCAAGCATTCTGCCAAGCGAGCTGCATCTCCAGCCCTAAGCCAATGCGCTGTACAGCAGTGGAAAGCTGCTAAGAACATCTGATCTGCAGAAACCCTGACCAATCCATTCCAGGAACACAAGGAGACCTATTCTCTCTGAGACATCTTGGGAAAGGGGGCTGGAGGAAGCCAGAATGGCTGAGGATACACAATGGCTGAGCAGAGGCAGATACAGATCTGTAGCAGCCAAACAGGAGACCTGGCTGTTTCTTTTCTCCTGGCCGCATTTGTCTGTGTCTCCTCCTTTCCCTTAGTTAGACCACTAACTTTTTTTTAAATTGGAGAAAATAAATATTCTTGCTGAAGTAGGAAGGACGTAGAATGTCCTGCTTGGCAGTTGGTATCCAGGCAAGCCTTTGCTTCTTGAATGTGTGTATTCATTTGAGAACACGACCAGGGAAGGGGAGTACACAGCTTTAGGGAGAGTTCAGTCAAGGAGTGAAAGAATCTTTGCTGCCTCCTGCACACATTGCCTTGAAGCTTGTAACCAGCTGCTAACATCTAAAGCAGAAAGAGGGGATGTTATGGCCCAATAAAGTGTGTGGCCAATAACCCCCTATTTGGTGATTGGTCATGCTCCTTCATATCCTGCCTGGCCCTTGCTCAGTTTTACCTCCAGACTCACATGGCATTCCCACCATAAAGGCACATTCGTTCCAGACGTCAGTACCACCTCCTCTGCAGTCTCTACTGTCCCTCAAACAAGAAGACCCAGGGAAGCCAACACTAATAGCAGCAATCAGGACACAACAGTGAGGACTGGTATTCCCAGCTGTGCCTCTAGCAGGAGGAACCTGACCTGGGCTGGCAGCTTCAGGCTGCCAGGCAGAAATAGTCTTCAGTGATGCCATAGTTACTGGAGAGACCATTGGATGTCCTAGATGCTTATAATGATACGTGTCTGTTGATCTGTGGACACCCATACCCCAAATAAAAGGGGTGTGGGACTTAGAAGGGGCAATTTCAAGAAATGTTGGCCAGAGCTGAGCTTTGGGATAGTCCTCTCTGTCCCTGTATCAGAAAGACATAGCCTTGGTCTGACTTCATTTCCAGGGCATTAAACTGTGCTGTGATGGCAGCTGTTGGGACCATTGAAGTTCATGGAAGCTTCTTTCCAGTCATTAAAGTCTCCTCTGTAGATGGGCATCTCCCTTATAAACTTCCAACGTAAGTCTGCATTGTGAAGCCTCCGTATTTATCCCAGTCATGGCATGTTAAAGATATGTGTAGTCAGGGGCTGGAGTGATGGCTCAGCAGTTAAGAGCCCTGGCTGCTCTTCTAGAGGTCCTGAGTTCAATTCCCAGCAGCCACATGGTGACTCACAACCATCTGTAATGGGGTCCGAAACCCTCTTCTGGTGTGTCTGAAGACAGCAACAGTGTATGCACAAACACATACACACACACAAAATAAACATTTTTTAATATAAAATAATATATAATATATATTAAATAAACAATTTTTTAAAAAATGAGATACAGATAGCAAAACCAATTCAAAAGGTTAAATGGGCCGGGCGGTGGTGCGCACGCCTTTAATCCCAGCACTTGGGAGGCAGAGACAGGCGGATTTCTGAGTTCAAAGCCAGCCTGGTCTACAGAGTAAGTTCCAGGACAGCCAGGGCTACACAGAGAAATCCTGTCTTGAAAAACAAAACAAAACAAAAAAAGGTTAAATGTGTCTCTTCTTGCAGAAGGGTTGGCATATGCCAAAATCCTGGGGTAGAAATGAGTGTGGGCTGCAGATGTTCTGTTTGTTCTGCTTGCGAATCCAAGAGGATGGCCTGAAATGAGATCTTTGGATGACTTCCTTCTCTTCATTTAGGTTCTCCAGCAGAGCGTTCTCTATTCCCCAACATCTCTCCATCCCACTCTCCCATGACAGCTTAACCCCTTTCTCACTTGGACATTGTATTTTCCTCTTATTGCCTCATCAGCAAACTGTGTGACAGCAAAACCCCCGACGAGCTTATTCAACCCCACACAACTCACATCTCAGCTGAAGCATGAGGGGCCGAGTGCTTGGGGGACGGAGAATGTTCCAGAACTTAAAAGGTCATGTGGGTGGTACTAGATTGTTAGAATGCTCACTTGAGACTTGAGTATCCCATATCCAAGAACCTTGGCCCATCTCTGTATAGCATTCGAAAGTACATGAATATATTCAGGAAGAGAGAGAACAAGAAAACTTCAAATAGTCCCCACATCCAATCAAGCCAGAACTCTTGTCTGAAGAGCTTGCTACCGACTTCCAGAAAAAGCTGGATTTCAGAACTTCTTGGAGCAGACCTGTGTCCAATTAGCATGTGTTGAATGCATAAATTAAAAAATGTAACCGGGTCCATTCCTGTGGTGGGACTGGCTCTACATTGAAATAAAGCAGATGCGGTCATTAGAACTCCTATCTGCGCAGAACACAGGCAGATAAATAGCAATGGAGTACCACATTTCAAATGAGATGGCTTTGCCCAAGGGAGTGAGCCTGCAGTGTCACAGCCATCAAAGGAAGATTGTTAAGCCTCTCCAGCCCCGACTCAGCCCATCTTTGTTTCAAATGAAGCCAGCATTGGACTTTTGGAGTTCTTTTCTCTTTCTTTCTTAAAAATTTAAAAATCACATCTGTTTATTTATTATAATTAATTGTTTTTTTTTTTTTGTGTGTGTATGTATGTGCCAGACCTTTCATGCAGAGGTCAGAGAATAACTTGTTTCTCTTCCTACCATTGTGAGTTCTAGGAACAAACTCAGATTATCAGCTCAATACCCTGGAGCCAATTTGCCAGCCCACTCTCTTTTATTGAGGATCACCAATCTAGGACCTTGTGCATTCAAGGCAAGTGATCCACTGCCAGCTCCACTCACCAGGGATCTGGCCTTAAAGTGTATTTCCTAATGTGATGGAGGAACCAGGATGGGAGACAGGAATTCACATCCCAGACAGTGTTTCATTGTTCCTTCTCTCCCAGCAGGTCACAGGGTCAACCCAGGCAGGACTGGTCCTCCTTGAGAGGGCTCAAATGCCAGTCCGAAATGCTGAGAGGTATGGAGGTGGGGTGGGGAAGCATCTGGGGCTTCCTAGGGTGTTAGCGGCTTCTACCATGAAGTCAGGGATGGGATCTACACTTGTGTGCTGCTTCTGATATGCCGCCCTCTCAGAAAGCCCAGGACTGTGGGCCTTTTCCTGATGGTCTCCAGAGATCTCTCTACCCACCCTTCCCTTCACTCCCCTCCTGTCTCCTTTAGTTCTTTTCTTCAATCAATTACTTACTAACACTTAACAACTCCCCTCTGTGCCAGGCCCTGGCTTGGATACAGTGGTCATCAGGTTACATTTTGGTTCAGAGCATTATAGTATGGTGAAGCTTTGGTCCCCACTATACGTTCTGCTGACTTTGTGTTAGGGCCACTTGGGAGACTGGGAGATGGCGACTGTTTTACGGCTTTGGTGTCTGATAGACCTGCCTTCAAACATTCTTACTGGAGAGTTTTGTTTTTGTTGTTTTGTTTTTTAACTGAAGGAAACTCTAAAGCTCCATTTTCTCATCTATAAAATGTGACTTAGAGTTTAGCGTTTGTCCTGTTGTCCTGGTGATTAGATGAGATAGATTGCCAGTAATAATGGCTAACATGACCCTCGGCATGTAACTGGTAAAGATCTACTCTCTTATTGAGTTCTCCAAGTAGAGTTCTGGAGGCTAGGGAGACAGATGTGAGAAAAACAAGTCATCTACCTTGAACACACATCAGCTGAGCGCCTGCGTGTGCCTGCCCGCCCTGTTCTTCGAGTGGGCTGTGACCGTGACACACAGCCAGGCGAGCCTGCTTCTCTCATGACACACTGTGGCAAGAATAGTGACGACAAACAGGTAAGAGATTTCCCAGTAGCCAGAGTGCCATGAGGAAAGGTGTGGAGCACTTGGGAGGAAGCAAGAGGTTGAATGTTCTGGAAGGGATTCTGGGAAGCGGACAGCTGAGCTGAGTCTGGGATGGGCCATTGGTTGCAGAAAGGGCCGGGACAAGCATTGCTGGCCACCGTTGAGTCTTTCCAGTGGTTTTTCTATTCCAGCGTCCAGCTGTTTCTCGTCTAGTTCCAGAGGAAAATGATGTAGAGAAACTTGTGTTTTGTGGAAGATTTATAATTTAACCTTTCTGGTTCTAGAGCCAATTCTGCCATGAGCGAACAATCTTAACTCTTCAGTTTCCTCTGAGCGCTGGGACTTAAGAATTCCTTTCAGAAGGCCAGCTGTGTGAGCCCTTCTGCTGACATGCACCAGCGTCAGATCCTCGGGAAATGATCCATCTCTAGACGTTGGATCCAAAAGGTTCTTTTCTAAATGTCCTGTCCATAACTGGTCCCCAAAGTGAGTCAGTGCTGCGCCAAAAGAATGTGACTCACTCTGTCTAAAGATAAAATTGAAGGATTTTCAAATATATCGAGATCTATGAGCAGGAGGATCTCAAGCACACTTCTGAGACTCCAAATGGGTTACGTGGGCAGGCATGCCCAGATAGGTGTCCGTTTCTTATCTTTGTGGTACAGCCTAGTTCTGACTACAGGCAAGATCATTCTTTTCAACGAAAGTAATTTTTAAAAAAAATTATCCCTTTTATTTTATGTGTGAGTGTTTTGCCTGCATGTGTATGTATGCACCACATGTGTACTTGGTGTCGGAAAAGGTCAGAAAAGGACATGAGATTCCCCTGGAACTAAAGTTATGGATGGTTTTGAGCTACCATGTAAGTGCCAGGAATTGATCCTGGGTGCTCTGCAAGAGCAGCAAGTGCTCTTAACCACTGAGCCATCTCTCTAACCTGAAAGTGATTTTATTATTATGAGTTTGGAGGATGGCTCAGTGGTTAAGAGCACATACTGATTTTTTAGAGAGCCCGAGTTTGGTACTCAGTACCCATGGTGACAAGCTCACAACCACTTGTAACTCCAGGGGAAAGCTGGTTCCTCTGGCGTCTCTGGCTTTCTTGAGTACCTGCATTTATGTGCACACACCCACACTCAGACCTTTCACACATAATTAAAAATAATAAAAGCAAATCTTTAATAAAAATGTCATTTATTACCATCACCTGTGTAAATGCGTTTTTAAAAAATTTTCTAAGAGTGTTCAGAAAATCCTTGGCTATGTCTTTATGTTAGATTCCGAATATATGACGACCATAGCCAAAGAGAATTGCCCTAAGGTAACTTACACCATAGAATACAATACCAAAGGCAGCTAAATGATACAAGTAAGGAGAGCTGCAGAGATGCCTCAGGGGCTAAGAACTCTCACTGCTCTCTCAGAGGACTTAGGTTTGGTACCCAGTACCCACATGGAGAGTCACAGCTGTCTGTAACTCCAGTTCCAGGGGACCTGACACCCTCTTCTGGCCTCTATGGGAAGCAGGCACATATGTAGTGTTCAGACATCCATGCAGGCAAAATACCCATTAACATAAAATAAAAAAAATTAAACTTAAAAAAAAAAAAAAGGAAAATAGATTTGTTATGGTTTGGACATAAAATGGCTTCCAAGGCCCACGAGTTGAAGACTTGTTACCGGCTGGTGGCATTCTCTAGTGGTTATTGAATCCCCAGGGCACTAATGTCAATGGATTAGCTCATCACTGTGTTGGTAGCTGTCTGGGTGCTGGGTTTAGTTGGAAGAAAGTGGGTCACTGGGAGGCAAGCCTTTGAAAGGTCTGTCTTGCCCCAGGCCCTTCCTGTTTTTCTCTCCTTCCTGGCTTCTCTGCCACACGCCATCACTATGATATTCTGTCTCACTTTAGGCCCAAAAAAACGGACTTTGAAGGCATGAACTAGATTGAATCTTTCCTTTAAGATTGTTTCTCTTGATGTGGTGTTATAGGCCTTTAATCCCAATCTTTGGGAGGCAGAGGCCCCTGGATCTCTGTGAATTGCAGAGCAGCCTGTTCTATGTGAGGAGTTCCAGGCCAGCCAGGGATACACAGTGAGACTCTGTCGTAAAAAGAAAAGAAGATTTTTCCCCCAATTATTTTGTTGTGGCATTAAAGATTGGTCAACACAGCACCTCTTTACTTTATGAGGGACATATCCTGTCATCAACTGAGGAGGATTAGAGGTAAATGGAATTTTTATTTTGTTTAATTTTAAAAGATGTATTTGTGGGCTGGAGAGATGGCTCAGTTGTTAAGAGTACTGACTGCTCTGCCAGAGGTCCTGAGTTCAATTCCCAGCAACCATATGTGGCTCATAATCATCTGTAATGGGATCCAGATGCCCTTTTCTGATGTGTCTGAAGACAGCTACAGTGTACTCATATACATAAAGTGAATAAATAATTCTAAAAAATCGAAGAAAGATTATTTTTTTTTTTTAAGAAAGATGTATTTGTTTTTATTTTATGAGTGTGTTTGCCTTCGTGTATGTAAGGACAACACGTGCATGCAGTTCCTATGGAGACCAGAAGAGGGCAGAGGATAGCCTGACACTGGAGTTAGAGGCAGCTGTTAATCACTGTGTGGGTGGTGGGAACTGAACAACCTGTGTCCTCCACAAGAGCAGTGAGTGCTCTTAACAGCTGAGACATCTCTCCAGCCCATCAGTGGAATTTTAAAAATGCTCAGTTAGCAGTACTGAGTGCAAGGCTTTGTCCTAAGTCTTTAAAAGACATCGGTTCATTTAAGTTTCTCAGTACGTCTCTGATGAAGGCTTTGTTGCTAGGTTTGTTTTACACACAAAGAAATGAAGGGATTGTATTATCTAGATGGTATTTAAAGATCTGAAAACTACAAATACTTGTGTGTGGGTGTGTGGGTGGGTGGGCAGGCGCGCTCGTGTGCACATGGCATGGTGCACATGTGGAAGTCAGAGGACTGCTTGTGGAAGTCAGTTCTTTCCTTCCACCACATGGGTCCCAACCATGGTAGTAGGCACCTTTACCCCCTGAGCCATCTCCCTGGCATTGAGCCTATATTTATTGTTTAGATTCTACATTGTTCTCAGATTTTCATTTTCCCTAATTTTCTCTGTGTCTGTTTTTCTGCATCTTTGTGTTTCCCATCTACCAAACATACTGTGGACATGGTTTGGGTCAGTGGAAGTGGGTTGGATGCATGCATCATTTCTGCACTGCTGATGGCAGCTACAGGTTCGAGTGCTACCACAGTCTTGTAGGAGGGTGTTCTCCAGAAGTGGAGACGCTGAATGAAAGAGAAGGCATGCGTTCTGTCTTAAAAGCCAGCAGCAGACGCATTTCCAGAATGGAGGGACAGGTCACGTGCCTGAAACCCCTCTGAGTCTGTCTTCCTGTGTCTTTGCCCCTGGTGGAGATGATATTCCTCTTGTTGTCCCATATCTGGAATCAGAACAGACACTGAGTGTAAGCAACGAGCTTAACAACAGCAAAGGCGCTAGAGGATGGTGTGTGCTGGTAATCCCAGCAATCAGGAATCTGAGGCAGGAGGACCATGAAGCCAGTCTGGACTGCATGGCAAGCCTCCATCCCAAAATAAAATAAAATGAAACAAAGGAGGATATATTGGGACATTCAAGTGAAGAGATGATTTGTGCTCATTTAAACTTTTTAATTTTCCAACGTTGAACTAATCTTATTAACTCTCTGCTACCCCGAAAGGATCATGGACTCATACTTAGGTCTCAGTGAGGTTCAGTCTTAGTGCTCACTCAAATCCGTGAAAGTGAAAATAAAGATAAAATAAAAATTGATAATGTT
This sequence comes from Mastomys natalensis, assembly GCA_021653895.1. Lineage (NCBI taxonomy): Eukaryota > Metazoa > Chordata > Mammalia > Rodentia > Muridae > Mastomys > Mastomys natalensis. The sequence continues at coordinate 904,593 of JAJTUV010000843.1, read as the reverse complement.
TTAATTAAGCAGCCAGACTCATAATTCTTTCTTTCATTTGTAAAAGCAAGCACTATCCCCCCCCCACAAAACAAGCAAACAATACAACACTCATATACACAAATCACACACATACACATTACACAAACACATTAACATACATAGACACATACATATATCACACACAGAGACATATACACATACACACCATATACACACACATCACATGCATACATCCTCCACACAGACACACACATACCACACTCACACACACATCACACACACACCACAAATATATCACACACATACACAGACACACATACATACACATCACATTATACAACACACACACACAAACACCCATACACACAGACCCACACTATTACACAGTCATACACAATACACAAACATGCCACAAACACCTCACACATCACACATATAACACACACATCACACAACACAGACTCACACACACGCACACACGTGTCACCATCTTCCATCCCGTCTGCATCCACTGCTCCCACAGCTGTCTTCCGCCCTCTCCCAGCAGGTTAGCATCATCACAGCTGTAAGTAGTGCCAGCATTTCCATTAGGGAAGAGTCTTCTGGCTGGGTTGGGTGAGGAGAAGACAGTTCAGTGGGGAGGAGAGCCATGATTCTGAAATGTAGCCGTGTTTTCCATCAAAAACAGTCTGTTTTTGGAAACAGCAACTGAGCGGTGGCGGTGAGTTAGGGATCACAGCAGAGCGAGCCGCTCAGCAGGTTCTCTGACTGAGGACAGTCACCTCATGAGACAGCTGGGTGGGAACAGACCGATTTGAAATCCAAATACAGAGTGGCAGTGCTTATTAAATGTCTGACGATGGCAAAGTTAAGACCTGGGGAGGATGCTGGGTTTGGGGTTTTTGGAAGGAGATATGAGGATTGTTGGACAGTGAAGGGTTTGGAGTCTAGGCTGGAGTCTTCAGGGGGAGTGGGGCATTGTAGGTCTGAGCAACTCTTTTGCATTTTTAAAAGTAAATTCTAATTATTAAAAAGCTGCTAATAGAAAGAGCACAACCAAAATCAACCATACCCAGAGGCTTAGCGACTCTTGATGATCATTCATTTTGAGATTGGTTAAAATTTTTCTTTTTTCCCTGGATCCAACAACTTCTGGGCATGGAGTTCTCAGGAAAACCCAGAGGGATTATGGAGTTCTGCTTTGGAGCCAGAGGTTTAGACACCCATGATAAGCCTCCTTAGCTGAGCCTGTAGACTTAGGGCTGGGCCCTCTTGCATTATGGGGATGACCTTCATGAACGGCTGGAAGCTAAGATAACCATGGATACTGCAGGCTGTGCCACTGTGCTCTGGAGTATGCTCCTTGTCATAGAAGGGACAAAGAGCCCCAAGCCAGGCACCTGGGACTCTACTCCCCAGCACCCCAGTTTCTACTAGGGTACATATATGTCCACCTCATAGAGGACCAGCAAATCCATTAGGGCCACTCCAAGGCCCTCACTTGGGATCTCAAGTCCCCTTGCCCTAGCTAGCTACTTGGTTTTGCATGGATGACTCCAGAAGTTGGTGGGCAAGGGCAGTAGTTCTAGAGCTGGGTGGGGCTCCTCTGCCATTGGTGCTATGACTAGACAGGTCACAGAGCATCCAGGGACTTCAGTTTCTCATTGAGGTCACATAATGCTCACTAAGTGTTTGCTATATGAATTTCCACTTCTTAGGATTAAGGGTAGAATTACATGACATAATGAGAAGCATCAACTCAATACCTAGCACATGGTCAGGGCTCCATAATTGCTAACTATCTCATAATAACATAGTAACATAAGAGAGTACAATATTTGCTTGCATACTAATACCCGATAGAGTCACATATATTATGATGCTGTGCATAAATATTATTCCATGTGCTCTGTTTATATAAATGTATCTCTTCCCACAACTCTCTGAAGTATAAACTGTCATTTTCTCAGTAAACTGAGGCACGAGGTCTTTGCCGATTTGTCCGAGGTCTCGTGACTGGCTAATAGCACAGCAATTCCAATCAAGCAACCAGGTCCAGAGTCCTCACTTGTACACCCAGGAATGCAGTCTCTGAGGGCAAGAGATGACACGGATGGCGTGAAAGCTCTGACGATCTGGGGTCCAGGCCAGATGCACTGAGAACTTACAAGTTAGTTGGGCAGACAGCACAAAGAAGAACAGATCACTCTGCCAGGACCAGTTTTGCCTATGTGATTTCACGCTGCAGCTGAGCGAGGGAAGCTGCACCCACATGGTGTCTCTCAAGCTTGAGTGATTGACAGTCACTTCAGGGTCCTGACAGGATGCAGATGCTGATGCAATGAGCCCGGCTGAGGGCCGGAACAGTTTTTATATCTCTATTATTTTTATTTTGATGTTCATTCATCACAAGAGTTACCCTTTTAAAATATAATTTCGATTTTTTAAAAAAGTATTGGTAAGGTTGTCCAACCATCACAACCATCTCTTATGGCGCCTACTCATCACTGAAGGATAGGTCCAAAGTATCCTAAAGGTTGTTCTATTTCTTCTGTTTTTCTTCCACATAAATGTATATGAAAAGGTTTCCTTTATAAATTAGGCATATTAATGCATCAACAAGGATAAACAAGAAAAATTATAGCAATATGTTTTAATTAGGTGCTGGAGAGTTGTGGTTACTTTAACTCTTTGGTTAAGAGCTCTTACTGGTCTTGCAAAAAACCCAGATTCAGTTTTTAGAACCCTTTCAGCAGCTCACAACTACCTGTAACTCCAGTTCCAGCAGCCTCTAATGCCCTCTTCTGCCTTCTCTAGGAACCAGCATGTGTGTGGTACACATACACACATGCAGGCAAAATGCTAGTCCACATTAAAAGAAAGCAAATCACAATATCGTCTAACGAATCCGTGTGGATGTGGTATCTCTCACTCTCTCGAAATGATACACCACCAATGCGACTAAAGTAAGACTCACAGCACATACGCTGTGACATGTTGTTGGGTGCCACAGGAGAGTCATTTGATGCTTCAGAAGTCAATCTGAAAACCGAGACTGACCTAAGTGACTAGTGGACGGGTAGGTGGCACGGTCACATGGTCTTGCTGGAGAAAGATGACTCACCCTGTGGTGGGCTCAGGGTAAGCCTGTGGCATTGCATCACACAGCTCAGAACGCACTTAGAAACTTAGCAGTTATCTGATTCTGTAACTTCTCACTTGACATTTTACACCACAATTGACCCTGGGTAATTGAAACTGCACAAAATGGGGTCACTTTAACTCCAGAATGTCTTCGTCACTCCCACAAGAAATCTCATACGTACTGGCTGTCCTCACCGCTTGCTTTCCTTTTAGCCGTGAAAACCAACTTGTGTATCTATGGATTTGCACAAATGTGATCATACGTGTGTGGTCTAAGGCAGCAGGATCTTGAGGTGGAGGCCAGTCTGGGTCACATAGTGAGTGTCAGGACAGCGTGGACTACCTAACGAAACCCTATCATAAAACCATCCGGCCAAATCCAAAGAAACACAAAAGGCAAATGGAATGGCTCAGTGCACGTCTCCTGTGTGCCTGGGCTCTCTCACTAACTGTGGTGCTTTCAGGCTCATCCACACTGTAGTCAATCACTACACTGGGTGGAAATACGTTAAATATTTATTCGTATAGTTTAAAATTATTTGTATATGTATGAGTACATGCGTGTGAGAGTTCAGTGTCTCCTGAAAGAGAGTGTTGGATCCCCTGAATCTGGAGTGACAGTGGTTTGTGACTGACCTGATATGGGACCTGCTAATGGGACTCATAGATGCTCTTAACTATGGAGCTATCGCCTAGTGCTCGGAATACTACATTTTGTTTATCCACTCCTCAACGGACAGGCATGAGGTTGCCAAGACCTCTGGGCTGCTGTTACGAATATCTGCGCATGAATTCTCGAGCAAACATACTTCTCTTACTTCTTTTTTAGATTTATTTATTTTTTATACATGAATTGTCTTACCTGCATGTATGTATTATGTATGTGTACTACACGCACACTTGGTACCTGTTGAGATCAAAATAGGGTGTTAAATGTCCTAGAACTGGAGTACCAGATGGCTGTGAGTCACCGTGTGGGTGCTAGGAACTGGACCCTAGTCCTCTGCACGAGTAAGAAGTGCTCCTAACAGCTGAGCCAGTGCTCCAGTCTCCAAACATACTTTTCCTGTCTCCCTCTGTTGTATATATATGTATGCATATAGTGTGTGTGGGTGAGAGGACGTGCAGAGGTGTGTGCCATAGCACATGTGTGGCAGTCACAGGACAACACTGCGGAGCTGACTCTCCTTCAGACTCAGGGAATGAACTCAGGTTGTCAGGCTTACCCAGCAGCAGCCTTTAGCAGCTGAGGTGTGTTGTTGGCTCTCTGTTTCTCTCTGTCTCTCTCTGTCTCTCTCTGTCTCTCTCTGTCTCTCTCTGTCTCTCTCTGTCTCTCTCTTTGTATGTATGTATGTTTCTTTCTTTTTCTTTTTGAGACCAGGACTCACGTAGCCCAGGATAGCTCTTCAAACTCATTACTGTATAGCTAAGGTTGGTCTTGAACTCCTGATCCTGCTGTTTTTGACTTCCAAGCTCTGGGACTAAGGTGTATACCATTGGGCCTGAAGAAATAGGCCTGTTCAGTTCTCTTGCTGTGTACAATGCCAAGTGTAATTGCTGGGTCATGTGATAACTCTGCTCTCCCTCCTCCCTCCCTCCCTCCCTCCTCTCTCCCTCCCTCCCTCTCTCCCTCCTTCCCTCCCTCCCTCCCTCCCTCCTTCCCTCCCTCCCTCCCTCTCTCTCTCCCTCCTTCCCTGTCTCCTTCCCTCCCTCCCTCCCTCCCTCCCTCCCTCTATTCCTCCCTCCTTCCTTCCTCCCTCCCTCCCTCCCTCCTTCCCTCCCTCCCTCCCTCCTTCCCTCCCTCCCACATTCTCTCTCCCTCCCTCCTTCCCTCCCTCCCTCCTTCTCTCTCCCTATTCCTTCAGATGGGTCTCACTATATTTGCTAGGTTGGTTTGATGTTGGGCTCAAGTGATCCTCCTGCCTCACGTTGTCAGGTAGCTGGTACTGTAAGTCCTACAAGCAGAACCATTGTTCCTGGTTAAAAAAACAGAACAAAACAAAAAAGTCACCTCTCCTCTGTTTGCAATATTGGGGATGGTACCTAGGACAGGTGCCATTTGTAGGAGGCAACTGCTCTGCCACTGAGCTACAGCCCCAGCCCATCTTTTAATTTTACAAAGCATCCCTTAGAATGTATTAATTGTTCAAAGAACATCGTCACTGTGACATTTTCATACCTGCAGATGATGGCTGCTGTTCACATGCGTTTCTATTTTGAAAAGTTCCCCAAACTGGTTTATAACCTGCCTGCCCCAGATTATGTGAGTGTGTGTGATTGTGTGAGTATGTATGTGAGTGTGTGTGTGTGTGTGTGTGTGTTTGTTGCTGGAGATTGAACACAGTACTTGTGTGTGCTAGACAGGCGCTCTTCCCCTTAGCCTTATCCTCAGCTCTTCACTTTAAGAGTCTCCCCTGAAGCACAGACTTGCGTTCTATTTGATGTCAGTCAGTTTTCCTGTGATGCTGTGTGTTTGCTGCACTAGAAGTCTCTCCCTTATCTAAAGTCACAGAGATTCTTCATTTCTAAAAGTCCTAGGTACTGGTCAGTTAGCACAGCAAGCAGCTCGATCTGAGATTTCCTTCTCAGTGCCTGATAGAAAAGGAACTTCCTGGATGGGCTGAGAGTTCCCCTCTCACCCAGAGGAGCCAGCTCCAGCTGGAGATGTCCTTGGCTTGTCAGGCTCTGCTGCAGGGATTCACGTGTGCTGCTGGCTTGGTTTCTCTTTGGGCTTTTTTTTTTTTTTTTTCCTATTTTAATAGAAGTTCTGCATTTAGAGTGTTTGAATCAGTTCAAATTGAGGTAATACTAGTGTTCAAAATAGTGGACGTTGTCTATTTAAACTGGAGTGTGACTGAGGGAGCCTTTGGGGGTCCAGTGGTGACAGGATGGCAGGGCTCGCACTGGGAGAGGATTTGACATTGCAGATAGGGCGTGTTGCTGCATGCCTGTGGTCTCAGCACTTGGAAGTCAGAGGCAGGAGAGTGAGACCCTGCCCCTAAAAATCGATTAACCAAACCCCCAAACAAATGCAAACAGCTCACAGGTCATTTGAATGGTGAGAACCTTCGATTCTCCAGATAAGCCCTCAGTCCGAGTACAGTGTGCTCTTAAATTCTGAAACTAGTGACGGGACAGGTAGCTTGGCCTCCTCTGTTTATTTTATATATATATATATTTTTCATATAAGTTGTTTTGATCCAGAGCTCCAAAAATAACACTGGGTTGTTGGTGTCCTTGTCCTTAGATGATGGTCCTCCTCTGACCCTTTCACAGGAGTGTGGAAGCCCCCCCTCCCACTTTCTGTCCAGACTCCAGAGATCTGTCCCCAAGCAACCCTTTCTTGGCTAGGGTTCTGCCAACCAGCCAGGAAAACACTAACTGTGGACTGTCTAGAATCGAAGTTGGGTGTTATTTCCAGACTTTCCTGGTTGGGAGGGGGCCTTCTTCAAGGCTTCAGGAGAGAGGTACCACAGTAGGTAAGTCCTTCCAGGGCAGGCTAGTACCCCAACGCCCCAACATGGCCCCTGTCACTCTGCCACCAGTAGCACATCTCAATAGTCCCAAGTTGCTTCCCCCTGGAATGCTCAGTCTTTCTCAGTGTGGTCAGGATACCAGGAAAGGATTCATGGGCTTGTCAGTTCCGTTTACACAGTTCACTGGATCCTTACCATGTGTTGGGCTCTATGCTTGTTTCCAGAATTCTGTACCCAGAGAAACATTTCAAAACCAAAGGTGGAATGTGTGTTTTTGAAGGAATATAAAAACCAATGGAAGTCAGCAGCTGGCTGGCTTTCACAGGGCTAGAAGGTGCCATGCAGTCTGCTGGGGAGAAAGGATAGCAATGGTCTTATGCGATAGTGGCAAGGTTGTTATGGGGGCAACCAGTTGTTCTGATCAGATCTGAGACCCGTCCCATAGGAAGGAATTCACGCTTGGTCCTGCGAACACGGTCAAAACTCATGGCTGGCCCACTGATGTTGTTTTGCTCCATGAGGATGTTGCCAAACTGCCTTCTAAATATTAATGTGCATGTATTTGTGCTGTTCTCAACTGTGATCCGAGAAGCTTCTTATTGCAATGGGCCGTAGTTAATGCAGAGACTCAGAACTATTCAAAGAGCTGAGAATATGTGACTGAGTGCTCAGCTCTAGATGGGACTTCTAAATTGAGACCTCATCACCTGAAGGGCTCAGGGAACATTGCAGAAGAAGACAGAGAGAATGGCAGAGCCAGAGGGTAGGGAAGAGTGCCAGGAAACGCTTCCTCTGAGCATGGCGTGGCTGTTGCACACTAGAATGCAAAGCAACTGTGGTTGCTTGTCCAAGGTCAAACCAGTTAGAAATTCCAGCGTGGAGCATGGTGGGGCTTCTGAGATACTCACACTTAGCTCAGGGGCAATTGGCAGTTGGTAGCTGCTGGGAGAGAGTGAGTCAGTTTTCTTTGAGGATTGGTTACTGACAGATTGCCCATATCCCAGTGGATGATGTCCCATTCATTTGCATACGGGGACACTAATTGTCATCAATGGATTATAAAACAAAAGAAAACAAAAATGCAGAGAGGACTTGAAGCTAGAAAGGATTTATACTGTGGAGAGAGCTGAGGGGAGTAGAAAGGAAGGGGCCAGCGTTATATGAGTAAGATGCATCATATACATCTATGAATCTCTCAAAGAATACAGGAGAGAGAGGGAGAGAGAGAGAGAGAGAGAGAGAGAGAGAGAGAGAGAGAGAGGAGAGAGAGAGAGAGAGAGAGAGAGAGAGGAGAGAGAGGAGAGAGAGAGAGAGAAGAGAGAGAGAGAGAAGAGAGAGAGAGAGGAGAGAGAGAGGAGAGAGAGAGAGAGAGAGAGGAAAGCAAAAATCTGTCCTGTAAGGAGTGCCTCTTGTTATTTGTTTATTATTTATTTTATTTTATTTTTGACATAGGATCTCATTTGGATAAGAAAGTCCTCAAACACTTGGCAATCCCCTTGTTTCTCCCTCTCAGAAGGAAGCTGGGAAGAGATGTCAAAGACTATCATACAGAAGGCAGATGGAGCTGGAAAAAACGGCACAGCAGTTAAAAGCGATTACTGCTCTTGCAGAGAATCTGGGTGTGTTTCCCAGTACTCACAAGGGAACTCAAAATGTCTGTAACTCCAGTTATTTTGTTTCCCTCTTCTGACCTCCTTGGGCTGCTGCACACACATGGTATGCATACACACACCTAGACAAACACACACCTAGGCAAACACACACACACACACACACACACACACACACACACACACACACACACTGATGCATACACTCAGGTACCCGGGAGAGCAGAATAGGACATTTAATCCCCTGGAGCTGGAGTTGTAAGCAGTTGTGAGTCCCCAGACATGAGTCCTGGCGACTGACCCTAGGTCTTTTTTTCCAGCACCTTGACTTTTCTTTTCTTCTTCCTCTTTTGCTTTCTCCTTTCTTCTTCTACAAATGAAGGAACAGATCATCAAATGGGAGTGGATCACTGCCTGCTATCCGGGCTGTCAACCTTCTTATCTGGGATTGTTTGTCCTTTGCCACAACTCACCACGCTTGAATGGACACGACATAACTTCGATACTTTGATGTGGAAACAAGCCTTAAACGGAGAGAGTATGCATGATGCATAAATAAACAGACCAAGGGGTAGAAAGCAGTAGAGTGACCCAGTTACTGTGCTGCATTTGTTGACAGTTGATTGGCATTAGTCAGTGAAGAAGCCAAAGGAAAATAATTCAGCTAAAGGGGAAACTCTGGCTTGAGACCAGTGATTGTCCTTGAGTTCAGTACTGGCTCCCTTGCGACAGAACATCTTCTTCTTAGGTCACCGTCCCTTCCTCACCCTGGGTGTCAAGGTTCTTCACTCTCAGGCCTTCATTTGAACTAGATATCTGATGGCCTTGCATCGAGTCAGTGGCTGTCCCCTGCTGCTCTCTGCTGGGTTCTCACTGTGTCCAGCACCCAGGTCTACCAAGTGGCCCGTGAATTCACACACAATCAATTACCAGCTGAGCAAGAGCTCTGGGGGTCTCTGAGTACTGACCCATGCACTGGGATGAAGGCAATCAGGCCTGAGGTCATCTGGGGTCAAGCCCATGGCTTTGGATAGTCATTTGTCACTTGGAATTGGGCAGGAAACCATAAACACAGGAGACAGTGAGTGAAGTTAACTAATTATATACAACTGTGGCCTTAGTTTGGCCTGGCCGAACAGAACAAGATAAAGGCAGTTTGAAGGCAAAACTGTTTAAAAACATGGCATTTCCAGCTGGGACATGGAACAGTAAATGGTGGGACACAGGTAGGAACAAGAGAAATTCAGGCCTCCACTTGTAAGCCAAGCATATAGGCTTGGGGAGGAGTAGAGAGTGGGTTCAAGGCTCCCTACAGTTAAACCAACAAGAACTATGTTACAAACATCAGGCTGGATATGACCACGACACACAGAGAGAAAAGCAGAAGATTTTAAAGCATGTTTCCTCACCAGCAAGTAACTCAGGGAAATGTAACCCAGAACACCCTGGAAGAGGCTGGGGGCGCTTAAACTGGTTAGCATAGGCATCTCTTGTAGCTGACAAGGGAAAACGAAATGAGTCAAAATGGGGTGGTGGTGGTGGTACTGATGACTGGATTTAAGTGACTATGGACAGCAAATGTTATCTCAAGCGCTAGAAACTGTGACTGGGGTCCAGACATTTTTTCCCCCTGAACATATATATGCACATATATGGCTTGTATAGGTAATGTTCCTGATGTCTGAAGGAACACATATATGCACATATATGGCTTGTATAGGTAATGTTCCTTCGGACATCAGGAGCCGGCTACAAAGTCTCCCTCCTCGCCTTTTGCTGCACCAGATGACTTGGAGCAAGCTGCCTTCTTTCTATGCTTTAATTTTGTTGTCTCTGGGTAGCAAACTCAAGGCCATAGTTCTGTTCATCAGACCAATTCATTTCTATTTTAGGTGCAAGCCCAGAGCTATCTGCTAGCGATGAAGACTGTAATCCTTGATCCCTAGTAGCCCACGGCCTCCTGATGGTCAAGGTGCCTTCAACCTTCTCTCTTCACTTGCAAGGCTGGGTATCTCCACTCCACATAAACAGAGTGGGTTTCTGCAACCCTAAGCCATACACCTGTCCTTCATGGGCTAGAGAACTGAAAGTCACAATTAAATAAGTACATTTAATTAAATCAATATAGCATAGTAGCTCGGCAGCTAGTCACACCTTAACTCATCAATTACATCATCACATCACATCACATATAAACTGTATTGGTTGATAGATTGGGTGCAGTGTAGGGTGTCCCTAAAGGAATTCTGACTGACCAGTGCACTAGCTCTACCCATCATTCTAGCACGATGTTATCCCGGTACAACAAAGGAAATGACAGTCCCCAAAGCAGATGCAAATTCCAAGATGCAAGGCAGAGCAACTGGCTCTCCTGTCCCTCATTGTCCTGTTCTGTTAATTGTGGACAGGCTGGCTTGAAGCTCTTCAAATTCTGTTGACTATAATTTAGGTCAGACCTATTTTTGTTCATTTACAATAAAGTAAAATAATAACATGGCGGCCAATGCCTCTTCAAAGAGGAGAAAGGAGGTGTGACTGGGGACCTGTGTTCTGCTGGACATGTGGTGTTCGTAGACGTCACTTTCTGGAATGTTCCAGAAAGATGTCTGTGTCAGTCAAGGTTCTATTGACAAACCACAGAGGCAGATATGAGAGAGAAAGAGAAAATGAATAATTGCTCTAAAACTTGGCTCACATGATCGCGAAGGCTGAGTACTGTGGGTGACTGAAGACCCAGGAGAGCCACTTTAGTTTCCAGTCCAAAGCTACAGCTTTGAGGCCTCAGAAGAGCTGAAGTCTCAGTTTGAGTCCAGAATTAGTGTCTGTCTGTCTATGTATCTGTCTTTCTATCTCAGTTCAAGCTGTCTTGGGGGAAGGTCAGTTTCTCTGTGATGTTCAGGTCTTCAGTTGATTGGTCAGGGCTCCTTCACATTAGGGAGGGCAGAAATAAAGACGACTTTATTCAGTTTATTGATAAAAATGCTAATTCCATTCTAAAACAGTCTAATGGAATCTGCTTAGATATCTTTAAAATGTCTATCTTAATATCTAGCAAAGCACTCACATACTAACTAAATTATGACTGTATTCAGCTGCTATTGCATTGATGCTATGTCTGATAATGTACACATTCTAGTGTGTGTGTGTGTGTGTGTGTGTGTGTGTGAGTGTGTGTGTGTGTGTGTGTGTGACAGTGCCCATGAAATCCAGAAGAGGGCCTCTGATTCCCTGGGGCTGCAGTTACATGCAGCAAACTGAACTCAGGTTTTCTGGAAGAGCAATAAGCACTCTTAACTACTGAACCATCTCTCCAACCCCCATAAAAGGATATTTTAAATTTTATATTGCACATATTGCCTTTTTAAAGCTTAAAGTTGACTTTTCAAATTAATATACTTTTAGTGCCCTTCAAAGATTTCATAGACCCTAGATTGTGCTTATAGTTGATCAAATGTCCCTGACCTTAAATCATGATCTCTTTGATGAGTGTGTGTGTGTGTGTGTGTTTTGTGGGGAAAGGATGTCTTCAAAGTAAGAATGTTGAAAGCATATGAGGAGCTTAAAAGAACCACAACAAAGGTGGGATGCAGGCAGGCCCAGAATGAGGCACCTTGATAAAATTTTGAGAAAGGATTGTAGAGTTCCCTGGAGACTGGGTAGATAGGCAAGACCTGAGTCAATGAACCTGTGGAGTGTTCTGAGACCAGGAAGTTCCTGGAGACACAGTATGGACAAAAAAGGGTATCTTAGTTAGGATTTTATTGCTCTGATCACAGCAACTCTGTCCTAGCTTGAGCTTCTGAAACCTCAAAGCCCACTCCCAGTGACACACTTCCTCCAACAAAACCACACCTCCTAATTGTGCCACTCTCGATGGGCCTATGGGAGTTATATTTATTCAAACCTCCACAAATGGCTAATGGAAATTTAGGAGAAAAGGGATTAACTCTGAGCCAGTGAGAGCTTCCCAGTTGTAGGTCAAGTTGGTGGTCACTGCCCACCTCTTGTTCTTGCCACTGTCTGTTCATCACCCAGGGAAATGGGCTTCCACTACCAGATGAGGAGGAAGTCAGGGGCTGAATACCACACATTGGTCACTTATTTGTTATAGAAAAATAGCTCTGGAGACCATCAAGTTCCAGGCACCAGGAAGCTGATGTCTGTTGAGGATTTTTCTCTGCTTGCAAGAAGGCATCCTGAATGTCACGTCCTCCCAGGGAAAAGGAAGCTGACTCCTCACAAAAAGGCCACAAGTGTAAAATTCTTCCCCAAAGGCTTTTCGTAGGCCAATCTGTCCCATTTGTGAGGATGGAGGCCTCATGATCCAGACATGTCCTCAGGGCCACACTTCCCAATACTGTGCTGGTAGAACTTAAGCTTCAATATGGGTTTTATGGAGAAGGCAAAAACATTCAAATGTTTCATCGCAGATCAGAAGTTCAAGGCCAGGCTGGGCTATACGAGTCAGAAGAGTAGAGACCCCCAAGATGTCAAGATATTATTGATTCTACCAAGTAACATACACAGAAAAAAAAATCTCTAATACTGATCTCCAATCTGAGAGGTGGGGCATCCTTGCTATTTCTTCTAAGATCTTCTGCCAATGTGAACAACTGGACAGACGCCTTATTACTCTCTGGGGCACTTTTAGTCTCCTCTTCTCAGACAAAATAACCAAGGGTCAGTTAATATAACTGACCCAAGCCCACGTGACACAAAGGACCTATTTGTTGAATTCTTTTGATCTTCTTCTCAGCCTTAAATGGCTTGTGGTTAGTTCAGCAAAATTCACCTTAAAAGCCAGGATATTGAGGATTTTCATGTGTTTTGCTTTTGAATAAACCCATACATAGTTTTTGTTACATACAAAGCATGGATATTTCCCAATATAAAACTACATACTCATCATAAAATGCCATGACTGTCACCCACGTTACTGTCATCTCCTTTTTCCAAAGGGATAAAAGAGAAGCAGGGAGATGAAGTAGCAGATATGTATAGCTTACATGAAATTATGGCACCTAGAGTAATACTGTTCCCCACAAGATCCATAGACTATTTAACAAGATCCCAGGGCCAGGCATGGAAAACCTCCTTTTGGGTTGTTGGTCAGAGAAGTCCAAGTGCCTTCCAAAACAATATAGATTATTGATGTTGCCCTTGGCTGCTACTCAGAATGTGAAGGTAAGACTCTATTGATAAAGGTATCACACTTTGGATACAGGACTGGAGGAGTCAAGTTGGAACTTTCCTGGAGACGTAGAACTGACTCTCATAGGATCTGAAGGGGCTATGCAAGCTGCCAAGGGAGAAAAGCAGTCAATTGTCCTCTCCAGCTGTGAGGCCTATGGACCATAACAATGACCAGCACCTAGACATGTACCAAAGGCTGCAATAATGGTGCTTCTATCTTGGGAGTAACCAACAAGTTTGTAATTGTACTTAAAGCCTGATCAATGGGAAGGAATTCAAGCTGGCACTGTCAGTGGAGCCAGCTACCTGTGGTTGGCTGGAAGGTCATGGACCCTAGAGGGAACCAATCATTGCCTCTTTTCTAAGCTAGTACAATTTATAATTACATTGCAAATATTTATCCTTATACCAAGAGATAAGTGTAGATCTCAAGCCTCATCAAAGAAGCTTCTTTTTGCAGTGGACGGAGACCATTACAGAACTTCAAAACTTGTCAAATGCAGATAACAATCAATCATGGAGTGTCCAACCATAATTGATACATCTACAATACAACTTCTGTACCCAAGGCTCAAGGAACATTTTGGCAGAGGGGACAGAAAATTTGTCAAAGCCAGAGGACCAGGAAGCCTGCATACACAAATGCACACACAAATGTACACACACACACACACACATACAAATAATAGGGAAGTTGTACCCATGAAACCTCAACAATATGGCTGCCTAAACAAGACCTGAACAATGACAACACAGTTGCACTGTGGATGGGGAAATTCTCAGGATCATCACTAGATGAAGATCTTCAGGTAATTATGGCTGCTGAGAAACAGAGAATTAATCTTCTCTAGGATGAATCTCCTATAGGTGTTCCAATCCCAAATGGTCAGCCCTGAAAGCATACACAAAAATAACACTAAACAGACTCAGCAGGTCATATGTGACTCTGTGTGTGTGTCGGTGTGTGTGTCTGTGTGTGTGTACATATGCACGTATGCATATATTAAAGAAGAGGTTGTAAATTGGAAAGAGAGAGGGGAGTACATGAGAGGAGTTGGTGGGAGGAGTGGGAGGAGTTGGTGGGAGGAGTTGGTGGGAGGAGTGGGTAGGAGGAGTGGGAGGAGGTGGTTGGAGGAGTGGGAGGAGTTGGTGGGAGGAGTGGGTGGGAGGAGTGGGAGGAGTTGGTGGGAGGAGCAAGAATGATGCAAATACAGTATTCATTTATGAAATTCTCAAAACAATTTAAAAAGAAGGGAGAAAAAGCCACTGGAAAGGAAGCAGCCTTGGAGATCCCAGCAGCAGGATTCAGGACCAACCCTTTTAGGATACTTCTAAAGAATATATTCACTTCACGCATTCTCACCTTTTAACATTTTTTTTTGACTTATCTTCATTAACACACATTTATGGGATTCATTGTGACACTTATGTGCATTGCACATTCCATGGTGTGCACCTCGGGATGACCAGACTAGTGTCCCTGTCCTATTTATCACCTATTGATCCCAGGGCCTGCTCAGGCTGTGGGAATGAGGAGAACCTCCATAAAGATCGTTCTCCAAAACCCAGGAAGAAGGAAAAAAATGATGGGCAGTAAAAATAGGACCGTTTACCCAGCACCTGGGGTCTCATGGCAGACGAGTATGGCTGTACTCCATCGCTGCTGCACGAAGCTGCACAGCACCCACATCATTTTGCTTGGACCACACCTGTTTATCTGACCCTGATTCATCTCTTTTCAACCCTGATGGTCTGGGGTTGATGCTGTTAGCTTCTGTCTTAGGGCCTGTCAATGAGCTGCCACATAGATTTTATTTCTCTTCTGTATTTGGTCCTACTTCATTTCATAATCACAAATGCTTGCATGGCATTTTTTTTAAACTCTTTTAAAATGTTAAAGATACTACGGAGTAGGCAGTATGAATATTGTTTCTACCGTCCTTTAGATGAGCAAGCTTGGGTGTAGGTCAGCTCAGCCACAAAGTGACTAAGAAGCAAGGTGTTGCACTAAAACCTGGGACAGCCATTTTGTTAATTCCCCAAAACAATGCTTGCTGTTCACTGTGGTAAGTAGGACTCAATTGAATCCAGCTCTTCATCTGGTAGCCCTTCCAAACTCTTTCGATTTCTACTGTTATGTTTCCAGAACTCTTCAGAATGCCCAGCAGACAGTCTTTTTGTCCCTCCAGCCTTCTTCCTTCTTTCCTTACTGACAGGATCTGGCTATGTAGACCATACTGGCTTCCAGCTTGTAATCCTCCTGCCACGGGCTCCCAAGGGCTGTGACTACAAGAATATGCCATCATGACTGACTTAAGTTGAACATGTAATCGTCCATCTTTAGCACCCCAAACACAATCACTCTGCTGGATCATCTCTAGGGTAAACTATGGCACACGTGTTTATTTCAGGGCGTTCGGAGTATTTTATGTTTTCCTTCACATGGTATTCTTTGTTTTCAATCCCTTGAAAAATAGCAGTCACAACTGACTCTGGAAAGTAGGATCTAGCTGTCATTCTGGCATCTCTCAGCTCATACCCACAGCTACATCATGTTTCCTTCAGCACTGGTAGGAAAGTCCATTTGCCACGTAGCCTCTGTCAACAGCAGAGGACAGGTAGGTTGTTCCTACTCACCTCTTCCAGCCTCAGTACCTACTGAGTTGGTCCCTGTGTGCTGATATCCTAAACTCAGTGTCTTACTAGATGCAGCATGGGGTTGGGGATGCCAGGGGGTCCAGCTGGAGTGGGTCTTTCATGTTTTGCCAGGTCATCTGGATATTATCTCAGAAGATTGCTTTAAGGCACAGTCTTGGGAGTGGAGATCATTTCTGGGACACACCGTAAGTTAAGCTACTTTATAAAATGTCTATGGATTTATTCAATTCATTTAAAGATATTACCTGCTAACTGCATACTAGGTTATATTTACAGAACTAAGAGAACAATTTAAATTCTAATCTCTTAATTAATACTTGTGTGCCTTTAGCTGTGTGTGTGTATGTACATTTGTGTGTGTGTGTGCATGAGAAGGCTAGCAATTTGTTAAGGTATGAGTCACAAACTTAAATTTCTATATTCCAGGATAAAGGGTGGATGAGTGACATTCTAACGTTTATTTCAAACTTGTTTGGTTGTGAGTTAAAACTATGCTCACTTTAATAATGGAGTTGGGTTGGGTGTGGCTTGCTGGTCCTTCCTCGTCTTACCTGGGCTTGTTCATGTGGCTTTAGTCGTCAGTTAAACAGGATGGTCTAAAAAAGTCTTCACCCTCTGCAGTCACTCTGGACTGCCTGCCAAACTACTGCTGCTCTTCCTGGTGACCTGCTGTGACAAGCTTGCTTTGCTGCATGGTGGTCCCAGGGCTCTCAGGAACCAAAGACGACAAAGCCTCATGTGCAAGCATTTGTCAAGCTCCTGCTTTTATGTGTCTCATTGACCAAAGAGAGTAACACGGGCCAGTTCAGTGTCATGGGAGCGTGGAGAGGACCACCCAAGGGCATGAATAACAAGAGTATG
This sequence comes from Mastomys natalensis, assembly GCA_021653895.1. Taxonomy (NCBI): domain Eukaryota; kingdom Metazoa; phylum Chordata; class Mammalia; order Rodentia; family Muridae; genus Mastomys; species Mastomys natalensis. Next base: position 887,669 of record JAJTUV010000843.1, on the reverse strand, counting down.
GCCCGCTGAAGTCTTCCCTGCTGTACCCTACCCAGATGTCCTCTAATAAGAAGTGGCAGAGAACACGGGCACTGGGTGCTCACCTCTTCCACAGGTAGCAGAAACCACCCAGTTCTGGGTCCCATGATGGAATGGAGACAAGTTCAGCATGACTCAATTCTGAACTTTGAAGAGAAGCTAGAAATGAAGAGTTCTGTGTACATTCTTGTATTTAAAACTCTGTAAGTTGGCGCCTGAGAGATTCAGGTCTTAGAGAACTTACTTGCAGAAGAACTGGAGTTGATTCTCAGCACCCACATCATAGCTCATAAGCCTTCAACTCCAGCTTTAAGGGTCATACATGCAGGCAAAACAGCCATGCATATAAAACAAAACAAAAACTACTGTAAGTGAAAGCAACATTTATAAACTTCTGTGGTCAAACCTGAGCACTCCTGTGGGCTGGATTTGAGTTGGGAGCCCACAGTATTAAATACATCTGCCATCAAGGGTGGGACAGCATGGTGTGTGGTACCAGCTCTTAAACACTTGGGATTTCAGACAACAAAACTACAAACGCATCAGAGAGGATGGCAGATTTAAATTGTGCCAACTAAATTGTGCTTAACTAAGCAACTTTATAATTCTTTTTTGTTGTTGAATTTCTTCTGTATTTCTTTTTTTTTTTTTTTTTGATATTTTATTTATTTACATTCCAGATGTCATCCCCTTTCCCCATTTCCTCTCCCTAGAAACCTTTATCACATCATTCCATCCCCCTCCTCCTTTTTGCTTTTATACCATTTTTAACGACATGCAAGTATTAAGGTCAGTTATAGGTTGAGGGACTAGCAATACAATAAACACAAATAGTCAAGGAACAAGGAAGGCAATAAACAAAATTCTGTGAACACTCACATGATCACTGCTTCTAAATACTTATCAGGATGACCAAAATATCTGAGCCAACTTCCCTGTCCTAGCCCAAAGACAACTTTATAATTCTATGATTTTAGAATAAAAGGAGTCAAACATCCAAAAATATCAACACCACAGACTCAAAATATTAAGTTTATAAGAAGAGATTCTCTTATTGCTTTGACCGAATACCCAACAAAAGCAATGTAAGGGAGGAGGGTCTTGCTGTGATTCACATTTCAGGAGCTTCTGTTTATCGAGGTGGGGAACGCACAGAGGTGGCAGACTGCTCACTTACGTGGCTGATTGGCAAGCAGAGAAAGGGGAATGCTGGCACAGTGGTTTCCTCCATTTTCCTTTTCACTGAGTCTGTACCCCAGCCCACACACTGGTACCACACACAGTCCAAGTGGGCCTTCCTTCTCAAGTCTCTGGAAATATGTCCAGACATATGTAAAGCTGTGTGTCTCTAAGGCCATCGCATTTCTCCATTCAATCAAATTACAATAAAATTAACCATTATACGAATCCCACCAAGAAGCCTAAGAAATTACATAAATTCACTGTAAATGCATAATTTTAAGATGAAGACAGACACTTGGAATAGCATGCTCTTTATTTCTTTGACTTAACATGAGCTTTATTATATACTAATGTTTGAGACCATCATTTGCTCTAAGTTCTTCTCTATTACTGTGATAAGATGCTCTAACCAAGAGTAACATTCATGTCCAATCATGGTCCAGCATTGAAGGGAGTCTGGCGGGAGCTCAAGCAGGAACTTGGAGAAGAAGACATGGGGAAACATTGCTGACTGGCTCTCAGGCTCGTGCTTCATGCATGAATTCTCTTGTATAGTTCAGGTCCATCAAGGATGGCACTGCACATGGTGAGCTGGATTCATCTACATCTATTAACAATAAGACAACCTCCCCAGACATGCTTACAGACCAACTTGATCTGAGTAGTCCTTCCATTGACACTCTCTTCTCAAATGATCCTAGGCTGTGTCATATTGATAGTCAAAGTTTACTAGGACATCAGCTAATCCTAATTTAAGAAGATAAATCTGTACACACGATATTATATTCTCCCATATTATTTAAATGCTATCTTCAACAGTAGATAATGCAGAATTAAGGAAATTATTATATCATTCTTCTTTTTGTTCATGAACTAATGCAAGGTGGTTCAGGCATGTGGGCTGAAGTCTGGTAACTCCTGCTATGGTAGAGGAGTGAATACTGGAGTTAGTTCTATCTGAATTTTAATCTTGTCTTCATCTTTTCTGGCTATGGACAAATTTACAAACCTCTTTGAACATGAATTTCCTTATTTAGAAAGTGGCATCACGTCATGAATTATAGATAACACAAATTGTCTGTAGATACCAGGCACGTGATACTCAGGCATGGTTGTCACAAGATATTCTTAGAGTCATGAGGATTTGGTTCATTTATTTTTGTGCAGTGCAGGAGATAAAAATGGCCTGTCCCATGACCAGATGCTGAGGGTCACATACCCAGTGCATAGGACACCCCTCTCACACATTCACCTTGATAAACATTTTAGGGTTTGTGACCTTCGGAGTCCTTCTCAAGGATCACTGCTGTAGACTAGTGTGCCAGCAGCAAGGACACTTACTTGCCATTCCTGTTTGGGACACTATGTAACAGGTCATCTCAGGACTACTTTAATTTAAAAGGTTGTATATCACATAGACACTTTAAAATCTTGTCTATCATCTGGATAAAGTGAACACCCTTGACTGTCCAAAGTTCACATGTTGAGCATCTCATTTCTAATGCTTCCCTTCTCTGTTGGTTGGAGCACTGGGGGAGTCAATGTTGGGACAGCATCAAGCAGCATCCTCAGAGATGTACTTGGCTGACTTAGCCTCATGGGAAGCTAAGCACACAAGAGCTCATCGCTCCTTGTGTTACTTTCTCATCACTACAACAGAACATCAGAGAGCGCAGATGAATGGGTTTTGGGTGGATTTGGGCTCACTGTTTTTGAGGTTTCACCCCACAGTGTCTTGGCCCCATTACTTTTGGGCCTATGTATGGTGAGGAAGAGAATCATGGTAGAAAAGCAGGAACAGAAGAAGGCTGCCACATCATGGTAGCTGGGAAGCTCAGAGATCAAGAGGGTGGGTTGGAGATAAGATATACCCATCAGATGCATACATCAGTCACCACTGCCTCCAACTTGGTCTTCCTCCTGCTCATCCACTCGGCTGTGAGCTTATCACTTGGTTACTGCATCAGTGAAGTTAGAATTCTCCCCTCCAATAACTTCTCAACGCCATCAGCTTGCAAGCAAGTGTTTAAGGGTCCAGGGCATGTGTTAAAACTATGACATGAATCTTTCTGTAGGTGACATCCTTCCCCATTCAGATTCTGCCATGTGCAAGATGGTATCCTAGCAATGAAGACATAGCAGGGAACCAGAGATACAGCTCTGTCAGTACAGATTACTTTCTGAACTGGGAGGCCAGACATTAGACAGTTAAACAATCCAAGGGACAACAATGTCTGATAGTGGAGCACGCTGAAGGACCTATCTTGGAGAGGGGATGAAGGGGAGCCCTGTTGATGGAGGAAGTGATTCTCTGAGGGACATCCTCAGCTAGGGCCTCCCAGGGAGAGAAAGTAGTCAAGGCCTAGTGAAGAGTTTATGAAGATTTGAACCAGCCATCATATGAAGAAGGCACATGCTCTCTTTCTTTTGTCCAAGACAAAGATGACACCTAACTAGTAATACATCATTTCAAGGATAGATAATTAGTGACAGGAAAGGGACTAGATCAAAATTTGTGGCAATGACATCATCATCTACAGGCCTCTGCGTATCCTCTCTTTAGGAAGGTAGGTTAGTCCTGGTACTAAACTATAATTTACTGGCTAATTCCTTCTAACCTTTGTTACTGCTGTTGTTTTAGACAAGGTCTTACTATGCTTCCTTTCCTGGTTTGGAACTCACTGTACTACCAGGCTGGAGCTCAAATTCATTGGAATTCTCTCAGCACTGCCTGCAGAGGGCTGAGATTATAGTATGCACCACAAGGCCCAGTTAAAGAGGTACTTTCTAAGCAGAGGATCTAGAAGGTATAATGACCTCTCCTACATCTCTCCGACCTCTCCAAATCTGACCGTGGGATGGTACTTTTTTCTTCTGCCTGGAAGTCCAGTAAAGGATCTCAGTCCCAGACCTGTTCCCAGTCACTCAATGGGGGAGAATCTGGGTTCTTTACCTATCACAACCTAAACACATGTTGTATTTTTCTACTGCTCAGGCCCTCCGAGAAACCTGCCTGTCTTACTTTAGCTGCCCTGCATCCTGTCTCGTTGCTTGGACTTTGGCCACCTGGCTTCTTGGTTTGTGTGCAGTCTTTGAATAAGGATCATTTTTTTTCTTTTGTTAAAATAGCTCATCAGCTAGGGGAGGGGCCCACCAGCTCCTCTCATCTCCATGCCTGAATGGTGACCTGTTTGACCTGTGCAAATCTTATGTAGGCAACTCATACCAAGAGTTCATCTGTGCTGTGGTCCGCTCGTGTCTAGAAGATGCTGCTTCACTCTGATCCTCTCTGACTTTGTGTGGGAAAATGGGGCCGCAGCTGGGGGAGGCTGCCTGGAGGCTTCCACGCGACGGGTCCCACATCCAGGAGAAAGGTCTGGGGTTCCACAGACTGGAACCTTTGGCGACGGCAGGCTCGGCAGGCCCCAAGACACGAGGAAGTCCTTGGTTCCAAAAGGGTTTATTGTCATGGCGGTGGTGGATGGATCTGGATGTACCCCCCCAAAACTCAGGGCAGACCTGAGTTAAGTAGGGAGGGAGAAGTGGGAAGGGTCTGGAGAGGAATGCTTAATTGGCTCCGCCCTCTGACCTTCATTAGTATGTAAATCTCTAGGGCCTGAGGCCTGTAGTTACACCCTCTACCTGTGCACTTTGGGAGGGGCTGTAATGGGCTATGTGACTGAACAATGTAGGTCCATGGAGATTAGACTGCTTGTCAGGACCCTGGGTTCTGGGGATGTGGCCGAACTCCTGCCATTTCTCCCTTGGAGTCTTGGGGTTCTAGGCCCATGCCTAGCCAAGAACCAGGATACCCTTATGCAGTCCCACAACTTTGGGCTTTTATACTCTTTCTTCCCACTCTTCTATGATGTTCCCTGAACCTTAGCTAGAGTGGAGTATGATACAGGTATCTCATCTGTGACTGAATTATGATCTTCTAAGAAAGCTTTATTAATGATTTGAGAATTTCACATGCTGTGTATGATTATAATCATTCCACTCTTAACCCTAACCCAGTCCACCCCCACTTCCTCATCCTTCCCAGCTTCATGTGCTCTTAGAAAAGATAATCTACTGAGTATAGTTTGTTCCATCCACAGGAATATGGCCTACCTTTAAGGAAAACTAAATCCAGGCATGGTAGCGCACCTTTAATCCTGCAGTTAGGAGGCAGAGGCAGGTGGATATCTATGAGTTCAAGGCCAGCCTGGTTTACACAGTGAGTGGCCAATATTGTTTACACAATATGTGGCCATGGTGGGCTGCATAGTGAGACCCTCTCAAACCAGTCAATCAATCCATCACCAGTCAGCCAATCAATTGATAGATAATCAATCAATCAATCAATCAATCAATCAATCAGGCCATCAAACAAACTGAGAGAAAGACATTCTTTCTCTCCCACAACCATTATTATCCATAGTTTCTCAGCTATGGTAGGGGCTTGTGAGCACGCTGTGTGCAGGTCGTTGCAGATATGCACGGATGCTGTCAGTTATGAGTGTAGCTGTCCTATGCTGTCCAGAAGACCCCGCTTCAGTTGGGCACTACACAGTCTCTGACTCTTGCCATCTTCCATGGCAGTCTTCTGGATGAGAGTGTGGGTGGTTGAGATGCTCCATTTGTGGCTGAGCACTCGGCACTCTTCTCTGCACTTTGGCCACATGAATCTCTGCTTTACCTGCCATTCACTGCACAAAGACTCTTACGAGGTCTGAGAGCTATTCTGACCCTGGGTAAGGAGATGCACATTTTGAGGGCAGTTTGATCCTATGTCCATTTAGCAGAATAATAATAGCAGGTTCAGCCTCTGAGTCCTGTGAGCTCAACTACCCTAGATAGGTTCTTGGCCAGATTTACAGTACTGGGCAAGCATTTCTCCTCATGGATTAGCATTAAATCAAATAAGGTGATTGGTTGTCATTATAACATATGTACCACTATTGCACCCATGAGTGCACCTTGCCATACCCATTATTGTGGTTCATGGAATTCATGCTGGGGACACTGCTGATGTCTTTTTTTCTCTCAGTGACCTGCACAGTACCTTCCATCACCATGAAAGCTGGCCAGCAGGAACGAGTCTTCCTGGTTGGTGGCAACGTGATTTCCCCTTGTCCAGTGACCAATGTGATGTCTTCAGCACTAAGCCAGCACCATCAGGTTCTACTAAGCAATCAAGAGTAACGGCAATAGTCTGTATAGTTTGGTTTTTGGCGGGGATGAGTGGGGGAGATATCATTTCTAAGATATCTCACCTAATGAACTCGTTCCCCCAGGTTGGGTCACAGGGTCCTCCACACATGGGCACCACTCTTTCTTTGCTATGCACCCCACTTGGCACTCATGGTCACTGGCTGAGCCAATGAATGGCTCTTTTCTTCCAACTCAAACTATTATCCCCACCACCACTCTCCTTTCCATGTTTTTATGGCTTTATTGCTACCTGAATTCGGTTGTTTAGTGGTTGTTTCCGTAAGAACAAGGACATCTCCTGTCTTTTTACTGAGCTTGGAGATTGTGCATAGCAGAAGCTCAGTGTATGGATGGCTCTTCACCAAAGATGTGGCCTCCAATGGCTGATATTGGCCAAGTTAGGACCACTGGTCGGGAGATCCCAGCATCATCTCCCAAAGGAGAGACCCTGTTCTGGAAAGGCTTTTCCCTGGACTCTAATCCTTACAACTCAGACTATGGAGGTTTGCCAAAAAGATGCGGAGCTCAAGTCATCAGTATCCTGTTGTGTCCCCGTGGCTTTCCTTCTGGTACCCAATTTAAAGGTGGAACCTGCAGAAGGGGTGGAAACAGTACACACGGTCCACAGAAGCTGGGACTCTGGTTCATTCATTTCAACCACCTCTCTTTTAATTGGCTACTTACAAACTGTTGAGTCAGACACCCCACTCTGCCGCCTCCATTGGCTGGGGACAGGGGGAGATGTGGTTTATATTAGTGCCCTGGAGAAAGTTCATGCCCTCTGGGAAGAACGTGTCCACGAAATGGCAGAGTGATTAATGGTTTGTTTATAGCATTGACATCCAGCCTGTCAGGACCCTTCAGTGGCCTTTGATGTAAAACACACTGAGAGGCCCTGGGACCTCCTTATCTCCTCTGAGGAGAGAAATCAGAAATGAAGAATGGTGGGCTGGGGCTCAGAGTGCTGGCCTTCAGGGGTCTGAATGGTTAAAACAGATAAGGGCCAGTGATGGGGAGCCGAAGGGGACCTAGAGGGTGGACAGTGCTCAGCAGGGACTCCTGTTGTCTTATCTCTCCCTCCTTCTCCCCCTCTCTTGTTCTCCCTTAGCACCCCCAGCTCTACAGAACTTCCTCAAGTCTCACAGATGAATGATCTCATAAATTCCACACCGACGTCACCAGGAATAAAGTGATGGACATTTTATTTCTGAGGGCCAGTGGGTGGGCAGCAGCAAAGGCCTAGTACTGAACCATTAATGATAATTTAAAGCCCTCTGGAGCCTGCTTGAAGGAGCCATGTTTCTTTAAGAGAACAGAAGACTCTGAAATGGTTCCCCAGTTGCCCAGGCCAGGGGATGGAGTTTGAAAACAGGCGTCCTATGGGCTGAGTCCGGCTCACAGCTGTATTTTGTTTGGCCGTACAGAGAGGGACAACTTTGTAGCGGTAGCCAGTGCTTAACAATGAGATTTCAGTTTCACATAAAAGTTCAAATTCCTTCTGTCTTCTGAAGACAACAATAAATAAAACACTGGAGATCTGAAGTCACTGGGCCTGGCCTCCCTCAAACGAGAGCAGACCTGTGTCCACTGTCCCCACCATATGATGCGCTGTGGCCACTGTATTGTTTATTGTTGCGATTTATCCCTGCAGTTGAACTGTTGTTTCTTTCAGTCCTGGCTTGCCATGCGAATTTTTGGTGAATTATTTAATCTAAATTCTTTGAATCAGTAAGAAAACAAAACAAAACAAACAACTCCCCCCTCCCCCCGCCATTTTGTTACTACAGCGGGCCAGCCAAAACTAACCTAACAGGGTCTCTGTGATGTTTATAAGAGATGCCATTAAGTGCTTAGCTCAATGCTGGTATTGTCAAATGTCTTCAGTAAGTGCTTGTGGCTGTGTTGGAGGCAGGCATGCAGTGAGACCTTCCATTAAGTAAAAACATTCTTGAAGTCACTTGTTGATTTTAAAGTTGTCATTTAAAATGTGAACATTTTAGGAAAGTCTTTATTTCTGATGATCCATTGACTTCTCAATATTTGCACGCAGGCCCGGGGTCTGGGCATTCCAGAATATCTTTAAAAGATTGATTTTAACTCTGTGTATTGAATGTGTTTGTTTGTTTGTTTTTGAGCTACGGTAATCTCTTTATTTCATTGGGTCAGGTGGACATATTTAACATTAGTTTCCAATCCACGTAATATTTCACTGTAGCGTGTAGCTTTCTTTTTTCTTTTTTTATTGGATATTTTTATTTATTTACATTTCAGTTGAAATCCCATTTCCCCATTTCCCATCCCTTTCCTCCTTTTTGCTTTTAAACTATTTTAATTACATGCAAGTATTCAGGTCAGTTCTAGGTTGAGGAACAAGCAAGACAAGAAACACAGACAGCCAAAGAACAAGCAAGGCAATAAACAAAATTCCATGAACACTCCCATGATCACTGTTTCTAAGGACTTATCAGGATGACCAAAATATCTGAGCCAACCTCCCTGTCCTAGCCCAAAGTCATTTTCACATCTGAAGCCTACTTCCTTGTTCTAGCCTAAGATTTAGATTCCTGCCTGAAATGACTTCTTTGTATCTGTGCTTGGTTTTATGCACATGAGTGAAGGTGCCCACAGAGGCCAGGAAAGGGCACCAGAGGAGCTGGAGCTGGAGTCACAGGTACTTGTGACACTGTCTGACAGGTGCTGGGAGCTGAACTCTGGTCTTCTGAAAGATAAGTATACATTTTTAATTACTGAGACATCTTCCCAAATGCCAATTAAAGAAACTTTGAAGCTGAGTGTGAGGGCTTATGTTTTCCGTTCCAGTACTAGAGATGTTGAAACAGGAGGATTGTCTTCAATTCAAGGCCAAGGCTAACTTTTGGCTACATGATGAGCTCCAGGCCAGGTTAAATCACACACACACACACACACACACACACACACACACACACACATCCCAAATACTCTGATCTCCTCTAGAGAACACTCACATGTTCTGTGCCTTCCAAGGCCAGAATATGAGACACACTAAGAACTTGGAAAACGTTTGTTCTTGCTTCAGAATGGGTTAGTAGTGTGCCAGCTATGCATGCAAGTAGACACAAGAGGATGTAGTCTATAAAGACAGCATGGGAAGATGCTTTCCTACAGCCCTCTGGCTGCCATTTCTAGTCTCCTGTGGAATAAATGAGACAAAGGTGACCTCTAGTCCATCTAATGAGTCATAAGTCACAACGAGACACTGCTGGCCTCAGACCTGTGACTTCCGGTAGCTTTCTGTTTGCCTTCTTATTTTGTAATGCCTCAGCTGCTTCTTCCCAGCCCATTGCTTGCAGCCTGGGAATCCAGAGGCAGAGCTCGCTGCAAGGTGATGCATACATTGTTACAACTGGTCTTTCCTGAAGCCAAGGCGCCAAGCATAGATGCAAGAGACAGACGAGTTTGTTTGGAATCAGATCCACTCTAAAGTGATTGCCAACTCTTAATGATTTCCGCCCCCCCTCTTCTCTACTATTTCTCTGGCAGAAAGAGCTCAACACTTCTGGATGCAGGCCTCTGGGATCTCATTTTCCATTGTGCCTTGATGTGCCTCAATGTGTATGTACCAGTTGGAATACTCTGACTGCAAACAGCAGATACATTGTATATAGTTCTATTGTCTCATCCACCAGGAAGTCTGGTGGTAGGTTCAATTCTCACCAAGTTCTGAACCTTTTGTAGCTGAATGGGTTACATCCCCAAGGGTGACCACATCAGAGATCTATAGCCAAACCCTAGGAATAGAAAGAAAAACAATATGCCCATACAAAACCTTGCTCTGGGCCCCAGGTAAAACTGTGTGTTGAAAAGTAGCTGGTCGTTCACAGATAGGAGTCCTTCACATGAACAGAAGTTCCAGACACTAGTAGGAAAAGAAGAGGCAGCCGAGAGTGTGTTGACATCTGTCTGTTGAAAAGGAGAGAGACAGTCTCTGAGCATCCGAAGTGTGACAGAGATCATAGGAGTCTCTGGGGTGCAATGGCAGTGGATGCCAACAGGATGGCCAGGGCTGCAGAGATATGCTCTGTGTAGGATGGAATGAAGCTACATCCAGAGATGTAGCTAGCACATGGTGTCGGGTCCCTTTCTGGAAAGGGTCCTAAGGTCAAGAGCTAAACATGTTCTAGCTGGCTTCATAGCAGCAACCATTCCCTGGACAAAACAAATTCTCAACGTGGGGGAACCAAACAGTAGAGATGATGCACTTTCTGGAGGGACAGAAGTTGAGAGTCTGTGCTGACGTTCTCTGTGTCTGTCTCTCTGTCTCTCTCTGTCTCTATCTATCTCTCACACACAAAATAGAATTCTATTCAGCCATCAAAATAATGAAGTTTTGTATGATCGAGTTGGAAGGGATGGATTGACAATTATAAATCAGTAAGTATATTACATAAATGGACTTAAGGATCATCGCAGTGGATATTAAAAAAGGTCATTTGCCAAATCCTATATTCCTTCATGATAAAATCTCTACCCTCAAGAAGCTTGAAATAGAGGAAGTGTATCTCAATATAGTAAAGGCTAAATATGACAAACCAACAGCTAGCATCATGTCCTTTTTTTTTTTTTCCCAATGTGTGAGGATTTTCTTTTTTTTTTAAATTTGTTTATTTATTTAATTATTTAAATCACACCATAATTTACTTATTCACACAGGGGTTATAAACACAAAAAGGCAGGATGTGGGGAAGGGAATGATACCGGAGCAGCATAGGTGTTCAGGGGGAGTACAGATACCTTTCAGAACAGGGTATCAGCTGGGTGAAGGTTCAGGGGACAGGTCACTATGACTCTGCCTATGATTCACTTGTCCTTATCTAAGTTGGTACTGTCCACCGAGGCTGCTTATATAAGATCTATGACTACTCAGGCTGGTAAGTTTCCACAGAAGCTGCCTGTTTACAATAGCTTATAGCCTGCTGTGTCAGTGTTTTTCCACAGAGACCCAAGACTTTGTGTTAGCATGTATGTATGTCAGGCTTATTGCTGATTTTAGGCCTATGGTTGATTTTAGGCCTTCAGTATATAAGCAGGGGTGCCCCTGACATCTCCTCCCTTCTCTAAGTATAGAGGGGCCTTGGTGATTCTAATCTTGCGAAGGCGGGGATAGAGGCCTGACCTCCAATAATTGAAGGGGACCTTGTAATGGCTCCAGTCCTCCTGTCATTGTCCAGTGAGGCATGGGGGCCATACCCATCCCAATGTCTTTTTCCAAGAGAGGGGATACTTTTGACATCAACCCCTATGCAGTCAGACTTGTCCCTCAGGGAACCCAGAGAGATATTTTTAGTTTTTATTTATATTCCCTTGCAGTGCTTAGCCTCGCAGCCTAAGCAAGAATTCAGATTGCCAGTCAGAAGGGTTCTGGGTGGCCCTTCTCTGCTTGGTCTAGGGGTGGAAGTCCCCTCTTTTAGATTGGGTGGAGATTGGGTGTTTCTTTGGAAACACTCTGGATAGAGTAACAACCTCATCTTGAGTCTCGTGGTCCTCCATAGCTAACTTATGCTGATGTATCCGAATAGGTTTTGCTACCAAATTATCTATCTGTTGTATCACAAAGTTAGTCAGACTATTTAAGGCCCAGGGACCAAAAGAAATCAGCAAAAATAACCCAATTTTTGGTCTCAGGATGGGAGGAAGTGGGGTTGACAACCATGGAGAGGTTGAAAACCAATCCTTGTACCAACTCTCATCTTTCTCTTTCTCTCTCTGTCTTTTCTCTGGGCCTTCTCTGACCTTTTTCATGTTCTCTTTAACAATCCCTGTCTTGTCAGTGTAAGGGCAACATTCTTCTTTAAGGGCTGTACACAGTCAAGAGCTGTACACAGTCTTTTCTATTGTAAAAGAGTAATTCAAGTCCAATAAAGTCCTTTGCAATTTTTGGAGATCATTTCAGACAGCGAAAACGAGGGATTTCTTCAGATTAGTGATGTCAATCTCTAGCTGATTAGTGTCCTTGTCAATGGCCCATCAAAGGTCTGAGTAGTATAAGCCTGGAGGCTAGCATCAGGATTAGAACTTCTACCAGCAGACATCACGTGTGTTTCATTTTTACCTGGAGAGGAAAAAGAAGGGAGTTCTCAGGGAGATTTCTCTTCCCTGGAGGTCACTTATTATTCATCTTATTTATAGTTGGGCCTGGCTTTGTGGGGGTATCTATTTATTTCAGTAATCTTTTTGGCAGCCATTTAGCTGTGCCTTCTGTGGTATCAAACAGGCATATCAGTCCTTGGCCCCATATGAGAACTGGGTCTGGGCCATTCCATTTAAGGATAAGAGGGTCCTTCCACATAGTTATGGCATAGTTTTTCTTGGTCTCAGCGATGCTAGAGGCAGTCAGCAGCAGATTTGCCATAGCATCATGTTCAATGAGAAAAAAAACCCCTCAAAGTATTTCTACTAAAACCAATTTGTCCATTGTTATTCAATATAATGCGTGAAGTCTTACCTACTGCTTCTTCTGTAGACAAAAGAAGGAAATAAGAGCGATAGCAATAAATAAGCCAAGCTGTCCTTATTTGCAAGTAGGATTATATACAACGATGACTCTAAAGACTCTGCTAGGGACTGCAAGAGCTGCTCTTGGTTAAGTGAGAACAATGTTGCTACAGAGAGAGAGAGTTTATTCTCCAGCACCCAGGTCAGAGTGCTTGCAACTGCTCACAGCTCCAGCTCCAGGTGATGCAGCACTGTTCTGGTCTCCACAGTGCACTCCCTGCCCCCACCCCCACCCCAATGCACACATGCACACATGCATGTATGCATGCATAGAACTCTTGATTCCATAAACACTTTCAGCAAAGGGCTGGGCCTTAAAATATCTTTGCTATATATCAATAACAAATATGTTAAGTAGGACACCAGGACACAAACCTCTAATTAAGTAACTGAGAGATCTCTGTAATAAAAACTTTAAACACAGAAGAAATTGAAGAAGACATTAGAAGACGGAAAGACCTCTCATGCTCAGGGATTGGAGGAATTAATGTTGTAAAAATGGGTATCTTATTAAAAGCAATCTACAGATTCAGTGAAATCACCATTAGAATTCCAATGCCTCTCTTCATAAAAATAGGGAAATTAATCCTAAAGTTTACGGAATCACAAAATATCCCATATACCCAAAAGAATATATATAAAGAATAATGTGTATAAAGAATAATGCCGGAGGCATCACCATACCTGACTAAGTTAGATTACAGACCATAGTAACAAAAATAGTATGGACTGGCACAAAATCAGACATGGAGATCGACGGAATCGAAGAGAACCCAGACACAGATGAGACATCCAGCTACAGCCACCTGACTTTTGACAAGTACGTCAAAAATATATGCTGAAGAAAAGACAGCCACTTCTATAAATTGTGCTGGGAAAACTAGATATCCACATGCAGAAGACTGAAGCCAGATCCCCATCTCTAATTCGTACAAGCATCAACTCCACACAGATCAGATGCTCTAATGTAAAACCCAAACCTGCTGGTCAAAGAGGGAAACATTTTAAGATATAAGCACAGACTATAGCTTTCTGCATAGTTTCTTGGGAACTAATGCCAGATAACTGCAAAATGGGATCCAGAAATCAAGCTTTTGCACAGAAAAGGAAATTATAAACTGAGCAGAGACAAGCTACAGAATAGGAAAAAAAAACTTTGCTAGTTACATGTCTGATAGAGAATTTATATCTTATATATACAAAAAAAAAAAAATCAGAAATCAACAATCCAATCAATGAGTAGGCTATGAAATGAACAGATAGTCCTGAAAAGAAGAGACAAATAGCTAATAAACACATGGAAAAATTCAGCTCCACAGTCAATAGGGGGATGCAAATTAAAACTAAATTCTAGTCACTGTCAATTACTAAGAAAACAAACAACAAATGCTGCCTAGTATGTGCACTGAGCAATCAAAGACCAAAACCCAAAACTATCAACAGAAGCAAACTTCTCTGTATAATTCATCTCAAGTATTTGCTTTGTTATTGTAATGGAAATATGACTAACACAAGGTTCGTGAAAAGTAATAAGAGAACAAAGTTTAAGTCCTCAGCACAAAAAGCAATGCACAGGGCAAATGTCTCAATGCAGCCGTTGTATTATTTATACAGACCTCAAAACAGCATGCTACATGTAATAAGTACATACAGCTGTATCTGTCAATTAAAATAAATAATTTAAACAGTATTTATTCAGTGTGTGCATTATGTATTTAGTGAATACACATGTTCACATGCCACGTGTGTGTGTGTGTGTGTGTGTGTGTGTGTGTGTGTGTGTGTGTGTGTGTGTGTAGGTGAGAGGACACTTGTGGGAGTTATCCTTTTTCATTATGTGGGTCTGGGGGATTGAATTTAGGAGATCTGTCTTGGCACTAAGTGCCTTTGTCTGCTGAGCAAGATCCTATGGTTGCTGCACCTTAATAACTACTGAATACTCTTTAATAAAGTTTGTGTTTACTTGTGAATGGGTTTCACTGGGCTCTTCTATCTCTATTTGAGAGAGAGAGAAAGAGAGAGAGAGAGAGAGAGAGAGAGAGAGAGAGAGAGAGAGAGAGAGATTTAGTTCACACATAATTAACTCCAAGGATGTGGAAGTGACAGATGGAGCACTTTGCCTTCCTTGGAGGCTCTGATGCTTGAAGTGATAGACAGGAGCTGTAGGTCCCCTCCTCAGTGTGTTAACTGCCTTTCCATTGTTGTGACCTAATATCCCACAGAAGGAAGTTAAGGAAGGAGGAGTTTGTTTGGTTCATGGTTTCAGGTTTTACAGTCCATCAGAGCAAGGAAGACATGGCAGCTGAATTCTGAAGCCTCGGATGACTTCGTTCCGTATGCAGCCAGGAATCAGAGAGAGAGAGACATGGACCCTCTCTCCATCTTCTCTGTTCTATGTTCCATCACTGTCCTTAGGGGATTAGAGGGTCCTCTACAATCCCATTCCAGAGTCACCTCACTGATGTAAAAGTCCATAATCTAATCTATCCTCAGGGGATTAGAGTGACTTAGGAAAGCAACCTGGGCTCACCAGCTTGGGACTCAGGATGGAGCCTTCCCACTCACTCATTATGAAGGCTGATAGACTAATAATTCTATAACATAAAAGCGTTTCCTACAAGTCATTTCTACTTCCTGTTCCTCAATACCTCTACATTTTTATCTATGGCACAGAGAGCATGGATTGAGTTTTTTTTTTCTTTTTAAAGATTATTTTATGAGTACACTGTGGCAGTCTTCAGACACACCAGAAGAGGGATCAGACTCCATTATGGATGGTTGTGAGCCATCATGTGGTTACCGGGAATCGAACTCAGGACCTCTGGAAGAGCAGTCAGTGCTCTTAACTGCTGAGCTCTGTCTCCAGCCCATGGAGTGAGTTTTGACAGCTGCACAGTGTGTGGTTGTAAAACTGTAGTTCATTTTGCTGGGTTTGGGATAGCCTTGAGACACAAAAAGGGTAAGCCTATGGTCACTGAGCACTCTGCAGTTCTGGGTAGAGGGTCCTCTTACAATCCCATTCCCAAGTCACCCTCACTGCTGTAAAAGTTCACAATTCCGTAATGGAAGAGTTGCAGGGGTCATGGAGAGATCCTGTCCTTAAAACGACTCAATACTTCATTTTGCCGAGGAATGCTCATGGGTCTCTCTTAGGGCAGAATTCTATGAGGAGGTCAGCACATTTCCCCACAATAGCCCAGATCCTGGAAATGTCTGAGTAATACCAGTATCATGCCTTCACGGGTGAAATAGATTTCTATCCGGCCCCTAGGAATGCAGACCTCCTGATGTCAAACACTTCATCTCCTACGGGTGCTTTTCTTGGTAAACTACTTAGTTCTCTCCTTGCGTGGCCAAGAACAATCTTGGTCTGAAGCATCCAGCTTTGCTTCCAGTCAGGAAGGGTGGTGCAGCTTAGTCCTGTCTGACACATGCTGATTCATTATTGCTCTAGGGAAATCACTCCTTGCTATTTTATTAGAATATGAATCTGGTAGCATGGGTCAGACTTCAGTTTGGCTTGTAAAAGCACAGTGGAAAACACTCATTTTGTTAAGCATGAGGGTGGATAATATATGTATATTTCTTTCATTTGTTTTGTTCAGAACAGCGTCTTAAATGGAATCCAGGCTGGCCTTGACCTCATAATCCTCCTGCCTCAGCTTCCCAAGTGCTCTATTTTGTCTCTCTTTTATTATGTTATTAGACTAAGAACTGTCAAGGAGGTGGTTCTCAAAGGCCCAAGCATGAAGAATTTATGAGAATTGGAAGCAAGTTTGCAAGTAAGGATATATCAAGGCCTTGGTTAAGTTGTTTTTTTTTTTTTTTAAATGTATTTTTAAATTAAAAAGTCAAAGTTAGAATATCAAGTGATGATTTAATGGTGACATTTTGTCACTATATTTGTATTGAACCACCTCTCCCACTGTCTTCTTTCCTCTCTGACCCCATCCTTGCTGTTCTCGGTCTGAGGAGTCAGGCATAAAGAAGTCTGAAGGGGACAAAAGACAGGATCACACCCAGGTCACTGGCAAACAGGAGCAGGCTGTGTGAGGCCATTCTGGATTGGTTGTCCCTTGGGGGATCCCTTCCCCAGTACACACTTATATGAGTGAGAGAGATAATTTGATGGACCCTGTGGTGGTTTGAGTGTGATATGTTCAATGCTTGTTCTCCAACTGCTGATGCTGACTGAGTTTGTGCAGAGGTGGAGCTTTGCTGAGGAGGCAGACCACTGGGAGTGGGCCTGGGATTCTGCAGCCTGGCCTCACCAGCTCCTATGGTCTCTGTTTCCTGACTATAACACAATGTGACCAGCTGCCCCTCACTCCTGCTGCCAAGTCTTCCCAAGGTGAAGGCTTTATCCCCTCAAACTATGGGCTAGAATTAACCCTTTGTTCTCAGTAGTCAGCTATACTATCTTAGCAAAGAAAATGATAGCGCAGTTGTGATACAACATCCATTAGAGAGTCAGGGGTACAATAATTGGGGTTTGGGGTTCTGGCCATGGGATCTCATTGCTACACATTACGAGGGTGAGGATGACCGCCAATTGGCCCATTCACCCAACAAGTGTGTGACACCTTAAAGGTTCTGGGGCAGGAGATCGTGGTTAACCAATAAAGGGAGTGTCTGCTCCCAAGGGCTTGCTTTACTGTCCAGCAGGGAGCTCTGGAAAATAATAGGAGAATTGCAAAGAGAAAACAGACAAGGGCCAGCCAATGGAGCTTCCTGGAAGGGTCAGGAGAGGCTTCCTGGAAGCCTAGATGTCTATATAGCCCATAACATAAAAAGATGAGAGGCAACCAAGTAGGCAGAAGCTGTGGTTGAGGGTAGGAAGGATTTTGTCAGACAAAGGGTTGAAGTAGAGAGTGCTGTGGGCTCTGGATAACTAACTACAAAGGACCAAGCCAAGGCTGCTCAGAGCAAGTGCAGGTGAAACTGAGCAAGGGCAGGTCGTGCAGAGCCCACAGAGTGCATTTTAATGGGACGGGGCTTTCATTAGAGAGAAATGGGAGCTACTGAGGCAGCCTGAAAATGGCGGGATTCTTAATTAGACTTGGAGACTTTGATTAGATCTTATACCAGCCACTTGTTTTGGGAAGGTGACCGTGATGGCTATTCTTGGTTGTCAACTTGATGACCTCTGCAATTAGAATCCCCAAAATGGAGGGACACACCTGTGAGGGACTTTTGCTTAATTTGAAGTGAGAAGATCTACTTCTAATTGGATCTCTGAGGAAGAAAGACACACATTTAATCTAGGTCTTTTGATGGGGAAGACTCACCTCTCCAATGGCTTTCTCTGGAAGTCTTTGTAAGAACATAGAAGAGGGCAGCCTCTGCTCTTTGCCTGCTTGTTCTGTATTTGCTAGCAGGCCTGTTCTTTGACTGTCAGTAGAGCCTACTTTTACATGCTAGTGTACACTGAGGACCAGCTGAGACTCCAGTCTCATGAACGGAGCAACTACTGGATTCTTGGAGCTTCAGTTCAGAGGCAGCCATTGTTGAACTAGCTGGACCACAGCCTATAAGTCATTCTAATAAATTCCCTTTCTATACAGAGAGATTCATCGTGTAAATTCTGTTACTACAGAGAATCCTGACTCTAGAGAAAGAAGTACAGAAACAAGTGTGTGTGTGTGTGTGAACTCAGACATCTATCCATACTTTCACCATCACAATGAAGGCAAAGGTGCATGTACCCACCACCTCTGAGAACTTCGTGTTTCTGTTTGTCACTATGAAAACACGTAACACGGGATTCCCCTTTCTTCCATGTCTTCAACCGTACCATACAGTGTTACCTTTAAGTACCATATTTAATAGTAAATTTCCAGAACTTTTTCCTTCTGCACAACTCAAACTTTCTGTTGAGCAGGATCTCCCCATTTCTCCTTCCTGAAGCTCCCAGGAAACCCCACTCAACTCTCTGCATCCATGAGTTGTCCTGATCAGATTCCCTCTATCCATGCGACATTTAGCCGTCCACAACCGACTTACTTCATTCAGCATCATGGCCCCTCGGGTTCATCTACGTGTCAGAAATGGCACCATTACATTCTTTTCCAGGCCTTAGTAGTATTCCATCACTACAAGATTCACTCTTGGACCATCACAATGCAAGGGGTAAAGAAGCAGGATTCTTCTGTCAGTTCAGGGAGAAGGAGAAATGGGGAGGTGCTCACATTAGCTTGAGTCCAGTTGGCTTGGAAGTTGTAGTATTCTTTCAGTGAAACTGTGTCCTAAAATATCTCTCTATAACAACTGCCTGAGATAGCCAGCTAATACCTGAGGATGCTTCGTGCTGGGATAGATTGGTCCAGCTGCTTCTGAGCCTGTGTGGAGGATGTGGTGGAGTCAAGCCACTTACCTGGTAAGGGTAAAAGGAAGGAGAAGGGGATAGGGCCCTAGCATTTCCTTTGAAGAATGTCCCCAGTGGTCTGAAGCTCTTCTACAAGCTTCTACGGAACGTCTTCACCACCTCCCACCAGGTCCACATCTGTAACACGTGGGTGCCAGCTATACAAAGTGAGCACAGAAGGAGTTGTGCCCGAGTTTATTTGTGGGTACCCTCCAACAAGGAGCTGGCTGTAAGCTATTTTGAGAGAGGATATTGTTGTCTGTGTGACTCCGAGCACTTCTGGGAGGAGTAGGAGGCCATGGGAGTCAGAGTCGTGATTTACATAAGTGCCTGGTCAATTGTAGGACTCTGACACACAGATGGACAGTTACTGGGCCTTTGCTCCAGGATTTGGTGAGCCCTTCAAGGAACTGTACAGAGTGATGTACCACCACACCGGGAACAGTCTAGTATTTGCAAAAGCAAATGGCACCCCTGAGCTAGCAAGCACCACAGACAGCAACTTGCTTAATATTTTAAGTAGGTCTTGAAGGAATGGCTGAAGTCTTAAATTTGCCATTAGAGAGCTAAATTATATATGCTAGTAAGAAACTGTTGATGCAAAACAACACAGTTCTTACCTCAAAGGGAATAAAAGAATAGTTTATGCTGGAATAACCATAGGC
This sequence comes from Mastomys natalensis, assembly GCA_021653895.1. NCBI lineage: Eukaryota > Metazoa > Chordata > Mammalia > Rodentia > Muridae > Mastomys > Mastomys natalensis. Next base: position 867,710 of record JAJTUV010000843.1, on the reverse strand, counting down.
TGGAACTACAGAGCTTGGTTATCCCAGATTCCACGTTCTCCTCAAGTGTTACAATAACAGAACAAAGAGAGTTATAAACAAAGAAACTTAAAACCTACTTTGGTGGAAACATCACAGAGGCAGGTGGGTCAGGGAGACTCTCCTTAGCCCTTAGATGCTATCCATCAGAGTCCTTAGCTGTAGGCTTGGTGGAAGCTAGAGATCTGCTCAGTTGGATCTCAAAGGGTTTTATCTGATCACGGGATGGTAGCTCCAGACACAGCAACAGGTAAGGAACGTCTATCAGGCTGATAAAGTGAACCTAAGACAAGTTGTAATTAGGCCCTGGACCTGCAACATTCCAACCCCCCATGTCACGTCAGCTCTAACCAGTCCATCAGTCACTTCTGATCCTTCTCAGAAATTACTATTCACAGAACATATGTTGGACAGGCCTTGAATATCTGAAAAATCACGAATGGTTGAGACACACTTTAAATGGTAAACTTCAAATTACATTTGTGTGTGTGTGAGTGTATGTGTGAGTGTGTGTGAGCGTGTGTGTGAGTGTGTGTGAGTGTATGTGTGTGTTAGTGTATGTCTGTGAGTGTATGTGTGAGTGTGTGTGAGTGTATGTGTGAGTGTGTTAGTGTATGTGTGTGAGTGTATGTGTGAGTGTGTGAGTGTATGTGTGAGTGTGTGTGTGAGTGTGTGAGTGTATGTGTGAGTGTGTGTGAGTGTGTGTGAGTGTATGTGTGAGTGTGTGTGAGTGTGTGTGAGTGTGTGTGAGAGTGTATGTGTGAGTGTGTTAGTGTATGTGTGTGAGTGTATGTGTGAGTGTGTGTGAGTGTGTGAGTGTGTGTGAGTGTGTGTGAGTGAGTGTTGTGTGAGTGTGTGTGAGTGTGTGAATGTATGTGTGAGTGTATGTATGAGTGTGTGAGTGTATGTGTGAGTGTATGTGTGAGTGTGTGAGTGTATGTGTGAGTGTGTGTGAGTGTATGTGAGTGTATGTGTGAGTGTGTGAATGTGTGTGAGTGTATGTGTGTGTGAGTGTGTTTGAGTATATGTGTGAGTGTGTGTGTGTGTGTGTGTGTGTGTGTGTGTGAGAGAGAGAGAGAGAGAGAGAGAGAGAGAGAGAGAGAGAGAGAGAGAGATATGCAGTCCAGGGCATGTGTGTGGAGAGCAGAGGACAGCTTATGGGAACTGGGTCTCTGTATCCACCCTGTATGCCTGGTGACAAGTCCCTGTACCCATTGAGCCATCTTACTGGCCCGTTAAATGATCATTTTTTAACAGAAAAAAGATGATATAGTAAAATTCTTAATGCATACCTCTCAAAGTACTCTGTAGAAACAGCAAGATAGCTCTGGTTCCTTTTGTCTTGCTGTATGGGGCTTTGGGTGGAAAGGTGTGAGAGAATTTTACTTTGCCAATGGATATTAAAGGGCCACAGGCCAGGCCTCCAAGACTTTCCTGAAATGTTTTATTGTCAAGACATTCTTGCAAATCACCTCAGTTTCTACCCATTTTGGATCCCACAAGGATAGGATGGGTGGTTCCCGTGGAAGGACTCAACAAATGATAAAAGATATCTATAACCTCCCCTGGAAAATTAAAACACCCACCATCCTTCTAACGTCTGCTATGAATCTGTGAGCAGGGGAGGGTTTCGATGATTCTAAGTGGATAGGAGGCACGTTAGAAAGCCGAGGAGCGAGGGGAATGAGTCTGACGCCAGCCTAGGTTACCAGTCCTGAGACTGTCTTGGAAAAAAAACAAATAAACAAATACAAGAACTCTAAAACAACCAGATGAATGCAGGGAGGTTAAAACCAGAAGACAGAACCTAATTCCCGAGAGGGCTCTTTCCACAGAATGAGTGCTTATTACTTTCTACATAGTGATTTTGGATTTTGAGTGCATGTGTGTGTGTGTGTGTGTGTGTGTGTGTGTACAAATGAAGCAAATATCTCCCTGCTCTCTCCCACTCCCTAGGGACTGGTTTAATTAAGTACTTAGCAAATCTAGACTTTCCTGGCAATCTCAGCTTGTGGGTACAATCGGCATCTCCCTTTTACAGAAAAGCTTAGTAACTCATCTGAAGTTACCCAGCTGGGAAGTGGGAAGGCCGAGGGAGCCAGATCCAGAGAGGCAGGCTCCAGGGCGAGTTTCAAAACTGCAGGCTACATGACTTCTTTGATGAGGTGACTCAGGGCCTAAGGAGATGCCACAGGAAGGCACCAAGTCAGGAGTTCAGGTTTTATGGTGTTTTTACTTACCTTGGGTCACACACACTTAGCAAGAGCAGATGTTCAAAGCCTGCCTGTACTACATGTCCAGAACAGGAGGTGCAGATGACCACATCTGATAGGGACCCTGTGACCCCCACACCCACATGCTCTCTGCTCAGGGGTGGTCTGATTTAATCTGCCATGGCAAATCAATCCCCTATTGGCTTCTCCTGGTGGATGGTGAGTGGGGGCTGGGTTTGCCTGAAGCATCAGGATATCTTACTGGCTCAGGGTAACAAAGAGGAACTCTCTTTGTACCATGCTCAGTTACAAAGCACACTACATGTTCTAGAAAAGAAAAACAGCTGTAAGAGTAAGTCGATTCAGTATACACACACACACGCACAGACACTGCACAGACACTGCACACCACATATATACATACCACACACACACACACACACACACACACACACATATATATATATATTCATACATACATACCACACATACACATACCACACACATGCACACATACAATACATCACTCCCATCTCTATTCCCACACATATACACACACATCATACATACCACATACATACACATACCACACACTCACATACCACACACATGCACACATACAATATACCACCCCATCTCTACTCCCACACATGCACACACACTACACACACAGACACAGATACATATACACCCCTCACATCCTCGACTTCCACACACACCATATAACTTCAGACGACACATACACACACACACACACACACACACACACACACCTGACTTCCCAGCAGAATCAGAATCTCCATGAACAATCATTGGTGCAGAGGTCTGTGGGGCACTGCTAAGCTCGGGATCAGGGCTGGGAATCCATGAAGAAATGGCTTTGGTAGAGCGGAGGCTGCAGCTGACCCTGTAAATCACAACCTTGAGACACAGGGCTGGGGAGGAGACGTGGTAGAGCACCTTTGAATGGAGGTTTATGGGTAGACAACGTACTTACAAAACAGTAAATTTCACTGTGTGTCTCTGGGACACATAGACGGTGAGACTGTTAACACTGGAGCAGATCGGCAGATGTCCTCGAGTGCCACGAGTGTGGCACTTCTTTAGTTTTTAACTAGAGCAGTTAAACATCTGACAATGTCCCCAACACAATACAGGTTTTTGAAAAAAATGTATGTCTCTTTTTTTTTTTAATTGAAAATAGTTTTCATGCAATATGTTTTGATCATAATTTCTCCTCCCCAACTTCTCCCAGACCCTCCTTCCGACCCACCTCCTCAACCTCAAGCTGTTTCTCTTTCTCTCTAGAAAACAAGCAAGCAGGAAAACAAACAAAAAATCCAAATAAATCAGCGTTAAAAAAATAACAAAGAAAGAAAACCACAAGAAATACACAGACGAGGGGACACACACATACACACACACACACACACAACACACACGAAACCCATAAAAACACAAAATCAGAATATAATTCTATATACAAGCAAAAGACCAGTAAGGCAAAAATAAGCCCAAACAAAACAATATGAGACCCAAAGTCTACAAAAATGCCATTGAGTTGGTTTTATGTTAGCAGTCTACTGCTGGGCATGGGCCTACCCTGAAGTGTGGCTAAGAGAACCAGTGAGATTTCCTTGGAGAGAATGAATTTTTCCTTTGAAAGTAGGTGTCACTAGCAGGTAGTTTCTTGGTAGGAATGTGACTCCTGTCAGCGTAGGGACCAATGTCTGGCTTGAACCTGTGTAGACCGTGTGCACAAGTCCCCAACAATACAGTTTTAGGAATGTCCCTCCTCATGTGGCCTATTAGTCCTTTCAACTTGTTCACTTCTCCCTATTTGCAAAATGCTTCACAGTTAAATATTCTCACCCTATTCCTTTTCATCTGTTAGGTCAGGGCCCAAACCAACCAAACAAAAAACCACTCCCCCTCAAAGAAACCAAACAAAAAATAAAACCACAATGATTTCCTCTTGAGAAAGTTTAAGGTAAGAGAAGAAACTATACAGATAAAATTCTCTAAATGATAAAGTAGATGGTTTCTCTTTCCTTTAGCTGACCAGTTTCTTTTATATGAAATAGAATCATGAAAACCTCTTTTAGCTTCACCCTTTTCCTATTGTTTTTCCAACTTTATGAAGAATTTCTTCTTTCTTTTTGTAAAAGAATTTAACAATTTCTCCTCAGAAAGAGGTAAGTTGTGGCATCTAACCGTCGATTTAATCAGTTCCTAAAAGAAGGCTTTGGTGGAAACAAAATTTTAAATGGTGTTTTTAATCAAAGGGCGTTATTTGAAATACAACTTCTTATGGCCACAACGTCACAAATAGCAGACTCTCCCAGATTTGGAGTTTTCCAGGTGACAGCATGAAAAATTTAACTTTGTGGCCTGAACATTTGACCCCACTCAGCTTTGGGTAAGAGTTCTGAGCGTTCACCAGGCATCTGTAAAGACAAGCATTTGCTTGTAAGGTGTGTGGAACCTCTGTTGGAGAAGGGAATGACTACAATGTTGACTCTGTAGCTGCCCCTCGGCATTTCCAGATGTGGAACCAAGTGTCAGCGTAATTTCTCCACATTTACTCCAAGTGCTGGCTTGGCTGGCCTCACCGCCTGGAACACACAAGGAGCCGGCGCCGAGCAGTGGCCCTCATCCCGTGTGAAAAGCTGAGCTTGGGTCTCCCCCAGAATCTAGAGCTCATACTTAGAGGCAAGCTCCCATGAGGCAAAGCCTCGCCACAGTGTTGGCAGTTTTGGAGCACGCTAGAAGTCCCAAGAAATGCAGGAATAATGGGACAGACTGACTGAGAGCAGAGGCCACCTCTCTCTCTCCACACCTTAAGCTTTGCCTAAAGATTCACTGAAAATATTTAGGTTTCTTCCGGAACGTCTTGTACTGTAACCACATATTTTTGTATCACTGGTTTTAATCCCTGATGTATCTTTTAATTTAATTCACTGTCCCCTGTTGGAAACCAAGCCCTTTTCTGTTTGTTTAACATGTGTCTCTATGTGTGTTTCTTGTGCTTTTTTTTTTTTTTTTTTTAATTCTGTTTCTTGTGCTTTTTTTTTCTTCCTGTTTTCTAAAGAGACAAAGGAGGACAGACTTGAATGGGGGGTATGTGGGAGGATATGGGAAAAGACGGAGGAAGGGAAGGGATCTGTGATCAGAATATATTGTACTACTTTCCAGTTTAAAAAAACAAACAAACAAACTGCAATTAATAGTTCCGTGAATGTGTAAAACATTTTGTGGTGTTTCCTGTTTTTCCAGTGTGTCTTCCAGTGAGACTTATGTGAATCATGGAGTAGGGCCTCCTTTGGCTGTGAAGAGCTATCATCAAACTAGAGTGGTAGGAAAGAAAGAAGGGAGGAGGGAAGGAGGGAAGGAGAGGGAGGAAGAAGAAAGGACAGGGAGGGAAGGAAAAGGAAGGAAGGAGAAGGGAGGGGAAGGGAGAAAGGGGGAAGAAAGAAGGAAGGAAGGAAGAAAGAGAGTGAGAGAGGGACAGAGAAAGGAAGGAAGGATGGTGGAAGGGATGGAGGAAGAGAGGGATGGGGAAAGACAGAAGGGAGGGAAGAAGAGAGGGAAGCAGGAAGAGGAAGGGATAGAGGAAAAAAGGAAAGGAGTGGGGGAGAGAAGACTGAAGTAAGTTAATTTTAGAAGGACTGAAAAAATGCAAGTTTGATAAAATCTGAGTGGAAACAGGGAGATATGTATGTGTGCCTCTAAAACTCAAATTATTTATATTATCATTATATTATAATATATATATATATTGTCTGTTGGTTTTTGTTTTTTTGAGACAGGGTTTCTCTGTGCAGCCCTGGCTGTCCTGGAACTCACTCTGTAGACCAGGCTGGCCTCGAACTCAGAAATCCGCCTGCCTCTGCCTCCCAAGTGCTGGGATTAAAGGCGTGTGCCACCACTACCCGGCTTCAAAATTTATTTTAAATACAAAAATTAAAGGTGTAGACAAAAAAAAAATTGCCCACAGGTTGAGTTATCTGCATGATAAGCCACACCACATATGGCAAACCACACCCACATATGGCAAACCACACCCACATATGGCAAGCCACACCAACATATGGCAAGCCACACTTACATGTGGTAGATTAAAGCTTTTTCTCAGCCAGGCTGAAATAGCACAGCACAGGCTCACTGGGTAGTTTTGTGTTTTGTGAGGTTTATGAACTCTTTAAACCCATAGGAAAACCTATGAGAAAATAACAACTATTCTTCCTATTTACATGTGGAAACTGGTACCAGTGAGGTCACAGAACTGCCTAAGGTCACTAGTCACTATCATGCTTTTTTGGTTTGGTTTGGTTTGGTTTTTTTTTTTTTTTTTTTTTTTGAGACAGGGTTTCTCTGTGTAGCACTGGCTGCCCTGGAACTTACTCTGTAGACCAGGCTAACCTTGAATTCACTGAAATCTGCCTGCCTTCCGAATGCTGGGATTAAAGGTGTGTATCACCACTGCTCAGAATCTATCATGTTCTTAAACTCTTTCTCCAGCTGCCTGTCTGTATCTTCTCCAACAATGGGTGTCCCCCATTTTCTCTGCTTGTGGAGAGCCCTGAGCCCGACCCAGAGGTCCCATCCTTGCTGGTCCTTGGCATCTTCTTCATCATTTCCCCTATACCGTTACCTCTTCTTCTTGGCATTTCTCCTTCTGTTCACATGTGCCTCTTGATTTACTCTCTTGGTTTGCCAAGACACACCCCTTGGAGAAGAGTACACACAGGAACATTCTTTGAGAACTTGAATTCCAAAAAGCCTCTCAGGTGCTCAACATGGAATCCTACCTTGACAATATTTTGTTTGCTTGGTAATTGTCTTAGTCAGATTTGTATTCTTGCACAAAACATCATGACGGAGAAGCAAGTTGGAGAGGAAAGGGTTTATTCAGCTTACACTTCCACATTGCTGTCCATCACCAAAGGAAGTCAGGACAGGAACTGCACAGGGTAGGAACCTGGAGGCAGGAGCTGATGCAGAGGCCATGGAGGGTGCTGCTTATGGCTTGCTTCCCCTGGCTTGCTCAGCTTGCTTCTTATAGAACCGGGACTACCAGCCCAGGGACGGCACCACCCACAATGGGCCCTCCCTCCTTGATCACTAATTGAGAAAATGCCTTACAGCTGGATCTCATGGAGGCATTTCCTCAAGGGAGCTTCTTTCTCTGTAATAACTCCAGCTTGTGTCAAGTTGATACACAAAACTAACCAGTACAGTACTTTTAGTTTTTTGAGGTGTGTTCTCACTGTGTATCTAAAGTGGCCTTGAACTCATGAAGCCTCAGCTTCCCAAGTGCTGGGATTACCGGAGTGTCACTATGTCACTCTATTGTAACAGTCATTTTTCTCCAGGACTTTCAAGGAATTGATGCACCTTGTGTTGTTGAGAGGCCTGGCAGCATCCCAAGTCTTGATCCTTTATGCAAAACATGTTTCAGCTTTCTAGATGCCTTGAGCGATATAGTTTTATCTCTGATTCAGATAGGTTGAGCGTCCTCAAAACAGAGGCCCACTCAAATCCATGAGTAGATCTGACTGTGTGTGATTAACTGAGAGATTACTCTCAGGAAAAATGGGGTGAAGACCTGGGAAAAGAACCCAAGTGGTGTCCCCTAGAATCTGCGCTCTGATGGGAGTAGGTCTGTAGCCAGAGTTGTACCTCGGATTCAGTTCCCTTTGAAGAGAAAAAGCAACTGGGCTTTTGAACCCTCAAGTCTGTCTGTCACCCTTTGGGCAGAGTGTAGTGGTGGGAACCTCCTACAAGGCGTGGTTCTGCTTGGCTGAAGGAATTCTCCAGAGAAGGAAGCTATGAGACACAGCCCTGGGATGGTTGACTGTCTCCCCAAAGCTGGAAACTTACTCCACCAATTCATGTGTTAATGATAATTTGGGAAGGAGATTTTGCAAGTCCTTAGGTTAAAGCCTCCAATGGATTGGTGACTCAGTAAGAGGCAGAAGACTAAGTTAATACTCACTGCTTCTCATCACGTGACTATGCAGGAGGGAGGCCCTCACCAGACACTGAATGTACATCCGTGTCAAACTCTTAGAGTCCCAGAGTCCAAACTCTGTTCTTTCTAAAGTACCACTGTCTATGTTGTCATAGCAACAGAAACAGATAGGAAGCAGCCAGCACACCAGGCTGATGGAGCTCAAGTTAGAACTGGGTTGGAAGCTGTCTTTTGCTGGTTGTCATTGCACTCTTGTTCAGCTATGGACCCTATGTGCAACAATACTGACCATCTAGGCAGAATAAGCCCATTGGTGCATGTCTGTTATAAGGGGTAATAAGTCACTTTCTAATGGGATTTATGGTTTATACTGTAGGAGAAAATTCATGTCTAATTCCATGTACCTGGTCAAAAGCCCATGGCTTGAGAGTTTATGAGCACTGCGGTTTTGCAAAATGGACATAAGTATGTTTATAAAATTGCCCCCTAAATAACTATAAATCTATCCATAGTATGGAGGTTCTGTTAGCATTGACCAGAGAGGCTTCATTATACAGTGGTCAGCTCGTGCTTGGACAAAGTATACAGAATAAATGACTCCTGGACACCCAGCCATAAGTGGGACAACTGTCTTACCTTTCCAAGGCTCAGAGAACATTACAGAGAAAGGGTCAGAAAGAACATGAGAGTCATAGGAAAGAGGACCAGAATTGTAGAATGCTCCCTTCGGGGCACGACGTGGATGTTGCACATTAGAATTCACAGCAGCTGTGGGCATCAGCACAAGATCTCCACAAGATCGGGCCTCTTAACACCTTGTCATGGACGGGGAAGCTCATGGGAAAACTCCCCTTCTAAAGATTTACACACAGTTAACAGTTGGTTAGGAAAGGAGAGTGGCTACCCCACTGCTAAGGTGCCCAGCTCCTGTGAACAAACTCTAATCTCTAAGCCTATAAATAACTGCAGTAAAACCCACTTGGTCATATGCACGGAAGTGACATGAGAGTAGAAAGAGAAGCCTGGCAAACAGAAGAAGTGGATCAACCAGAGTGGGAGGGAAAAGATGGCAGGAGAGTGGCTGTGAGTGTGAAACACATGATATGCTGTGTGAGTATAAAATACATATTATTCATGTGCAAAAATGTCACAAGGAAGCCCATTGCTATATAGCATTAGTTAGTTATAATAAAGATATCAAAAAGAACAAACTTCCCCATCCCCCTTCCCTTCCCTCCTGGCCCACACCTTACCCTGGCACCATAGTAGAAGTGGTGGCATGGGGAAAGGAGAGCTGGCCCAAGAGTGTGAAAACGGGAGAGTTGGCCCTGCACCTTGCCTGGGCAAAGCAGGAGAGTCAGCGCATGGACCAAGTGAGTTTCCACCCAGGCCGGGAGCCAGGGCTCTGAGTTGGTCCACCCTGGCATCCGCCCCATCTATGAACTGTTGGAGCATGTGAAGGGGCCGGTCCTGCAGATCCAAAGCTTCAGGATCTCCATGGCAACAACAGAATTTCTGAGGGGAATCCCCGGGGGCTCCAGTATTGATAGTGAGGCAGAAGTAAGAGGTCTCAAACCAGACCAGTGACTCATTGCAATGAACATTTATAAGTAAAGCTGTTGGACAAAAGGGCATACTGTGTGACCCACTGTGACACACTGCAGCTTCCACAGCAAGATGGGATATATATGTATATACATATACATCATATTTGCATATATGCATATATGCATATATACACATATACACATATACACATATATACATATACATGGAGAGAGCTTGCAAAGGCACAGGGTGGATATGAAGGGACAGAGAGACGAGTGAGATTGGGGTACATGATGTGAAATTCACAAAGAATCAATAAAAAGTTAAAAAAAAAAAAAAAGAAATGAGAAAACAAGCACCAGGAAGTGTTCGCCCTGAGTAGCCACTAAAGCACTGTTAACGTGAGTGGATTAGGAATCACCTGGGCACACATCTCAGGGAATGTCTTTGTGGGATTTTTCTGAGAATTTTAACCCAAGACTCACCCTGAATGTATCTGATGTTAATCAATGGACTGGGGTCCTGAACTGATTGAAAAGGAGGAGGCCAGAGAAGTGCTTCTGCCTCCTAGCTCTTCTTTTGCTAGACACCGTAGACGATGCTTCTCCCGCTGCTGTGCCTTCTCTAACGTGATGCGCTGTGTTCTTCTGAACTGAGAGCCAAAATACAGCGCCTTCTCTTGAGGTTCTTGTCAGGTTTCTCACAGTGATGAGAAAAATGAAGATGCAGTCAGTTAGTTCAACCAAGTTAATTAGCTCTGTTTAGCCCAGAAATCCTTAAAGTGTGACCACCTCAAACCCCAACTCAGATGCTGCAGAATACACTGCTGGAACGAAGAACCCCAGCCTTTGGGTTCAAGTGGCCATGAGTGGTTGACTATGGCAGATGCTAGAGCAGAAGGAAGAGATACAAAATGTTTTCAAATGCTTGGTTGTACGTGATTGAAATTTGCATTGCTGTCACAATACCCAATATATGTATCTTAAGAGAACAATGATTTATTTGGGCTTAGGTTTCAGAGACTTCAGTCCATGGTGCAGGGAAGGCACGGCAGAGAAGTTCAGCTCACATCACACACAGTAGGCCAGGAAGGGTGAGACTGTTGCTCAGACCAGCTCTCCCCTTTCCCTCATAGGATGGTGTCCCCACATTTAAGTTTTGGTCCTTCTCCCCTTAGTTAATTCTCTCTGGAAATGTCCCTTAAGGGTATACCTAGGGGTATGCCCCACTAAACCTCTTGGCATGTTGGCATTTATTTTTTCCTTTCTTTCCCTTCCTCCTTTCCTTTCCTTCCCTTTCCCTTCCTTCTTTCCTTCCTTTCCTTCCTTCCTTTCTCTCTTCTGTTTTTCTTTCCTTCCTCTTCTTCTTTTCTTCTTTCTTCCTTCCTTCCTTCTTTTTCCTTCCTTCTTTTTCCTTCCTTCCTTCCTTCCTTCCTTCTTCCTTTCTTTCTTCCTTCCTTTCCTTTCTTTCCTTTCTTTCCTTTCTTGTTCATTCAAAACTTTATTGAGCAGCTAAGGATACAAGGGTCTTAAAACATGGTCACAGGGATGAGGACAAAAAGCAAAAAATTTCTTAAAAAGAGGAAGAAATACTTTGGAAAACAAGAGCTGAAGGGAAGGAAAATACCTTAGGAAAACAGGGAAGTGGCATCAGGAAAGGATGACCAATCAGGAAAGGGGAGCAGGGAAGGATGCCAATCAGGAAAGGGAATGGGGAAGGATGGCCAATCAGGAAAGGAGATGGAGATGAACCGAGAAGACTTCAGTCTGGATTGTTGATGGTGCTCTGTGTGGACCATTTCTATACTTGCTTGCATTTTCGCCTTAATGTCTTCTATGGAACTAGGTCCTTATGGTGTTTTAGGAGGGTTTTGTTTTGAAGGACTCTTTACCTTTTGATCTTGATGTTGATGGCTTCAAGTCTTTTCCATTTCTGTTTGATTTTTTGTGATTTTTGGCTGGAATATGTCATACAAATTTCTTTACTAAAACGTTTTCTTCAGTTTCCTCCTCATCAAAACCAACCACCACCACCCCATCCACATCATCTTTATCACATTTTACATTTTTTCCTGTACAACCTTGTTACCAGTCTTCAGAAGCAGGTCCCTTTCCACACATACCTAGGAGTTTTACATCCTCCTTGTTTTTATCTTCTGATTCTGCATCTCTCTCTACAGCTACTAGGTGCTGTCCACCAATGTGCACAGGCCCTGAACCACACTTCAACCTTAAGACCACAGTGGTTTTAAGACCCCAAGGGAAACTGTTGGCGTACAGACATCTTCAACTTACCAGTGTTACTTTAACTGGACTGCCTTCAGAGTTCATTGCTCCTGCCTTTACAGTGTATAAGCTATTGCCCCCCCCTAAACTGTTCTTAATGATAACTGGTGCTCATTTGAATCATTAGTCACCTTAAAGTGATAATCTTTGTCTGTCCTTAGTTACAACTGGAAAGATAGTTTTGAGGCCTAAGTGGGTTCATGTCTACATCCACTGAGTTTTCCTTGATGTGGAGGTGTGCCCTTCAGCATGAGAAAAGCCAACAGAGAAAACTGATCCTCAGAACAGACACACAGAGATGGAATCATGCCAGGTATAAAAGTGTGTGGCTCAGGCTAGCCTTGAACTCGTGATCTTCTTGCTCCCTTCCTTCGGTAAATCCTACTGGCACCAACGTCTTGGTTTTTCTTAATCGTTGAGTTGACAACGAAAATTTAAGCTGTCATATAAGGATGTTAGTTAGAGCTGACTCGGATAAAGATTTTAAGCCTTAAAACTCATCCTAAGCTCAGCTGTTTCTTTGGTATTGAAACTCCAAGAGCACTTTCCTATTTAATTTTTGATCTATTTCTACTTTCCTTAAACAGAACTACCCCCTCCTTTGCTTCTCTATTTGAATTAGTATCTTTTGACCGTCACCTAATGAGCCCCATTGACACTCAGTAAATGGTAAACAGTGTCAATAGCACATGTCCACTGCTAGTCACATAAACCTCATCAACGAGGCCTTATCACAGGCTCTCACCTCTGGGTAAACAATGAAAGGCTAAGAAGTGGTGTGAACGCTCAGCTAACTGACAAGTACGGGAGCTGTTTGTATTGGTGCCACACAGAGCCCGTCATCCCCAGAAGGCACACTGCACCACCAGGCTGGTTGCCCTTCTCTCCTCAACATAGAAATGCTTTCAGAAAATGACCGTTTGCAGGTCTACTCTCATAAACTCTACTACATGGATAGAAATTCAAGCACCCAATTAGTCACAGAGCTATTCCTAAAACTTGGGCAGCAGAGAGCGGTGAAGAGCAGTGGGCTGGGATGTGATTGAGAGATAGTACTGAGCAGAGTATGCATGCTTGCCATTAGGACTTGGATCTCAGTCACCTGTCTACAAGCTCAGGTACTGATCGAGGCACTCTAACCTCAGTTGCTTCAGGAAAATGGGAAGTATGTTGATATTTAAGAAATTCTTTGAGGCTATCGATATGGCTTAGTGGTAGAGCACTTGCTTAGCATTTGAGGCTTTGGATTCCATCTCGGCACAAGAAAAGGAAAAAAAAATCAAGCATTCTTTGTGGGATAAAAAAATATGTTGCATAAAATATCCAATTATAGGTCACTGGGCTAGTTATTCCCATGTGTCCTTGCTGCTGCACTGATGTGGTTGCAGTGATACCTCACTGTTATTGAATGACTAGATCAAGCCAAAGTCATTACTAATTTCAATTCACATACTTATTGTTTGTTTGGGCCGGGACTACAGGTCACTCACTACACATCAAACACTGGCTTTCGATCTTTGTGACATTGCCTCATTTAAGTTATCTTTTTCTTCCTTTTCTTTGAGACAAGGTCATTTAACACAGCCCAGGCTGCACCTAAACTCTTGATTCTCCTGCCTCATCCTTCTGAGTGTTGGGAATACAGATGTGTGCCAGCACATCTGGCTCCTTCATTTTTAAAGTCTTCTAAGAAATGAGACTGTCCCCCTGATTTACAGGCGAGAAAGCCGAAGTTTAAAGAAGTGGAGTTACTTTTCCAAAGACTATTGAACACGTGATAGGGTTGAGATGGAAACACAGGCCCTGTGGACCTGTGGCTCTTGGCAAATCTGGAATTGGACATAAGTCTGTGGGACTATGACCTGTGCCCCTTGGTAAATGTGGGGTGCCGTTAGTGGGAGTTAAGTTGGGACTTGTAGAAAGCATGGTGTGACCAGAGGCAGATAGGACATTTGGAAGAGATAAAGAGAGTTTGACTGAAGATTCAGTCAGCCATGTGATGTGTCAGGTTGTTAGATATAGTCTGTCAGGGGGTGTGTGGGGGGGGGAGTGGGGGGGGTGTAAAATCTCTTACCATTAGATATCCAGCGATGTTCAAGGGGTTGAAGACTCAGCCGGGGCTGGCCTATGGCCAGGGAGTTACTACCTCACTAAACCCAATGCTCTGAGAGGGAGGGTCCCAGGATACATTTAGCCACTGGTCTGTCACCAAGGACTGGGCTATTTTATAACCTTCCATTCTGCTCTAATCACAGTGCCACAATTTTCTCTTCCTCTGAGTGGCACAATGGTTGAGGAAGCTGTCAGAATTTCCCAGTCAACAAGAGGTGTTTCCTCCTGTGTACCTGTGGCTTCAGAGTCTAGGGAAACCTTTTCTGGAAGCCTCAGCAGATTGTCTTTAAGGTTCCAGCTATTAGTTCTAGAGACGTGGCCATGCACAGTCTACAGCACAGCAAAGGAATTAACTATCTTTTCCCAGTATCTGAAAGGGATTGGTACTGAGATTTCCCTTGGATATTGTCTTAGTCAATGTTCTATTGCTATGAGGAGACACCATGACCACAGCAACCCTTATAAAAGAAAGCATCTAATTGGAGCTTGCTTATAGCTTTAGAGGGTTAGTCCATTATCATCACGGCAGCATGTAGGCTGGAGAGTAGCTGAGGGTCTATCTACATCCAGATCTGCAGGCAGCAGGAAGGAGTGAGAGACAGTGGGCCTGGCTTGAGCATTTGAAACTCCAAAGTCTACCCGCAGGACACACTTCCTCCAACAAGACCACAACTAATGACCAAGCATTCAAACGTACGAGCCTATGGGGGCCATTCCTGCTCAAACCACTGCAGATACCCAAATCCAAAAATATTCAGGTCCCACGTATAAAATAATATCGTGTTTTCATATCTTCTGCACACTTCAAATTATCTCTCAATTACTGATAATGTCAAATAGAAAATACTGTGTACACAGTTGCTGTGCTGCACTGCTTAGGTAACAGTAACAAGGAAGGAAAAGTCTGCGCATGGTCAGGTTGGAGGCAAGTGTTTTTGAAATTATTTTTAGTGTGCAGTTGGTTATATTCACAAATATGAGACCTGTGGATGACAAGTAGGGACAGCTGCAGTATGACCAAGTTCAACTAAGAAGCAGTATCAACTACTTGGACCTGAGTGAGAGATCTTTCCCCCTAAATGGTGTGTAATGTGTTGGGGGATGGGGGTGGGGGACACAGACTGCCAGAGTGAAAGTATGACTGATACCGAGAAAGGCGTATGTGTATGTGTGTGTGTATGTGTGTGCTGTGTATGTGTGTCTGTGTGTACATGCAAATGCATATGTGTATGCATATGTGGAGTATGAGCCCCTGGGCAGAACAGGAAGCTATGTGTACTGTGTGTGTGTACTACTCTGGCCTTGAGGGCAAATGACAATGATTTTTCATGCAATTAGACCAAAATCATAACGACTCTGCATTGAACTTCCCAAGCCAGTAGGCCTACCCACATACTGTCCCTGTGTGTTTCGATGGGTTTCGAGGACTTTTCCCACCCCCTTGAATTCAGACCTGCCTCAGTTGCTCTTCCCCTCTGGCTGCTGTCAGTTCTCTCCGACAATCCCTGATATTGACCCCAAGGCCCTTGTTCTTCTCTTCTGTCCTCCATACCCTCACTTTTCTAAAGAAATTTACCCCGATGGCATGAAAAGTCTAGGATGGTAACATCGACTGTGCATGCAGCCTTAAATTACCATCTAGAAGGAGAGACAAAACCTCAAAGATTGTTTTGGGGAAAGAGGGCTTTCTCCTAAATATTCCTGTATTTTTAAATTCCATTCAAAAAGCCATTCTCTGTCTTGTATTAAATATCAGAAAAAAAAAAAAAAAACAGAAAACACGACGCCCCTCCTGCTTCCCCAGGGCTCATCCCTATGGTCATCCCAGCCATTGCTTCTCTGGCAGGCACCAACCATGACGGAGCCCATCCCTGCTCGCCCTCTGTTCCCTGGGGTGGTGGCAGGGGTGGGAAGAGCCTAATACTAAACAGGGCTGCTCTGGTTCTGAAATGAGTCGTGGCAGGGAGCCCAGGATTAAAGACATAAATAAGCTGCAGGTTTTCAGAGACCTGCCAGCAACTCTCTCAAACAGGAAGAGGATACTTGGAACTGTCCTGCTAACTCTCAGCCTTAGTTCATGCTCAAAGGCGGAGACTCTGTGCAGCAGACTCCTAAGGCAGCGAGCTGAGACTCCTGTCTGAGATATCAGAGTGTATGGGGCATGTCCCTAGTCCCCAGATAACTCTTGCGTTTTCAGAAGGGGATGCGGTTATAAATGCCATTCCTTTTCTGGGAGATGAGCTAGTAGACGCCAGTGGGCTTCTGGGAAAACTAAAAACAAACAAACAGGAGTGAGAGGGCTTAGGATAATGGGGAGTGGCGGCTTCACAAGCTGTTGTTTTAGAGCTGTTCCCAAGCACCTTGAATTCCAGGGTCCACATTCAGCTGGGACTTAGAACTATCTCGTTCATACATAGGAAGAACTGGAACAAGTGTTTGAAATTCTACTGCACTCAAGCTAGCATGCAGATTTCTCAAGCCCGAGAGTCCTTAAATACTCCTGGAAAGCTGTCACTGAAGTACACAAGGGAGATAGCAGAAACAGGATCTTTCTTTGCAGCTACAGCAGAGTGCAGCCGATGGTCTAGCCACATCAAGAAGCATTTGACAGTGACAGACCAGGGGTTTGTATGATAAGAGTCAAGCCTGGGCTTAGGACTGTGTTCTACACCAAAGAGATAGCCATCATACATTATACACTCAAAGATGCAAGGAACATGTGTCATACTTTTTAGAAGCTTAACTAACCACAAATACATAAGCTTAGCAGTTTAAATAATAAGTCAAAAGAACATAAGAGGTCACAGGCTTCATATGAGAAGCTACGGTGCATGTCATAATACCATAGAATCCCAAGTGGTTTCCACTGCAGAAAGGTCAAGTGGTCCACAGAGACTTCTGAGATGGGATTTGGTATGGTGATTACAGAACAAAGGCTCTGGGTAGCTGAAGGGAGGGGAGGAGGGCTGTGAGGACAGTGTAATAGCCGTGTGTGAGCAGGACTGCCTCACTTGGAAGTCTTACCCACCTGCATCTCTCTCCTTGTGCTCATCTACCTAGACGGCACTGTCCATGTTTGTGTTTTGCTTCTAAAAATGTATTCTTTTCTGTATTTTTTTACACCAATTTGTTTAAATACAATCCAACTACAATAAATCATGTACAACACACTCCCTTTAATAGGTCTGAACCTACATAGGCAGCTTGGACATCACTGTGTCAATGTAGTGACCATGTCTATCCACCCCTGGAGAGTTATGGCCTTGTCAAATAGGAAAGTCAGCTGTGTGGCTTTGGGATACCTGCTTCTCTGGGGTTCTATAAAGATCAACCCTTTCCTTTCTCAGGGAAAGAACTACAGAACATAGATTTCATTTTCTTTTCCAGGAGGGTCTTTCTTTTTCTCTTCCTCTTTCTCATTGGGTCCCTTCCAATGCTCAGCCTCATGCTTTTGTGATGGCCACACCAGCCTCCTTCACTGACATGTGACACGTGACACGTGCTTGTGCTGTTGATCCTAAAGGGAATCCCACCAAGGGGACACTGTGACCTTAAACCCATTCTAAAGAAGAGAAGGAGAGCCTTAGACAGGTCAGACACTTGTCACCTATGACGGTTGTTAGATGGGGGGGCCACTGCTGCACCTCAAGTCAGCTTGCCTTAAAATGGTGATTTATTTATGTTATTTGTTTTTATTTTCCAAACTTTATGTGTATGCATGTATGTGTGCCTGACTTGAGTTTATGTGTACCACATGCATGTAAGAACCCATGGAGGCCAGAAGAGGGGGCTGGATCCCTGGAACTGTTGTAAACCATCACATGAGTGCCAGACTTTGCTTTCCAGGGCCAGGATCTGCCTGCCTAGCACCCGGGCAAGAATCAGCTGGCTCACCATGGAATCCCGACCATGGACAATCTAATGAGTTCTGGTTGGCTCAGTTAGTTTTCATTTCCAGCACAGTGCACACGGGTTCCCTTTCTCCACAGCCTCACCAGGGACAGTGCTTACGGTTGGTCTTTCTGATAGCAGCTATTTTAACAGATGGGAGATGATTCCTCAAGGTGCCTTTGATTTACTTTCTCCCAGTAGTTAATCTGTATTCTCATGTTCACTAGATTACTCACAGCCAACATGTGGAAATAGCCCCCAAATGTCTGCCATCGGATGACGATAGAACACACACACACACACACACACACACACACACACACACACACAGAAATATTATTTAGCCTTTAGTAGAGAGGGGACCATGGTCATTTGCGTGATGGACCTGATGCATGATGAACCTGGGATATATTATGCTAAGTGAAATAAGCCAGATGCAGAAACCAGATGCTGCACAATCTCATGTGTATGTATAATGTGAAGGACTGAGTCACACAACCAGAGAGGAGAATAATGGTTACCCAGGGCTGGGATTGTCAACTGTGTCTTCGTAAAGTTGTGAAGGAAATTGTGACCATGGCTTCTGCTTCCTATAAAAGTGCCTTGGTGGTCCCGATGGGGACGGCGTGACGGTCCTTCTGTCCACTGCTGCCCTGAGGTCCCGAGAGTCATCCAGCTTTTCCTTAAATGGAATCAGGATGCCACATGCAGAAGGATCTCAGCTAGATAGAGGACAATAGGCACCCCCTGCAGTCTGTGCTTCCTTCTGGTCCATTCCATGCTTGAGAACCAGGACTCTGCTGAAGCTGCTGTATAAATGTCCTGTCAGCCTGTTTATCCTCACAGGGCAGTTTCTTGGCTGCCCCAGCACTGTTAATTGCCCCAGCTCAGGAGTCTTTGAAGGGATAAAAGCCAGATTGCAGACACACACCAGTGTTTATCACGCACGTCTTTCCTGGGGGTCCCTGTCCCAGGAAGGGGCAGGTCCTTTTCTTCATGTGCCAACTCTGCTGCCTGGGGTTGCCTCGTGTCCCTCTGCCAGCTGCCTTTGAGCTGAGCTTCTGATTCACAGAAGATAGCTTATCCTAGCAGGAAGCTGCAGCTCGGGATGGGAGACGCTGAAACGGATTATTTTTTGTTACCTGTGTGTTTCTGTGTCACCATATCCCATCCTCCCATCAGGGCCTGATCTGTCTTCTGAGAGTCTTCCCTCTCCTGCTCTCCAGCCAGTGTTCTCTTCTGTGTAGAACACTTCTTCATCTGAGTGCTGTGTACTCAAGTACCCCACAGGGCTCTTCAGAGTTTGTATTTGTAAAGCACTGAGTTGAAGGAGACTCCACACAGAAAAACACCACCCGTGCAAGCAGGGCAACCACTCGAAGTCTCTGAGGAGACACGATGACGTGTGGGTGATCCAGAGAGGGTGAGAAGGCACCCAGCTCAGGAACATCAGGGCCTACATGTCAATTCAGCAAGTCTCCGATTATATCATTTCACCTTCAAAATAATTATATTGGGTGAGAGAGCTGAGCAGGCATGGGAGAAGGCTGGATCCTGTCTCTCAGGCTTCCAGGGAGCATGGGAAATAGTGGAGAAAGGATCTGCACATATAAAGCCTGGGACTTTTAAAAATTCTTATTTATTCTTGAGACTAAACACACAATAAAATTAAATATAATCATTATCTCCCTCACTTCCTCCCTATAATTTCTCTATATCCTCCCTTAAAATGTACCCCCCAACTTTATGGTCCCCCTCCACTAAGTCCAGGTACTGCTGTCCGTAGAGGCATGGGTGTGGGATCCAACCATGTGAGTATGAAATCCTACCCAGAGCCGCATCATCCCCAGCCACTATCAACTGCCAACAACTCTTCAGTAAGAGTCTGGAGATCACCCACCCATCGATCCCAGCGTTTTGACTGGCTTGATGTTGTGAAGATCCTGTCCTGTGTCCTGTGTCCATGAGTGTGACACTGTTTCATTCCTCCCCACCCTATGGCTCTTAAAGTTGTTCTCCCTCTGGGATGTTTCCGAGACTTGGTGAGGGTAAGTGGGTGTTGCCATAGGAACCCTTAGGGCTGAGCACACTGTCTCTACAGCCTCAGCGCTTGCAGCAGTATACATCTCTCCATTGACTGCTGCCCAGTGCAGAAAACCTCCTCTGACCAAGGCCAAGAGCAGCCCAGATTAATGGGCAGAAGCACAAACACTTAGAAAGCATTTTGACAGCATGACTGTGTAGCAAAATCCCCAGCTATGGACTTTTGAGTCGGATTATAGAATTAGGTGTGAAACTTCATTTGGTGGAGCAGGCCTCAGATCCAATCAGGGAGCTGTTAGTAACCCCATAGACTCACGCGCTATTGCGCCTGTGGGCAAACCTGACTGACAGTCGAGGATTACAGCATGCAGGGCCAGACCACTGATGTCCTTCCCCCTCCCGCAGTCTTCCAGCATCTTTGGTCACTATGAAAGCTAGCTGGCAAGGAAGAAGTGTCCTGACCAGCTTGACAATGGTTTCTTTGTATTCTGCAGTCCAAGTGTATGGTTTCTTCAGCAATAGGGTCTTTCCATGTAGTTTTAGAGGATGACCAAAGACAATAACAATAGCCTGTGTTGTTTTTGAAAACTCTGGGGCCACGTAATCCTTTAATCCCAGTATTCCCCCGAAACCTTTCATGTTGTGTGTATTCTACTATCCCTTCAATTGTTTTTACAACTGGGTTGTGGGATAGTAGGTTTTCATGCGGCTCTCCAGCCACCCTCCCTTGGCATCTAGTCCCTCCTCACACATTCTGGCTTCTGCCGAATTCCGATGACCCTCTCTGCTTAAACCTTTCCATTCCCAACATTCTGTCTCTCAACTTTTATCTTCCATATAGTCTACTATACCCTCTAACATGTTCCTTACAAAAGGCCCCTTTCTGGTTTCCCAGAAAGCTCAGCTCTTTTTCACAAAGATTGGCTGCAGACGTGGCCTTGGAAAGATGAAAGGAATTGGTGGATACAACGGAAAAGAACATTCCCATTGTGAGCAGCTGACAAATGAAAAAAAAGTACAATAAGAGAACAGGGACAATCAGCCTTAAAGAAAGTCATTCATTCATTCATTCATTCATTCAACAAATAGTTGTTCAGGTCCTGCTCTGGGTCAGCCACTTAGGGCCATAAACTCTGGTGAACAGAGAGGACCTATCTTCAAGCACTTTGTTTTTGCTATGGGGATACTGACTCTGAAAGAAGAGTACAGTTTAAGTTGAGAAGTTATAGAAAATGCAGCCAGCCCAGAAGAACTGGAGATTTGAGGCGGCCTGAGAGAGTAACAGTTGATACAGATGGTGGTGGGCAGGCCTATCCCTTGACCATCCTCACAGACTAACTCCCTCTGCCTTCCTTGATCTGTTTGTCTAACACAGTAACCTTTGAAACCACCACATTCTTGAGTCAGCGTCTTAGAACAGATTCTTCCTGCGGTACTGACAATCCCAAACTGCTGAGAACACACCCTGAACTAGCCTGGAAGATGCTGTGACCCCAGAAGGTTATGATCCGGCTCCGGGGCCTGATGTTTTCTGATCCCCAGGCCAAGCCAGGCCTGCTGGCTTCCTGTTTACCACTTCTCACTTTGCCCCCTCTGTACCAGAGGGTCAGCTCCTAGAACAAGGTTGAGGACAAAGCCTTCCTGGGCTTATGTAGCCAATGGCTTTGCTGCAAAACACCCCGGCCAGCTCAAAGGAAGCATCGAAGGAATGTGAAGTGTGACTCAAGAAGAGGAGTGCAGAATTCTGCTGAAAGAAAAGTACAACCATCCCCGGCACCCTGGCCTGGATCCCCAAGTAAACAATCTGGACAGAAAGTAGCTCATAGAGGGAGTGTGGCGACAGACGAAATCCCAGAGCCATTAGGGGATTCAGAAAGAACAAGAAAGAGCAAAGCGTTTTCAGGGAAGAAGCCTGGATCAATTCCTATCAACCCAGTAACAAAGATAACTCAGTGAATACAGCCCTGTGTGAGTGCCTGGGGTTCGGGCAAGGCAGTATTCCTTTGATCCCTGGTGACTAAGGAACCGTTTGTTGACCTCCAAAATAATAATGACCCACATCACAGGCATACATATGTCATGCAATGTCCCTCTTTTACCTGGTTCTTTTCCAGTCAGTCTGCTTGGCCCCTCCTGTGTGCTTTCTAGAAAGACTTCATTTGTTTTTCTGGTGAGAGCGTAGGAAAGGACGCTGGGAGCTGGTTGAGAAAGAAATGCTGAGCCTCCGTGCACTGATTGGATACCAAAAGCTCACAAACAGTAAAGGCCTTTCCTAGTTAGAGATTGTTTAATCACGAGAACTGAAATCCATTTCAGCTGGTGGAGACTTTTTTGGCAATGTGAGGAGGTGGACGTATTTCTGGAACCACATAGAAGCATCTCATATACCTGGGGGTGGGGACCCAGCCAGCTTCAGAAGGGCTGGGACAGGAATCCTGGAACTGAGCCCCCTCTGCAGGCTTGTCTCTGCATAGCTGCCTCGGCCTTTTCTCATTGCAAGCTGGCTTCCTCACGTCTGCATGCCTATACAGACCAGTTCTTGTTTCTCCTGGGTCCAGGTCTCAAGAAGCATTGACTGACTTCTGGACTCCAAATTCCCGTGGACAGACTTGGCACACTACCTAAGCTCAGAGTAGCTTTAGGTAGGGCTGAAGAATTCTTACAAACTTGTCCCAGAGGTTTCTGGGAAGGAAGCTGTAGGTGAAGGCCTAAGAGAAGTTGCCATGTGATATTATTCTTGGGGATACATGAACAAATCTCCCAGATAGGGAAGCAACAACAGACCAGAGGAAAAATACCACCAAAGTCCAACTTGGTGAATCAGTGAGCTTTGTTTACAAATAATTAGTGAGTTACTTATAGGAGTATGGGTAAGGAATTATCTATAGGAGCAGAAATGACTCAAAGATGTATATCATCAAAGCCCACCCCAGCATGGTCAACAATTCACAGAAGCTGAGAACCTTGGAGCACACTGCACAGCCTGCAAGCAGCTCAGTAGGTTGGACAGTGTCCTTTCTGGGTGGGCTCAGTTTGTCTGAGCCTCTTCCAGGCCACTCAGATGGGTCTCTGCTTCTTCTGGGCAATGTCACATCATGTCTGCCCTCACACAGTTCTTTTCTCAGCTGGTCTCTGCTTCTTTCATTCAGCTCAGTTTGAGAATATCTCTCAGCAATCTTTACTGCTTACACACACTTAGGGGACAGCAAGACCTGGAGAATCTGGTCAGTTTCAGTGACTTCCTGAAGCTATTGAGTTATTTACATCCCAAGCTTAAGGAGCTTTTCGGGAGGGCAGAAGGTCTCATCTCCTTACAAAAGTTTGTTGTCTCCCTTCTCCTTGAACATCCGAGTCTTAATAAGCTTTCCTCCAAGATGGGAAGTTTTAATCTTTGAAGAAACTGCTATACAACAGAGGTTTTTCTAGGACTACCTTCCAGAAAATGCTTACTGAATGGCTCTCACTGACAGGAAATGTTCCAGAGAATGAAACAAACCCAGCACTATTGATTAGAATACAAGTTGGCACTCAAATGCAAACCGAGGTTCAAAATAGTGGGTCCTCCCCTTTACTGAGAAGCTCTTGGCGGTTGACAGAGGCAGACGAGGAAATATTCAGTTGGAAAGATGTGGTCATTGGTAAGATTCCCATATTCCAGTGGATGGCACATATGGGCACCATTAGCTAGAGCTAATGGGTTATTTAAGAAAAAGGATGAGAGTAGTTGTAGTCCCAGGATTTGGAAAGAGTGGGAAGGTGAAAATGGGGCTTAGATATGAAATTCTGTATGAAAGTCTCAAGAATAAAGAAACATTTTCAAAAGATTGTTGTTTTATTTCCACTGCACATTAAGGTTGTAGTATCAACAGTCTGGCCACGAGACAGCAACTTCCCAGTGGCAGATCTATAGTACACAATGGCTCCCATGGCCTCCTAGTGTTCATGGCTTGCATAATCAATTCTTTTTTTGGATGGGATAAGATCCCCCACTCTAACACACACACACACACACACACACACACACACACACACCATAGCATATGGCTGAGGTTTCTGGTCAGTTTCAGGTAAGGGGATGTTACTTCTGAGATGGCTTTTGGCATTCATGTGGCAAAGAATGCATGGCTGTGACAAACAGCCAACTGAGACCTGGGGGCTGCCAACAGCCACAGGAGCGATCCTTCTCGTAGTTGAGCGCAAAAATGCAGAAGTTCTAGCTAGAACCTTAATTAAGTCTCCAGAGAGACCCCAATCTGAGGAGGGGCCTGCAGAGCTGTTTTTACTTCTGACTAGGAGAGAAAGTGGGTTTATAAAGGTTGCTTAAGGCACCACGGTTTGGATGAATTACTAGAGAGGAGTAGCATAGCAGGTTTTTTTCCATCTTGTTCCTCTGCCATCTCTGGGCGTCACCTACTTCCCATGGTCCAAGTGACACACTGCCACCACCCCTGCTTCCCAGGAAGCAGCAAGAAGGACTGGGGATGGAAAGAGCATAGCTGCTATTTACTCAGGGGAAAATTGGAAGCTGTATATCAAGTCTCCATTCACACGCTCCTGACCGGAACTTAGCTGCCCAATTGTCTGTAGCTCCTAGGAAGGACTGAAGGGACACAATTGTGCTCAACTGAAAATCAGAGATTTTATTCCAGGGGAAACCTAGGAAAAATTAGCAATTTCGGCCACAAACATTGATAAACCTTGAGTTTACCTTGAGTGCACACTATGTTCATGGTCTATAGAATAGGTAGTATGGACACCTGGAGCTTAGTGAAATCAAAGAAGATGAGACATTTGGGCTGAGAAGATAACTAAGTTTATAAAGTTACTGTGTAAAATGCTTGCCCACTTGCTTGCTTACTTCCTATGTAAACATGAGTTTCTCAGTTCAAGCCCCAGAGTCCTCGAATAAAAGCCAAGATGTGTTGGCACAGGCTTGTAATTCCAGTGCTGGGGGAACAGAGACAAGAGGATCCTTAGGGAGTGCTGACTAGTCAGCCTAGCTCAACTGGTGAGTTCCAGGCCAGTATAAGAGACTTTTTAGCAAAGAAAGTGATTGATGTCTGAAAAACAGTTCTTAATGCCGACCCCTAGCCTACACACACACACACACACACACACACACACACACACACACACACACACAAACACGAGCTGAGAGGCAAAGGTGGGAAGGTCTCTATGAGTTCAAAGTCAGCCACGGTTACATAGTAAGACTGTATCTCAAAAAAGGATGAGACAAATGACTTAGTGAGCTAGAGTATATGATGCTCTTCCAGAGGCCCCAAGTTCAGTTCCTAACACTCATGCCAGGTGGCTCACAACTGCCTACAAGCCCAGTTCCAGGACATCCAACATCTCTGTCTTCTGTGAGCACTTGCATTCATGTACACATAATCTGAAAGAAAGGAAGAAGGAGAGAGAGAGACAAAGATACAAGGAAAGAAGACCCTTTCCAGAAGAACCCTCATAGACTAGCACTGAGCCAGCATGGCAGGTGATGACTGTAGGTTTGTGGGCTGCTTAAGGAGCCAAGAGCCTCAGCCCTGTGTGGGATTTCTTCGGCAATACAGCCACTGTCGCCCTTGGTTTCTGCCTCCCCTCCCAGAGCTCCATTGGTAAAGGGCAACTTTAGAGCATTTATTTTGGGCAGGACTAAATGTGAACTATGAAAACGAGGAGAGACTGACACACAGCAAAGCCCTTGTGACAGTCACATGCAGTCCTGGCATTACTTTTCTTGCCAGACCCAAACGGTTTGTTCTGGAGTCCCTCGTGAGTGTACGACAACCTTGTCACAAAGGGCTCATCGGTGCCTTGCCGTCCTGGCTGCCCAAACCTCTGATTCAATTGGCTTCCTCTCAGGGAAAGAGAAAGACTTGATCTTCACTACAATTTCACCCAAGAAAGAAGTACGTGAGAATGGTCTTACCCTTCAGTGTTGTTTGTTTACAGTATATTGGGAAGTTTTTCCCTTTAACAAAGTCCCTTTCTTGGAAGATTATCTCTGGATGATCTAGAATACTAGCCACAGGAGTAATGTTTGTTAAACATAATTAAAACTTCATCCAGTCATGACCAAGGCACGGGGAGATTTTGTCAGCCATTCGTTCATTCTCTATACCCAGTCTCCCATTTCTCACTTAGAAATAAGATCCCTGTCTTTCAGTAGGGACTTTGTTTCCCAGTCTTATGGGCAGCTGGATTTGGCCTCGTGTCCCTATTGGACCAATGGAGTGTAAAATCAAGTGGCACCCACAACATCTGGCTCATCTACTGGCCACTGGGCAATGGTGGCAGAGGCAAGCAACAATATTCCTGTGCTCAGATGTGAGGAGGATAGAAGTCAAGTCTCGAGGCTGGGTAGGCTGGTAGATTCGAACCATCTGCCCACCCAAGACCATCTGCTTCACTGGAGACTTAAATTTTGTTATTGTTGCTTCAACTTATTTTATTATTAATTTTATGCATATGGGTGTTTATTTTATTATTTATGTGCACTGCATGTTTGTGTATGCACCACATATGTGCCTGGTGTCTGTGGAGGCCAGAAGAGGGCATCGGAATGACAGATTGGGACTGGACTTACAGACAGCTGGGGGCTGCTGCGTGGGTGTTGGGAACGGAAGCCAGGTCCTCTACAAGAGCAACAAAGATGCTCCTAACCACAGAGCCATTTCTCCAGCCCACACTTGGACTTTTTACATGAGAGAAATCAGCTCCCATCTTGCTTAAGGCTCTGCAGCTGAAGTCTCTTAGCTTGACTCAAATCATCGTCAGCATTTAGTGTATTGGTGAGTTGGAGGCACTGTTTAGACAACTTTTTTAAGTTTTCTTTTCTTTTTTATGGAGCTGTATGACCAATCTTAAGATGCTTAATATTTAATTAAATTGTACAAAGTATTTTCAGAGCTAGCCATTAAAAATCCTTGAAGTGATCGCTAACAGAGAGGACAGTCCACCGCCCAGTAGAGGACGCTGTCTCTAGGCAATAGCATGACTCAGCCTCATGAACCGTGACTCTACGCTTTCTTAAAATACAGAACAGACTCTGAGAAAAGAGATGAGATTAAAAAAAAATGAGTGTCAGCAATTACAGCGTATCTTTAGTTTATGAGTCAAGAATGTAAGAAATTTTGGCTCAATAGTAGAAATGCGTATTATTTAAAAGTATCATCTGTAAACCCTACTGGTTCCAAGACCATTCTGGAGAACCCAGAAAATGCCCACCGAAGGCAGTAGAATAATTTATGTCCTGCCACAGAGTGGATACTTCACCCTGTATTGTCCATAGTGGCTTATCTGTGGACACCTACAAACCCACTTTCCTGTCTTCTGTGGTCTTGCTGTGTATATGCTCCCTGCTCCTTTTTGGCAGTGCTGGGTATGGAACCCAGGCTTTCATCACGCCAGCCAAGGTCTTTACTACTAAGCTACCATTTCAACCTGAATACATTGAATTTAAATATTTATCTTTTAAAAGATAAATCCTTGACATTTGGCCATGATCTCTCTCCAAAGAAACTAGGAAGTAACCTTGTATTTTTCTCGTTCTGGAAGATCTTCAGCTCTGGTAATGACATGTTGTCCTTGATCCATGTAGCACCAGCCTGCACACTGAACTTCCTAATACTTCTGAAATACATGAAGAGGTAGGTGTGTGTGTGTGTGTGTGGTGTGTGTGTGAGGTGAGAGAGAGAGAGAGAGAGAGAGAGAGAGAGAGAGAGAGAGAGAGAGACTGGCAGGAAGAGACAGGCACAGAGAGATACAGAGACACACACAGAGATAGATGCAGACAGACAGACAGACAGGAGACAGAGAGACAGAGAGAAACATGGAAAGAGAGGCACAGACAGAGATGGAGACAGAAGACAGTAGGAAACAGAAACTGAATGTATTAAACATCAGAGATGTTCTAATGAGAAAGCAACCCTTTCCTTTCTCACCATTTCCTGTCAGACTTAGAGGATTTGGATTATTCTTTAATGTCTATTAGGTAAAATTCTGACACATGGCAAAGATTAACCCTGTCAGTCTCACACATCTCAAGTCCAGGGTTGTACCATGTTAAAACTACGAGCTATCCTCCGATGAGAATGTGTTCTCCCCTTCCTCTCAAACAAATGGCCCCCAGTAGGAAAGAATAGTCATTTCTTCTCTCCTCCTCACTGTCTCCTTCTTATTTGTAGGCCATCCCCTCCACCCCCACCTTCAGGGTCAGGAAAGGATGTCACGGTAGAAGTGGAGAAATGTGGAGAATACAGACAGTGCTGTAGCACTTAAGCACTGGGGCCTTGTGTGCCCAAAGCTGCTGTTCCTCTGGGTTCCTTGGAGCCTTCAGTCATGAGTCTTCCCATCTGAGGTCCCACTGACACAGCACCTCCTTAACTAGCTATGGCTGCCTCCTGCCAGAGTCAATAATGCATGAATGCTTCTTGTAGTCAGCTCTGGCTTCCTGGAGGCCCTCTAGTGCAGCATCCCTTGGAAATGACCCAGCACCTGCCTTCCCTACCTCAGAACCAACACTTGGACCATGGCCTGCTCTGTTTCAAGCTTGGAGACTGCCAGCTTGCTCCAGCAGATGCTAGTTTACACAACACACTGTGACTTAGACACAGCAGGAGTCTCCCAGGATTCCAGGAAGCAGGTTATGTCGTAAGTGGGTCAGTTTAAGGTCCCCACAAGGGAGTCGTTCTTTACTGTTTCACTTCGTACCATAGCAAGCGGACCTGGCTGAGATGTGCCACCAGTCCTGCCTCCTAGGCTGGGCCTCTGACGCCTTGTGTATTTCTGGCTTGACTTCTTTCTGCAGAAGTCCTCATTACCCTTCACACTCGCCAAGGCCATTGCCCTAAAGCACTTTTTTTGCCAGCTGGGGAGTCCATTAGGATATTGGTCAGTAGCCTTATTGTCAGTTGCATGGAATCATGGAGTGGGGCAAGTATGCAGTCAGAGGTCTCCCAACCCACCATTGGGACCTGCCAACACTTCAAAGCAAGCGAGCCCTAGAGTCCCTGGGAGTCCTGTGGGTGGGAGTCTCACTTTCACAGAACTGTGGCTTAGGTTTGGTGTGGTCCAAGCAGAGTCCAGAAGACAGGGCCCATGAAAGCACTGGGGTTTCTGATTTATGGTTCACCAGACTCCTGGCAGCTGAACATACATTTAATTAAAGCCTATTGATTTGGCACCTATTTATTTCTTGAATAAACTTGTAAAAGTCTTTCTCTCCTAAAAATGTTGGTTATTTCATCTCTTGATAATAACACTTTCTCTGGGTTGTGGCCAAGTGTGGCCCTCCCTTCTCCTCAGAGGCTGTTGGCCACCAGTCTGTGAGGACAAAGGGAGCAGAAGCACCAAGCAGGGTTTGGATGGCTGTGACTGTGACGAAAGAACTTCTGGAGACCTCTGCAGAGAGACAAGTCTACTCTATTGTTCCAGGGATAGGGTATACAAGGACTTTTAGGGTGTGGTGGAAAGGGCTGATTGGTTGTAACATAGTATCTAACTATCATGAGGGGGTGGGCTGATTGGTCACATATAGTACCGAATTATCATGTGAGCGGGAAGCCAGAGTGGGACTTGTGTGCTGAGTTGTGCAGCATTTGTGGAGAGTTGTGCAGAAGGTCATTTTTCCGACAAGCCCAGGCACCTGTGCTTAAGGGACACTCACTAGACAAAGCCAGGCAGAGGCAGGGAAGCCCTGCAAGAAAGGGCACCTCCATTTTGTTCCGATCTCAGAAAGCCATCCTGTCATGGGGGACAGTGACCTTAATAGCAGGGTTCTCCAGCAGCCAAGAACTAAACCTCGTAAGTCCTGTGGCTTTTCTCAGATCCTGCTCTCTGTTGGCGGTAGCGGTGGGGAAGACACTGGACACAATTCTATGTGCTCACCTTCACCAGCGCTTAGTGTGCCTGCCTTCATCTCAGGCTAGTGTGCCCGCCTTCACTTCAGTTGTGTTTGAGAGGAAGAAGAGCTCTAGTGAAGAGCCCAGGTTTTGGAGCCTGGCTAACGAAATATGAATTCTAGAACTATCAGTTACTTGCAAAATAGCCTGGAGCAAACAAGGTTTAGTTAACCAAAATGTTCCTGTTTCCTCTACTGCGCAGTAAGCTTATGACTTGTGTGTTCAGAACAGAGCCTGACACACAGAGACATCCCAACAGATGGGAGCTGAGGGTACAGGAGAGAGATGGCTCTGTCTTTCACCGATCCCTACTTTGGATGGCATCTCACCAAATCATGGTTCTATAACTGACTTGGCTGGATGCCAGGGCTCAACATGGAGTGCCACAGGTATGTGGCATCTGTTATTTTGAACTTGTTACTTCATGCACACCATGTCCCAGATGGGTCCTGTCCTGGAAAGGCCCAGTAACATTATTTAGGAACCCACAGTGGGAGAGTTGTGACAATCCGATTGGAGGACACCTACATCTTCCAGCACTTCTCCTCAGTGGATTTTCTGAAAGGAAATCAGTCCTGGTACCTGCCAATCTGGGAGGCTGAGTCTCTGCAACCTAGAGAACCTCTTGGTTCCGTGTCTTCTTATGTCTGGCTTGAAAGTTTACCTATTCTTCAGAGTATGTTCTACTCTAGATTCTTCGTGGCTAACCTCCTTATAACTAGCTCCACTCCTCTTGGAAGTTGACTGGTGTTAGGTTTCCACTTTAAGCTTTGACAGTGGAGTTGCTCAGGAGATGTCTTGACTTACCTTTCACCGTCTCTATGACTAAGAGAGTATGCTTATCTCGTGATTGGGTCCTGTTAAATAAACACAGGGATTGAAAGCCATCTGAAAGCCCATGCAATTAACCTTAATTTGAGTTGTATTTTTCTTCAAGTGTTCAAAAATGTGATAACTAGTCAATATACACATAACAATTATTTTTCTTGTCACAGCCTTAATGGATGGCAAGGGAACTGTTTTGGTTTTCGAGAGCAAAGTAGATGGTGTTGTAGAATGCTGCCTCTGAGCATGGCAGCCAGCTCATCTTCACCCAAACAGCTGCGGCTGATCGGAAGAGACCCCAGTATCAGGCCCTTTGACATTTTCTTCTACAAGAAGTGGGTGGAGAGGATCATTAGACCCTCACATGAGATTTCTTGCAGAATTACACAGAGTAACTCTGTAGGGAGTCCTGCCTAAGCTGCTTGTGTTCTTGTCGTCCTTGGAGGTGGTACAGCGTAGAGTGTGGTCGGTTAACTAGAGGGGTGTTCTGTCCATGCAGTTTTTAGGAAAGTAGTTATTCATGCTTGGGTGAGACTTTTTGGTGGTGTGGCTACTTTGGGGTCACCCAGGAACCTGTAAGTAACCCCTCATCAATGCTATGTCATTGAGCCCAATAAACGCATCACCTCACCAAAGTGCGTGGGACGAATTGTTACCTCGATCTATCTTTTTTCTTTGCACTTTATTTTTTCAATTCCCACTCACAGTTCATCTTTACAAGAAGTCAAAGACAACTGGTCTCATGGAAGTTGCTCAGAAAGCAAGCACACTTGGAGTTGAATGGGAACCCTGGAAACTAAGTCATGTTTTGATGAAGGCGCCAAGAAAATAGTAGGGAAAGGAATAGTCTTTTTAAAATGATGTTGGCAAAATTGGTTATTTACATGGGAAAGAATAAAATTGGATTCTTATCTCATACCATATCCAACATCAGCCCAAAATGGGTTAAGGAGCCAAAATGTAAGACCTGGAACTATAAAAATCTAAAATTCTTATCAATCTAGGAAGTAATGTTTTGGGCATCATAGCAAAATCTCAACAATAAAGCCAATTAAACAAGTAAGGCTCCATCAAGTCAGAAGCCCCCTAGCCTGAGAGACAGTTAGCAACATAGGAAAGCTGTCTTCAGATTGGGAAAAATATCCACACATATTTATCTAGGTTAACAGCCAGACTATATGAGACACACACAGCTTAATAGTAAAGCACCGAATAACTCAATTTTAAAAATGGGCAAAGAACCTGATCAGACATATTGCCAAAGAAGACATAAGAAGGGCTATGTGTGCATAGGAAGCAGCTAACACCATGGGTTGTTGGGGAAATTCAAATCTACAGCACAGAGAGCTATCACTCCACACCAGTTAGGCTGGAGCTTGGGAGAGACACAAGAAGGGTGAGCATAGCTCAGCGAGGACATCCCAGCAGCATAACAAGAGATAGAACATCAACAGGCCAGAAAGACCAGTTATAGGGAGAGCACTGGAAATGGGGACCCTGGTGCCCTGCTGGTGAGAACGTTACACTTGGAAACCAATAAGGAGCTTCTCCAGAAAATATAAAAACTAAGCATATGGACCTAGCTATGGTCTCCTTGGAACATAGTCACTGTAAGCGAAATCAATAGATACAATTCTAAAATTAGGGGAAGGCGTTCATGTCTAATAGGTTCACTAATACTGTTTTATAGCACATTGCCTTAAGCAGGCCCCTTCTTAGTTGCTTCAAGAGAAAAACAGGAAGCAACAAACTCAGCACCTTTCTCTTGATCTTAAGTAGGGATCTGAAGTCTTTTTCTCTTCTCTTGGGCTGGAGTTTGAGTTAAGGTTTCACTAAACAACCCAGGCTGGCCTTGAACGTCACAGACAGGGTTTATAAGCACAGGCCACCACATCAGGCAGATGACAAAGAGGTGGGTCATTCATTATAAGTTGGCATCGGGTTCAGAGAATATAATTCTATAGTGAAACGAGGGCTGCTCTCGGACTTGGGGAAGAGCTGGGCAACCTTGTTCAACACTTCTTCCGTGACAGCCCTTCATTCCCCAGCAGAAGAGCGTGCCCCACCCTTGCTGCAACTTCAGACAAGGCCTATGTTCCATATGTCTGTGCATGATGAGCAGCCGCAGCTTGGTGGGAGCCACTGGAGTACGAGGCTTCACAGGGTCAATCTCTCACCTTGGTGAACAGATACAGGCATCTGCTTGCTGTCCCGAGCCCAGGACAAGACCTCTCGTGACTGCAGAAAACCCACTGCAAGCCTCTTGTGCAACCTTCTCAGTACAGCTGTGCTCACTCAAACCTACAGCCAGGTCTGGGCTGTGTATAAAGCACTTTGTGTGGGGGCAGGAATGGGGGGATTGCTCTCAGAAATGGTTTATGAATCATGGTGAAGAAAGGGCCAGCTGGTAGGATGCTGAGGGCTGAAGAATGGTTCTCAGTCTCTCCAGTAGCCACCTGGTCACCTACAGTTGCTGGGCTGGAAGAAGCAGGCACTTCTTCTCGAAGTTGACCATTACTTGACCTTAACACAGTGCCTGAGGAAAAGCTGGGGATGGTAGGTGCCTTGGGTGTTTGCTGAGTGAAAAACTGTGGTCATTTTCTGGATTCTACACCTGGGCTGAACTCCCTGATTGTGTGTGTGTGTGCGTATATATGTATGTTTGTATGTATGTATGTATGTATGTATGTATGTATATACTATATACATATATACATATATATACATATAACATATATATATATATATATATATATATATATATATATAAAGAGAGAGAGAGAGAGAGAGAGAGAGAGAGATCATTCTCTCTCTTTCATTGTCTCAGTGTGAGATGGGTATCCCTGACTGTCCTGGAACTCACTCTGTAGACCTGGCTGGCCTTCAACTCAGAGATCTGCCTACCTCTGCCTCCTAAGTGCTGGGATTAAGGGCGTGCACCACCACTGCCCAGATCCCTGGTTGTTTCTTTAACACATACATATACATATGCGAGCATGGGCAACCAGTACTCCCTTAATGTGCAACAGGGTTAGCTTCTAACACATCTGTGCAGTGACACTGGCCCCATCCAGTAGAGCCTGCATGCACTTTTTTTTTTTTTTTTTTTGGTTTTTTCGAGACAGGGTTTCTCTGTGTAGCCCGGGCTGTCCTGGAACTCACTCTGTAGACCAGGCTGGCCTCGAACTCAGAAATCCGCCTGCCTCTGCCTCCCAAGTGCTGGGATTAAAGGCGTGCGCCACCACCGCCCGCCTGCATGCACTTTAATCTAGTGTGGTTGCCATCTTGTAATTCGAAAGAACTTGTGAGTGGATCTTGAATTTTCATTTTTCTCTTGGCCCTGAAGAATGTGACTGTTCTCAGGGATCAGTCTCCCCAACAAAGTACGTATAGAAGCATCATAGAGAAAATAGATTTTTTTTCTTCTTTTTGAGGCAAGGTTGTGCTGTGCGGCTCAATCTAGCCTCAAACTCATAATCCAGTCTCAGCCCTCGGAGTACTGGGGTTACAGACGTGCACCACTACACTTGGCTTGGGAAATAAGGTTTTGATTATATCTGCTGCATCGAATGAATCCTTAGCTCTGTGTGCTGAAACCACAAGGAACTTCATTTACAGTGAGGAGAGACTGATCGTTAGCTGCAGGTCAATCTACCAGCTTCTGCGTCCTTGAGAAGTCCTTCAGTGGTGTTGTCGGGTGTAAGTATTAGCATGGTGGGCAGACTGGAGAGATGCTTTTCCCTTAAGGACCTCAATGTTTAACCATAAGCTTAGAGCACTCTGGCCAGCCTGAACCAATCTATTTGGATGCTATCTGCAACGGGATCCAGGTCTGGTCCTGCAGGGACTTAGAAGGCTCTTCTAGTTCGAATCCTACTCAAGTCTCCAGTAACATCTACCCAGACCTTGGCACAAGGTGGGTGCACTCTGTTTGCTGGTAGTGGTGCAGCCAATATATACAGATTGTATCCTCCTTCTGCATTCCACCGAGTAAGGACCACATATCACCTGCACATCTTCCCTAATGAAGTTCCAGTTGCTTACTCTCCATACTGCCTTCTTCAGTAGAGGCAGTGGATGAGCTCCAAGCAAACCAAAATCAGCGGTGATCTCTACAACAATGCCATGGGGAAAACTGTCTCCCAATTCAGTGACAAGTACTTTTGTTTTTAAAAATTTAGTTAGTTAATTTGATTTTTCAAGACAGGGTTTCTCTGAGTAACCTTAGTTGTCCGGGAATTCATCCTGTAGACCAGGCTGGATTTAAACTCTCAAGAGATCAGCCTGCCTCTGCTTTCCAAGTGCTGGGATAAAAAGAGTTTGCCAAACAATTGCCTGGACAAGCACCTTTCTTATGATTGTTAGTGACGGTGGGGTTGGCTTGTGAGAGAAGCTTTGCTTCAAGTTGTGGGTCTATCTGGCTCCATTATGTTTGGGAATCCTAGCACCACATGTGTTTACTTTGGGTCTAGAGTGGAGTGTTGCACCAATGCAGGGCAAGCTTATGTCGGGGCTCTGGACAAATGGAGATACAGAGGTATAGTAGGGTCTACACTGAGGTTGGATACTACTGTGTCTGTTCACAGTAACTAAAGCAACTAAAGCAACTCACAGGGCTAAACTTTAAGAGACAGATGCATCCTTCTGTCAATACCAAGTCAAGAATGTAGATCTAGGGGCTAAGAACTGAAGGTCATAATTAAATCCACCACTCTACCTCTGTGCTCCAGTACCTCAGCTATAGTCTAGGCATACTCAGGACTGTGGTAGTTAATCTCCTTATCGCTGGACAAAATTCCTGACAGAAATAACTTAATGGAGAACTTATGTTGGCTTAACATTTCAGAGGGATGTCAGTTCCCCCATTACAGAGAAGGCTTGGTAGTATTAATGGCTGCCTGAGCTTTTTCACATTGTACAGACCAGGAACAGGAAGTGAGAGAGGAACCAGGGGCAGGTTCCTTCAAAGGTCCATCCCCTAGTAGCTTGCTTCCAACAGCTATGTGCCACTTCCTAAAGACTCCATAGCTTTCAAAATAATACCACAAGCTGAGGACTGAGTGTTCAGAACATGAGCCTGTGAGGAACATTTGGGATTCAAACTGCAACAGGGTTCATTGCCTCTTAAGCATTTAATATCTACCAAGCACCAAGCAAATATTTAATGGAATTTTACAGAAGTATATCCCTTGGGTTTTATAGTGGAAGCTAGGAAGCATATTAAAATGCAGATACCCAATTTCCAGGTAGAATGACAAGGAAGTCCAGGTCACAGCAGAAGAGAGGGGGCTGAGGTGGGGAACCCTCCTGGTCTTTGACTATTGTTAGGTTAATCAACGATGCTAGCAGATTTGGTCAGATTGGGGTACATTCTTAGAGATGCATAATTTGTAAACCTGTGTACAAACGAGTAGCTTTGCTGAGCCCACCTCCACTCCCCTCCCCACACTATCTCTACTTCTGCATTAGTTGAGGTCTTGGCGATGCCACTGAGTTTTGCAGATAGTCTCTGGTCTCTAGAAAATAACTAAATACATATACCGTAATGTCATGTTTAGAAACAGAAAGTTTGTCTTGCTTAACTCTACAAGACATTGATCATTTCCCACTATTCATTAGACAAAGTTGTTTTTTTTTTTTTTTTTAAATACTTTATTTGGTCTCCCTAGATGACCACATTTTTCCTCCTAGTTGATGACATAAATTCTTGCCGACCCCCACCGCCATGCATTATCTCTGGCTCTGGGTTAAATTACATAAATCACACGGTTGCCGAGAAGAGCCATGGATTTGAGTATGGACCAAGCCTCTGTCTGTCTGGGGTGTGTTCAGCTAGTACCACAAAAGTCTGGGGGTGTGGTTGCTCATTGTGTCCACCACAGTAGCTAGAGCTGCCTAAAAATGAAGGACAGGAAAGGGAGAACAAAAGGGTTTGGCAAGAAAGTTGAACACCGGTGTCCAGCTGGGCCTCAAGATGGATGGTCTGGCTCTCTCCGCCAGAGAAGCAGATGCTCACACTGTTTAAGCTCATAGGAGTTTGGTTTCTTTTACCTGCAACCGTAAGAGTCCTGGCCAGTATTTCATCATCTGATATTGAGACCAGCTCAACCACAAGCAGGTGGGACTGATCAGAGCTTTGCAAAGCTAAGGATTTGCTCAGCAAGACACACAGTTTACTCTAACAACCAGACCAGGGGCCCCAGCTCCACCACTCCTGAGGCGCTCCTCTAGAAAAATGAATCAATTAAAACAATAACTACAGCCATTAGCTCTATTTGTGTGTTCTGAGCGAGGTCCAATCACACTCCCTAACACTATTTCTTCTGACTTCCACCCGATGCCGCAAAAGTTGTATTTCTTCCCCATTCCAACACCCACGATTAACTCCAGTGACTTCTGCCTAGGTATTCAATAGGACGATCTCCGAAATTATCTCTTGTTTCTTCCCGGTTATGATGAAAGCAGAGGCCGGAGGATGGGTGACAGGAAACCATGCATCATTTGGAGCATGCTGCCCTTTTTATTATAAATACCACAGTATGGCTAGGTGGGATGGTTTCAAAGAGACAGGATGTTACCTTAAACATTTACAGAGCTGTGGTTAAAACAGCCTTTTAAAACTACCTTTTCAACCCACGGAGCTTACATAAATATTTGGCTGTTGGTGACAGGCCTAATAAAGCTGTTTAGAAGGTCGCAGCACTATTTACTTACAAAGTAATGTCCTAGACCCACTTTGGCCAATACTTTTAAGAGGGGGAGATGCTACTCTTGAGCACCTTGAGTAAATATTTGCAAGACATAAATTCAAGATAACCCCATCTTTTCCATAAAGCTGTTTACTGCATCCCCATCCAAATGCCCCTTTTAGATTGTCACTTGTTTGGCACAGCTGGAATGACTGGATATTTTCTTAAAATATATTGGAACATGTCAACTCGTATGTGCAGGAATTCTTGGATTTCTTAACAGCTCAAAGTCCTGCAGAGTAACTTGAACCTGGAAGAAAAACAGAATTTTTTTTTTTTTTGAGCTTAAAGAATGCAAATCGGAACATGAAGATGACCCTTCAGGAGATGATGAATCTCACGTGTGACCAGAAAATAAAGACATATTCTTAGTGACCTACCACACAATGGGCATTGTAGAAAGTACTAGAAACAGAAGTAGGAAGGACAGTGATTGCCCTGGGCATTTCTCCTTTATTAAAACTAATATGATAACTTCAGTTGTTGAGTATGGCTACAAGGCCAAGAACTGGATCTCTGATCATGAGGAGTAGCAGGGATGCCAGCTGATTTCTCCTTGCCTCTTTTCAAGAGTCAAGTTTCCTCCTCATTCCCAGAAATGAGTTCGTAAGGAAAGACACCAACACTGACTAGCATTGCTTCATGAGGAGCAAGCCACAGGCAGGCTCATGATTGCCTCCTACACCCCTGTGCTAGTTTTTTTTCTCTTTTAAAAACACAGTTGGATTATTTTTTTTAAATCCAAGAAGCATTCCCCACTTGCTGTGTGGTGGAACCTTAAGGTTTTCCAATCCTTGTCCCTAGACACTACACAGATCCCAAGTGCTTGCTATGCCTATATTACTGTTACCATACGAGGTTTCGTTTCCAGTACGTGTTAGCTAAACAAACACTTCCAACATTTAAGACAGCAATACCAACTGACTCACAGAGCCAGCCATTCATGTAAAAACTACCTTTGTCCCATTGTATAACGAGCCCTCTTGGTCTGAACACTCCTAAAGAGAACAAGAAGAATGTGGAGTTGGGATCTATATTATCTAGGGGTGGAAGAGAAGATGATGACGGCTTTGAAGGCTGACATTTATCCTTTCTTTCAGTGTATGAATTTAAACCAGATGGGCCATTCACAATATCCCCACTTAGCTGTTATTCTCCATTCCAAACCATTTGGTTAAGTGGGCCTACGGAGAGCCCCACTCCCACTCCTGCTGTAGCCCTGATGACTGGCGGGCTGCTGTGCTTGCTTCCTTTGTCAGCCAGTGGGAACACAACTGCCTAAGTAATGGCAGCCCATAGATGACTCCAGCAAGAAGTGTCCTCAACTAATGCCATTTAGGTCACAGCATTTTCTTGTCCCTGGGAACGGACAAATGTGAAATGGAAAAACTACCTGGTTGGGGATGGTTTCATTTATTCCTGGGAAAATGGAAGGAATCTTCACAAAGATTCAGAAGAGTAGATCAGCCCGGATATTCTAAGTGCTGTAACAAGCATCTCCAGACTTGACTAGGCTCTGGGGACACGGTGATAGAACAGACGTCCTGTGCTCAAGGGCTTCACTTCTGTGACTTTCGGAACTAAACTGGTGTCTTTGGGGAATGATTCCTTCCGTGAAATATTAGTGCTGGACTTCTGCACATTGATGTCAAGAGCTCTTTAGGAAAAATTTGGATGAATGGGTCCTACTTACAAGTGAGAATAGAGAAAATAGCCTAACATAGCTATCGCCCGACATGAGGAACCAGCCCTGGTCCTGTCAGCTGATCTTCCCTCTGGCCTCGAAGCTTCTCCTACAGTTTTCAACCCCGATTACACACTAACAGTATGGGCAAGTTTTCAAGAATACTGAAGGTTCGACTTAGTAGGTCAGCAGGGAGGTGCT
This sequence comes from Mastomys natalensis, assembly GCA_021653895.1. NCBI lineage: Eukaryota > Metazoa > Chordata > Mammalia > Rodentia > Muridae > Mastomys > Mastomys natalensis. The sequence goes on along the minus strand of JAJTUV010000843.1, from coordinate 828,265 downwards.
GCAGATGAAGTTTGGCCAGCTCAGGCTCACAGGCAGCCAGGGTTGATGATCATGGCATTAGCATCCTTGGATTGGTGGCAATAAAAGGATAGTTTTGATGACAGTGGCTGCAAAACTCTAAGTTGAAATATGCTAGGCATATTTACACATCATTTTACACAATGGGTTTCTCCATCCTCAGACCCATGGCAAGTGTCTTCTCTGTGACAAAGCCACAGTGTCAGTCCCAATCTGTGGCTGTCACAGTGAACTTGTAGGGAGGTGGGACAAGCAACGAGTTACCACCTAACAAGAAAGGTAAAATGTGATGGGAAGGACGTTTGTGCGTGGTTTGTTAACTGATGCACTGGATAGTGTTTTGCTAGGGACAGCATACCTAACTATGGGTGGAGGGAACCTGGATGATGCAGAGGGCAAAACAATTGCCACTCAAGCCTGACAACCTGAATTTGGATCCCAAGAACTCACATAAAACCCCAGTTGCAGTAGCTCAAACATCTGTAATCCCACTGCCGCTATTGGGAGATGGGACATACCACAAGAGGACTGCAGGAGGCGACCAGCCCAGCTAGCCTGGCATATACACAGTGAATAAGAGAGATCCTGTCACACTCGGTGGAAGGCAAGGATCCATTCCTGAGGATGTCCTATGACTTCTGTATGTGAGGTGCCTCCAGCCCCGTCCCCCCATATACAAAAGAGAAAAGCAAGCTGGGGGACGTTGTAATGTGATCATCATGAATCTTTGATTCTAACATTACAAACACATCTAAGTCTTTTTAGAAAGCAATTAGGAAATAATACAAGACCCATAAAATATCAGCACCAATAAACTCTTCTCTGAGGTTTTTTTTTTTTTCATAGAAAAATGAAGTAAAAGATGAAAAGATTAAATTTTTGACAGTATTCATTATAACAACTCACAAAACAGCCATTTATCTACAATAGAAGAATGTGTATTAGCCAGGACAGGCTAATGCTGTAACAAACAACCCTTTTCCAGACCAACACTTTAAACCTTTCTTTCTCACTTATAATTTAGTGTTGGATGCATGGTTTACCAGATGGTGATTCTGGGATTTGGGATTAGACTTATGGCTCTACAGTCCTCTGGGATAGTGAGATCTTCCACATCTGGCTATCAGATGGTAAGGAGGAGAATCAGGGCATGGGGAAATATCCACGGGCGCTTTAGAAGCCATCCAAAAGGCTGTGTGTATCACTCCCAGCAGACAACACATCAGAGAGCTAGACATGAACTGGGCACAGGAGGACCGGATAATGAGATGGCATGGTAGATACAAACCGTTTGTGCCACATGTTAGTTGTACCTTGTAGGAAGAAGTGGGCAGCTGCAAGGGAAAAGGCAGCATATTATGTTATTGAACATCCTAGTTTGGACCAAGTTGAAACCTATTTTTGTGTCTGTTTTAGACCAAACCAGTTCTCTGCAGAACTGGAGGGTGGCTTTGACACAGGGTTGTGCCCAAGTGTGTAAGTGGATGTGTGCATGCAGATGTGTGTGTGTGTGTGTGTATATTTCTCTCTCTCTCTCTCTCTCTCTCTCTCTCTCTCTCTCTCTCTCTCTCTCTCTCTGTGTGTGTGTGTGTGTGTGTAATGAGAAATGGGGTTGAGAATGCCAATGATATATGCACCTACAGGGAGGTTTAGAGCAGTGATTTTTCAATCTTCCCAATGCTACAACCCTTTAATAAAATTCCTCATTTTGAGGTGATGCCCCAATCATAAACTTATTTTTGGTTGCGACTTCATGAATGTAATTTTGCAACCGTTGTGAATTGTAACATAAATATCTGATGTACAGGATATCTGATATGTGACCCCTGTAAAACCATCACTTGACCTCATGAAGTGATCTCAACCCCAAGGCTGAGAACCACGGCTAGAAAGCCTCTTCCATGTTTAATTAAATACGTAACAACCATTACATGTACATGTCAGAGAAACCTATTTGGAGGGCAGGTTAGAGAGAGAGAATTTGGAAGGAAGGAATTCATTAGGAATCTATCTTTCTAGAAGTGTGATTGGCGTCTCCTTGATTCAGTAGTACATTTAAGGTCTTTAAGGGCAGATGATTTTTTAAAATTAAATTTATTTATTTATTCCTCTTTATAACCCAATATTAGCCCTTCCTCTCTTCTCAGTACCCCTCTCTCATTCCCTCTTCCCCTTCTCAAAAGAGAAAGGGAAGTCCTCTGCTGGGTGTCAGCACCCCAACCCTCACTTACATTCCTCCACCCCCATCCCTACCCACACATATCAAGTCTATGTGGGACTAAGCAATCCTCTCCCACTGAGGCCAGAGAAGGCAGTCCATTTAGGGGTGCAGGATCCACAGACAGGCACCAGGGACAGCCCCTGCTCCAGTTGCTTGGGAGACAAGCATGAAGACCAAGTTGCTCATCTTGCTATATATGTGCAGAAGGCTTAGGTCCAGCCTGTGCTCACTCTTTGGTTAATGATCCAGTCTCTGGGAGCCCCAAGGGTCCAGATTAGTCGTCTATGTTCATCTTCCTGTGGAGTCATTGTCCTCTTTGTGTCTCTCAATCTTTCTCCCAACTCTTCCTTAAGACTCCCCAAGCTCCATCTAATGTTTGGGTGTGAGTCTCTGCATTGGGTGGAGCCTCTCAGAGGACAGTTATGATAGGCTCCTGTCTGCAAGCATAACAGAGTATTATTAATAGTGTCAGGGATTGGTGCTTGCCTATGGGATGGGTCTGAACTTGGGCCAGTCATTGGTTGGCTATTCCTTTAGTCTCTGCTCTATCTTTGTCCCTGCACATTTTGTAGGTAAGGCACATTTTGGGTTGAAGGCTTTGTGGGTGGGTTGCAGTCCTTATCCTTCCACTGGGATTTCTGTCTGGCTACAGTTGGTAGCCATTTCAGGATCCATATACCCCCACTGCTAGGAATCTCACCCTTAGGTGCTCTGTGGCCTCTCCCCATCCCATGTCTCTTACATCTCCTAGAGATTGCTGCCTCCTTGTTGATCTCCCTTCTCTCTCCCCTGTTCTCCCTACATAGGTCCCTCCTCCCTCCCCATCTCCTTTTCTACCCAATTCCCTCCTTCCATAGACCTTTGATATCTATTTTGTTTCTCCTTCTGAGGAAGATTCAACCAACTTCCCTGTGCCCTCCTTGTTATTTGGCTTCTTTGGGTCTGCAGATTACAGCATGGTTATCCTTTGCTTTATGGCTAATGTCCATTTATAAGTGAGTACATACCATGCATGTCTTTTTGGGTCTGGGTTACTTGGGATGATATGTTTCTAGTTCCATCCATTAAGGGCAGATGATTTTACCTACACAGCTGCTGTTGATGCTATACTCCCAGACACTATGGTGCATGAATTCTGCATTTGAGGCACTCTTGGGTTGGTGGGAGAAGACAAGGATGACGGAAAAGAGTTTGAACAGAACTTCTAAAATCACCTGGGTCTTCAGCAAAATGTGGTAGGCTGAAGCTTCTTATTCTGAATGATTGTTCTTAAAGGAAACTTAGCATACATGTGGTAACTAGACATAGGAATGGGGCTCAGATCCTGGGTGCCCTCTAAAGTTATAATTTCCAATAAACAATTATTAGCAATCAATAGACTGTGTGAGTAAAGTGGAAAATGTCCTGAGAGGCAAATGTTCCTGCATTCTGGTACAGACACAGGCGGCAGTTAACTAAACAGTTTAGACAATAAGAAGCAAGAAGTCTACAGTCAAGGAGATGGTGAGAAGCCCCCTTCCCCTGGAGGCTCTGTGGAAGAGCAGATTCTTACCTTGTCTAACTTCTGGTGGCGTCTGGCCTCCCTGGATACCTGACTCATCACTCCAGTCTCTGCCTCTGTGATCAAATCACCCCTTCCCCTCCTGTGCATTGTCTTTGGACTAGGACTTGTCCACAAGATGGTCTCCTCATGCCCCATAGCACACATTTCAGGACAGGGATTTCTCTTTGAAGGCTATCAGTGAGCAGGCCTTTCATTTAGCATAGGCTTGTTACCTCCTTCACGTGGCTAAATTCTTTAAGCTCTTCCTATCTTTGGTGATGATGCTCAAGACAATGTTGTCTCCACTGGCTTGGGAAAGTTGCTAAGGGATTGGGAGGCAGGTGCTGACAGAGTGGAGTATACTTAAGATTAATATTTGTTTTTTGCAACTTCCACTTCTCAATTCTGGAATTTCTCTCTGGCATCACTTTCTAGTCTCCCAGTGGGTTTACAAGTTGACTTCTTCCATATCGTAAACTAAGGACAGAAACTCCTATGATCCTTGTATCCTTTCCTATAAACACACTGAAGAATCTTCCAGAGCCTATAATCACTCCAACTGGGCTGAGCTGTGTTTATAATACTAGATGTCACAGATGGTCTCTGTCTGGTTTGTTTTAAAAACAACCATCTACCTGGCCACAGTGGTTCTCTGCAGTTATTGTAGTGCTTGAGAATCTGAGGGAAGAGGATTGCTGTGAGTTCAAGGCCAGCCTGGGCTACATAGAGGGGCCCTGCCACAAGGAAAACAACAGCAACATGATGATTATATATATATATATATATATATATATATATATATATATATATATATATATACACATAAAAAGGGATTTTAAACTTAGACCTATACAAACACCTGCACATGGACATAGACAGGAATGCCTTCTCACAACTGCCAACACTTAGAGACAATTGGATCTTTCAAAAGTTGAGCAGACAGACTGTAGTATATGTACAGGATGGAATACTGTGCACCATGGAAAAGGAATGAGCTATCAACCCAGGAAAAGATGTGGAGGAAATATAAATGCATCACTAAGCGAAAGGTTACATATATTATGATCTCAATTACATGACATTCAGGAAAAGGTAAAGCTATGGGGCAATTAAAATATCAATGACTGGTAGAAGCTGATAGGACGGGGATGGTGAATAGGTGCTGTACTGTTCTACAGCAGGAACACTATGCAGTGCGGTGATAGAATGGTGTGCACATTTTTATGTTGTCAGAACCTTAGCTGTTCACTACCAGGAGGGAGCCCACTGCAAATTATTGAACTTGATTGACTGTGCTGTATCCATGTTGGTTTACCTACTGTAATCAATGCATCCCTCTGGGCAAGATGCTGGTGTGTGTGTGTGTGTGTGTGTATGTAATATATATAGTGTGTGTGTGTGTGTGTGTGTGTGTGTGTGCATGTGTGTATGTAATATATATATAGTGTGTGTGGGTGTGTGGTGTATGTCTGTTATGTGAACTTTGCTGTGAGCTTAGAACTGCTGTAAAAATAAATTTAAAATGTTTTAATTAATGAATTTACTTTACATCCTAACTGCAGTTTCTCCTACCTCCTCTTCTCCCAGCCCTCCCAGCCCCCACCCTCCTACTCCCACCCTCCACTGTCTCTTCAAAACTCCCATGGATATCAACCTGCCTTGGCCTATCAAGTTGCAATAGGACTAGGCACATCTTCTCCTATTGAGGCTAGACAAAGCAGCCCAGTTAGGAGAAAGGGATCCAAAGTCAGGTAACAGAGTCAGAGACAGCCCTAGCTCCCTCTGTTAGGAGTCCCACAAGGAGACCAAGCTACACAACTGTAACATTTTCAGAGGGCCTAGGTCAGTCCCATGAATGCTCCCTGGTTGGTGGTTCAGTCTCTGTTAACCCCTATGAGTCCAGGTTAGTTGATTCTGTAGGTTTTCTTGTGGTGACCTTGACCCCTCTGACTCCTATAATCTGTCTTTCCCTTCTTCAGCAGGATTCCCCAAGCTACCCCTGATATTTGGCTGTAGATCTTTGCATCTGTTTCCATCAGTTGCTAGGTGAAGCCTCTCTGATGACAGCTATGCTAGGCTCCTGTCTCTGCACATCTTGTAGATAGAACACATTGCAGGTGGAAAGGTTTGTGGCTGGGTTGGTATCCCAATCTCTCTATTGGAAGTCTTGCCTGGTTACAGGAGATGTCACCCTGGTAGATTCCTGGGAGTTACCATTGCTCTAGGTTTCTAGTTCATCCCAGAGATGCCTCACCCCCCGACCCCCGGTGATTCTGGTTACCTCTCTCAGTATTCTCTCCCTCTGTCCTCTCCTGACCTGATCACTCCTGTTCCCACCCCACTCCACCTCCCATCACCTACAATGTCTATTTCCCCTTCTCAGCGAGATTTACATTAAATTAAAATTTTAAATTGGCTTATCTATTACACAAAACCAACCCCCCAAACAGAACCCCATTTCTCTTTGTCCTCCCAGTCACGCCAAAAATTCATAAACACATCTCGATAGCTAACTCCCACACACGCTTTGATACTCACACCTTTTCCTTCTTAAGACAGGATCAAGGGTTAATATTCAGATTGTTAGAAAAATGGTATTTCTGGACTAGAAAGCGAAGTAAGCGAGTTATGAAACCAGTGTTTCCTTCAGAGTGCTTATTCTGGATGAAGGGGGAATGCTGCCCTTTCTGGTATGTTCCTTGGAAAAAGAGCCAGATTCACAGCCCTTCCCTTCAGGGCATTCTACAGAGGGAGTGAGACTTCTGTTTCTGCACTGACAAAGGAGGCAGTGTTCCTCATGGGGTAGGGCTTCCTAGTTGATGGCTCAGCCTACAGAGTTATTCTATAGTGACAAAAGTTAGTGTCTGACATCCAAAAAGTGATGTCATATCCATCTAGCTTTGGGCAAATAATGAATCCTGTTAGATTTGTCACATTTAAAGATTGAGAGGGGATACAATTGGTTCCTTTTTTATCACACCATGAGGCACATGGACAGAAATCAAATAGAAACACCAGCAGTCAGCAGGTAGTAAAAATACTGGGATAAAGAATAGTCTGACAGGCATCACAAGGAAACGGGGCAAGGCTGAGTCAGCTGTCAGTCAATGGGTCTATGAAAAGCTGTCACATGGAGCTTCCCTGTGACATCAAATAGGGGGCATCCAATAGGTTGGCATCAAATAGAGGGAGGAACAGGCATTATTTGCCGTGCTTCATCAATGGCCTCATGTCTGCTATGGCTCCTCTCTGAAGGGTACCTTTCCATAGATGCTGAGAATCTGGATACATGCAGGCAGGGGGGTTCCAGAGATTTGGTAGAACGGGAAGCAGAGATGTCTTAGGTCCAGTGGGCACTAGCCTGCCTTCTCCTACTGGAGGATGGAGTCTTGCTGGTGCCAAGCCTGTTAAATCTAGGGAGGCTGATGTTTACAAACATCTCCTTGTGTGGAACATGTGCATTCTTAGTGGAAGTTCTTCCTGTTGGTTGGAGTTGAGGCCAAAAGGACAATGGGCTATTAAGACTCGTGTTGCCTTCTCACTTCTGGAAGACTCCGTCTTCATGGAACACTGCCAATAGCTGCTCGCAACAGGGACCCAGGAGCAGAGGAGAAAAATACATTAAGATGCATTGTACCTGCTTCTGGCTATCTGGACCACATCCATTCTCTACACCATATATCCCAGCCAACTGGTCAGGATTGTGGCATGTCTATCTGTGTGAAATACAAACGTGTATGTGTCAGAGACAGAACCTTCTTTGGGACAAGGTGTTTATGCAGCTGGTGCTAAAATGTTCTGTGACCATGTTATAGGTACGGAAGAGTGGCCATCAGAGTGTGTGGGGTCACTTGGGGTGCATAAGGAGCCATAAAACTCTATCAGTACCCTTTAAAATGGGCATGTCCTAAAAGATGCCTAGCCTTGGACAAAAGACAAAAACATGAAGCAGACCAACACTTAGTGAGCAGACCCTAAAAAACACAGCAAGAGTTGAGGGGCCATGCTGAGGGTTGAGGGGCCATGCTGAGGGTTGAGGGGCCATGCTGAGGGGAGGGAAAGAAGGAGATGACAGCAAAGGCAGGGATGTGAGTGACACACTCCATCACTACAGACCAGCCCACAGAGTGAGAGGCTACCATCACCACTCTGTCATGTGACAGGATCCCACCACCACACCTTTCTCATTGGATGGACTAAACTTTCTGGAACTGTTAGCTGAAGTAAACTCCTTTTTGGGTTGCTTCTATTAGATATTTAGTCACAGTATTGAGAAACCTAACTAATGCAGACTGCTCACCATCTGTGTGCCAGCTCTCATAGTGACCAGTGAGGAGCTCCTGGCCCAGTGTCAGAGGCTGGGAGGCTGGGAGCTAGTGGATGGAAGGAAGAATAAGGAACATTTTAATGGACTAGCTGATGAATTATGAAGCATGAAGTTATTACTCATGTCTAATGGGTGTAGGAAGAAGAAAGATGGACTTCTTGAACTCATGCCCATGTACTGAGGCATACAGAGAGCTGAAGCCCCCTCAGGTCTTGTCAAGGTCTCATTACAGTGTGGCCATGTAAAATAGTAATTACAGAGCTCAGGCTATGTGCATCCTGTTCTGCCACTTTCTAGACATAGGATTCTCAACAAATAACTTGACTCCCCCAACCCTCAGTTTTCTTATGTATGAAGGGCAATGATAAAATAAGTTCAATCTCAAAGGATGACTGTAAGGGTCAGAAAACTTATAATGGACAGTGCCTAGCATCAGACACGTGGTAAGCAATCATCAACTGTCAGTTGTTTTTATTTCCGATACAAGATCAGAGGTATTAATTGAGTTCCCGACTGCCACATGGATGCTAAAACCTGGATAACAGAAAATCCCTGTGGTAGAGAGTATAGTTGCCAATACCACATCATCACCTTCCCAGTAATAGAACTCCTTGTTTTATTTAAGAGAGCATCACATGTATATTGTATGTAGGCATACCTTTTTCCAGCTTCCCTTGCAGCTAGGAGCTGTTTTCACTAGAGAGACGTAAGCATTATGCTCTCTTGAAAGCTGTCTAAGTTAGCGACTCAGCAGGCACAGAGCATTTGTTCATAACCCCTTTCTTCCTTCATCCTGCCTGACACAAGCATGTCAGCATCCTGATTTCTGCATGTGGTGCCCTTAAGGGTAGAAGCTGGACAGATGATAACTGAGTTTCACATGAAAAAGGGACAGCAGTGTAAGAATCTTAGGCTGTCTGCTTCTCAGCTTCTTTTCACGTGATAACCATAACTACCTGCGCTGTGAAAGTCGTATCTTTGACAGTCACATACATTGCAAAGTGGAAATGATGCATTTTTCCTTGACCCAGAAATTTGGTTAGGGGCTGAGCTGACTAGTTGATGGCAGAATCCTGTGTAGGCAGCTGTTTCCTACTCTGATCTGGTCTTTTGCTTCTCTCTCCAACTGGCTCAGTGGGCTCCCAAAAGGGATGCCCATGTTTTAACTCCTGGAACCTATGAATGCAAATTTATCTGAGGAAAAGGTCTTTGTAGACATAGTTGAGTTAACAAATTGGGACTGAAGAATGTATCTCGTGCATCTATCTTCTGCATAGACCCTAAATCTAACAGCCATACTTAGTTGTGCAGGAGATAGGGAAGAAACATTGAGACAGAGGAGGAGGAACTGACCATAGAAGAGAGATGAGGTGACACAGTTATGGGTACAGGAAGGTCACAACCCCCAGAAGCTGGAGGAACTAAGAACTGGATTCTCCCCTAGAGTCTTCACAATGAGTGGTTTTGCTGCCATCTTGAATTTAAGCTTCTGGCTTCCAGGGCAATGAGGACTACATGCCTGGTGCTAGCCAGTGGTTCTGAACCTGTGCGTCACGATCCCCCTTTCAAACCTCTATCTCCAAAAATAGGTACATCACAATTCATAACAGTAGCAAAAATTATAGTTGTGAAGTAGCAACGAAATAATCTTATGATTGGGGTGACCACAACATGAGGAACTACATTAAAGACTCTCAGCATTAGGAAGGTTGAGAGCCACTGTTCTAAGCCTTTGTGGTCACTTGTTACAACAATCAAAAGACCCTCCAGTATATCCATTATACATGGCATCTTAGCCCCCACCCACAAAGCAGGATTGATGCCTTCAATTTTCTACAATTCTTCAATGAATTCTTTATGAACCTGACAGATGTGTTCTCCCATCAGGCCATGCTGTTTGTCCTTTCCTGAGTGAGAAAGAAGCAGGCCCCCTGACATTGACATTCCCCACACATTCCACTTCCCAGACTTTGTAAACAGCTGTATTCCAGTGGCAGCTGCAACCTTACCAAACAAGAGTGAAACCATTTGTAACCATCTGGGGGACATGTCCAGGTCCTTCTTGCTCTGAAATGTCTGCGAGGTTAGGAATCTAAACACAGATCTCAGTTTGTCAAACTTCCCAAAGCCTGGGCTATATTACATGGTTGCGTAACACAGCTCTTTGGATCTACTGCCTACTCGCCCCTCTCCGCCACATGGGCCTACGTAAAGAGTTAGGAAGTGAGCTGGGGGAGGCCGGAAGCCAGGAGATGGCAAGCAGGAGGATGCAACTGTCTGGGCAAGAGAACTAGAGAATTGAGAATCTTCTACAGGCTATCACAAGCACCTGGGTATGTATGCACACACACACACACACACACACACTATGTATGCATGTATTTAGTGGCAGGTTACAGCTATAGAGCCTAAGCTATCATTTTTCTTTCAACAGATTCCATAATAATACAGGACAGGCACCATTCTTATACATCCAAGCTCCATACACATGTCAGCCAACCGCAGAGTATCTCTGTCAGCCTGGAGTTTTGTTTTCTTTCTGTTTTCAGACAGGGATGGCAAGACCTATACTACAATGATCTGGTCCCCTGACTCAGGCCTCTGATCGCACTGATAAGCCCTTCCCTCCGTTAGAATCCGGAGAGCTCAGCAAACCGTCTGCGAAGAGACAGAGAACGATCCATGTGGCCTCCCAAATGCCCCTAGCCTATTTTATTTATTTATTTATTTATTTACTTACTTACTTATTTTGAGACAAGATCTCAGTAGGTACCTCTGTCTGGCCTGGAACTCTATATAGACCAGGCTAGCCTCAAACTTAGAGATGCCCCTGCCTCTGCCTTCTGAGTGCTGGGGTTCAAGGCACTATCTTTCTCGTTCCCAGCTCCCTCACACAATCTTTCTGATGCATTCTTCTTCTTTTCCAATGCTGGAGATGGCTCCCAGAACCTTGCATATGCCAAGGAAGTACTCTGCCGGTGTATTACAGCACCCAGCTTTGCCCTGCACTTTTAACTGTAGAAAGACTAACTTAAGGGGGTGATGGAGGACAGATTTGCCTCCAGTGTTTGCCATGCCTGTGAGATAGAAGTTTAAACAGATGAAGTTCCTCAGAACAGATCCCCCGTCTACTTAAACAGGGAGAATGAAGGTAGTTTTTGTCTGTCTGACTCCCTCTCAAGAGAGGACGTAGCCTTGGAGCTAAGGAAGGGATCTGTGGCTGAAGGACATGAAATGGAGCTGAAGGCCCTTCTCCACACACTGTCTCTGCCTGAGGCAGCTCCTGCCAAGGTGTGCAGTCACCAGAGGAGCCCATGGGAACCAGATAGACATTTGTGTTTCCACTTAGCTTTTGTTCAACAACTCAGAAACAATGGTGCTTGCCCGTCGTTCAACCCAGCAAGATGCTCAGAAGCTAAATGCTGAACTCCCATTTCAGCATTTAATAACAAATGAACTCCTTCCTGGTATTCTCTATCCCAGCCTTTAATTCTAGGCCACAGAATGCAGGGCATCAGTTTTACTGATAAGACCAAAGACACCCCTGGATGAGGGGATAGCCTCAGTTAACTGAGCTTCCTACAGCTCAAAGACTCATGTCTGTATTTAGAAGAAAGCTGACTGTGAAGACCCCACCCACGGGATTCATGGGCACAGGAAGGCTAGGGCTAAAGGGGAGTAGATTCAACCCTGGAAGAAAGATGGGTTACTTCTTGTTCAAAGAGAAAAGAGATTATTATCAGATTCTCTATCCAAGATAGCCAAAAAATAATTATACGTAATGAAAGTTGGAACGCTAATCCTTAATTATTTCCACAAAGGCACACACATCATAATGAGTCTTTACTTCCTGTTAGGAGCTCATTCTTTCTTTGAGTTTCCTTAACCCAGTGTATTAGTCTTAGAAAACTAACCAACAAGGTATGCGTGTGGCAGCCGTGATAGACTTAGGTTGGAACTGGCTCACATTACTGTGGTGCTGGTTAGTTTAAAATCTTTGGGAAGGGCTCACAATTCAGAAATCTGCTGAAGAGATGACAGTGTCGCTTAAGTCCAAAGTTGGGGTGCAGACAGAGTATTCTTTCCTTAGAAACTGCCAAGTTCTTTTTCTCCTCAGGTCTCTAAGCGATTTAATGAGGCCCACCCACGTCGGGAGAGAATCATTTGCTTTAATTACTTTACTAATAATACTAAATAATTTGCTTTACTTAAAGTCTATGGATTTAAAATTGAGTGTCCTCCAAAAATACTTCCCCAACAATGGTGCTTTATTCCATAGTTGGGTACTACCGACAGGCTCAGCTGACACATGAAATTGACTACCTTATCCAGCAGTCTACCATTTTTCTCTGGGCTCACTGAATTAACCAGATATTAGATGATCTACTGTGACTAAGCCATTTTTTGTGTAGGGTGATAAAATAGAAGAAAAATTACCCCCCCCAATAGCATATACTGTTCACTAGAAATGCATTTAGCCACAAGTGACATAAAATCAAACACTAAGAGTTAGCTGTGTGTGGTAGCACACACCTTTGATCAGGCAGCAGAGACAGGAAGATCTCTGGGAGTCTGAGGCTGGCCTGTTCTACATAGAGTTCCAGGACATAGAGGGCTGTCTCAAAACAAAAACAACCAAACAAAGAAAACACCTGTTTGTTGTGAAAAGTGTGTAAGGGTGACCACTTTACCTTTCAGGATGAGGTGAGTGGAGAAAAACAACCTCAAAGAGGAAGTAATGGTCAAACAGTATCCTAATGTATGGCTAGGAGTTAGTCTCAAAGCCTTAGGGAAAGCCAAGGCCATTGTGTGCTGTCTGGACCCACCAGGTCTCTGCAGATACTTCTTCAGTTGTTCACAGTATGAAGAATTTAATGTAAGGGGTGGGTAAGACCATGTGTTAAAGAGAGATGCTGGAATTGGAACACAGGGTAATGAGGCCACACAAAAATTAACATCAGCAGGAAGTTGCCACCCTTCTAGAGGGGGAAAGAAATGCCCCAAGCCACAATGGGCTGCTCAGCAAGAGCACATACTCCCGCAGATATATGCGGACTGTTGTAGAAGCCACTCAAGGCAGCACAGAGAAAAATACCCTGGTGTCTCTTCTCTTTCTACCCACTGAACCGCTACTGTGATTTTACCCTTACTTCCTGTTGGTTTCATTCAACCAGTTGACCACCCAGGAGCCTGTGAAATGAATCCAGCAAGAGCTAACCCAAAGGAATGAACACAGAGTAAAGGAAAGGTGAGGAGGACTCAGGGGGAGCACCTCAGGCCCAGGAATATGTCCTTAGGAAACTGTTAATACAACTAATGTACAGTGTTCCCCTAGTGTCCAATGTATGGAAGACTCATGCATCAAGGAGGGAGGAGATGAAGGCTCAAGCTACACAGGGCTTTCCTGCCTTGCCAATGGCTTTGAACTCTGTCCTGGAGGCATCAGGGGTCCGTGAAGAGTTGGAAGGAGAACGGAACAGTTGATTGGTGCTTTTAACGGATCATTCCATGACCTTGTCCGATGTTCCAAGAATTACTAACTCATCAAGGTAAATAACGGAGATCAGATGAAGGAGAAAAGGGGCGGGGCCAACCTCTCTGCCCCTCTCTTCCCAGCCGGCAGCATCACTTCTGAGCACTGTCATCTGTTGACATTACGAGGGTCTTCGTTTACTTTTAGCTCAGCAAAACTGGAGGAGCAGACCTTTTTACAACAAAATATTTGTTACTAATCTATACAATGGCTACAGTGCTTGATGAATTAATACATCACTCACCTCATTAACGCACTTCCGGAAGAATCTATATCCTTGCAATGTTTCAGATAGTCTTGCCTATCCTCTGGTTCCTTTAAAGCACACTGTAGGTTTTCAGATTTGCCTTTCAACTTTAAAAATAAATTAGCATCATTTGTCATGAGGTGGTGGAGGTGGCAGTTGGAGACAGACGCTGAGATTAACTTGAAGTGTTGACACAATGCTATCACAGAGCCAAGACATAGGGCCTTAGAAGACACATTTAGAGTTTCTCTCTCCCAAAAGTCTCTTCTATCAACAAGACAAGTGAACCCACACAGACAAGTTGGCTAGCCCACAGATCTGAAAGCAGTTACTAGAAAGAGAAGCTCCACCCAGAATGCTAAGACTAAGACTTCCACACTGGGAAGACCCTAAGACTTGCACTCTTGGCTCATTGCCAAGGTGTCCAGAGCTCATAGGAAGCTGTCAGTCTCAGAAGTACTGGCCAGGTGGTAAGATCTCCCGTGGACTTTGGTAGAAAAAGGAATTTTATTGGCTATAGAAATAGTTCATAAAGAAGCCACTTTCAGTTAAGAGGCAGTCTGTCCTGTCATCAGGACTCAGTCACATCTGTCTCTTTGGTTACTTCCTGGGCTAATTTCACTCAGGTGTGCTCTATCCATGGAAATATAAGGGAACATCCAAAAGTCCCAGCTCACTTGTCCCTGATATCTCCCTAGTGGAAACAATGAATGCTGTTCTTCCAACAATAATAATAGAAGTTTAGGAACTGAGTTGTCTTGGTTGAGTTCAGGTCATATACCCATTGATGAGCCAATCACTGTATCATAGATGAATGGAATACTAATTGGCCAAGACTACCTAATCACTATTTTGCCTATGTAAGTATCAAAAAATATATATAGTATGTCCGTCAACAAAATATATGCTTCTGCACTGCTTAGCAAGGGGGACGTATTCTGAGAAATATGTCGTTAGACAATTCATTATTCCACATTCTGCATTTATTATTCCACAAACATCATCGGTCCTGTACCTACACAAAGATGGTTTGGAGGTACGGTCTTGGAATTCTAGCACTCAGGAAGCTGAGGCAGGAGGATTGTGAGCTTGGGAACAGTCTGGGCAGTATAACAACGCTGTCTTAAAGTAAAAACCAAACAACGCAGGTAATTCAGGTACTGAAGGATGACCTCGGATAGTGAATTTGTCTTACAACTCTGCCTGCTCCAAATGAACAGATCCAAAGGAGCACTGAGATGAAGCAGCAGCAGGCGTTTGGGCATCACTGTGTGCTTGGGCTTAACTGGACTTGTCTTGCAATAGTCAGTCAACTTTAGTAGCAAAGTATTAGGGGATATTATTCCACCATGTCAGTCTATTGCTTCTCTTTACTGTGCCTGCTCCTTTTGTATCAAGTATATCCATGGAGCCAGGTCTGGTAGTGTAACATGTAATTCCAGATGCCCAGAAGACTGAGGCAGGAGGATTGTGATCTTGAGGGCTGCCTGGGCTATAGAGTGATCCCAAAACCACCATAGAAAGCTTCTTTAAATTTTTCAAAAGGTCTTGGGACATAGCTCAATGATGGAGCATTTGCTCAGCTCGTGGGGCCTGTTTCAGTCACCAGTCATGGAACTCCAAACAATAGCAACAACAACCAAACAGTCATGAAGTCTGATGAAGCCAGGCTCACAGTTTCATTTAAAAGCCACCACCTCCTCCTGAGGGACACACAGATAAAGTGTTTTCTGTGTAAGGGTGAGGGCCTGAGTTTGATCCCCAGAGCGCCTTGTGAAGAAGAAGAAGAAGAAGAAGAAGAAGAAGAAAGAGGAAGAGGAAGAGGAAGAGAGAGAAGAGGAAGAGGAAGAGGAAGAAGAAAGAAGAAGAGAAGAAGAAGAAGAAGAAGAAGAAGAAGAAGAAGAAGAAGAAGAAGAAGAAGAAGGAGAAGAAGAATGTGAGTATGAACTTGTAACCCCAGTGCCGGCAAGGCAAAGACAAGTGGATGTCAGGGACCCACTGGCCAGCGAGGCTAGCCTAACCAGTGAGCTCTGGGTTCAATGAGAGAGTCTGTCTCAAGACACAAGGGGAAGAACACCAGAGGGATTGACACTCAAGGTTGACCTCTTGCCTTCACATGCACACATATGCATACATACATACACAAACACACACACACACACACACACACACAGACACACACAGACACACACAGACACACACAGACACACATTATGCAGGAACACATACACATGAATAGCATACTGAAAAACTTCGAAGAAAAAAATGGCAAACTTTGAAGAACTGAATAACTTGTATTCAAAGATAATGAAATATATTTTATTTTAAGGATTCTTATGGAGGGGAAAGGTAAGTACCAATGTGAATAACAGTTCAACTTCATGAGTGATGAACGCATAAAATATTAAAATAATACTCATGTGAAAATTTGCTCTCCTATAACTAGAGAACTCGGGTGAGAAGAACAAAGAGAAACCATGTTCACAGCAGCAGGTGAGCAGAAGAAAATCTTGACCGTATCCGGGTCAGCTTTTGACACACTAGCTGGAGTTAGCTTGGCAAAGATTTTGGGATGGTGGCACTGGTTGAGCGAGGTACTTCAGCTTGTCAGCTTGCCAGTCTAAGAAGCCACAGGTATATGGATCTTTGACTAAAGCATTGAGCTGGGGAAGTTGGAGCTACAGGCTGTTCGTGATAACATGAGAAGCTAAGCTACCCCATACAAAGGGTTAGTTGACTACATTCCAATGTACTCACAAGCCATGGAGGGGGACTGTGGTGTTAAGAAAATAGATGGCAAACAGGGTGATTAGCGCTCCCCGAAGCATCCTTTTCTCCCTCTTCTGAGAGAAAATGGAATGTGAATATCCACTCCCTCAGCCATGAGGTCTCTGATGTCCCCCTGGTGGGTGTCCATGCCTGCCTCCTTCAGTCTGATAGAACTCCTGTCACAATGAGAAGCAAGCTTGCACCAAATAAGAGGCTTTCGATCTTTAGGCCTGGGCCAGAAATGCCCAGGTTGAGCTGAGTCTAGTTTTCTATGTCCATGTTAAGGAAAACCAAAAGACCTTTTTATATACAGCATACAAATTTTCCTTTTAGTTTAGTGTTTTTTAAAATTCCCCACTGTTTTTTTCCCACAGATATTTCTGAGCTTTTATGGAGAAAAGGAAAACTGGAAAGAAAGGCAAACAGGTATCAGATGGCCAAATTTGTCTCCAGATCCTATCTGGTGTGTGTTGGATGTTTGCTGCTTTCTGTCGACTTCTAATTCTAAGCCTCATGATAAGAGTCCCTGCTGACATCTCTGCTATCCGGGGGAAGAGGCTCCAAGTCTAGCAGAGCCCTTTCATGCCTGACTGACAGAGTCTCTGTTTATTTAGATTCTGTCACACTGAATCCATTTCAACGAGTGCCTATTTTGCCCCTATCCAACTGAGAGATCATCTGTTGCCGTCCCCCTCCCTCCTACTAAGTCTACTTCAAGACTCCTGAGAAATTTAGGAGATGGAAACCAGTGTTTTGTGGTAGACTTACAGAAAATAAAATAAGATACCCCTCACCAAATAAATTCAAGCCTGAGGTTCAGGTATGCATGGAACAGACATTTTTCCCCTAGGTCTTACAATCAATTCTTCATCCCAGACTCAGCCCATTCCGCTTGTTTGCATTTTGCTTTGCTTCATCTTTGCAAGCTAAACGCTTCATTTTTCTGATGGTGGCTCATCTGGATGGAATTGCCACGTCATCCTCTCCCACCTGATGGATAATTTCCTGCGTTGCATGCTGCAAGACAATCTGGCGAACACTCCTTCCTCCCGAGGAGCCAAAACCTTTCATAAGCTTTCAGTCCTTCAGGAGGGATCCAGTGCAGGAACTGCAGGACTCCGTAAAGGAGGGATGGTTTCTTAGCTCCAGCTCCTCCCCCTTTAATTTCTAAGTGCATGTTTTTGAGCTTTATCAAGGCTAAAATTTCAAGTCAGAAATCAAGGATGGAGTATCCTTATAACTCCCCATTTCCCGAATGTTTTCTGGGGGACTGAACAAAGGGACTGGGAAGCCCAGATACACTGCCTCCCCATCTGGTTATAATATAAAGATCTATAGGGCCCCCTCCCAATGGGATGAGCCTATTTTATGAAGTGCTCAGAAATCCTCAAAGAACATTCATCCCTTGCCCCAAGTCTCCTCATGGTTAGCAGACCCACAACTTGGAAACCAGGTATCCAGGACTCCTCAGCTCCAAAAGTCAGGCTTGTGAAAAAGTTGCCCCCCTCCCCACTCTCAGCTCATCTCTCTTCCCTCACGTGTATTAGAGTCTTTGCTTCTAATTATAAACACTGCTTTTGTTTGTGTTGGAAGGAGCCACATGTTTGCAGAGTGGGATAAAGGGGCATTAAAAATCCATCAGGAACTTCTGGGACCAAGTCACTTTTTATTGACTGCAGCGATGGTCTCCAGGATGTATACACATACCTCAGAATTTATCAAGGTGATGTTTTACATGTGCGCATGTGACTTCAAGCCAGTTATACCCTCCGTTCAACTGGTAGACAAAACAAAAACCTTTCTCTATCCCCATCCTCTAGCCTAGAGTCTCTTCCATTGCTTTTTACTATTATTAATAAATTGGGTAAAGTTGGAGACAGTCTCCAAACAAACTTCTGAAAGCAGCCAAGGGTCTTGCTTTATCTCATTACTTTGGCTACCCTCAGAATCTAGGACCCCAACGTCAGTGTCTACTTCAGAAATCTAACTAAGATCTAATGAGGTTAGTCTGCATCAGAGGAGATGTTGATAAATCTCTATACCAGAAATTATTTAAGATGAGGCTAGGTCCAGGAGACAGCCGTGTGCCTTCCCTTGAGGAATCTCTACAGCTTGAAGGCGTCTCATGGTACCCCCTTAACCCGTTATCACAGGCTCAGTTGTCAGCTGTTCTCCCAGCCCGTGATTTAGGTGGTATATATGGGCTAGTGTCAAGGCTAAAATTTCAAAAACTGTCTGTGGATTGAAACGGCAGAGGAGGCCCCGAAAGAGGTGACTGTCATTCAAATGGTGAGAAATCATTTTCTCTTTCACAACTGAAGCATACATTTTGCAAACGTCCTTAAATAATGTGAAAACTATCCATAGATATAAAGTTTGTAGCAAGTGTTGAAGGGAGCCAGTGGCTTACATGGAGGACGCAGCGAAGAGGCACCAGCAGGGGCTGGGGTCCCACCCAGTATATGTTGTTTTTCCACGGAGAAGGTTCAGGAGTGCAGCAGGCTTACAGAGCAAGTAGTTTCCACCTTATCATAGCCAGACTTACTGGCTTGCAGTATGCTTGGTGCTCTATCTATGTTGGTGTTAACCTCACACTCTGAAGCAGACGTCTCATTCCTGCTATAAAGAAGGACAAGCTGAAGATAATGGAATACCACGTGCAGAGGTCACGTGACAGCAGTGGTGGGTGACAGGGACAAAGGTGGAGGTTGAGAGATAGCAGAGGCCAGCCTTTAGTCTTAAAAGATGTCTCAGGTCCACCCGGTTCCTACATTTACCAGTTTTGTGTACCAAGAAATTTATTTATTGGCACATCGGGGAATAATCTTTTTTTCCTTTATGATTTTATTTTACTGATTTTAGTGTTTTGCAACACTGGGGTTGCTCTTTGATGAGTAATAATTGCATTGCTTGTATCATATGTCAGTAATTTTATGATTAAATGCATTGATTTGATCCTGACAGTCTGGGATCTGATCCTGGTCTAGCGTTGACTTCCTTCCTTCCTTCCTTCCTTCCTTCCTTCCTTCCTTCCTTCCTTCCTTCCTTCCTTCCTTCCTTCCTGTAGTCTTTATTTTCCTCTGTGAAGTGAGGATGATAGTGGAATAGATGCATGCATACCATTCCTTGATCTTCTTGCCTGTCTCTCCTAGCCCAGTAGTTGGTCCATAGCATACCCTCAGGCAGTGGGAGCTGTGCTCCTAAGGATGAGCCATCCTGGAAGGGAACCGGGAAACGAGCAGAAGCCCCAGTGCTCACCTTGTTCTCCAAACTTTGTCCAAGTGACCTCATCCAAACATCTCATTTTCTCCCCACCTGATAAGCCGTGATTCTAGTGTCCCATCATGCCTTGTTCCTAACAGTGGCAAACCCAAGACAAAATGAGAAAATAGGAATGAAAGAGCTATAAAAGGAGGGGATGGGATTTAAATAAATAAATAATCAGTACTCTCAGAAAATAGGTTATTCATTCAGCAAATGCTTCCCAAATGCCTGCCAGGTCTAAGGCATTAATGAAGTACAACTTAATCGTCTAGCAGCTGCTAAAACTTGCTTTACAATAGAGAAACTCTGGAGACAGTTGAGAGCTCCTTCAAAATGAGGAAATGACCTAAGCATGGTGGCGAACATCTCCAGTCCCAGTGTTTGGGAGGCGGAGGCAGGTGGATCTCCGTGAGTTCCGGGCCAGCCAGGGTTACAAGGTAAACAAACCTTGTCAAAGTAAGCAAATACCTGTCAAAGTAAACACACACACACACACACACACACACACACACACACACAGAGAGAGAGAGAGAGGGGGGGGGGGGAGAGGAGAGAGAGAGAGAAGAGAGAGAGAGAGAGAGAGAGAGAGAGAATGAGAATGAGCCAGGGGTGGTGGCCCATGTTTATAATTCTGGAACTCAGGAGAAAAGAAGATGAAGGAATTCAAAGCCAGCTTGAGCTACATAGGGAGGACCAAGCTTACCGTCTTTCTGCATCCATTTCTGCTGCAGGCTGACTCTATCTGACTAAACCTCCATAAGATGGGGCTGTAGGCCAGACTGAAGAGCATTTTCTTAATCAGTGATTGATGAGAGAGGGCCCAGCCCGTGGTGGGTGGTACCATCCCTGGGCTGCTGGTCCTGGGATCTGTAAGAAAGCAGACTGAGCAAGCCATGGGGAGCAAGTCAGTCAGCAGCATCCTTCCGTGACATCTGTCTGCATCAGTTCCTGCCTCTAGGTTCCTGCCCTGCTTGAGTTCCTGTCCTGACTTCCTTCAACGATGAATAGTGATGTGGAAGTGTAAGCCAAACAAACTCTCTCCTACCCCAACTTGCTTTTGGTCGTGGTGTTTAATTGTAACAATAGAAACCCCAGGTAAAACACTGACTCTTTCTCATGGGAACCTGAAGCTCTCATGCTATCTGTTCTCTGGGCCAGCGTCAGCTGAGTGAGGTCTGGCATGTCTATACCACACCCACCGATGGCTGGGATCTCATTCAAGCTTCCTTCCTAAGAACAGAACTACTTTTTTTTTTTCCCTTAAGGGATCTAAGATAATTATTCCCATTACATTTGAAATTCGGGCTACATTTTGCTCGGTCCTGTTCCCAATTTACTACATGTCCTCAGTGGGTTTTCAGGGCCACCAGGCTTTTGTGGTTATTGTGACTTCTGGTCACAACTTTCATATCTGTGCCCTGGGATTTCACCTTTTATTGTTGTATGGTCCTACATTTTACATACAAACAGGGTCTTTGGGGGGAAGCAGGCCCAGTGTGTGAGCCATGGCTCATTGGATACTTTTGTTCAAGGAGCTTACAGGAGTTTAGATCTTGTCAAGCAAAGTGAACAACACAGCTGGCCCCCATGATGGCGTCTCCATTGGTGCTGAGAGGAGCACTTGTCCTGAAGGTAAACTCTCTGTCTTAGTTAGGGTTTTACTGCTGTGAACAGACACCATGACCAAAGCAACTCGTATAAAGGACAACATTTCACTGGAGCTGGTTTACTGGTTCTGGGTTGCAGTCCATTATCATCATGGAATGAATCATGGCAGCATCCAGGCAGGCATGGCGCTGGAGATGCTGAGAGTTCTACATCTTGTTCCGAAGGCACACAGGAGAAGACTGGCTCCAGCATGACTACAGAAGTGTCTCCAAGCCCACACCCCACAGTGACCCACTTTCTCCAACAAGGCCATACCTACTCCAACAGGGCCACACCTCCTAATAGTGCCACTCCCTGGGCTGAGCCTATTCAAACTACCACATATTCCCAGATGGGAGAAGTGGGGCACTCTGGGATGTGAAGGGGACAAGAGTATAGCTTGTTGGTGACCTGGAGCAAACAATGAGGTGTGAGGCTAATGATGCCTTAGGAATAGGTCTCCATGTCCCAAGCTGAAGAGAACACAAGTTGACAAGGCCTTGTCTGCCCCTTCTCTACACTACCCTGACTTCAGCTCAGCAAAACCCATGTCCTTATATAGGTCACTTGCAAATAAACAACAGTAACAGCAAACTCCATGTATCCCAGAATACATGGAGTTTATACTTTCCAGTGGGTATTCTCCTCTCAAACCTGCCACCCAGGTAGAGAGAGTTATCTTGTCCACAGGCTGAAGGCCACACTGGACTGGTTCTGTGGAAGAACAGCCTTCAAACAGAACAGAGGCCTTGTGAGTCATCTGTGATCTTGTGATGGCACTTGACTTAGGTGTTCAGAAAGATCCTTCCATGTTGGGGTAACATGTTGTATATTGTGTGAAGTGAGTAATGGTTGGATCTTGATACTGTTATTTCTATGACCCATGACTGGCATCATATTTTGTAAACATTCTTCCTTCCTTGTCTATCGGATGAAATAAAGGTTGATGGTCAATAGCAGAATCAGGAAGTGTGTATGGGGGTGTAATTTCCATGCAGAGAGAGGGTTTCTGGGTGAAGAAATCAGAAGCAGGAGATTCATCAGCAGACACAGAAGTGAAGGGACAATACAGAGAGGTAGACCTGACCACATGGCAGGATTTGGGCCAGTATTAGGTTAGAATAGTTGGAAGGCAGCTCAAGCTAAAGACCTAGATTTTAAACATTAATAAGACTCTGTGTCAATATCTATATAGCTGGTGGGTTGGTGAAAGTCCTGTTATACTCACATTTGATCAACAGGGTACATGATCCGCCCATGAATATGATTTGGGGTGGGCAAAGGAGATGTAGCTTGGTACAGAATGGTAGCTAAGCTTCACAGTGAGTGCCAGGCCAACCTTAGTGAGTAAGGGACTGGGAATATAAAAGATATAAAGGACCGTTTACTAGATACCTGTCTAGCTGCTGCAATTAAATATCTGGTGGAAGCAATTTAAGGGAAGAAGGGTTTGTTGTTTGGCTCAAAGCTCAAGAGCACAGTCCACCATCCCAGGGAAGTCATGATGACTGGAGCTTGAGGTTGTTGACCACACAGTGCCAGTAGTCAGAAAGCAGAGAACAATGACTATATGACTGTTTATGCTCAGGTATTCCCCCCTCCATCTCTCTTAAATGAAGTCCAAGACCCCATTGCAGAGAATGGTACTATTTACATTCAGGGTAGGTCTTCTCATCTTAATTAACACCATCTAGATAACATTTCATACAGGAATCCAGAGGCTAACCTAATCTAGCTCCTCCTTCACAGGCTCTCCCTTGTCTCCTGTGTGATTCTAGATCCTGTGGAATTAACAATCACTGTTAACCATCACAGACCATAATCCTAGAATTTCATGGACTGAAGTGAATAGTATAGGCTCCTCATCCATCCATCTCTGCATGCCTTTATTTGAATGATTTATTGGAGGCCTGTGATGTTTCAGGGTATTGTGCCAAGATCTGGGGTACAGTGCTGAGCAAAACCAGATTGAGTTCCTCTGTGTTAGCAGAGAATGCTAAGGTTTGGTCTGTTGCTGTGTATTGTCATGCTGAACACTGGCCCTGGTTGCCTTAGGAGATCCTCACATACACCAAGAGATGCTATGTAGCCTTGTACCCCAACCGATCACTTACTGGTCAATGAAGATGCCTATAGCCTATAGCTGGCCAGAAGAGAGGTAGGTGGAGCTTCGGTTTCCAGGCTTGGGGTCTGAATCAGAGACAACAAAAAGAGGGAGAAGGTGGAGAGAGGAGAAGATGCTGTGGGGTAGGTAAACCATGAGAACATAGCCATGAGGGATGGCTAACTGAAGTGAGAGTGGAATGTGGCAAATTATAACTCAGGATTCTTCACAGAGAAGTGGACAGAATAGCCATAGAGGGTTGATATCTGCCCAGCTCTTAATGCTGTTTAAGGCTTATTATAATGGTTTTGCGTCTTTTATCTGGGAACTGAATGATCAGTGCTGGGGTAGAAACCCCCAATTAACAAGAGCAGCAGCAGCAGCAACAACAACAAGGGAAGACGTGAAACTTGGTAGAGGAGTATGAAGAACTAGGAGTGTAGGTCACAGAGGCTGGCAACACATGACCTGAGGTCACTGATGGTTGGAAGATGGTGGAGGAAGGGAGATACCGAAAGGGCATCAGGGAGGGGTCTCCATGTGGCAAACAGTGCTGAGCACTACAGGACACCCAACTACATGTTCAAGTTGAATTCTGCTCCACTTTCAGTAGCAGATAGATGCTTATGTGTTTCAGTTGTGGGAAGAACTTTAGCTTGTCCATCCAGTATGTTGTTACTTCGAGGTGAAGAATCACAAAGAATTACAGCTTTAAACACAGACTCAATCTTCACTTGACCCTTCTCCTCCTTAACTCCATTGTCCCCTGTCACTTCAGCCAATTAATTTCCTCAAGGATAAAATAATGCCGGACAAAACTAGTGTGCTTAAGTTCCCTTGAGAGTCTGCCGATAGCTGTGATATGGGAATGTTCTGCATTTCCCATCTGTCTGCAATTTTACAAGTGTTTCTGCTGTGTGTTCGGCTGTGTGAAGATCATTCGTATGGCATCGTTCAGACCCAAGACAGCATGGGGAGGCCCAGAAGGCTTCCGCCCCTCTGCTTCTGCAGAAAGTAAAACCAGGCAAAACATCCCAACACCTTACATTCAACAATCTAAAAACTGGCCTTACTTTACAGGAGTCAGGTCAGTTCCAGGAGATAATCACTAGTATTCACTTACTACTAATAATAGATATTAATAACTATTGCTCCCTGCGCTTACATTCTGTGCTAATCACTTCATGCTTACATCTCACATGTTATGTTAACTTAAGAAACATGGGTTGTTGAGAGGGCTCCCATGCATGTGTGAACGCTTGAGTTCTGATCATCTGAGCCTACATAAAGGAGGAGGAGGTAGTATGCATCTGTAATCCCATCCGTCCTACAGTGGCATGGGTAATGGAAGCAGGGGAATGCCTAGAGACTTGTGGGTCACCTAGCCTGGGATAAGCACAGCAAACTGCAAAAGACCCTATCTCAAGCAAGGCAGGTAAGGACAGACTCCTGAGCTTGCACTTTGACTGCTTCACATGCGCCGTGGCGTGGTCTCACTCTCATACACAACTTATACAGATGTAAGAAACTAGGGTTGTGCTACCATTGCGCCCATTTTATTTATAACGAAAGAGAGATGCAGAGATGACTTGTCCAAGTTCTCACATTACTGTGGTGTGACCAGATTTAGAATTGAAGTCTGGTGGATCACGAAGCCCACTAAGAAACACCCTCAAAGCCTTTAAAGTCCCCCTACACCTCCAGAGCATCAGGCATCAATATACAAATAATTAGCGACCTACCACTTTCTGACAAGAATCCTAAGTCTCTAAAGACAGTAGCCCAACACTGTTAGAGTCCAAGATGAGTGAAAAATGTAAAAGTATTCTGGCCAGTTGTTTACATGGTTAATAATACAGCTCACCATCATTTTACTAAAGAAAGACTAACTAAAAATGTAGGAATTAAGTAATATAGAACACTAAAAGCTAAAAATACATCTAACCCTGTAAACAAACCATTCCACCCTTCTGATATATCTCATTTTCCTTCAATCAATGCAAATGACACCTCAACATCGACCAGCACCAATACAAGACATGGTGTTTGCAAGCATGCATCTAGCCTTTGCCTTTTAATACGACACTCCCCACTTGAATGCAGCTGGAGAAGATGGGATGGTCCTTATTACTCTCTTTTATAACTCAGACTTTCCATTACTTTCATCTGGTTTCTATCCTGCCCCACCACACAATTAGTCTGAATATTTGAGGTTTCTCTATTGTCTCTGGGAAGGTTCTTGAAGACAAGGTCAAATCAAGGGCGAGTCACCCAGGTCAGGAGCGCTGTGCAGTGAGTCATCTGAACGTGCCTCTCAATAATTCTTGCAAAGTCAAGTCCCTGTGATGCTGATGTTATTGAGTGTTTAAACCAAAGGGCTGAGTAGGTCTTGGGCCCAAACCAAAGAGCAGATTTTAGAGATGGTAATGATTTAAAATGTTCATCCATCACGGTGCAATTGGGCCAGAGAAGCAATGTCAACCATGAGGGAAAGACTGGGCTCTGATTTGTTTGGGTCAGTGACCTTTCCTGACTCCAGTATTTTTGCAGACCTAAGTTGCATCACACAGTCCAGAGCTTACGAGCTACACGTTATCCTGGGGGCAGTGTCTCCTTTTCTGGGATGTTTGTGAAAATTCCACCAGGTAAGTTGATATCACTTTACTTCATGATTTGCTCCCTTGAAATTTGGAGGAAATCTGTTTGATGTGTGTGAGATGCCTTAATATCTCCCTGTTAAGCAAAGCACACATCAAGCAAGGTCTGTCTTCATAATGTATTAACTTTAAAATGAGTTTGATGCCACATCTCAAAACCAGACGTCTATACCTATAAGGAATCTCCTCAAGTGTTACAAGACGCTGACCACTCTTTGTTCTCTTGGATTTTAGAGTGATTCAGAAATCAAATAAAACTAAAGATAAGGATGTTAAGGGTGAAAACCTCCCATCAAATCTAGATATCGGAGAGCAGATCAAAATTCCCAGCTGATTCTATTATTTACGTACCAATGACTGTGAGTCACATGACCCCCCAAATCTCAGACTCTATAGGTAGAAAACAAAGCTAAAGTAAGACACGCTATGTAAGTTCTTATCATTGGATTTTGTGAGGGATGAAAATGTACAAGATGGCAGAAGCCATCTAAGCATCAGAACACCCCACGGGCTCTGAGACATCTCCCAGTTTCCCTGAGTGCTAGAAAGAAGGTCTTCTTGTCACATCTGGGGCTAAGGCATTTAAAAATAGAGTGTTCATCCTTTCTCTCTCTCTCCTCTCTCTCTCTCTCTCTCTCTCTCTCTCTCTCTCTCTCTCCCCTTTCTGTCCCTCCCCTTCCTCTCTCTCCCTCTCTTCTTTCTACCCTTGGCCACAGTGACCTGACAATCCCATGATGAGATGACAGAATCATAAGACAGAGGGGTCCTGGGTTCCTGAGTCACTACTTGGAGAAAAAGTTATGTTAGGTTTTATATAAAAGCACATTAGCTTTTCCCTATAAAGACATGGACATTGTGAATTACAGTGGTGTATTATTAACTATCAAAATAGACCCAGGATCAAAATACATATATATTTTGTTCAGATCATCAAGTTAAGTTACATTCCCCCCCCCCCCCAGGAGTCCATTTTCATTGTGCTGACTTGGTTTTTCCGGATAGGAAGTTGAGAGGAGTCTAAGCTCATACAGTTAGATTCCTCTTGACCTAGGAAGGGAAAGCCCAACTTAAGGGTCTTAAAAGTCCACCTGGCAATTGACTGAGCCTCTGTAGCCAATATTAACTACATTGTAGCTAGGAGTGTGCTCCCTGTGCCCCTCAGATGACACCTACTCAGTATAAACATACATGCCTTCCCACCTCTAACCAGAGTCCTCCTGAGTTTCAGCGGTAAATATAAGACCCATATGAAACCAGATACTTTAGTCCGCTAGGGATCCCTTAACAAAATTGCACAAACTGGGCAGTTTAAACAACAAAAATTCATTTCCTGTGGCTCTAGATGCTGGATGTCCAAGATCAGCGTGATTTCTGAGGCTGCAGGATCTTTCCAGCTTCCCTCCCCTTGGAGGATGAGGGCAAGCCGCATCAACACTGGTGCTAATGACTACTTGTTACCTTAATTATTTCCATAGAGATCCTGGCTCCAAGTATAGCCTTGATTTCAGGTGCTGAGATTTGGAACTTCCGTATACACCTTGTGGGGAGACACAATTCAGCACTGCCCACTGCAAAACCCAGAACGAGTGGGAAATGAGGCCCAAACGTTACTGCACTTGAATGCCGTGCCAGCCTCTGTGCCTGAAACAGGCTCAGGAGTTCCTGTGGTTTGACTCCACAGCAAGATTCTTGGCGTCTTCTAAGAGGCCGTCAGTTCTCTGAGTGTTTTATTTAGTTCCCGTAATGATCTCACATTGATCGCGTTGCATCTAGAGCAGGTTTAAAGGGTGTAGCGTTTCTATAAAGTCAATTAAGATTGAAATAAGTGGGCTTGCCAGTGTTCCCTTCCTTCAACTTTGTAAACAAAAGCAGAAAATGTACAAGAAACAATGTTCAGTTGACATTTAACGTGTGTGCCTTTGTTGACACTTTGTTCTTTAACTTTTGTGCCTTTGCTGGCTTTTTGTTTATTTATTGGCTGGAACTAGATTCAGGATCGGCCTACTCAATGGCTTGTTCTCAGTACTTGGCTTCCCTGCCTCTCCTTGGATCTGCCGCAAGCTAGCCCCAGTGCATGCAAGTACATAGAGCTTAGCCACAGCCATTTCTAATTAGATGAAAAGATTCCCTTTTAAATTGGGTTTGCTGCCCTCTTTGAACATATAAAAGACCAATTTGAGGTTTCATATATCCTTTTAGGCTGTTCTATTGTTTCGAATTCATGCATATGTGTAAAAACCATAAAAGGAAGTTAAATTGGGACTCAGAGCAGGGAGTTGTGATTAATGGCTGGTCTTATTAAGACAAGTCACTACACAAAGCTAAGCAATAAATTAATAACGTCTCAGATCATAAATTAATCAAGACAGCTTGTCTAAGGGGTAAATGATCATTTGTAAAGGCTGTTGCAGGCAAAGTGTATAGGGCAGCCTTGGGGCAGTAAAAGAATTTGGAATTCCTGGCTATGACAGCCCATGTGTTCTATATGGTAAGAAAACTAACAGATTGTATAGTGAACTCCAATTTAAACCAGAGTGAAGACTTTATTTTCATCCTGCACAGTGTTTAGCAGGGATGGGGAGGCTGGTTTGTGGCGATGTCAGGGAAACAGTGAACTGGGGCTTTCACCAGAAGTTGATCTGAGCTAACTTCTCAGTATTTGTTCTTGCAAAGAGGCCATGTGAAACAAGCCATGTGGGCCAGCAAGACGGCTCCACGGGGAAGTGCTGTCGCTGCCAGAGAGGTGCATTTCCAGAAACATCGTGGAAAGAGAATCAACTCCCACAAGTTGTCCTCTGACTATAACATGCAAGCCATTGCATGCGTGTGCTCACACAATGCATAGACACCACAGGTATACAGAAGGAGAGAAAGAAGGAAGGAAGGAAAGAAAGAAAGAAAGGAAGGAAGAGGAAGGAAAGGAAGGAAGGAAGGAAGGAAGGGAGGAAAGTGAAAAAAGAAGAGGGGAGAGGAGAGAAAGGGAGGGAGGAGAGGGGAGGGGAGGGGAGGGGAGGGGAGAGGAGAGGAGAGGAGAGGAGAGGAGAGGGAGAGGAGAGGAGAGGAGAGGAGAGGAGAGGAGAGGGAGGAGAGGAGAGGAGAGGAGAGGAGAGAACAGCTGTCATGAGGAGTTTTAGCAGATTGGTACCTGACAGGCAATGGGTCTGAGAAAATACAAAACCCCTCAGAGAGAGAAGAAGCACAGGATGTAGATTAGTGGTTCTCAAACTGTGGGTCACAAACCCCTTTGGCAAACCTCTGTCTCCAAAAATATTTACATTACAATTCATAGCAGTAGCAAAATTACAGTTATGAAGTAGCAATGAAAATAATTTTATGGTTGGGGGTCACCACAGCATGAGGAGCCATGTTAAAGGGTCATAGCACCAGGAAGGTTGAGAACCGCTGATTTAGATGGATTTCTACAAACTTCCCTCAGCAACTATCCAGCTTTGTGTACTGGTGCTGTACTGGTGCTGCCTCTCGGGAACTGGCAGAGCCACCCAGCCCAGCCAAGTGCGGTTGTCCCCTCCCTTGGGGTCTGCCTCACTGTCCAGCCAATCTCCCTGAGCAGCCTAGCTCCAGTCAGTAAATCCAGTCCAGAAGAGATCTGCAGGGATTCTCATGTCACCCTTACATCTGTCTGTCTGTCTGGTACTAGCACTTGAGTGAAAGAGCTTCATCCTGCAGCAGAGTTAGGAGAGACTTCTTCCAGCTGCACTTTGCCTCGTTACAGATTCCAGAACTTTCTGTACCCGGATAATGTTTGGGAAACTTTAGCATACTCCAGATGCTGGTAGAGGTGTTTTCCAACAATATAATTCCCAGAACCTAGTCACCACCACCCCGGTAGCCTGAGGGCAAGCTGTGCACCATGGGACTTAGGGACAACAGTCATGGCTGCCTGCACTGTGCTGCTGAGACCCTGAATGTGAAGAAAGGGAGTTCTCAGAATCTAGAGCAATGGCTGCATCCTGACCTCTGCAGACATCCAGTGTGCAGCACTGTTTGGCAGGCTTCTTCCTCTTCTTTTTCTCTTCCTCCTCCTCCTCCCTCCTCCTCCCTCCTCCTTCCTCTTCCTCTTCTTCCTCCCCCTCCTCCCTCCTCCCTCCCTCCTCCCTCCCTCCTCCCTCCCTCCTCCCTCCTCCCTTCCTCCTCCTCCTTCTTCTTCTTTTTCAGTAAAAGGACCACTGGAGAGCAACTGAGTCTTGCTACTGGGGGAGTTGGAGTTCCTCTTTGTGAGTTATTAGTCTCACTGATAAAGGATATAAAACTTGACTCAGAAGCTGGATGACTATTTCATTAGTTGGAGAGTAAAATCACAGGCAGGCAAGCTGTAGATACCGGCGGCCAGGAGGAGGGAGGCAGAGGAGACACAGTGAGAAGACCTGGCTGTTCTCCTGACCCCTAGCTAGGAACTGTGGCTGTGTAACTTCCCATCTGGGTTGGATCCCAACAGTAGGATGTACTAAGGGCAGACTGTTCTCTTGTCTCTCTGTCCTTCAGTCAGTCAGTCAGTCTCTCTTTCTCTCTGGCTGAGGCATTTGAGATTTAATTATGGTCACCATAATAATTTACCTCTCATTATTTCAATTTATCTTTCCTAGTCCCAAGGACATTCTCCTACACAACTACAGAGGCAATACACAGGGAATTTAGCATGGGTATGGCTCTACTTTACATTGAGAATTTATAGCCCATGTTTATAAATTTTCCAAACTGTGCCAATAATAGTCTTAGGAGATTTCTTCAGTTCAATCAAATGCAATCAAAGTTCCTTCCCCGTGCCTCCCTAGTGCCCAGTGGACATTCACGAGAGGAAAAACGCAAATAAATCTCTTTTCTTCCAAGACAAGCCCCTCACTTACTTTTAAAAATAAACACACACCAATTTTCTACAGTTTTAATAGACATTATGTTTTATTCAAGTGCAATTACCGGGGCAGGAGGAGTGTGCTGCAATGTCTTTTGTCTGGGGTTGGGGTTGACTGATTGTCTGGGAAAATCACATTGCTGGTGGAAAGGTTGCCTCTGGTGTCTGTGACCAAGTATGCGTGTATCGGTCTGCACTGTCACAGAGCCTCACAGTCGCTCTACTGCAGGTGTCAGCACTGACTCCTGCAAGAGGTCTCTTATTTAGACTACTTAGGCATATACTGTGACACCATTAGAAACAGTCATATTTCTATTTTTCTTTTATTTCACAGTTAGGGTATCCATGTTGAGTTGGCTCTTCAAAAAAAAAAGATACATTACAGGCAATATAATATTCAATTTTGTTTTAGGATACTGGAGGGAATGGGCAGAGTATTTGTTATTAAAGGGACTTGTTGGATATGAACTAAGACACCTCCTGCCAAGTGGGGATACTGAACAGCTGGAAGACTGGAACACAGCTGGGGTGACTTAAATGATGTAACAACCTGGGAAAGAAAGTGTAATAGTTTCTAACAAGGTTAAACCTATTCCCACAGTGAACCCAGACATTCCTCCACGAGGTACATTCAAGGGCATTATAGGCATCTTCCCATGAGTGACGCTCATGCATGTTCTACTTGATGGACATGTAAGTTTTTTGGTTTTGGTTTTGTTTTCAGGACTAGAAACAAGCCAGATGTCCAGGTGAATAGATACATTGTAGCACAGCCACACAAAAGTGTACCATGATGCAGTAACAACGGACTGTCAGTACCCCAAAACCTGAGTGAATATTAAAACAATTTTGCTGAGTGAAAGCAAAGAGAAAAAAAGGAAGGGTGCACATACACTGCACACGTATTCTAGGAGATGCAAGCTAATCTGTGGGCTGGGAAGTTGGTCGGGTACATGAGGCAGGGACTTTTGGGTCATGGTTGTTTTTGTTAGTGTGATTGTAATGACGGCTTCAGAAGTACAGCTACTCAAATCAAAACTCACCAAATTGGTCATTTTAGACCTTTGAAAGAGTTTAATATGTCAATTGTACCTGAATAAAGGTATTAAAGAAAGACAAGAGGGTGCTCTCATACACACCTGCCCTGTTAAACAGAGTCTATGTAACATTTTCACAATCTGGCCCTTTCTGACTTCCGGTTCCAGATTTTCTCCTAGTTGGTAGATTCTGGTGGTTCACATTAATTATGGTGGTTTATCTACCTGCTACCCCATTAGATATGAGCCTAAAGAACCACTTTGGATAACGAGATATCAAATTTGAGAGGAGGCTTCTGGGAAAAGTTTACTTTGGAGAAAAGCTAACCGAGTGAGTAGTACCATCCTCCTCGTCTTGATGCAGATGTGTCAGGATGTGAGAGCCGGGGTTTCTGCAGGCATTTGGTACCATGAGGGATGGGAACACAGCTAACACAGAGGAAGGCAAGAAACTCACTCTTGATAGCCTTGCCCAGCCTCTGACCGACAAGTAGACTCCAGGCTCTGGGTTATGAGAGATAATAGGTAATCCTTTATTGTGTAAGAAGATTGATTTTCTTTTTAAAGATATATTTCTTTTAAAAGATATATCCATGCATATCTATATGTGGATATATGTAACCTTTGATGGTCCCCTGTGCCTGTCAAAGGCCTCACTCCAGGCTGAGAGACATAGGAAGCATGCCTCTTCCTCGGCCTTCAGGCAGCTGCTCCTCTTTCTGCTCCTGTGACTTTGACTCTCTAGGAGAACACAGTCACTGTCCCTCCATGCCAGCCGGCATAAGGGACCTGTGTCTCGCTGGCCTCTGCTTTACCCTTCCTCCGAGGCTATTTGGGGTAATTTTCTATGACTCTGTTCTGTCCTGCATGACTCATCCACACGACTTGGGCACCTCCCAAGAATACCAGGTTCAGAGACACTGGCAGGTGATGTGTTCCTGCCTCCCAGGTTGTTACCCCCCCCCCCAGAAGGATGGAGACGCAGCCAACGCCCATCCTGGGCCTCTGCCGAGTGTCTCCTTTTCTGGGATTTGAACCTGAAGCTGGAGGCAATGTGATTCATCATCATGTTTTGGTTGCAAATTGTGCAAGACGGTGGTTCCTGTTTTCCAAACAAAGGCCTTCTCTCTAAAATTTGTGACACATGATGTCGTATTCCATCCCTTACCCTCCTGAAGCCTCCGGATGACTGCCTAAGAACTCGGACTCTAGGAATTGAGAGCCTAGTTCTGAACCTATGTTCTCTCTCCCTTGATAGCTGCCCAATCTGGAGAAGACACTTAAGTTCTCCGAACTTTGGTTCCCTCATTTCCATAGCAACCGTTACACATTACGCTTATCTCCTGCAGTGGGTATTAAGGTGTCATGTGCAGAGGACTCATGCCTGTGTCTTGTATAAGGTTGGCACAGTGTGGGTGTTAGGAGAAATGCCACCTCTGTGCCTGCCAGTGACACTGTCAGTGACTATTTTCTTTGGGCTTGGTGTTTGCTATTTCAAGCTCTTTGAAAACACGGGCCCACACAAGCTGGATATGGCAGTGAGCATCCGTAAACCCAGCTGCTCGGAGGCTGACGTCTCAGGGTCACTTGAGCCCAGGTGTTCAAGGCCAACTTGGGCAAGGGAGCAAGACACAAGGCAACAAACAAACACCCCGAGTCTACTTAATCACTGGGCCTTGAGCAGCGGTTGGGAAAAGAACAAAATAAAACCATTTTTGAGCACTAGGTGACAGGCGCTCTTTGTAAGTTCTGCATGTTAGTCTAGTGACAGGGAAACTAAGGCTGAGACTCAATATGTTTGGCTGAGGGTGGGAAGCCACACTTCAGGTCAGTCTCACCCCGTGCTTCTCATATGTGAGCTCCTCTGATAGCTAAGGATCTACTAAACCACAAATCCTGGGCCCAGGGTAGCATCCAATTCTGTAAGTCTTGGGATGGAGACTGAGATGTGTATTTCTGAACTGTGTCCAGAGACCCAAGGATAGGGGGAGTGCTACTTATTCCTTACAGTAGTCTGAATCCTTCAATAGGGGTCTTAAATTTTGTCAAGAAATTGTGACCTGGATCTCAGGAGAAACTCTGATTGCTGCTTAAAGGCTTTCAAGGCCCTTCTGCTCTCATACCCAATAAAACAGACTCCAAAATCTTGACCCTGTCTATAAGAAGTGAAGGTGTTAAGATGATGATGATGGTGATGGTGATGGTGATGGTGATGGTGGTGATGATGAATATCTTCCATAAAGCTCATATATCCCATGAACATTTTTCTGCACAAGGATGTCAATCTGATATGTGTCAGTCAGCAAGGATGTGCCGATAACATGGCCGATGTCAAAGTCGAGATGTGGAGAAGCAGAAGAGACTTAAAGAAAATGGAGCATCCGTTTGGGTGTTTAGCAGGAAGGGGATTGGCTGTTTCCCTTGTTGATACTAGATCTTTAACCAACATGGAAGATTTCTAGAAAAAAAAAATTCTGAATCTGAAAGACACAATTGGTACAAGTGCCAGTTGCCACCTTGTTTCCTCTTGGCTGAAAACCAATTCATCCATGTCGCTCCACTGTGGACTGTTCCGCTGGGCCCTGCAAGCGTTTCTCCCTTCCTAGCTGCCTCATTGGTAGCCTTTATCAATAGAGAATGCTTTGACGTATGAAGCTCGAAAGTCATCTGCAAGGAAGAGGCCTATATATCTCCATAGCTCCAGAGTGTACAGCTGCCAGCAGTTAGCCGCCTAGAGTAACTCACTCTGCAGTGAGTATCTCCCGAAGCTAGCAGACCACCTTTCCCCACATCAGCTCTGTTCTGGTTTCACTTCTGTTGCTAGAATAAAATATCCAGACAAAAAGCAACCTGGGGCGGGGGAAGGTTTATTTTAGCTCATACTTCCAGAAGAGGATGCTTGCAGGGAAGGCAAGCTGGCAGGAACCTAAGTCACCTCACATCCCAGGCAAGAGCAGAGAGCAACAGATGCATGCATGCTTGCTTGCTTGCTTGCTGGATTTCTCCATTCTTATACAGTTCAGGACCGACCCTCTGTCTAGGGAATGGTGTTGCCCAGAGTGGGCTTGGTCTTCCCACATCAATTAACTTAATCAAGACACTCTGCCCATACGGCCAACCCAATGTCGACAAACCCTCATTGAGACTCTCTCCCCAGCTGATTTTTAGACTATGCAAAACAATCATTAGAACTGACCACAGCAAGCTCTAACAAGCCAACATGGCTGCAGGGGGCTTCTTGTAAGTCAGCATGGGTCCTCTGATTCCACAATTGACTGCTTGCTCTTAGTTCATCCTTAGACACCCTCTAGAGAACTTCTTACACCCCAACCCCAAGCTTTGGGATTCCTTCAGATCTGCTCCAGTTTACCTGCCCCCTCTAGTGAATTGCTCACCACCCAGCAAGATATTCTGCAGACAAAATGAGCCCACTCTGGTAAACTTCACCACAGAAAGGTTATGCACACACACCTCTGTAGCCTCCTGGTGAGGGCTATCCTTCAGCCTGCAAAAGGGCCCCATATATCTTCCCAGTCCTTCCTTTTATAGTTCTCTCCTCTCAAGGAGGACAATCTTTTCCTTATGCTTAAATTCCTTCTGTTTCTGATAACTAGCTGTCTATTTGTAGCTAATGATTCTGTGTATTAAGTTTTCTTAATTCAAATATTGGTGTGTATGTTTGTGGCATGGACTAGAAATCAGGAGTGTGGGTCCAGAAGACAGACCCTCAAACGTGAGCCTAGGTATGAGAGTGACTATGGCTTTTGTCTTAAGCGCAGCGAGGAACTCTTTGCCAACGGAAGTGGACACTAAGCATCTATGCCATGCAGTAGCTTTGCAATTAATCACGCTCTGGGAATTGGGTTGAATCTGAAAAGAAGCACATGTCCTTCGGTAGTGCCCTGTGGTGTTGGCTGGTTGCTCTGGAGTGCACTGAAGCATGTTTAGGAAGCAAAAAAAAATCCTTAATCCTCCGTTCAAGTCATGATCCGAGAATCAGAAATTTCCATGGCTGTCCTGAGAGAATTTTTATTATGACCAGAGGCTGATATAATTAAAAGTCAAGTGTGAAATTTAATTGGGAGTCTTGCAGCATCAGGGTTAGCTGAGTTCACAGCCTTATTGAGTTTCTCATGTAAAAGTTAGGAAACCCAAGCAAAAGAATGAGACAGAGACCCACAGTGGGGTCATGTAGGAACTGATGAAAATATTCTCACCAGTCTGAGCCTCCCTCTTTTGTCCTTTCATGTAGAAAGAGACCAGCTTTTCTTTGACTAAAAAACCAGTAGTAACATTTCCGGGACCAGAGACTTGCAAGGAGCGGCTCACTTTCCTCAGAACCCACCACAGTAGCTCCGGTTGTCACTGGGCTGATGACTAGGTCCCACTGCAATGTGCCCAAGACTCAGGAACACGTTTGGATTTAGGAAGAACTGGTGATGTGCATTCCCAGACTTTAAGTGTATATTGAAAGGAGGTCTTTCTGAGACCTCGACTAAGGCTCCCTTTAAAACAAACAGACAAACAAGCCAGCTTTACTTGTGGATGAGTTTCGTTAAGATGTAACACAAGCCTTTAGCATTAAAACAGAATTATGGTAGCATGCGAGTGAACACACGT
This sequence comes from Mastomys natalensis, assembly GCA_021653895.1. Taxonomy (NCBI): domain Eukaryota; kingdom Metazoa; phylum Chordata; class Mammalia; order Rodentia; family Muridae; genus Mastomys; species Mastomys natalensis. The sequence goes on along the minus strand of JAJTUV010000843.1, from coordinate 791,408 downwards.
GTCAATAGAACAAGATAAGATAGGATCCTGATTGCAACCCCAGAGGAAGGAAAACGTCAGCTGGCTGGACCACCCAGTGCTCCCGGGACTAGACCACCAACCAATGAGTGTACAGGGAGGGATCCATGGCTCCAGATACATATGTACGGCCTTGCCTGACATCAATGGAAGAGAGGTCCTTGGTCCTGTGAAGGTGTGATGCCCCAGCTTAGGAGGATGCTGGAGCAGTGGGGTGGGAGAGGATGGAGGGGAGCACCCTCATAGAGGCAAAGAGGAGGGTGGAGAGGGTGGATGTCGGATGGGGGGCTTGTGGAAGGGTAGCTGGGAAGTGGAATATCATTTGAGATGTAAACGAATGGAATGATTAAAAAAACAATTAGGGTCCTGAAAACCCTCCCAGTGTGAGTAGGAGCTTGCCTTGTGGGAATAAGTAAGTGGGTACAGAATCTAAATCGCTGCTACTCATACTATGGGCAAACATTCATTAATTTATAAAGAACTGCCATGAGCCAGAAGGAAAAGAAGCAAAAATGGGGCAGAAAAGAGACAAAATATAAAAGCAGCTGGTTCACGATAAGGGTGACTATTTGGCAAGCAAATGGATGCTGAGTTCTACTTTGACTTCACGAGTGTACAGGAAACAGCACACGGAGATCAGTGTGGGGATGGCCGGAAGTGCTGATGGGCGTGAGGGAGACTGGCTTGCATGCCCAGGGGGACTGCGGCTTTGAAAGTGGAGTTAATTAAATCTATCAAGATGTGAAGTGTACACGTTCCTTGACCCAATGCTAGAATATTCGTGGAAGGTGGGCTCACACAGGTGCACAGCATGTTTAAACATGATGCTTATTGCTGGTTTGTTTGGATTCGTTTGTTTTGGAAATGCAGGAATGTGGTGTATGTCCATTTTAGAGAGCTGGTTAAAAGTTATTTATCTAGTCCAGTGGTTCTAAACCTTCCTAATGCTGTGGCCCTTTAATACAGTATCTCATAATGTGATACTCCCAACAATAAAATTATTTTTGTTGTTACTTCATAACATAACAGTTTGATACTATTATGAATCATAATGTAATATCTGATATGCCGGTGGTCTTGGCAACTCCGATGAGAGGGTCCTTGGACCCCAAATGGGTCAGGATCCACAGATCAGGAATTGCTGATCTAGTCAAACACGGCAGAGCCACTTAATTTAATATTTAACGTTGTTAGTTTTTAAAACAAACAAGGTTTTCTATGTAGCCCACACTGGCATGGAAACCACTGAGTAGCCTGGGCTTGTTTTGAACTCAAGATCCTCCTGCTTCCGCCTCTGCAGTGACGGAATTGCCGTCACGAGGCGTCCTGCTCAGCTCTACAGCAGTGAGAGAGATCCCCATGTGTGGAAGCCAGAAGATGTCACAGTATATCATTAATCAGAGAAACATTTCGCTAAACAGTATGAATGCACAATGTCACCTGTGGGGAAGGGGACAGAAGCTCCTATCTGTCCTGTAGATCTGTCCTGTAGATCTGTCCTGTAGATCTGTCCTGTAGATATGCGATGCCCTGGGGACTGACAGGCTCACCTCTAGGTGAATGGGAGAAGGGAAGAGGCTTCACTTGATGAGAGGCCTGGGCTTCTTAATTTTTATTTTGTTTAGTTTCTAAGGGCTTAAATTTCCTTTTAATAAACATAGATCAAAGTTGTGTTCGAAGTCACATTTCACTTCACTTAAAACAGGAACACCCTTTTACTTTCTTCCTTGAGGAATTCCTGCTTCTAGAAACTTCTTTGCCCTGGCACTTGTATGACATTACTGACCTCAGGCTCCAGCTGTTCTCACTGACCCCACTGTGGAAAAAGGACTGTGGGGCTTCGAGGTAGAAGAGTTCAGTCTCCATCTCCCAGTGGGATTGTGGACAAGCCAACCTCTCAACCTGGGTGTCTTCAGCTGCAAAGAGAGGCTGCAGATCCAAGGGAGGTCTCCCCGTTCCCCACCCTCCCTGCCTCAGGAACCAGCCGTTGCCTTATACGGGAAGGGCGTGCGAGGCCCACCTCACCTCTCACACCAAGGTGTCCCTGACATAGACGGGCAGCACAGGGCTTCTATTTCACCCCAATCTGTCTCATCTGGGCCACTCTCAGCCATCCTGAATCTCAGACTTGCCTTTGTTATCTAAATGGCCTCTTCGCGGCTGAGAAACAGATTGGCCATCAGGGAGAGCTGTCTATATCTGGATTTAAAGTGGCCCCAAATAGTCTTGTCACCCGACACCTGGGTTGCTCCTAAATTGAGTAGAGACACTGCAGGCATGAGCATCTGTCTCTGGAAGGGCCACAGAAGTGCACGCAGCATGATTCCACAAACATGACACTGTGTTTGCATGCACATGTGACCGCCTACATTTCAGTAGTACCTCTTGCTCCTGCCAGTGTGCTGCCTGTTGTACATGGGTTACATTATTTTATTCTCTCTCAACCCCCCAAAGCTATGTGTTACTAATCCCATTTCACAGATGAGGAAAACTGAGACTTAATAGAGAGAAAGACACCGGTGGTCATATGTTTAAATAATTTGAGTAATAGTTTAAAGCAGTATTTCTTAATCTGTAGGTTGTGACCCCTTCAAGGATAAAATGACCCTTTTACAGGGGTGGCCTAAGACCATGGGAAAACACAGATATTTACATTAGAATTCTTAACGGTAGCAAAATTACAGTTATGAAGTAGCAGTGAAATCATTTTATAGCTGAGGCTCACCACAACCTGAGGAACTGTATTAAAGGGTCGCAGCATTAGGAAGGTTGAGAACCACTGGTTTGAAGAGTTAAGTCAATGGATTTAGGGATGTAAATTTAGGTTAGGGATAAACTATAGAACCCTTGCCTACTCTGTATGAAGCCTGAATTCAGTCCTTAGCATGGGGTGGGGAGTGGGGCTGAGCTGAGTCAAAGGTTTATCACAATAATTTTCTTTGCCTGAAGCAAGACAGTGTGTTGGTTGGCCATGCCCAAGCAGGCAGCACACAACCTGAGTAGGTACTGAAAGAGGATGCAAGCCATTCTGGGCTTTCGGTTCTTCCTCACTCTCCACTGACCAGTGGACCAGACCGCTGCCACCATGAGATCAATTCTGCCCTCTCTTCCTCAGCTATTTGTTTGCCCACGTAAATAAAACTCTTTGGATGGTCAGTATTTGCCCAGTCGGGGCAGCTGAGAGGACAGGCACAAAGCAAGTGTTGATTTATCCCTTGAAATGTGATCAGAGCCCGTGGCAGAAGTTTGCACAGACTTCTGATCAGTTTTGTTGAGGCTGGTAGCTTGCGGGGTGGAGGTGGAGGGGAGGTGGAGGTGGAGGGCTATGTTTTGGAACATGGCGCTGAGAAACAGCCTCCCCAGGCTCATCTTGCAGTGACAGTTTCTCCTTTATCTCCAGTGCCTCCCTCCCCTAAAATTACAAGCAAATGTCCCTCCACTGTAGAGAATAAATTTGTCCAGACAACAAGCTGGCATGGCACAGGGTAGTGTGCAAAACAGGATGTGGTGGCAAATGCTCCCACATTTCTTCAGAGACAAATTACGCTGCCTTTTCTCCCCCTCCCTCCCCCGCTTGGAACCAACTCTAGCAGTGAGTATTTTATGTCTTAGCCCCATAAAAGCCTAATTGGTGCCCATATGTCAGACTATAGAAACCCTCCCAGCCTTTAGAGCCTGCTGCAGGCTCCGATGAGCAGCCAGACAGTAATTGAGTTCTCTCTCTCTCCACTGAATGCAACGGCCGCATGTGGAAACCCTCAGGATGTTACCTCTGCTTTTCCTCACGTCCTTGGTGAATGCCTCTGTTGAGCAACCAAGCCATACCCAGTCTTTGCACGCTCTCTCACAGTGTACAAGTGCAAATCTCTTCCTGTGAGCCTGAAGATTGTCCTAGAACCTCCTCATAGCTTTAAACTATCCCAGAAGATGGGACTCATTTTTTTTAAGTGGACATGAGACGTGACTTCATCATATAATAAAATGAAATAACAATGTCTAGTAAAGACCTATTTTTGGAAGGTTGAGGTGACCTGAATGTGAGCTTCTTCCTCAAACTCACACGTTGAATTCCTTTCCCCAGGTATGATATTAGGAGAAGGGGACCGCTGGAGCTGATTAAATCATGGCATTGGGGCCCTCATGATCAGGGTTAATAGTAGCTTAAGAAACTGTCCCCTGGAACTGGGGCTTCGTTAGTAAAATATTTCCATGCAAGTATGGGGACTCCTAGAAACTGTTGTAAAGAGCTGAGCTTGGTGTGGCATGTTCACAATCCAGAACAGGGGAGGTAGGAACACATTGATCCCGAAGCTCACCAGTCAGCCAGCCGTCCCACCCAGAGAGTTCCAAGCCAGCCTGGCTCACCGGGTGAGTTCCAGGACAGTGAAAACCTCAAAAAGCAAGATGGTTGACTTGTGGGGATAACAGCACACACAATGGGTCCCCACCCATCCCCTGCCCTGGGTAATCATACTGACACACAGTCATAACCCCAGGATCTGGAAAACCAAGGCCAGGAGATTATGAATTGGAGGCCAGCCTGAACTACACAGTGAGACCTTACCTCACCCAAAAAACAAAACAAACAAACTCAAACAAACAACAAGGAACTGAAATCAAAAGATCCAGAGAAAATGGCTCTGTCCTTTCCCTGTGTGACAACATAGTTAGGTTCCACCTTCGAACCAGGAAGCCAGCCCTCAGCCTCACCAGATCCTGAGCTAGCAGATCTTAAACTCTGGAGATTCCAGAGGATTTGTGCAGGAAAAGCCTGTAAAAGAGAGGCAATAAGAGTGTTCCTTCCTTCCATCCCTTCCTCTCTTCCTTCTCTCCCCCTCCCCTTTTCTTCTCTTCCCTCCTTCCCTCCCTCCCTTCCCTTTTCTTCTCTCCCTCCCCTCCCCTTTCCTTTCCTCCTTCCCTCTCTTCATTCCCTCATTTCCTCCCTGCCTTTCTCCCCTCCTTCATTCATCCTCTCCTTCTCCTTCATAGTCACCCCTGCTACCAACGGTGCGATGTTGACTGTCAAGGACTGAAAGAGTCAACAGTTTTCTCCTTCCCCAAGTTTATCTTTCTTAGAGTGATATTTCCTATTTTTAAAATGCCAGAGGCCCAACTTTAGACCGGTGACTGCTCTTAGTGATATTGTATGCTAATGGGGTTCAAAAGGCACCCCAGAGAGGTTCCAGGCGCTGGTGTCCCAGAACAAAGAACTGAACAGGCACATGATTGCAAAGGAAGCAGGGACGAAGCACTCCTGGCAAGTGGCAGAAGATGGTACAGACAGGTGAACATAGCTGCTCAGAGGCCTGCCATGCTAAGTGTCGGGAGCTTAGTTCCCTTAGCGCAAGCTGTTCAGTATTTGCATAGTGCCTCTGTGCTCTATCTGTTTGTGGAGTTCCACACTTAACTCTGCGTGTCACATGACTCATTAGCATCCTAAAGCTCCACCCAGGGGCGTGGTTTGGTATCCCTAAGGACCCAGATCATTCACTACACTCCGGAGTGCCTTTGGCAGTGGCCCTGGCTTTAGTTGGCTGCCCTGCTGAGAGTTTTCAAACCTTTCCTTTGCCAATTTGTTTTGAACATGCTAATTTTGTAGGGTTTGGCATAGGGCCTTCTGAACTTTGTTCTTCTGTCTTCTCCTGCAGGGTGCACTCTGGATCACCCTTTGGGTAAGGCTGGAAAGCCCAACCACCCGTAACTTCTAGGAGCCTGTGGCTTCCAGCTTTCTGGGCCCCAGGCCTATTGAACTAGGAGGGTCTGCCCCTGCCCTCGGTTACACTTTCAGAGACAATATTGATATTCATTTCAGTTGTTTTCATCATGTGTGTATTGCAAATCTTCGCCCTTGTTGCTGTTAAAGCCTCTGTCTCCTCCCAAAGGAATTTCAGAATGAAATGCATTTGTTTATAGAATGGCAACAATGTCACATAGTTCATGGGTGTGTTGTAAAAATTAAATGGGATGATGCCAGTAAACTTGAGAGAGGGGGGGAGGCGGGGAGAATCTCTCTCTCTTTCTCTCTCTCTCTATGTATATGTATAATGTATATGTATATAGATAGATAGACATATAGATAGATAGATAGATAGATAGATAGATAGATAGTATAGATAGACAGATAGAGATACAGGTAGATAGATATGAAGATAGATACATAGATACCTATGCAAGTGTGAAAAAGACTCAAACAGAGCTAGCTTTACTGAAATATGAGCATATTTGTGCACACTAAAATAATTGAATTTAACATTAGGAAGCTGAAGAAGTCGTTGCCCTTTTGCTCAATGCTCTTTAACACAAGAGATGTTATTTCCTTAAAACTCCCTCTTGGGGGAAAAAGGTTAAGAAAAGAAATCATGAAAAATGTGAAAAGGTTGGAGTCATTATTATTTTAGGAACGTGCTTCAATTTTCCACCGTATTGAATGACTTGGGTTATGAACGATAAGAAAAATTTCCAACTTGTGCTTCTCCTCTGTCGGTCTCTCACCTCCCAAGTTTGCTGATTTTGCATCTTTACCACGTGTAATGTTCATGTGTGGTTCTGGGGAGATTTCTTCCATAATTGTTTAACATCAATCAGTTTCTAGAATCAAATGGACTATGTGCTCATGATAAATTCTCTTGTGTGCCAGTATTGCTGGATATTTTACAATAAGCTCAATAATGTGGGAGGGGTTGGGAGGAGCAAAAAAAAAAAGGAAGAAGAAAGAGGAGGAGTGAAGAAGGAGGATGAGATGGTGGGGGGTAATGGTGACAGATGTATGCGTGTCTCCAGCAGTCTAAGGTAGTTGTAATATTTAGGTTAGGTATTGGGTAACACCTCTAATTGTGTGGACTTCTTGTTATTTTAGCATTACCAAATATATAAAGCTATTGGATGATCTTAAAACATTAGAGTCTCATTTCTACCAGGTACCAAGTGGATGGCGGGATGGTCTGGGCTCAGCCCAGCCTTGTGGAGACAGCGTGGTAGATTGGCAGAGCCATCTCCCATGCTGGCGTCTCCTGGGTGGCAGGGCCGGTGCTTCTGGCCCGCCTGAGCCGGTGGCCAAACAGCAGCAGCAGCAGCAGCAGCAGCGCAGCAGCGAGAATGCAGCCCCTCGTGGCCTTAGGCTTTGCCTAGTCAGAAACGTGGTGGCTCTGTAACAACAAGCCAGATTGGGTGACGATGTTTTAAATATTATCTGTAACACACCAGCATGTCCATTCTCAACCAATTGTTATCAACATCATCTCTAACTTGACAGACTGTTGAGTAGGTAGAGAGGGGGGAATCTGGGTGGATGGAATTGGGGGAGGGAGATAGATAAAATTAAAATACATTGTTTGAAACTCTCAACTAAGGACTAGAGAGATGGCTCAGCAGTTAAGAACACTAACTACTCTTCTAGAGGTCCTGAGTTCAATTCCCAGCAACCACATGGTGGCTCACAACTGTCTGTAATGGTATCTGATGCCCTCTTTGGGTGTGTCTGAAGACAGCTGTAGTGTACTCATATACATAAAATAAATAAAAGAATCTTTTTAAAAAATTCTGAACTAATTAATAAAAGCATTATTTACAAAGTCTCCCCCTTGATCCCGACTTTCACTCTTTACAGTATATTATTTCCATTTCCTTTCCCACTTTCTGTTTTCCTGCTTGTTCTATTTTCACCTACACTCTAGACTCCACGGAGGAAAATTCCTATTCTTCTCTTATTCTGCCACGGTTCTTCAGGAGTCGTATTGTTTACATTTGATTTTTATCTACCACAGTCAAGAAATTGACTTCCATATTTTAAAAAAATGAGTTAATATATGCAAAGTTCATTTAGAAATTTGAACTACGATGTACAAACTTTTTTTTTTTTTTGAGATGGATTCTTACATTGTAGCCCAGTTGGCCAGGAATTCCTTTTGTAACCCAGGATACCAAGTGGGATTAAAGTTATAAGCAACATGCTTGGTTTCAATTTTTTTTTTAAAATCATAAATCTTAATGTTGCAATAGATATAGATTGTGTGATTAAGTCTCATAAGGAAAGCTTTGAAGATGGCTTCTGCACCTTCTGGAGCTCACTCCTGGACAAAGCTCTCAGTTTATTTGCCTATATTTAGGCAAAATGTGCTGGTCTTTATTTTCAACCTGCTGAACTTCCCAGTGGCATAATGACCATTCTTCAAAAATGTCACAATATAGCGATGCTAGTGTCTTGTAAAGAAGAAAATCAAACCAGAAGATTCGTTGTGTTTACATGGAAGCACAGATTGTAATAATGGACTTTCTACTTGTGCCCAAATAGAGCGGGGGTGGGGGTGGGGGTGAGGGGGAACTGAGTTGTGGAAATCCCAGCTTAACTCTGTAGTAAGCTTTCAATTAGAATGCAATGGAACCTTATGCACTCCTCGTTCAAAGCTCAGAGATAATTGCCCCCGCCAATGTTGGCAATCTTTCAAAAAATTAAGTGGAGGGTTGCTGAGAGCTGGCCATCATCACCTCTGTGGCTCTCAGGCTGCTGAGTGAGAGACACACTTCCCAGGGCCCAGACCCTTCTCAGAAGGAAGCAGACTGCAGATCGCCCTGCTGATCCGTACACTCTGTAACAAACCTGTTCAGAAACACCACACCGTTCTTGTCTGCCAGTTTGATAAATACTTTTAAAAATATGTTCAAAGTTTTACAATCTTATTCCAGCCTGTAAAAGAAACCTATCTAATTGTTGCATGTCTCATCAGCTCGTGTTGTCTTTTTGTTTGATCTCCATTCCAGAGTTGATTTTCTGGCTTCAGAAGCTAAGGAAAGTGTCTGGTACTCCAATACTGCCCTCTTCAGAATTAGATAGAGGATTAATGGTGTGTGTAGCTCTCAGGTGGCCAATTGACCTTTGCCTGCCTCCCGTTGC